>OY992876.1:115419320-115466820 GCA_963921405.1 Cepaea hortensis
TTATAGAATGCAGTACCAGACATTACAGTGCTCCAGTAGCAAGGTGTTTGTAGGAAACCCAGCTGAAATGTTAATGCCAGTAAAAGGTTTGCCCAGTTGTGCATAAAAATCACCTTATAATGCTTTACTGAATCCCCACAATATTTGTGACTTTTAAGTTAACTCATTAACAAAAACATAACCCACTAACAGGGTCAAACATCACAAAGTTGGAACAATAATTAACAATAAACCATAATTTATTCACATGTTATCAAAATATAATAAAAGATCAACAGACAAATTGATGAGCTGCGGCTACAAAAACAGACAGATCTTTTACTGACAAACACAGATATGTGACATCTCTTGCTGACAAACACAGATACATGATATCTGTCATGTTGAGGCTAATCGCAGCGCTAGAGCTCAGTTCTACATGTGAACTAACAACAAGCAAACTCTTCCAACTGCCTCCACAACCACCTACTTGTCCACTTGTTCAAAGAATCTGACATTTATACGATTTTTATTGACTCTTTCATTGGTGTAAGGTATAGAAGCCCATATTTCTTATTTTACAAATCTCTTGACTATTTCATGCTTTATCCCTCACTGAGGGAGAGCCTCTCAGCCAACTCACTTCAAGCTCTCCTATCCTTTCTTCTCCATATTATTAAATTCTGTTTCTACTTCTCCATGTATTTTTAAGTCTTCCTATATGTTTTGTTTCCCCTGTAGATTCCAGACAAAGCACTTTCTAGTTATACAAGTCCCAGATTTTCTCAATGTATGTCCTATCCAGCGCCAATGGCTTTTCCTTTGGACACACTGGTACTTGATTAGTTCTCTCCACTATAGCACTACATTGGTGATTCTGTCATACCATATTTTACAAGTCATCTATTGATAACCAATTCAACATTAGACATTCATTCAACCAACATCCATTCATTGGTTACTTCACACTTCATGTACTGTTCCTAACTCTTTCTGTCTGTCTCAGGTTTCCTAATCTTTCTGTCTGTCCCAGGTTTCCTAACTCTTTCTGTCTGTCCCAGGTTTTCTAACTCTTTCTGTGCTGTCTGTGAGAGAGAGAGAGAGAGAGAGAGAGAGAGAGAGAGAGAGAGAGAGAGAGAGAGAGAGAGAGAGAGAGAGAGAGAGAGAGAGAGAGAGAGAGAGAGAGTGAATGAGTGTGAGTATGTGTGTGTGTGTGTGTCTGTGTAAGAAAAAAAAAGGAGATAACTGAGCGCACGCATGTCATGCAACATGCTTTTCCATATATTTTGTGTATTCTTATTTTTCATATTATCATTTTGAATGCCACTTGATTGCATCATGTTTAACATGAACACATGTAAATTACTGTAGTGAGAGAGTTAGTGAGAATGAGTGAGTGAGTGTGTGTGTGAGTGAGTGAGTGAGTGAGTGAGAGAGAGAGAGAGAGAGAGAGAGAGAGAGAGAGAGAGAGAGAGAGAGAGAGAGAGAGAGAGAGAGAGAGAGAAATGAGAGAGTTGAATTGCATCACTACTTTTTTGTTTTTAACGTTACACAATGTATATGTACAATTTTTTCTCAAATTGTTTACAATTTTTGTGAGAATGTTCATGAGAATTGTCAGTGTATGTGTATGTAAAGTGTGAGAGTTTGTTCATACTAGTTCAAGTGATTATGTGAGACATCATGTATGTGAGGAAGTGTGTGGGGGACATATGTGTGCGGGGGATGTGTGTTTAGGGGATGTATGTGTAGAGGGAGTGTGTGGAGGAATGTGTGTAGGGGATGTGGGATGGGTGGGTGAGGGACGTGTGTATAGTTGGGGGATGTATGTGTGGGTAGGGAGATGTGTGTGGGTGGGGGATGCGGGTGTGAATGAAGGATGTGCAGGTAGGTGGGAGAAGTATGGGTGGGTGGGGAGATGTGTGGGTGGGTAAAGGGATGCGTGTGTGGGTGGGGGTGTTTGGGTGGATAGTAGGAAGTGTGTGGGTGTTGTTGGGTGAGGGTTGTGTGGGTTGGTGGGTGGGGAATGTGTATGTGGGTGGGTGGGTGCAGGGTGTGTTGATTGGTGGGGTGTGTGTGGGATGTGTGGTTGGGGGACGAGTGTTTGGCTGGGTGGTTGGAGGTGTGTAGATATGGGTGGGTGGGTGGGTGTGTGTGGGCTGGGGGATGGCTGTGTTTGTGGGGAGATATGTGTAGGGGGTGTGTTAATAGGGAAGGGTGGGTTGGTGGGTGTTTGGGTGGGTGTGTGTGGGGATGTGTATGGCTGGGTGAGGGTGTGTGTGGGTGGGTATGTGTGTGGGTGGGTATGTGTAGGTGGGGAGTGTGTATGGGTGGGTGATAAGTGTGGGTGGGTGAGGCATGTGTGGGTGGATGTGTGGGTGGGTGAGGGATGTTCTCATAACATTGTAATACACATTGTTTATGTTTACAACATTCATTTGACAATGTATTTTCCTATGTGAATGTATCATGCACTATTGATGAATGAAAGACGAGCGATTGGAAGGGCCAAATGTAAGACGGGCCTGCATGCCCAATTTGTAACCCTTTTAAAATAAAGTTAAATTGAATTGAATTATCTCAAGCAGTTACCACTTAGTTTAATAAATGTCCGGGTTTGAAGAGTTAACATAATATTTGTCAGGGACAGAAGCAGGTTTAGCAACAATATTCTGAGTTGGCAATTAAATTTAATACTAGAAGAGAGGAAGTTTAACAAAACAGCTGTCTGGCACCACAAATGTTAACTGTTTGGAAAAAGGCTAGGACCCAAAGACATTTTATCACAAAGATCAGAAAGAGGCAGTCATCATTTTTGGGCCACATTATGAGAAAAGGAAAACTGGAAAATATGACAACTGAAAAGATTTATGGAAAGAGAGAAAGAGGAAAACCATGAAAGAAGATTCTTGAAAGCTTTTAGTCCTGGCAAGGAAGAGGTGGCAGCACACAAAATGATTCATGCTGTTAGAGATAGCAAGATTTGTAGAAGCCTCGACTCTGCCAGCTGGCATGGCACTTGATGATGATACTAAAGAAAGGTGACCATATATTTAACTACTTGTTACTTTGACAGTAAAACACTCACGCTTGATTTTTGTCAGTGGCAACGGTCTCCCCTTGGACTTTTACTATAAAATCTAAGACAAAAAAGTCTTGTTCAATATGCATCTACAGTACCAACATTCTTGATGAAACACCCACATAATGAAACAGCCACAGAGATATTGCTATCAACTAGGATAGTATGAATTGGTAAAACTGCAATCTCTGTGTATAATACACAGCTTAACACATGTAACCATATTATTGACATTTTCACAGGTGGCTGCGATACACAAGTGTAAGCCACAACTTTGTCAAGAAGAAGACATAACAGTTTCTGTAAAAGTACTGTGGTTACACCGACAGTGTGGTGTGTATTTAAGCTGCATTGATTCAATACGGTGCTTTAATATATGTTGAGTTAATTCTGTAGCAGATATCTGACAAAATATTTCAAATGATGCCAGGCAAAACATTGTGCAATATATCATTTGTGTCTTCATTATTCGAAATAAAGAATGTTATTAAATATTCTGCTGGGTAAGGGAGACAACAGCTCATTCGTCTGCTACTGAAACCACGTGGTCATTCACAGACTGCACAAATTGACTTGTAGACTTTCATAGGTCGTGTAGACAGGGAATGGTAATTTTCGGGTAGTTAAATTGCCACTCTTCACAACCTGCAGTCATTTCTTTTGGGAAATCTTCAGGTGACAAATCACAGTTAACAAATTTGCTCAATCAAATGGCAACAGGTCAAATGAAGCCAAACTGGCTCATTGTGCACATATCTGAAACACAGTATATTCTGCTCATGGCAAGAGAAGTTAAATATGAGATCAGGAGGCTGAGGATGATTCGCGTGACATTGAGGGCCAGTATAAAGTAACTGAAGCTATATGCTGGTTCTGCAACACCTGAAAATATACATTAATTTACAAAATTAGTTACTTTATATATATATAAGGTATAATCTATCAGAGACTAAATGGAGAAAGCAAACACATTAATCCAACAGATAAGGAAACAGCTGTGTATATATATATATTATATATATATAAAGAATAATTTGTTCCAAGCGTAGTCTCTATAGATTAAGATGGATAGGACACATTAGTAGGATGGACGGCAGTAGCTTATTAAAGGACATCTTTTTAGCTGAATTAATTAGTAATTAGTTCAAATTTACAGACGATAGTTTGTTACATTGTGCTTCAAAAAGGCTTAATAACTACAACCCATGGCGGTAGCGAATGTGACTGAAAGCCAATTCACGCTGTAAATGTTCGTCCACATTGGATGCATGTGAAAACATGGTCATTTCCACCATCATGCACCATCTTACGTCTCATGCGCTCAGTGTGTGACCTATCTGCAATCATTTTCTCTTTTGTCTTTATTCCATTTCTGATATTTGCCCTCCATGCAACACGTTCGGCAGCGACTTGCTCCCAATGTGCGTTATGAATGCTTGTATAAATCATGTCCAACATACACACATCTTTGTATCATATAGTAAAACAGATTTTATATAACACTAGCTGACCCGGCCCGGCTTCGCCCAGTCCCTGGTGGTGAGCATCTCATTTAATTCATATAAGTAGTCATATAAGCTCCCGTTCCCGACTATCTGTCTGTATGTATGTCTGTCTGTCTGTCTGTCTGACCCGGCATCGCCCAGCTCCTGGTGTGGAGCATCTCATTTAATTCATATAAGTAGTCATATAAGCTCCCGTTCCCGACTATCTATCTGTCTGTCTGTCTGTCTGACCCGGCCAGGCTTCGCCCAACCCCTGATGGGGAGCATCTCATTTAATTCATATAAGTAGTCATATAAGTTCCCGTTCCCGACTATCTGTCTGTCTGTCTGTCTGTCTGTCCGTCCGTCCCTCTCTGTCTGTCTGTCTGTCTGCCTGTCTGTCTAATCATTTATTGGTTGCAGTTAGAACAACCTTAGATAAACGAAGACCAACTTACAAAAAGCATTATAGTGTGTTTTTTTTTGGTTGCCTCAATATAAAATTCAATATCTCAGTAACGGGCTGAGATAAAATGATGAGATTTAGTATATAACGTTATCATTATGTCCACCCAACAAAACAATTTTTGTTCTGGAGATTTTACAGCAGATTTTAAAGTTAGCTTATATACGGTATATTAATTATGACTTAAAGATTACGACCATGATTTTAACAGTTTTACAGCTTCCCCTAGATTCGACCCAAATTATTCAAAATTTTCACGTGACTTTCGTTTTCAAACAAACAGCGCGAAGATTCAGAGGCGTCTCCAAATGTGGGTTCTTTCATGAAACGTGATTATATAAATAAACTAGCTGACAAGGCCCGGTTTCTGGTGGAAATCAATCAATCAATCAATCAATCAATCTATCTATCTATCTGTCTGTCTGTCTGTCTGTCTGTCTGTCTGTCTGTCTGAATGTCTGTCTGAATGTCTGTCTGTCTGAATGTCTGCCGGTCGGCTGACCCATCCACCTACCCACCGACCTACCGATATCTATCTATCTATCTATCTATCTATCTATCTATCTATTCTATCTATCTATCTATCTATCTATCTATCTATCTGCCTGCCTGCCAGCCCGACCACCCACCCACCGACAGACCGACCGACCTACCGATATCTATCTATCTATCTATCTATATATCTATCTATCTATCTATCTATCTATCTATCTATCTATCTGTCTGTCTGTCTGCCTGTCTGCCTGCCGGCCCACCCACCCACCGACCGATCGACCGACGTACCGATATCTATCTATCTATCTATCTATCTATCTATCTATCTATCTATCTATCTATCTATCTATCTATCTATCTATCTATCTAATCTATCTAATCTATATGTCTGTCTGTCTGCCTGCCTGCCGGCGCACCCACCCACATACCGACCGACCGACCGACCGACAGATATCTATCTATCTATCTATCTATCTATCTATCTATCTATCTAATATATCTATCTATCTATCTGTCTGTCTGTCTGTCTGCCTGTCTGCCTGCCGGCCCACCCACCCACCGACCAACCGACCGACGTACCGATATCTATCTATCTCTATCTATCTATCTATCTATCTATCTATCTATCTAATCTATCTAATCTATCTAATCTATCTGTCTGTCTGTCTGCCTGCCTGCCTGCCGGCCCACCCACCCACCCACATACCGACCGACCGACCGACAGATATCTATCTATCTATCTATCTATCTATCTATCTGTCTATCTGTCTATCTATCTATCTATCTATCTATCTATCTATCTATCTATCTATCTAATCTATCTAATCTATATGTCTGTCTGTCTGCCTGCCTGCCGGCGCACCCACCCACATACCGACCGACCGACCGACCGACAGATATCTATCTATCTATCTATCTATCTATCTATCTATCTAATATATCTATCTATCTATCTGTCTGTCTGTCTGTCTGTCTGTCTGTCTGTCTGTCTGTCTGTCTGTCTGTCTGCCTGCCTGCCGGCCCACCCACCCACCGACCAACCGACCGACGTACCGATATCTATCTATCTATCTATCTATCAATCAATCTATCTATATATCTATCTGTCTGTCTGTCTGTCTGTCTGTATGTCTGTCTGTATGTCTGTCTGTCTCTCTGCCTGCCTGCCGGCCCACCCACCCACATACCGACCGACCGACCGACAGATATCTATCTATCTATCTATCCATCTATCTATCTATCTATCTATCTATCTATCTATTTATCTATCTATCTAATCTATCTGTCTGTCTGTCTGCCTGACTGCCTGCCTGCCGGCCCACCCACCCACCAACCGACCGACCGACCGACCTACCGATATCTATCTATCTATCTATCTATCTATCTATCTATCTATCTAATCTAATCTAATCTATCTGTCTGTCCTATCTATCTAATCTATCTGTCTGTCCTATCTATCTAATCTATCTGTCTGTCTGTCTGCCTGCCTGCCGGCCCACCCACCCATTAACCGACCGACCTACCGATATCTATCTATCTATATATCTATCTATCTATCTATCTATCTATTTATCTATCTATCTGCCTGCCTGCCGGCCCGACCACCCACCCACCGACAGACCGACCGACCTACCGATATCAATCTATCTAATCTATCTGTCTGTCCTATCTATCTAATCTATCTGTCTGTCTGTCTGCCTGCCTGCCCACCCACCCACTAACCGACCGACCTACCGATATCGATCTATCTATCTATCTATCTATCTATCTATCTATCTATCTATCTATCTATCTATCTATCTATCCATCTATCTATCTATCTATCAATCTATCTAATCTATCTGTCTGTCTGCCTGCCTGCCGACCCACCCACCCACCCACCGACCGACCGACCGACCGATCCACCCACTCAGCCAGCCAGCCAGCCAGCCATCCATCCACCCACCTATCTTTCTGCCTACCTACCTACCTTTCTGTCTGTCTGTCCGGGCCGCATCATTCATTTTATTCGGAGACTGCCGAGGGTCGTCGCTGGAGCTACGGAGTTCGTGCTTTGTGCGACGCTTTCCGCGCTGCGGAAAGAAACTGAGCCATATGGGATAAAAACCCTGTGCAATGCAGCCGATTCTGTCGACTGTAAGCTACTTCTTTGATTGCACCCACTCCCATACGAATCCAGATACGCCTTTGTTTGTCATCTGAATTTGCAGGTCCTCATTACCGTAAACATAACATTTTTAACAAGAAATCACTAGTTGTTAAGCAAAACATCAAAGGAATGATGCCGCTTTTAATGATTTAAGTTGTTTTGGGACCTATCAAAGACATATTCCTTGGGTGGGGGTAAATATAAGACGGCTGGAAAAATTTCATAACGATGCAACAGATAGTTTTCAAAATAATTGATCTTGAATGACGGCATAAATTTCCGGACAGACTATAGAAAGAGCACTTGAAAGATCTTTACATCTTTCAACAATTAACTTGGGTAAATGGAGCGGCGGCAGCAGCAGCAGCAGAAGAAAAAGGAGGAGTAGGAGGAGGGAGGAGGAAGAAGGAAGAAGGAGGTGGAGGAGGGAGGAGGAGGTGGGAGGAGAAGGGAGGAGGAGGAGTAGGAGGGAGGAGGAGGGATTAGGAGGAGGGAGGAGGGGAGGGAGGAGGAGGTAGGAGGATGAGGAAGAGGGAGGAGGATGAGGAGAGAGGAGGAGGGAGGAGGAGGAAGAGGGAGGAGGAAGAGGGAGGAGGAGGAAGAGGGAGGGAGGAGGAGGGAGGAGGAGAAGGGAGGAGGAGGAGGAGAGAGGAGGAGCGATGAGGCGGAGGGAGAAGGAGGAGGGAGGAGGAGGAAGGAGGAAGAGGGAAAAGGAGGAGGGAGGAGGAAGAGGGAAAAGGAGGAGGGAGGAGGGGGAGGAGGAGGAGGTGGAGGGAGGAGGAGAGAGGAGGAGGGAGTAGGGAGGAGGAGGAGGGAGGGGGAGAAGGGAGGAGGGAGGAAGAGGGAGGAGGAGGAGGGAGGATGAAGGGGGAGGATGGAGGAGGGAGGAGGGAGGAGGAAGAAGAGAGGAGGAGAAGGGAGGAGGAGGAGGAGTGATTAGGAGGAGGAGGAGGAGGGAGGAGGAGGGAGGAGGTAGAGGGAGGAAGAGGAGGGAGGAGGAGGAGGAGAGAAGAGGAGGGAGGAGGAGGGAGGAGGAGGGGGAGAAGGGAGGAGGAGGAGGGAGGGGGAGAAGGGAGGAGGAGGGAGGAAGAGGGAGGAGGAGGAGGGAGGATGAAGAGGGAGGATGGAGGAGGAGGAAGAAGAGAGGAGGAGAAGGGAGGAGGAGGAGGGAGGACGAGTGATTAGGAGGAGGAGGAGGAGAGCGAGGAGGAGGGGGAGGAGGAGGAGGAGAGCGAGGAGGAGGGGGAGGAGGTAGGAGGAGGAAGAGGGAGGAGGAGGGATAAGGAGGAAGAGGATGGAGGAGGAGGGAGAGGGAGGAGGGGGAGGGAGGAGGAAGAGGGTAGAAGGAGGAGGAGGAGGAGGGGAGGAGGATTATAACGCATATGCCTGTAGTTAACTGTCTGTCTGTCTATCTGAGCCGGCCCGGCTTCATCCAGTCCCTGGTGGGGAGCATCTCATTTAATTCATATAAGTAGTCATATAAGCTCCTGTTCCCAACTATCTGTCTGTCTATCTATCTGACCCGGCGTGGCTTCGCCCAGCTCCTGGCGGGTAGCGTCTCATTAAATTCATACAACAAAAAAAAAGTAACTTAAAAGAATGTCCTTCCACACACCATCCATTATTTCTAATGAAAACTGTTTCTAATCATCTGCATGACTGTAGATAACTTCTTAAGCATAAAAAGATGAGTTACAATGTTATGCATTATTTTTATGAAAACTTTGAAAATGCCTTAAAGTTTGTATCATTATTTATTATAACTCATATGCCGGTACATAACTATAGACAAAGAGTTTATAAATCTTTGAAAAAGATGCAACAATATGACTATAAGGTATACAGAAAAGTTATTAAAAGTTACGCCCCTTGAAATAACTTTTCTAGAGTTAAGTCCCCTTGCTGTATATAAGATTATAATGTGAAATGAAAAATTAAATAATATTAAGTAAGCAGCCGATTTCACACTAAAAAAATATGGCTGCGCTGGAATGAAAGGAAGGCGTGTAGAAAATTTCATCTCAATCGGATGGGCCATTCGCGAACGCATAAAGGACATACATACAGACATACAGACGGAGATCCTATTTTATATATAAGATTCAGTACTCTCTTCCTTAAATTCAATTATAGTGACTTATTGCATAAGATAATTTGTATTTTCTTGGCCTATAATGCTTTTAATCTCTAGGCGTTACATGACTTTCTCCGTAATCCTGTATACTCTCGTGAGTAACGAGATGCATGCGAGAATTGGTAGCGGTTATCTACGCATCTGTAACTTACGGGTATGTGAGCCGGTGCTCAGAAAGCAATGGCAAACTACTGAGCGTATTCTTGCCAAGAAATCAACAATCAGCTGAAAGATGCTGATGTTGACAGTGATGTCCCGTAAAGGATATGCGGGGAAAAAAAAAAAATTTAAATGTATCTATTTGGTTAAGCATATTTCTTCTGCTGTTATCTCACATTTTGGTATCATCTTTTTCTTTTTTTATAACCATTATTTCCATTTTCTTTATATTCATGGAGAGCCCTTCTTTTGCAATCACAGTTACCATACTGTCCAAAAGGTCTTGTACATTTTCCACTATATATAATTGTCATCTGTATCACTTAGATTGCTTATAATATAACCACCAACTCATATTCCTGGCCTCGCTTTAATCTCTTTTATTAATTCACTATCCACCCATCCATCATGTGCCATGCTGATAAGTGTGGCCGGTCATGTTTTGCCATCTCACTTGATCACCAGAGTCATGGATCAGCTCCATGTTCTTGTCTCAACCATGCCACGTAGCCAAGCCATCCAGGTATTTACTTCTCGGTCTTCCCCTTGGTCTCTTCCCTTCGATTTTGCCAGTTGTCACCAAGTTCTCCTTCTCATAACATGCCCAAAAAATTTTGACTGTCTACGTCTAATGACTCTAATCAGTTTACGATCTTCATTTGTTTCTTGAAGGATTTGTTCATTGGTTTTTCTGTCTGTCCATTGAATTCTTTGCATTTTCCTCAGAAACCACATTTCCACAGCCATCAGATGTTTGTCAGCTTGACTGCTCATTGTCCACGCTTCAGATCCATACAAAAGTACAGGTTCTATGCAGCACTTCAACACTCTTTTTCTCGTTTCAATTGATATCTTTTTATTGATCTGTATGTTTTTCATCTAGCAAAAGGCTACCTTTGCAATGGCAATTCTTGTTCAAATCTCTACTAATACTCTTCTACTTCGCTATGTAGAGAGAGAAGAGATCTGGTGACAAAACACATAATAGTCTTACTCCTTGTTTTACCTGTTCATAATTGCCCTCTTTATTTCCCATTTTAATTGCTGCTACTTGTTTCCAGTAAATATTCTGTATTATCCTGAGATATTTCCCATCAATGTTGATATCTTCCAACCCTTTTTTATCATTTCAACATGTTTTACTTCATCAGAATTCTTGGTATAAATTATACAGCACAAAAATGTCTTTCTCTGGCTGTATGTAGCAAATAAGTGCTTATATGTGTCCATGCTATAATACAGGAATGTCTAGAATAATCTCCCATGGTCTCTCTATCATCTTACCAATTGTTACAACATGTCGATGCTATGATGCAGGAATGTCTAGAAACATCTCCCGTGTTGTTATAACATATCTATGCTATGATGCAGGGATGTCTAGAATCATCTCCCTAGCCTCCATTCATCTTACCAGTTGTTACATGTAAATGCTATGATGCAGGGATGTCTAGAATCATCGTCCTGTGTTGTTAAAACATATCTATGCTATGATGCAGGAATGTCTAGAATCATCTCCCTAGCCTCCATTCATCTTACCAGTTGTTACATGTAAATGCTATGATGCAGGGATGTCTAGAATCATCTCCCGTGGCCTCCATTCATCTTACCATTTGTTACATGTCCATGCTATGATGCAGGGATGTCTAGAATCATCGTCCTGTGTTGTTACAAAATGTCCATGCTATGATACAGGAATGTCTAGAATCATCTCCCGTGGCCTCCCTATCTTCTTACCAATTGTTACAACATGTCCATGCTATGATGCAGGAATGTCTAGAATCATCTCCCATGTTGTTACATGTCCATGCTATGATGCAGGGATGTCTAGAGTCATCTACCGTGGCCTCCATTCATCTTACCAGTTGTTACAACATGTCCATGCTATGATGCAGAGATGTCTAGAATTATCTCCCGTGGCCTCTCTATCATCTTACCAGTTGTTACGATATGTCCATGCTATGATGCAGGGATGTCTAGAATCATGTCCCCAGGCCTCTCTATCATCTTACCAGTTGTTACAATATGTCCATGCTATGATGCAGGTATGTCTAGAATTGTCTCCCGTGTTGTTACAACATGTCCATGCTATGATGCAGGGATGTCAAGAATCATCTCCCGTGTTGTTACAACATGTCCATGCTATGATGCAGGAATGTCTAGAATCATCTCCCGTGTTGTTACAACATGTCCATGCTATGATGCAGGGATGTCTAGAGTCATCTCCCGTGGCCTCCATTCATCTTTCCAGTTGTTACAACATGTCCATGCTATGATGCAGGGATGTCTAGAATCATCTCCCTTGTTGTTACAACATGTCCATGCTATGATGCAGGAATGTCTAGAATTATCTCCAGTGTTGTTACAACATGTCCATGCTATGATGCAGGGATGTCTAGAATCATCACTATGGCCTCCCTATCATCTTACCAGATGTTACAACATGGGGAGCCTATGATGCTCTCTGCCAGACGAAGTTCATCTGAACCCCCATTAACTTTGCTACATTTCGCATACATCATGATTAAGAACGATTTTACTGGCAATTATTACAACTCTCTCTGTTTACAAAAATCTGGCAGAAACCGCCTGAGCTGGTTTTGTGTAAACAGAAAGAGTTTGTTCTAAATTTGAAAATACCGTGGGGATAACAGATGTTCCACATTAGAACAACACCTGTGACTATATGTTATTATTGTTTCAGCTTCAGTATCATTCATGAATTCATTTCATATGATATATAACTCTGCAGTATGCACCTGACCAGATGAAGCAAAATATGCCAGGCAATAAATTGTACAACATATTGTTTGTGGCTTCTGTGTTTACAATCACTAAGCGAATACATTATTTTGAATTATTACAGTGGTGGTCTCCCCTTGTCTCTCACTGATTTGCATATAGCTGAACACCACCAGCCTTAACTTAAAACAAAATAAAACAAACAGACCCTGGAAAGCAAGAAATACACAACCGGAAATGTCTAAAAGGCAGTACCTCAAATATTGCAAGGCTTGCAGGTAAGGCTACTGTGGGAAATGGATGAGCCATGGACCAGGCTGATATAAAGAATGCTCTACGAGAAGTAAGTCGTTTGCGAGAACCAAGCAATGACTGTGAATCTACAACCATGGTCACACTGCGAGAAGAGCAAGTTAAAAGAGATGTGGCCAAACAAGAACACTATGTAGGAAGCCAAAGAAGATTAATAAACCAACACAGAATGGGTGTCGTGAGCCGCTACAGGCTGCAAGATTTGCTGAGGAGGGGATCCAAGCATTTATGGACTGAATGGTTCGATGTGCAATGAGGATGATCTGTCGACTAACTAACTAACCTCAAATATTAAGTCTTGGACTCCGTAACAGAAGGTAGAGCCAAACGGGTTGCTGGTGTTGGTTGAAGCTGACCTGTTGAGGATGACTGGCCTTTGCTTGGGTGTCATGAGGAATTTCTGAACTTCATCCCACTACCAGATTTGAGGGGAAAAAAAAAACAATCAAACACTAGTTGATTCTGTTCTATGTTTGCATTTGTAAATGATGTCCACGATTTACATGCGGTCTGATAAATGACATTTATGTTTTCTGAATTGGATCCATGTTCTACACATTTGTTTGTGAATGGTGTCTATGTGCTATATGTAGTTTTGTGAATGGTGTCTATGTTCTCTATGTGGTTTTATAAACTGTGTCTATGTTCTATATGTGGTTTTGTGAATGGTGTCTATGTTCTCTATGTGGTTTTATAAACTGTGTCTATGTTCTATATGTGGTTTTGTGAATGGTGTCTATGTTCTCTATGTGGTTTTATAAACTGTGTCTATGTTCTATATGTGGTTTTGTGAATGGTGTCTATGTTCTCTATGTGGTTTTATAAACTGTGTCTATGTTCTATATGTGGTTTTGTGAATGGTGTCTATGTTCTCTATGTGGTTTTATAAACTGTGTCTATATTCTATATGTGGTTTTGTGAATGGTGTTCATGTTCTCTATGTGGTTTTATAAACTGTGTCTATGTTCTATATGTGGTTTTGTGAATGGTGTCTATGTTCTCTATGTGGTTTTATAAACTGTGTCTATGTTATATATGTGGTTTTGTGAATGGTGTTCATGTTCTCTATGTGGTTTTATAAACTCTCTATGTTTTTCTATATGTGGTTTTGTGAATTGTGTTCATGTTCTCTATGTGGTTTTATAAACTCTCTGTTTTTCTATATGTGGTTTTGTGAATGGTGTTCATGTTCTCTATGTGGTTTTATAAACTCTCTATGTTTTTCTATATGTGGTTTTGTGAATGGTGTTCATGTTCTCTATGTGGTTTTATAAACTCTCTGTTTTTCTATATGTGGTTTTGTGAATGGTGTTCATGTTCTCTATGTGGTTTTATAAACTGTATCTATGTTCTTCTATATGTAGTTTTGTTAATGTGTCTGTGTTCTCTATGTAATTTTATAAACTGCGTCTTTATGTTCTTCCCCCCATTGTGTCCATGTTCTATATGCATTTTTGTGAATGGTGCACATGTTCTAGAAACACTGTCCATGTTTTATATGTAGTTTTGTGAAAGGTGTCCACGTTCTATATGTATTTTTGTAAATGGTGTCCATGTTCTTTATGTGGTTTTGTGAATGGTGTCCATGTTCTTTTATGTGTTTTCCCTCCCACTGTATCCATGTTCTATATGTGGTTTTATGAGCAGGGTCCCTATGTAGTTTTTCAAATGGTATCCATGTTCTAAAGAGGTGTTGTAAACGGTGTCCATATTGTATATATGGTGTTGTAAAGGTGTTTATATTTATATGTGGTGTTGTAAATGGTGTCCATATTCTATGTGACATTGTAAATGGTGTGTTCATATTCAATATGTGGTGTTGTAAATGATGTTCATGTTCTACATGTAGTTTTTAAAAAGGTTGCTGTGTTCTATATGCAGTTTTGTGATTTACATGTGGTTTTGTGAATGGCGTCTACATTCTAAATGTTTATTTATGAATAATGATGCTGTGACTACATCTGTGAGTATCTTTCCTGAACACAACTCACAAATGTTAAAGTGTAAGGCTTTCCTACTTCACTCTCATGCATCCTAGAAACAGTTTGCAATATTTGTGTACGTCCATAAAAACATCCCCCACTTCAACGAAACATGTATGAGACAATCATCTTTTCCCCAACGTCTGGAATCATATTCGAGTGATGTATTCGTCCCTGAAGTAAACAGTCACATTATGAGTAACTGACCCTGAAGTAAACAATCAAATTATGAGTTAATGACCTTGAAGTAAACAGTCACACTATGAGCAATTGACCCTGAAGTAAACAGTCAAATTATGAGTCACTGACCCTGAAGTAAACAGTCGTGCTATGAGTAATTGACCCTGAAGTAAACAGTCAAATTATGAGTCACTGACCCTGAAGTAAATAGTCAAATTATGAGCCACCGAACCTAAAGTAAACAGTCAAATTATGAGTTAAAACCCTGAAGTAAACTGTCATGCTATAAGTTACTGACCCTGATATAAACAGTCATGCTATAAGTCACTGACCCTGATATAAACAGTCAAATTATGAGTTACTGACTCTGAAGTAAACAGTCATGCTATAAGTCAATGACCCTGAAGTAAACAGTCAAATTATGAGTTACTGACCCTGAAGTAAACAGTCAATTTATGAGTCACGAACCCTGAAGTAAACAGTTAAGTTATGAGTTACTGACTCTGAAGTAAACAGTCAAGATATGAGTCACAGACCCTGAAGTAAACAGTCAAGGTATCTTCTTCTTCTTCTGCATTCTTCCGGAGTGTTTTTAGATGTAATTGATTTGGGACATTTGGCTCTTATTGTTGTGGTGTTGTCCACATCTCAGCTGGTCAAGTTAGAACAGCCAAAGACCTCAGGGGAAGGCAGGGGCAGACCATGGGCATTCCCCGCCATCCAGGTAGGCTTCCTTAATTGCAGAACCAACACATAGCGCTCTGGTACTGGGCTCACCCAAGGAGTGATCACGTCCCGCGCATGTCTACTTTACTTCCTCACTTCTATATATTGGGCATTTTGTTTGCTATTGGCCGCTCCCCAGAATGGTTGTAAAAATGTGCTCTTTCGCCCGCTCAAACGACGACTCTGGCTTCACGATGCAGTTATATTTTCAAAACTCAAAGCCTGCCTTGCTAACTTGTGTTGGCTGGGAAGATCCCGATTGGGTGCACCTCATGCAGCCATTAGAGACAACGAACGTCAGACGCGGGACTGATCTTACAGTCAAGATATGAGTCACATACCCTAAACCAGTCAACTTATGAGTTACCAATCCTGAAACAGTCAAACTATGAGTCACTGACATTGACACAAACTGAGAAGCATGAGTCACTG
Organism: Cepaea hortensis; assembly: GCA_963921405.1. Classification (NCBI taxonomy): domain Eukaryota; kingdom Metazoa; phylum Mollusca; class Gastropoda; order Stylommatophora; family Helicidae; genus Cepaea; species Cepaea hortensis. The sequence continues at coordinate 115,435,640 of OY992876.1, forward strand.
ACCCTGAAACAAACAGTTAATCATGAGTTACTGACCCTGAAGCAAAAGGTCAATATATCAGCCACTAATCCTGAAGCAAACAGTCAGCCTATGAGTTTACTCTGATTTAAAAGCAGTTATTCTATGAGTCACCAACTCTGAAGCACAATTCATCCACAAATCACTAATAGAACCTATTTTTCCCTTTGTTTACCATTGTCAGTCTACCTATTGTTCTATACTCAACAGAATATGAACCTCAAAGATAGCCGATTGTTTACTTTGTTAACTTTGAATGACATTTCTTCATATTCTTTTTAGTCCTTACCAAATAATGCTAGTCATCGTATTTCTCCACAGCCTCATGTCTCGTGTGCTACCAATAAATTCTGCCTCGAGCATAGTTCTTATACACATAGCTACTCCTATTAGCTGTGGATTAGCTTTCCCTATTACCAGTATCCCTCGCCATCAGGCAAAGCCACCCCGACTTCAGAGATACTTGTAATTCATGTCCTCAAGTCAAGGACGAGAAGTCTAACTGACTGGTCTAAGGGTAGTAAATGACAGGCTTGACCAGATGTCAAATGAATCTGTGACAATACAGCAATGAAAGACCTTTGAATATGCTGTAATAACAAATACGTCATCCTCCACAATTATTGTCTGAGCATGGCTGGCCTTGGTTGGTTCAACGCTGATGGGCAACTTGAATTCACAGCGACAATAACTGCAAAATAGATGAAAAGTTTGAATTCAGGGATAATAACTGAAAAACAGATGGGAAGTTTGAAATCACAATGACAATAACTGGAAAATAGATTAAAAGTGTGAATTCAGGGATAATAAGTGAAAAACAGATGGGAAGTTTGAAATCACAATGGCAATGCATTTTGTTGAAGATATAACTAGGACATGTATATTGTGGAAGATATAACTAGGACACGTATATTGTGGAAGATATAACTAGGACACGTATATTGTGGAAGATATAACTAGGACACATATATTGTGGAAGATATAACTAGGACATGTATATTGTGGAAGATATAACTAGGACATGTATATTGTGGAAGATATAACTAGGACATGTATATTGTGGAAGATATAACTAGGACACGTATATTGTGGAAGATATAACTAGGACATGTATATTGTGGAAGATATCACCAGGACATGTATATTGTGGAAGATATAACTAGGACATGTATATTGTGGAAGATATAACTAGGACATGTATATTGTGGAAGATATAACTAGGACACGTATATTGTGGAAGATATAACTAGGACATGTATATTGTGGAAGATATCACCAGGACATGTATATTGTGGAAGATATAACTAGGACATGTATATTGTGGAAGATATCACCAGGACATGTATAACCAGGACATGTATACTGTGCAGAACTTAACCAGGACATGTACAATTATGACATGTATACTGTGGAGGACTTAACTATGAGTACTCATAGTACATGTATGTTCGGAAAGACTAACTACATCATCATAAGTTGCAAAGACTAAGTAGAACCCATATGCTGTTAAAGATGAGTTAGGATATGATTGTGTGAAAAACTAACTAGGACATATATGTTATGGACCACCCAGGACATAAAAGTAAAGGACTCATTTACACGTCGTGTACTAGGCATATGGTCCTAGACCTATATTTGTACAGACCAATCAGCACTCAGCGGGTAATGTATTCTGTTATCATGCCAGCTGCCTTCATTTCCCAAGACAGTTTCTGATAACCATTTTAGGCTGGGTAGACCAAGGAGTTCAGGTCAATTTAAAAACTCTCCTTGATGCAGATTTGAGCCATGATGCCAGGCAGGCCACTAGCCACTATGATACTGCAACTCCCACCTCGGACATACAAGCTACTAATTCCTGGATGTCTTGCTACATGTTTCATGAGCAAGAATTTACGTGGTGAAGTGGAAGTTGGTTTCCTCTATGCTCAATTGTGAACTTACATGCTGAAGTTATAGCTGGTTTGTTGTATACTCAAGTGTGAACTTACATGCTGAAGTTGTAGTTGTAGACAGTGTGTTGTATGCTCACGCATGAACTTACATGAAGAAGTTGTACTTGGTCTATTGTATATGAACTAAAGCATGAACTTATATATTTGTAGGTAGTGTGTTGTTGTTGTAGGGGGCTAAGTGGTCTCGAGGTATGGTGGCTGCCTCGAGTGCTGGTGGTCCCGGGTTCAAGCCCCAGTGAGGGCCGGGATTTTTTCATGTGGACTTCTAGTAACAAAATTTCACCTGGTCTCTGGGTAGTGAGATCAGACGCCCGTGTGTATTGCTGCGCACATAAAAAAATCCGATGGCAGTTGGAAATCGAAAAAGAGCAGCCTATCGGCACTGCCCGGGCAAAATTTTGAGTTAAAAATCTATCCAAAGTATTCCAGGATCCTCACCGGTGCTACGGAGCTCGTGCACTGAGCTGAGATTCTCTGGACTCAAGCTCAAGTTAGGAGTAGAACGGAGCACTTATGGGTTACACCCGTGTGCCGTGATGTTGATCCGTCGACTAAACTAATGTAGTAGCATACATCATGTATACTCACAAGCGAATTCACATTCTTAAGTTGTAATTGGCTTGTTGCATACTCAAGTGCAAACATACATTTTGAAGTAATAGTTGATTTGTTATATACTCAATTGTGAACTTAAATTCTGAAATTGTAGTTGATTTGTTGTATATTCAGGTGCTATCTTAAATGACGAAGTTGCAGTTGGTTTACTGTACATGAATCAGACTATGAACTTACATGTTGAAGTTGTAATCCCCAGGGTAGTTTGTGTGAAGTACAAATTTCTTAACACGATGTGTCACAGCATCAAACAGGAAGTCCTGTAATGAACACCTCAAATCAATTATAACAGGTCACACAAAGAACCTGGCACATGGATGAGAACAGTCACATATATAAAATACAGATCTATTGTGATATAAATAAACAATGAGGATCTGCAAATGTTTAGTTAAAAAAAGATCCATTTAATATGCTTTTAGGCACATTTTGTCAGGTCTTAGATACGATTGAACTACCGTATGACAGTAGACGGTCTACCAGCTTTGTTAGTGCCAAATGCTGGGAGGCGCTCTCCAAGCCCAACACCTCACATTGTGCCAACGGCTTCGGGCGGAGGAGCACAATTTGGAGGGTACAAGCCTTACCCTAGTGCAAGGAAATGCAACCTAAAGACAAAATGGCATGACAGGGCAGACCAGGTCCTAAGAAATGGTTGGCAACTGGTCTAGGATGGAAGCTATGACTGGCGGACAGTTAAAGCACTGCTTTGCTGATCCGGCAACTTCTGCAGCTTGTTTTGTTCCAGACGTATTGGTGTTACCTCTCCTCTAGAGCGGGGGTCACTAAACTACGGCCCCGCGGGCCGGATCAGGCCCGCGACGTCATTTCACCCGGCCCGCCGACGGTACTCGAACTTGCTTGATATAACGTATGGAACATGAGACGTTGTGTTACAATTTAAATGTAAATATTATGATTAGAATAATAGGAGATTACATGTGCGGAGACCTCCTGGTTGCTTTGTGTCTTACATTTACTATTTTCAATTATAAATTATTGTATTTAATTTTTTTTGTTTATTGTAATGTTTGCTTATTTCGCGCAACCCTAAGTCCTTCTCCGGCTCGTGGTAGCGCCGCCTACGCTCTGGCATTACCACGGTTTCCATGGGGAAAAAACCCACACACGCACGCATGCATGCACGTGCGCGTGCACACGCGCATCTTTCTCTCCCTCAGATGCGTCTGGCTGTCAACACAGGTCCGATGCTCCAGAAATATTTACTTCTTTTTGCCAGTCATCCATTTTATAGGTATGTAACAAGGATTTCTTTGTTTGACAGTGATAGGTAAGTGAACTACAAGTGTGAATAGAGGCAATAACGTAGCAAACATGGCATAAAATGCCATTGAAGCCTCGCATTATTACGAAAATATTATCCCCAACTCAGAAGAATTCCATGGTCAAGGTGTTAATCGATCTGGTCTCTAGGTCAGTGTTTGTCAATCTTTCTGCTGGAGCAGATCCTTATTGCAAACCTTATTATGAGATATATTCTATTACTAAAGGTACCTATAATTTTTATATGTACCTTTGGTGAGCCGTAGGTTCACCAATGACCCCTAGTCCTCTGCTTTTCTTGTGTTTCAATAGGATTTTAATTATGTTTCTAATTCAATGTCTTTTTCATTTTCAGTTTCTGTGTACTTCACCCTTCATTATGGCTACTAAGAAACAAAAACGTGAATGCCGAGTGTCGCGTTTTCAATGAAGAATGGGGAGTAAAATACTTTTTTGTGGAAACAAAGGACCAGAAAACCTGTTGCATAATATGCAGCGAAAGTGTTGTCGTTTTGAAAGAGTACAATCTTCAGCGTCACTACAAAACAAAACATCTATCGACATATTCAAAATTTTCTGGAAAGTTACGCTCTGAGAAATATGAAAAGAGTCCATGAAACGTGGTTTAGAAGCACAAAGAAATCTCTTCACGACAAAGTTTGCTGAATATGAATCTGTCACTCGTACAAGTTACTAAGAAGTGCATAAGATGGCAGAACGAGGAAAACCGTTTACTGATGGCAAATTCATCAAAGAGTGTATGACTTGTGTCCTGAGAAAGCTGATTTGTTTGGAACTATCAGCCTTTCGGCAAATTCAGATGTGCAAAGAATATAAGAACTTGGAGAGAACAAAGTGCAACAGGCACTCTATAAAACTAGGAACCTTTTGTGGCACTGGATGAGTCAGTCTACTGATCTTTCGAATACATCACAACTTCTCGTGCTCATTTGTAGTGTCAATTTGGACTTTCAGATAACTGAAGAGTTGGCATCAGTTTGCAGCATGCACGGAACAACAACTGGAAAAGACATTTTCATGGAAGTGCAAAAAGTTTTGCAAGATTACAACCTTCAATGGAATCAGCTTCGAGGTGTTACATTTGATGGAGGAAAAAACATGACTGTAGTGAGGAAGGGTCTGATAAGGCAGATCAGGACTCAGCAGGAAGATCTGCAAATTCTGGGCGCTCTGTTCATACACTGCATCATACATCAGCAAGCACTCTGTGGGAAAGACTTTTCTTGCATACTGAAACCAGTAGTTTCTGCTGTGAACTTCATTTGGGGACATGCACTCAATCACCGTCAGTTCCAAGCTTTTCTTGAAGAAATTGATTCTGAATTCTGTGACTTGCCTTATCACACATCAGTGAGGTGTCTCAGCTGCGGTAAAGTCCTGTTTCATTGTTAGAAGCTCCGAAATGAAATAGATGTTTTCCTCCCTGAAAATAATTGAGCTGATCCACAGCTGTCAGATCCTACCTGGCTGTCAAAGTTGACAACTTTTTTTTTGTCAACATCACATCTCACATGAATGAACTGAATTTGAAACTTCAGGGAAAGGATAACCTCGTCTGTGATCTCTACAGATTCATCAAAGGATTTAGAAGAAAGCTGTGATTGTTTGAAGCACAACTGAAAGGAGAAAACTGTTATCATTTTCACTGTTTCAAAGAGTTTTGCGCTATAATCGCCGAAGATGTCAACCTCGATTTTCCCCAAAAAATTATTCATGGCTTCAGGAAGCATTGTTGGAGACATTTTCAGATCTTGACAGAATTGAGAGTGACATTCTTCTGTTCCAGAATCCGTCTGATTATAACCTTGATGATGTACCAGTTGAACTACAGTTGGAGCTCACATATTTGCAAGCAAATGACTTGTTGAAAGAGAAGCACAGATAAGGAAAACTTGTTGAATTTTACCGCTGCTTACCTGATGTTGAGTTTCCTAAATTGAAGAAATTTGCTGCTGGTATCGCATCAATTTGTGAGCAAACATTTTCAAAAATGAAGTATGTGAAGTCAACACATGAACGAGATTGACTGATGAACATTTAAAAGCAGTTCTCTTGATTGGATGCAGAAATTCCAAACCAAACATTGATGATATCTTGAAAGCCAAATATCAGTTTCACAAATATCACTAACTTTTTTTGCTGTTTGTGAGATTTGGATTATGCACACTGGATCTGATGTAACTATCTGTTTGCTACCGTCACCTTCTTTTTAACTTTTTTTAGTAACTAAATATGTTGGTTGTCTTTATTTTTTGTGCACTGCACACCACTCACCGATGAGTAACTTAGTTATTTGCCTTTTTTCCCAAAGCTTTCATTCTGGTTTGCAAGTATTGTTAAAGTTAGTTGCATATCCTTTACAGTACGTTTGCAGCCAACACCAGCATTATTTGCTGTTGTTGATGTCTTGGCGAGTTTACGTTCAGTAGTTTGCCATTGCTTTCTGAACGACCAGCACCCATACCACAGCGCAATATGGTCTGCTGCCAAATCGCTTGCAGCTGTGTTTCGAACGCTGGTATACGGTATTACGAATCATGTCCGTAAGACTTTCGCCATGGAGACCGCGCGCAAGTATTTTACAGAATGAGTATGCGGCTCGCGCTCGACATTTTGTCAATTATCCGGCCCGCCATGAAAAAAGTTTGGCGACTCCTGCTCTAGAGTAAACTATACAGGGCGAGAGATGGATAATGCTGCATGGGCAACATATGGTCTCTAAATTCAGCCCAGGCTTTGTGTTATGGAGAGGTATTACTCCATTTTACAAACTATCATCTGTCAAGATGGCAAGGTGCCATACAGTCATTCAACCACATTTCTATATTTACAGTTTTGGTTATTGTTGGACAAATGTTTGTATACCTTCCCCCTGGTGTCCCAAATTGTCCATCTGTTCAACCAAATTTCCACATTTATGATTCTGGTTATTGTTGGGATGCTTTGATGTTTGTTCCTGTACACCATTGTTCTTCCTTGACCTCTTCTTTGCTAGTTTGTCTGCTATGTCATCAATAAGTCAGTTTGCATTTTTGAGAAAATTCACCACTCCCTGTGTAAAGTAAATAAGTCAGCACTGCTTGCTAAGTATGAGAATGTAGAGAATAATTGCACAGAACTCACACTTCCAATATACAGTAACTGAAGTAGTGGTTCTTATAAATGTAGTACTTTTCTTAGCAAGCTAAGTGAGTATAAGAATGCTGTGAATAATTCACTAGAACTCATCTCTTCCAGTGTAAAGTAATTGAAGAAGTGTTTTTTTTTAGAAATAGTTCTTTTCTTAGCAAGCTAAGTGAGTATAAGAGTATGAGAATGCAGTGAATAATTGCATAGAAGAACTCATCTCTCCCAGTGTAAAATAATTAAAGAATTAGTCGGCACTGCGAGCTAACTGAGTAAGAGAAAGCTGTGAATAATTACACAGAAAAAAATCATCTCTCCCAGTGTAAAGTAATTAAAGAATTAGTCGGCACTGCAAGCTAATTGAGTACGAGAATGTTGTGAATAATTGCACAGAAGAACTCATCTCTCCCAGTGTAATTATAAAATTAGCCGGCACTGCAAGCTAATTGAGCATGATAATGCTGTGAATAATTGTACAGAAGAACTCATCTCTCCCAGTGTAAAGTAAGCAAAGAATTAGTCGGCACTGCAAGCTAGAGTACAAGAATGCTGTGAATAATTGCACAGTAGAACTCATCTCTCCCAGTATAAAGTAACTAAAGAAGCAGTTCATTTAGGAGTAGTCCTTTCTAAGCAAGCTGAGTGAATATAAGAGTATGAGAATGCAGTGTGAATAATTCCCTAGAATAACTCACCACTCCCAGTGTAAAGTAATTGAAGAAGTAGTCGGCACTGCTGGACCTAATGTGTCTGTGTGCATCAGGCAGGTGGATCTTCATCTTGTCTTCAGACTTGTAAAACTTTCGGCTGGGGCAGCCTAAGGCACTCACAACATCCTGAACATGAAGAGAGGTCAGCTTCAATCATCCCACACACATTTTGCAAACTACCAATCAATCAATCAATGTTATGTCACCATGAAGGTTGGCAGCAAAGATCTCCAATTCTGCTTGTCTCTTGATCTGGTGGTACACTCTGAGAGACTGATGTATGTTCACCTCTTAATGTTATCTTCCAATATGTACTGTTTTCAACATCAACTGTATATTCAAATTTCAAAGTCAACTGTCTATTCATATATCTGAAACTGACTGATTCATTTGGGTTCACAGCCTATCTTTATCAAACTTTGAAACTATTCATTAGTACTCTGATCTTTTAATTAAGATCTTATTAGGAGCATTTGAGTTCAGTGCATAAACTTTGTAGCACAGAAGAGGATTCCAATTTGCAGCAGTCTACTTTCTTCATGGTATCACCATACAGGACCATCATTTGCTGATCAATTTCTCTGGATATTATCCGTTCACTTCTGCTAACATAATGGATAGCAGAGAATTGCATCTCCTAGGTGCATGTCACTAGTGGGTTGGCCATTTTTATGTGGTTTATCTGCACCATTAAGCCACCTGCAGGACCACTTCTCAAACCAAGTATATAAAAGTAAAGGTTCACATTATGAGCTGTATCGAGCATATGGTGCTAGCCCCATATTTGAAGACCAATCAACACTTGATCAGTCTCTAAATTCAGCCCAGTCTGTGTGCTCATCATCATGTGCCATGCTAATAAGCATGTTCAGTCATGATTCGCCATCTCACTCGATCACCAGAGTTGTGGATCAGCTCTGTGTTCTTGTCTCAATCATATCACGTGGTCAAGCCATCCAGGTATTTACTTCTCTGCTTTCCTCTTGTTCTCTTCTCCTCAATCTTGCCAGTTGTCACCAAGTTCTCCAATTTATTTTTTCTCATAACGTGTCAAAACAATTCCGACTGTTTAACATCTAATTTCTCAAATAAATTTACCTACTGAATTATGTAATTCTGTATTTATTGATATCCCGAAGAAATCAGGAGCCTTGGAAAGTGATAAATATCGAACAATTAGTATAATGAGCCACATCACGAGGATTTTGCTAAAAATTATCATGCAAACAGTTAGGAAGAAAATACAGCCTGAAATAGGAGAAGAATAATGTGGGTTTTTAGAAGGTAAGGGTACAGTAAATGTTGTGTATATGCTGAGAACATTAATTTAACATTCTATAGAAGAAAACAAAGACTTACATCTGTGCTTTATTGACTACACAAAGACTTTCGATAAAGTAAGACATGTCAACATGATGGAGAAGCTTGCAGATCTGCAAATTGATGGGAAAGACCTTAGACTCATGAAAAGCATATATTGGAAACAACAAGCTGCCATAAAGATTGATAATGAAGTAGGTCAATATCAGCCTATTAAGAGAAGTGTGAGACAGAGATGTGTATTGTCTCCAGATCTTTTTTTCCCTGTATAGTGAAAGTATTTTCAGAAATATTGACGAAATTGACAAAGTATTGATTGCAGACAATGAGCAGGATCTGCAACATTTAGTAGATGCGATTGTTGCACACAGTGAACAACATGGGTTAAATTAAATTCTAGGAAGACACAGATTATGGTCTGTCACTAAGAAGAAGGGAATACCACAATGTAATATACAAGAAAATGGGAATATTCTTAAACAAGTGAATCAGTACAATTATCTCGGAATAGTCATAACATCTGATGGGAGATGTCTTGAAAACATTAGAACAAGAATCGCCATGGCGAAGGCAGCCTTTAGCAAGATGAAAACCATACTGACCAATAAAAAGATATCATTTGCAACAAGAAAAAGTGTTGAGGTGCTACATAGAAACTGTGCTTTTGTAAGAATGTGAAGCATGGACAATGAACAGACAAGCTGAAAAGCATCTGATGGCTGTGGAAATGTGGTTTCTGAGGAAAATGCATAGAATACCATGGACAGACAGAAAAACTAATGAGCAAGTTCTACAAGAAACAAATGAAAACCGTAAACTGAATAGAGAGATTAGACGTAGACAGTCACAATTTTTTGGTCACGTTATGAGAAAAAATAAATTGGAAAACTTGGCGACAACTGGTAAGATCGAGGGAAAGAGAACAAGGGGAGGGCAGAGAAGTAAATACCTGGATGGCTTGACCACATGGCATGGTTGAGACAAGAACACTGAGCTGATCCACGATTCTGGTGATCGAGTGAGATGGCAAAACATGGCCGCCCACGCTTACTGGCATGGCACATGATGATGATGATGAATAAATTTACGGTTTTCATTTCTTCCTTGCAGGACTTGGTCACTGCTTTGTCTGTCTGTCCATGTCCTACAAGAAACAAATGAAAACTGTAAACTTTGTGCTATGGAGAGGTATAACTCCATTTGACAAACTATCATCTATCATGACTTCCGGTCCCCAACATGGCGGTTTGGCAATGAACCATTAAGTGGTCTGGCATGTTTATGCTTGTGGCTACAGTTTGCATTCGCCTTTTCCTCATGTTGGACTGGTAGTACATGATTCCGTCGCCCTGCTGCTGAGTGAATGCGTGGCGCGACACTGTGAGATTCGTGTGGAATGCTTTTACATCTGTCCGCTGTTGTTTGCACAGTGAACTGCTTGTTTGGAACAATGGCCAGCTGTCGCTGACTTGATTGGTTTGTCTTTTCAGTTCACGAGTGCATTTTTCAGGAGACTCCTGGGAGTCATCGCTGGAGCTACAGAGTTTGTGCTTTCGGTGGGTCGCCCTGTGGAAAGAGACCGAGCATTGTGGGATAAAACCTGAGTCAATGAAGTCTTTTTGGTGACTGCCAATTCCATCGACGATGAACTGTATTTTTCGTAGAGGACTTTTGTGTTGGCATTCTGGCGGCGGCATTATGCACATTGTACCTGTGCGGGCTGTTGGATTGCCGAGACTTCTGTCTGTTCCACTTTTCACATTGGACAGTGGGGAGCATTTTGTGTAATATTCACTGGCACAGAAACGGAACATAATGGGGACGACCCATTACCGTGAAGTTGGAACCGCGACTGACTGACTAACCAACCAACCAACCAACCATCAAGACAGCAAGATACCTGTGTGCCCTTGCACCCCAGGACATGTTCTGATACCCATCTTAGGCTAGGTCAACCAGGGAACCCAAGCCAATGAGCAAAACATGTACTGCCTCATATCAAAACCAATAATAAAACAACACCAACATAATGCTCTCCCACGCATAAAGGTGTAACATATTCTGAGTAACCCAGACCTAACCGTACTTAAAGATGTATAACCCAAGACCTAAGCGTACATAAAGGTGTAACAGATTCTGAGTAACGAAGACTTAACCGTACATAAAGGTGTAACAGATTCTGGGTAACCCAGACCTAACCGTACATAAAGGTGTAACAGATTCTGGGTAACCCAGACCTACCTGCACAGAGTTTCCAAACCTGACAATCCTCTCCACGGACTTCTTGCGTGGATCGACTAGTTTACCCTGTATGTTACCTGCAGCAGGAGAAAATCACCGTAAACGTTGTGATGACTACAGCATCAAGTTTTACAATTATTCCTTAAGCTAATAGCATTACAATAATCTCATGCCTATGGTTACAAAAATAAAGAAACATGTTTTCTGGAATTTGTAGAAAAGGACTAAAGAAGAAATATTTTGGTTGAAGGTGGTTAATTTGATTTTGGTTAAAGGGGGAAAGAATTATCCTGGTATCTGTTAAAAGAACAAAAAAATGTCTTGGCATTGGTAAAAAGAGCATATTTTTCATACATTATTCAAGAGTAAACAAATGTTCTCGCACTAGTTAAAAGAACAAAGAAATGTCCTGGAATTGGTTAAAAGTGCAAAGAAATAACAGACATTTATTACAGGAAATCAACAGGGAAACCTTTTGAGGCCACTAAGACAGTCCATAAATAAACACACATAGAATTGTTTAGCACTTATAGAAGGAGAAGTAGGAAGTAGAGATCAGAGGACACAACAGACAACATAAAATTTGAAAGCCATATTTACTGACCGGGATTCAAATCTGTCATCTCCAAATGACGACAGCGCCTCGCTGCAGGAACAAGTGTTGTGTAGTTGGTCATGCGTCGATGTACACTTGTTCCTGCAGCAAGGCGCTGTCATCATTTGGAGGTGACAGGTTCAACTCCGGCCGTTAACTATGGCTTTCAAATTTTATGTTGTCTAGTGCATCCTCTAATCTCTACTTTCTACTTCTCCTTCTACGAGCGCCAAACAATACTATGTGTGTTTATTTACAGACATTTATTACAAGAGCAAAGAATCATATTCTAGAATTTGTGAAAAGACCAAATCATTATATTCTGGAATTGAGAAAAGGATTATATTCTAGAACTTGTTGAAAAAGCAAAGAGCAAATTATATCCTGTAATTGGTTAAAAGAAGACCAAAGAATTATATTCTAATTGTTTACAAGAAAAAAGGATTATATTCTAGACGTGGTTGAATAAGCAAAGGATTATATCTTGAAATTGGTTAAAAGATCAAAGAACTATCCTGGCATTGGTTAAAGGAGAAAAGAATTATTCAATAGAATTGGTTTAAAGAGCAAAAAGATATATCCTGGAAGTGGTTTAAAGAGCAAAAAATATACACTGGAATTGGTTTAAAGAGCAAAGAATTATATCCTGGAACTGGTTAAAAGAGCAAAGAACTATTATAGTATTGGTTAAAAGATGGTGGTATATACATTCACTCACGCTCAGATGGCGGACTCTACAATGCTTAGAGATTAAGGCCAAGACGAAAATTAGGAGGGTACTGATCAGAGAGCTGCTTTTTGCAGATGATAAAGCATTGATAATGAACACTGGGAGCAAGTCGCCGCTGAACATGATGCATGGAGGGTAAATATCAGAAATGGAATAAAGACAAAAGAGAAAATGACCGCAGATAAGTCACACACCGACCATGCGAGACGTAAGATGGTGCATGATGGTGGAAATGACCATGTGTTCACATGCATCCACTGTGGACGAACATTTACAGTGTGAATTGGTCTTATAAGTCACATTCGCTACCGCCATGGGTTGTAGTCATTATGCCTTTTTGAAGCACAATGTAACAAACTATCGTCTGTCAATACGGCAAGGTGCCAATGAATATGAATAAAGGAGAAAAGAATTATACACTAGAATTGTTTGAATAAGCTAAGAATTATATCTTGAAATTGGTTAAAAGATCAAAGAACTATCCTGGCATTGGTTAAAGGAGAAAAGAATTATATGCTAGAATTGGTTTAAAGAGCAAATAAATATATTCTGGAATTGGTTTAAAGAGCAAAAAAATATATCCTGCAATTGGTGAAAAGAGCAAACAAATTTCCTGGCACTAACTACTCAAAATCAACAGCTCCCACTAGCAACAATACTGTATGACATACATGATGCTGCTACATACAAGTGTGGCAACTTTTCTTAGGTCCATTGTATTGTGAATCATCAATTACTTTAGAAGAAAAAAATAAATAAAAAATGCTAGAGAATTTCAAACGTCTATATGACTGAAAATCTTGGATACAACATATCCACTTCAAAAAGGCACAATCTTTCACACACCTAAAAGACTATATAGAGTAGTTACAATTTCAGAATTGCATGTGCAGCGCAAGGATAATCATATTGGTGTGATTTACCACACAGTGATAGCTGTTTTATTTATTACATCTTAGAGGGATATGACATAACAACCTTCACAAAGATAGTGTTTTGCACATGTAGAATGCTCAGGGTCTCTCACCTCTCTCTCTCTCTCTCTCTCTCTCTCTCTCTCTCACTTTCTCTCAAAATTAGTCAGCCACAATGCTTTGCATTCAACATAATAAATGATAATTCATACATAAGTCATCATCATCATCAAGTACCATGCCAGCTGGTGTAGGCATTCATGGCTCTCCAAAGATCTCAGTCTTTGGTGTTCTGGATCAACTCTGCTGATAATATTCTTCTTTGCCACTGTCTCAATCCATCCAGCATAACTTCTCTTGGTCTGCCTCTGCCTCTCTTCCCCTTGATCTTTCAAGTCGTCACGATACTCTCCATTGCCTCTCTTCTCATCACATGACCAAAGAAGCTGCTTGTCTCTTTCTTATTGTTGTATATAATGTTCTAGTTTCATTAGCCTCTTACAGGCAATCGTTGTTAGTTACTCTGGCAGTCCAAGGAATTTGCAACATTTGTCTGAGAAGCAACATCTCTGTTGCCTCCAAGTTCTTTCTAATTCTACATATGTTTCCATTAAAACACTCCACACTCGTACCTCAAAGCCACATTGTCCCCTAGGTGTTATGAGAAACAATATAGAGTCATACAGACATGTGATGAGATCAATTCTACTCACCCTCAGTAACAAGCAAGTACTGTTCCCCAGGTGTTATGAGAAACAATATAGACAGAGACATACAGACATTTGATGAGATCAATTTACTCACCCTCGGTAACAAGCAAAAATTTCAAGCCAGACGTTACATTGTTGTCTCGTAAAACCTCCAGGCATTCCAGAAAACAGTTACCATAGAAACATGACACTGGAAGTGCTGGAGCCCTGTGCGACAGACACAATAAAGACACATGTTTAAGACTCCTCTTGTACCTTGCGGTGTCGAGGTGAAGTATAAACAGCGGGAGAGTGCCTATTTATAGGCTTCATAAATGCAACTGGCAAGATCGTGGAGAAGAGAACAAGGGGAAGGCAGAGAAGTAAATACCTGGATGGCTTGGCCACATGGCATGGTCGAGACAAGAACACTGAGCTGATACATGACTGGTGATCGAGAGATATAGCGAAATATGACCGCCCATGCCTATTGACATGGCACATGACGATGATGACTTCGAGATTCTGATGTTATTCTCTGTCCATCGTTTAAATGGTTGGCCTTTTCTTCTGGTTCCATTTTATCTGTACATCATATAACACATAAATTGGTCAGTCTTGATATTATGCCATCACACAAGCCGCAACATAAGTTAATAAACTTGTTTTCAAGCCATGTGCCAGATTGGAGATACAATGCTAAGCTTATATTTTTATACCACCTGGAAATGTGATCAGAATCATGCTGGCCATTGTTAAGTTCCATTCTGTACGAAGCATGCTGGCAAAGGTGAAGACAGGCATGCTTCGTGCAGAATGGCATGCATCAATTCAGAGGTCGCGGGTTGTGAGCATTCGCTGGATCTTTTCTCCAGGACACTCTAGTGTGGTTGGAAATGAACAGGCAGACAGATTGGCTGGGGTAACATTGTTAAGGGGTGATTTGATGCATAAGGCAGATGTGGTGAAGGCCTGCTGGAAGAATGTAAACAATGCAGATGAACAGATAGACTGACATGGTCTAGACAGAGAGAATGCAGCAGCAAGGGGTGTTCAGGGGATCTGGTCGACAGTCGTCATTCAGAGGTAAAGCAAGATGGTAGTATAATCAGATTACAAAGGGCACCATTAGTATTGGAACTCTTTGCTGGCTGTTGAAGATGAGGACTGAGCACTTATTGAAATGTCAGGAGCGCAGTGATGTCGGTTCTGGACTCAAGTCAACTTCCCAGAGTGGAGGAGCCATGGCTGAGAGGTAGAGTGTCCACTTCAGGCTCACAAAGTCCTGGGTTCGATCTCAGTACAGAGCTGAGAATGTTTCCAAGGACCACTGTTATCTAGAGATATCACTCATCCTCTGGTCTCCTGGGTACTGGTTCAATCTCAGTACAGAGCTGGGAATGTTTCCAAGGACCACTGTTATCTACAGATATCATTCATCCTCTGGTCTCTTGGGTAGTACAAATCCTAGCCTTCTCGAGTAAGGGGAAAAAATAAGAGGTCTCATGTACAACTTGTTCATGTTAAACATCCAATGGCAGATGGAAATTGCACAGTAGAGGCTGTAAGGCAAAAATGTCAGGAAAATAAACCTACCATGCAGGACACTGACAAAGGAAATAAGAATGTGAATTTCTAACCTCAGAAATGCTGTAAATTATAGACAGCATGCCAGAGTTATCAAATGATGCTAACTATTAAAGTAGAACACACAGCTTTATTTGGTAATATTGGGAGCTAAATCACTTTACAATATTTGGAATTCTATGGGGATTGTAATGCTGATGACACCGTCTTGATAGCAACAAGTCAGAAGGAACCACAGATTTGATAGATACAGTGATTGATGAAAGTGAAAACTTTCCTTTAGCTTGAATAATAGGAACACAGAAGTCATGGTGATATCAAAGGAACAGACTGTGCCTAAATGTACAATTCATCGTAGCATATGAAGAAGTATGATCATCCACACCAATCCGCACGGTCCTTGATGATGATAATGATGGAGACTGGAAAGGAAGGGCAATGAGGAAAGGAAATGATCACCCCATCTCAGTATGTCATGGCCTAGAATATGTGTTGCCCAAATACTGAACTCCAGCTCCATGGTGAAGGGGTTAAGGGCGCAGTTCGTAATCCTGCATACCCGCGTTCGAAACACAGCTGCGGGCGATTTGGCAGCAGACTGCCTTACCTTGGTATTTTACAAAATGTATGGGTTCCGGTCGTTCAGAAAGCAATTGCAAACTACTGAAAGTAAACTTGCCAAAAAATGCTGGTGTTGACCGTGACGTCATGTAAAGGATATGCAACTAACGTTAATACTGAACACCCCTGCAGGTGTCTGGCAGTTTGTGCCAAGTGACTATCTTAACCTGTTAGCCACTTACCTGGCGTCAGTGAGACTGTTCCCAGCGTAGATACACATTCTGGCCACTAAAGGTGACATCCCATTAGGAAACTGTAGAGAACCCAAGCCGTGGGCATATTTGGGCTGGCGGAGGCAATGGCATAACTCATTACGGGAGGCAAGATGGTGGGTCAAGGCAAAGTATAAAATCAATACGAGGGGGCTTCAAATGAAAATCTTAAAAGTCTGATAGAAATTACAATAACCATGCCACTGTCTTGTGTCCTGTCAATATTGTTGTTAGGGATGTCAAGTGTGTTAAGCACCTGACACCACAGTGAAGATGAACACAGTGACGTCATAAGGACAGTTTAAAAATGGCCATTCCACTTTTGACATACACCAAAGTGAAGCAGCATTTTGTTATCCTTTTTTTTTAATCAGTGAAAGGGTGAAACCTATAGAAATTCATCAGCGAATGAAGTTCCAGCATGGTGATGCATGCCTGTCAATAAGTGTATGAGTGGAGTGGGAAGTTTTGACTCGCAATCAAATCCAAACGACGTGGACTTCTGAGTAAAGGTGTCCTTTTACAATGTGACAATGCTCGACACCCATACTGCCTGTGCATAGATTGAAACCATCGAAGACCTCCACTTTCAGTTTGAACAACATCCCCTGTACTTGTCAAACCTAACCCCAAGTGATTTCCACCTGTTTGGACAACTCAAAAGAGTCATTGGGAGGTTTAAGGTTTTCATTTGAAGCCCTCTCATATGTTATATACCAAATGGAGAAATAAATATGAGGTAAACATGAACTGGGAGGAGGTTTTAACATAAGAAATTGCATATGTAAAGCATGCTAAATGGAACAAAAGGAGACATAATCAGAGACTATGACATCAGTAATAAAGTGGGCTCATTATAAGCAATGGATTTAAAGTCAGAAAATCAAATGGTTCGGTCATGTATCAATACTAACCATAAACAGCATGCCAAACACTGGCATTTATATACAGTACAAAATTAGCAAGATACAGCCCCTCACAAATACTGGATTATTAAAATAGCTGAGGCACCATACACCTGACAATGGATGCCAGTTAAAAACTCTAGCAATTAAAACCTTTATGAACTGAAATGGACAGAATACAAATCAGAGTACTATAAGCACGCATATCTCATGTGGCAATATATAGGGGTTTGAAACTTGGAATTATTCTTTGAATATAAGTGTTACAGAAGAGTACTAAACATTTCACTGAATGAACAAGAGAACAAAGTGATCAAATAAACAAACAAACTTTCATGTCACAAACTGGGCACGGAGGCCCATCTTACATTCGATCCTTCCAGTCACCCATCTTTCGCACACCAAAAAACTATATTTATCATGAATGTTACATTTACACTGACAAAAACATTGTACAACGAATGCTGTAAACATACAACAAACATAAACAATTCAAATTTCAACGTTATGATCTACCCAACAATACCTCAACATAGAAGAAGACTGGTTATTAAGACAAACAAAAAAACTGAGGACAATGAAATATTTTGGGCCTGTAAACAGACATGAAAGTCTGGAAAAGTTAATTGTGGAGGGAGATAAACCAAGGAAGTGGAGAAGAGGAAGACCTCAGCATAGACAGATTCAAGATGTGGTGGATAGTTTTACACATGACAGCAACAGAGGCAGTACATCTGGTTTATGATAGAGAGACATTTCTAAAGACATGTTATGGGGGAAATCTTTCAACGCAGGACAAGACACTGGATGGTTATGAGGAACATACAGTAGTTTTTACACCGCCAATACAAAAGGGGCTTGCCCAGAATGTTCATCATAACTTGATGCTGAAAGGCATAACATGGAAAGTTAAATTAAGAATGAAACAAAGATATGTAGAGCACCATAACATATTCCAGTGCAGTCAATAAGAAACATCAACTGACAAGACAGATATACTGGTCTAGTCCTATACAGCATCAGAAGAACTGAAAGAGAGGTATTGGAGATGAGAGTGAGTCCTTAAGTAAGTCACACAGTTCTGTGGGATGGCAGGTAAATGTAGTTGGTGTTTTCTACAGATGTCATTAGGTGACAGCAACATTGAACTTTATATTTCCGTTCATCAGATGGCGCTAAGTGTCTCATGCGCATGCGCAGCGCATAAACGAAATGGCGACTGTACTTACAGAGTGTACAACCAAAGAGCAACGTGCTGTTGTGAATTTTTATGGGCAAAAGGACTGCCTGCAAAGAACATTCATAAGGAAATGCTTCCTGTTTATGCTGACTACCAGCCGGAATCAAAGTGTGCTTCAATGCAATGGAAACATCCTTCTTGGCCTTGTGTCCAAAAATTCAAAGTTACGCCATCAGTAGGGAAGGTTGTGCTGACAGTGTTCTGGAATTGTCAAGGAGTGCTTTTAACCAATTTCAAGAAGAAAGGTGACAATGTGAATTCTGAATTGTACTTTGAAGTTCTATCGATGCTTCATGATGTAATTCAAAGAAAGCGTCCAGGACTGCTGACTAGAGGAGTGTTGCTTCTTCATGACAATGCCAGACCACATACGGCTCAATTAACTCATGAGAAAATTAACCAACTAAGGTGGGAAGTTCTGGAACATCCACCTTACAGCCCGGACTTAGCCCCTAGCGATTTCCACCTTATTGGTCCACTGAAAACCCACCTTGGCGGGAGACATTTCGCGAATGACGCTGAAGTTCAATGTGAAGTAAAAACTTGGTTTACAAAACAGAGCATGCAGTTCTGTATAGCTTGTATATACTATACTCGGAATTCTGAGGTAAGTAGGAACATTTTTTCCAGTTTTCATTTTCTCTTCATTACTTTCAATTTTTCATCTTTTTATTCTTCTCGTCCTGTTGTCACATTTTAATGTAGTCACAGGAGATCTCCGTGACTATATGTTGTGTTTTGTGAATTTGTTTGTTTGCTGATGAAAGCTAATTGCCGCAACATCCTGTATGTGTCGTAATTCTGTTATGTAAAGCTGCACTACTTTGTGTCATTTTATATTGTTCACATTTTCATAGCTTTACCGCAGTTTCGCCAAATTTTATTCATATAGCTACCATCAAGAATGTCTTCACACACACTAGCTACCATCAAGAATGTCTTCACACACTAGTTACCATCAAGAATGTCTTCACACACACTAGCTACCATGAAGAATGTCTTCACACACACTAGCTACCATGAAGAATGTCTTCACACACACTAGCTACAATCAAGAATGTCTTCACACACACTAGCTACCATCAAGAATGTCTTCACACACACTAGCTACCATCAAGAATGTCTTCACACACACTAGCTACCATCAAGAATGTCTTCTCACACACTAGGTACCATCAAGAATGTCATCACACACACTAGCTACCATCAAGAATGTCTTCACACACACTAGCTACCATCAAGAATGTCTTCTCACACACTAGCTACCATCAAGAATGTCTTCTCACACACTAGCTACCATCAAGAATGTCTTCTCACACTAGGTACCATCAAGAATGTCATCACACACACTAGCTACCATCAAGAATGTCTTCACACACACTAGCTACCATCAAGAATGTCTTCACACACACTAGCTACCATCAAGAATGTCTTCTCACACACTAGCTACTATCAAGAATGTCTTCTCACACTAGCTACCATCAAGAATGTCTTCTCACACACTAGCTACCATCAAGAATGTCATCAAACACACTAGCTACCATCAAGAATGTCTTCTCACACACTAGGTACCATCAAGAATGTCATCACACACACTAGCTACCATCAAGAATGTCATCACACACACTAGCTACCATCAAGAATGTCTTCATACACACTTGCTACCATCAAGAATGTCTTCATACACACTAGCTACCATAAAGAATGTCTTCACACACACTAGCTACCATCAAGAATGTCTTCACACACACTAGCTACCATCAAGAATGTCTTCACACATACTAGCTTCTATGAAAAATACAATGTTATAGTTTGAATGTAAACTAAGAAATCTCTATTCTACTATGCTTTTCTCTCTCCCTACTTTCTAGTGTAACATCCCCTGTGGCCTAGGGGTGATGGATGTAGTTTCACAATCAGACAATATGGGCACAGATAACTTTGGTTTGTTTTTCACAATGGTATGAGCTAAGGCCATTCAGAAGGCAATGGCAAGCTACTGAATAGAAAATTGTCTAGAAAATTACAAAGAGCTAATAAATGCTGGAGTTGATTGTGACATCATATAAAGGACATGCAACTACATTTGTATGTAACATCTACTGTATGTTTAATCTACAAATATTAATCTCCACCAAGATATTACTTGCTTACCAACTGTTAAAATGACATACATGAAAAACTCACCTCATATTTGGAATTAATTGGGAAATCAAATGAAAGACCTCGGAAATTCAAAACAAATAGCTGCTTTTCTGCAATGTACACTGAAATGCACAGAAAGAAAAGGTCAACAATCCACAGGTCACAGTATATTTCCAACAATCCACTGGACACAGTATATTTCCAACAATCCACTGGACACAGTGTATTTCCAACAATCCACTGAACACAGTATATTTCCAACAATCCACTGGACACAGTATATTTCCAACAATCCACTGGACACAGTATATTTCCAACAATCCACTGCATACAGTATATTTCCAACAATCCACTGGACACAGTATATTTCCAACAATCCACTGAACACAGTATATTTCCAACAATCCACTGGACACAGTATATTTCCAACAATCCACTGATCACAGTATATTTCCAACATTTCACTGGACACAATGTATTTCCAACATTCCACTGGACACAGTATATGTCCAACATTCCATTGGTCACATTGTATTTCCAACAATCCATTGTAAACAGTATATTTCCAACATTCCACTGGACAAAGTATATTTCCAACATTCCACTAAAAATAAAAAAAAATTAAGTTGCATGTCCTTCACAGGACGTAGCAGTCAACCCCAGCATTTTCACTGTTCATGATTCCTGGGCAAATGTTATGTTCAGTAGTTTGCCATTGTTTTCTGAACAACCGGTTCCCATACCTTTTTCGAAAAAACCAGCACCGCTGTGTTTCGAAAGCAGGTATACGGTCTCACAAACCACGTTCGCAAGCCCTTAGCCACAGAGACCGGCTAAATGTCTGCATATCCTTTACAGGACATCGCTATCAACATCAGCATCTTTCAGCTGATTGTTGATTTCTTGGCAAGATTACCCTCAGTAGTTTGCCATTGCTTTCTGCCACATAGTAAATTTCCAACATTCCAGTGGACACAGTATATTTCCAACATTTCACTCGATAGAGTATATTTCCAACATTCCACTGGACACAATGTATTTCCAACACTCCACTGGATACAATGTATTTCCAACATTCCACTGGACACAGTATATGTCCAACATTCCACTGGACACAGTATATTTCCAACATTCCATTGGATACAGTAAATTTCCAATATTCCACTGGACACAGTATATTTCCAACATTCTATTGTACACAGAATATCTCCAAAAATTAATTGGACACAGTATATTTCCAACATTCCGCTCATTCATTCATTCATTCAGTAGCATGTCCTTTGCAGAACCTCACTCCCATAACAACCTTCTAGAAAACCTCTCGATCATAAGCAAGATGTCCCGCGTCTGATACACCCATCTGGAGATCATCCGCCACATCCTGCACCCATCTTCTCTTTGGCCTGCCTCTTCCTCTCTCCCCAGGCACACACCCCTCCATTACCGTTCTCTCCAAACTTTTGTGACGTCTCAAGTGACCAAAATACTTCAACCCTCCCTGTTCTATCGTCTCCAATAGCCAACCCTCCTCAATATTCAACTCTTGAAGCATGGATGCACCTGTTCTTTTCCCCACCCAAGACAACCCCAGAACTCGTCCATAACATTTATATTCAAAGGCGCTTATGCGCTGTTCAGCTTGTCTAGCAAGTGTCCATGTCCCACAGGCGCATGTTGCAATGGGAAAGATGCATGCTCCCAAAAATCCAATCTCTGTAGTTCTGTCTGTCCCACTCCACAATCCATTCAGCCGCTCTAGTCCTTGAAGAGCAATGGATAGCCGCAGTCTAACCTCTTTCATTGTATCACCGCTATTGGTAATCAATGACCCAAGACATTCATTCCGCTGGACACAGTATATTTCCAACATTCAAGTGAACACAGTATATTTCCAACATTCCACTGAATACAGTATATTTCCAACACTCCACTGGACACAGTATATTTCCAACCAACAATCTTTTGGACACAGTATATTTCCAACATTCCACTGGATACTGTATATTTCCAACAATCCATTGGACACAGTTTATTTCCAAAATTCCACTGGATAAAGTATATTTCCAACAATCCACTGGACACAGTTTATTTCCAACAATCCATTTACAGTATATTTCCAACAATCCACTGGACACAGTTTATTTCCAACAATCCATTTGACAGTATATTTCCAACAATCCATTTGACAGTATATTTCCAACAATCCATTTGACAGTATATTTCCAACAATCCATTTGACAGTATATTTCCAACAATCCATTTGACAGTATATTTCCAACAATCCATTTGACAGTATATTTCCAACAATCCATTTGACAGTATATTTCCAACAATCCATTTGACAGTATATTTCCAACAATTCATTTGACAGTATATTTCCAACAATCCATTGGTCACAGTATATTTCAACAGTCCATTGTACACAGTATTTTTCACTCATTTAGTACAAAACTCTTTACACTATGATGTGCAAGACGCTGGAACCTGTCACAAAGCAAGTAGGATTTTCTTCCTCTTCTCCTTTCGTTCGCTTGAAATTTGTCTATATCTGCAAAGTTCTCTTGTATAAATTTAACTTTTCTTTTTTTAGTACACTAAGTGGTCTATATATCTTCTACTGTTGTTTCTCTAGGCCGAAGGTTTGTTAGATATGTCATATTCTTGGGCAGTCTTGGAGTATGTGATCTGCTGTCCGCGATGCCAATCCACATGTGCACATGGCTAATTTGCCAATTTGGAATTCTGGGTAGGATTTTAATTTCACCTCCAATAGATGAAAACAATGTACCAAAAGTAATTAGATTCAGCTTGAAAGATTTATCTAATTAGTTTATGTTTTGTGATTTCTGCAGTATGTACCTGATGAGATGCAATTAAATATGCCATGCAATAAATCGTGCAATCTATTGCTTTTTTCTTTATTTTTTAACTGTTATATGTTTATTCTGCAATGTTGGTGTCATCTGTCCAATAATTTCATTTGTTTTCTTTCATCTATGATTGCTTTCTGCTGCCACTCTTCCTGGCTGTCAAAAACTATCACAATATAAAAGGAAGTGACAGACAACTGGTTCAAAACACAGTTTACCATAAGAAAATACAGGTATTACTTCCCTTACCATGGTCTTTCAGTAACATTCAATGTAAAATCCCCACTGTAAAAACAGGGTGTTGTAAAGTCTCACTACACTTTGTATGTAGAACAAATCTGACAAATGAAGTACACAACGTCATAAAAAATGTGCTCTACAGTCCATCATGAAGTAATAAGCAGCGAATGGCTGTCGTCTGCTGGAGTAATTCTTTGCACTCCAAAAAGAATGGTGTTATCAACGGAAGAACAAATTTTTCAAATTTGTTCGACATACAAAGTGTAGAGAGACCTATTAAACAGTGTAAGGAACCCCTTTCACCCCATTAGTCGTATGGGGTACATAGTGCTAATACCACATTGTTAAACAAGTTGACCCTTGATGGGTTATGATGTGAACATCATGCTGCCCACTATTACTTCACAGGAAATGTCCTTGTGCTCATTTTAGGCTGAGTCAATCTCTGAGTTCAGAGCATTGACACACATCTGCACCTCAAAGTGGAATTGAACACATGGTGGTAAGTGTGCCAGCCACTGTGCTACTACGGTTCCCGTAAAAACTATACAGCATAATACTTGCTCAATATAAGTTGTAATGACTGAAATTTTTCTTAGTCATTTCAATTCTATCGTAATATAAAAACTGTAACAATGTCACTGGTGAAATATATAAAACAAAAACAATTATATTAAGAAGTGAAGAACAGTATGGATTTGTGGAGGGAAAGGGCACAAACAATGCAATATATACATTATGGACACTAATAGAAAGGTCAATAGAGAAACAGAAAGACATATATTTATGCTTCATAGATTATACTAAGGCATTTGATAAAGTGAAACATTAGGAACTGATTAAAATGTTGGAAAATATCAACATTAATGGGAAAGATTTAAGAATAATAAAGAATATTTACTGGAACCAAGTAGCAGCAATTAAAATTGGAAATAAAGAGGGTAGTTACGAACACATAAATCTAGGAGTATGACAGGGATGTGTCTTGTCACCAGATCTCTTCTCCCTATATAGTGAAGTAATAATGAGAGAGATCAAAGAGATGCCAGGAATACTAGTTGGAGTTTATAATATAAATAATATACGCTGTGCAGATGACACAGTATTGTTGGCAGATAAATCAACAGACCTACAACAATTGTTGGACGCTGTAGTAACAGAGAGTGCAAGGAAAGGACTCTCCTTGAATATCAAGAAAACAGTAACAATGGTGATATCAAAGAAAATGGTGACACCAAAATGTGACATAGAAATAGAAGGAAACATTCTTAACGAAGTGGATAATTTTAGATACCTAGGGACATTTATAACATCAGATGGAAGATGTACAACAGAGATTAAGAGCAGAATAGGGCAAGCAAAGGCCGCATTTCAGAAAATGAAGAGTATCTTGTGCAATAGGTCACTATCACTGAGTGTAAGAAAGAGAGTGCTGAAATGCTATGTAGAACCAGTTTTGCTGTATGGCAGTGAATCTTGGAATGTAAATGAACAAATTAAGAAGAAATTAGAAGCAACAGAGATGTGGTTCCTGAGATGAATGTTGCAAATTCCTTGGACTGCCAGAGTATCTAACAACGACTGCCTGAAACAGGCTAATGAAACTAGAACACTATATACAACAATAAGAAAGAGACAAACAGCTTTCTTTGGTAATGTAATGAGAAGAGAGGCATTGGAGAACATCGTGACAACTGGAAAGATCGAGGGGAAGAGAGGCAGAGGCAGACCAATAGAAATGATGCTGGATGGATTGAGATGGTGGCACAGAGGAATTTCAGCAGCAGAGTTGATCCAGAAAACCAAAGACCGAGATCTGTGGAGAGCCATGAACGCCTACCCCAGCTGGCAGGGCACTTGATGATGATGATGATGAATTATATTAAATGTTTAATCTAGTTGCCACAATAATAATTTATATTTTAAACACTTTATTATAATTTAAAACAGAATATATGCATAATCACTGCACAGGCACCTGGCCGTCTTGACAGAAGATAGTTTGTTATACTCTGCTTTAAAACGACATAACAACTACAATCCAGGCGTGGAACAGGGATGGAGTTATACCTCTCCATAGCACAAAGCCAGGGCTGAATTGTAGAGAACATGTGCTGCTCATACAGCATAATCCCTATTTATGAGCCAGTTGTCTCAAATGGTCAGATCTTGTAGAATATTAGCATTTATCTTATTCTTGGTCCACAGTATTTTACAAACTTTTTAAAAATAACATTTAAATTCAAAAGCCAAATATTTTATAACTTCTTTAGCGATTGACAAAATAGTCAGAGACTGTCATATCTGTATTTGAAAGAGGAAAGATGCATGATCTCAAAAATGTTACTTTAATTTTTGTTGTTGGTGTTGTGCCTTTGCCTTTTAATGAAAACAACATAGACTTGAATATGTCGCTTAAAGTTGGACAGTCAACTTCATTGCACCAGGTTTTATCCCATATGGCTCGGTCTCTTTTCGCAGCATGGAAAGCATCGCACAAAGCACGAACTCTGCAGCTCTAGCGACGACCCATAGGAGTCTCAGAAAAATTTCACTCGTGAACCAAAGGTCGTGGCCTGGAATCAAACCCACAATCTTCAGAGCCCGAGTCAAATAGCTTGACCATTTCACCATGGAGACTCCCAGACTTGGGCATACTTACCTGCTGGTCCAGTGACTTGAATTTGTGACACAAGCAAACACACTGTCTACTTCTTTTTGCCTTTTCCCTAACATCCATAAACTTTCCTGACTTACCACAAAAACAACATTGAAGGTTCCGTCGCCCAGCTGCTTAGTGAAATGCATGAAGTAACACTGTGAGCTGTTGATTTCATGTGGAATGCTTTTACATCTGTCCGTGTTTGTTTGTATTGTGAACTGCATGTTCAGAAAAATGGAAGACAGCCGGTTGCTGAACCAGCTGGTTTGGCCTTATGCAGTAATGTGTGTGCAACTGCTGGTTTTCTAGTGATTACCGCGTCCATCGACGATGAATTGTAATGTTAGTGACGTATTCTTGTGGTGGCATGCATTCTGGTAGCGGCCTTATGCATGTATGCCTGTGCATGCTGTTGGTTTGTTGGGACTGCTGTCTGTTCCACTTATGACATGGGACAATGAGGAGCATTTTGTGATATTCCCTGGCACAGGAATGGAGCATTATGAGGTGACACTTTGCTGTGAAGTTTAAACCACAACTAACAACTAACAACACCTATATTTATGGGCATCAAGTAAACACACACTTCCTCCTGTAGAGAAATCAAACAGCATGAAGATAATACAACCACTCATCTTGAGCTCTGTGGTTAATAAAGAACTCACCTCCAGGATGTGTTGCACCAAACGACTGGTCAATCTGTTCAATGGTTGGTCGAATTTGTGGGGAATTAAAGTGAACTCCACTACATGACAACAAAAATAATATTGGATCATTCAACTTACTAATGTTTATAGAAGACCATCAAACATACACTGACATAACCAACTGCATTATCAATTTGTCATAGCATCTAGTTCAAATCTTTCAAGTATTCAAGAAAACATATTCAGCAAGAAAAGAGGACCATGTAACACACAATCTTTGGCAAGTGAGGAAGAGGTCAACAAAAGAACACAGTCATTGCTGAGGCATCAAAGATTGTCACTAAAGACATATTCAGCACTGAAGTGAACGGTTGAGGGCAGACAGCATTGGCAAAGTATGATTTCATGGGTATAGGTAGTTGCATATCCTTTACAGGATGTCGCAGTCAACTCCAGCATTTTTTGGCTGTTTGTGATTTCTTGGCAAGTTCACATCACCAGCACTCATACCATTTAATGAAAACCAATGCAAGATGATCTGCTGTCAAATCGTCTACAGCTGTGCTTCGAACATGGCATGCAGGATTACGAATTGTGTTCATAAGCTCATTCGCCACAGAGCTGGCTATAGGTATAGAGGTAGTCTAATTGTAGATACTACCATTGGAATGTAAGTATTAGGCCTTCACGTATTCTAGGTCACAGCATAATGAGATGAGGTGTCCAGTTCCCTTCACAGTACCACTTCTCTCCTCCCCCCCCCCCCCCCCCCCCCCGAACATTCTGTAAATGATCAAATTCTGATGAGAATCTGAGACATACAGGCATGAGCAACTGATCCATACAAGTGCCTGAATGTTTATGGTATTGAAAGGTAAACAACAAAGTATATGTGTGTGTGTGCTCACTCACTTTTAACTCAAGTGTAGTCCCTACACCTACTTCCAGTAGCACTGGACTGAGTTTGTGTGTGGAGTCTAGGTTAGCTTTCCCAATTACCAGTGTCCCTTGCCATCAAGCGAACCCACTCCAACTTCAGAAATACTTTAATTTATGTCCCCAAGTTAAGGATAAGAAGTCAACATTTTAGTCCAACTGTCCGGTGTAGGGGTTGAACCCCTTACCTCGGCATCAGCACAGCGGATGTTAATGAACATGCGTTCTGATCCATTCGGCCATGCTGACCTCCCAACAAAGTATAGGACCCTCTTCTGTGCCCACGGGAAGGGGATACTGGGTATATGGTGCTAGCCTCATATTTGTATACAGCAACTAGCACTCAATGGGAGGTGTGGTCAGTGCCTTGCCAGCCTCCTGGACATCCCACACCATCTTCTGGCAGCCCAGCCATTACAAGAATGTTGCATATTCTGTGCAGGACATTGCTATCAACTTGTCTGATTTACTGGGCAATATTATGTTCTGTAGCTTGCCAGGCACCCGTCTCTGTGGTAAGGGTTTGCGAACGCGGTTTGTGAGCCCGTATACCCGGGTTCGAAACATAGCGGCGCTGGTTTTTTCGAAAAAGGTATAGGGGCCGGTCATTCAGAAAGCAATGGCAAACTACTGAATGTAACACTTGCCTAGTACATCAACAGCAGCTGAAAATGCTGGTGTTGACTGCAACGTTCCATAAGGTATACGCAACAAAAAAAAGCTTGCCAGGGAGCCCAGGTAAATTTGATAAATCCGACTCAATGAGGATTCAACCCCATGACCACCAGGCGGGCAAACATGCATATTGGCTACTGGGCCACCATGGCTTCCTGCAGTGGAATGAATGTACAGATAATTACCATTCCAGCATCAGGTTGTATAAGCAGGAAATGTTTCTGCTATTAGTTCCTTAATACTTCTTTGAAGCTGAGTGACAGTTTGTATTCATTTATTATTATCATGTATCCGCTGGCCAGGAACAGACTGCAGCAATGACCACATATCCATATGGGAGGTCCCAGGCATGGGTGGTCTCAAAGCCAAGGAATCAGGTCAGTCATTGACATGAACTCCTGCCTGGTGAAACTAGAGGCTAAAGACAGAAACACAGGTACTCACCAATACTTTAACTTGACCTTGTTCATGCAGTTAACCTCAATGATCTGAAACACGGAGAATAGAAGAGCTGACATAGATATCTTTCTGCTTCGTTGCAAAGCGGTTAAGCCATCTACCTCATATTCCAAATGTTGTCGGTTTGATTCCGGACTGCAATATTCAGTTCACGAGTGCAATTTTCTCGAGGACTCCTAGGGGTCGTCACTGAAGCTATGGAGTTTGTGCTTTGTGCAATGCTTTTGGCAGGTTATACTGCAGGGGAAAAAAAGACCAAGCCATATGGGATAAAACCTAGTGAAATTAAGACATCTTTTTAAAACCTTTTAACTTTGAGCTGTTTCTGTTACATCACTTAGTTGCAGGTTATGGAATGATTTCTGGAAAAGAACTTTGTATCAAGAGGTTTTTGTTATTCTCACGATACATCATTTGCTGGATTGGCTGTGTGTCCGCTGCTATCTCAATGTCAATGCTATTTGTGGTATGTTGTTTGGGGGGAAGTACTGTTACATGACTGAACCATCAAATGCTTGATTCCTGATGTCTTTATTTCAGATACTGTTTCTTTTCAGTTTGTAATGTGGTTTGTAACCAGTTTGTAATCCTGCATACAGCATTTGAAACACAGCTGTGAGGGATTTGGCAGCAGACCACCTTGCGTTGGTTTTTATAAAATGGTATGAGTGCCAGTCATTCAGAAAGCAATGGCAAACTACAGAGCATAAACTTGCCAAGAAATCACAAACAGCTAAGACATTCTGGGGCTGACTATGATGTCCTGTAAAGGATTAGCAACTAATTTTTTTGCGATATACAAAGTACAGCATGAATTTAATTACCGCTGCATCACCAAATTACCACTCCTCCTACCGCATCATCACCAAATCACCACTACTCCTACCACATCATCACTAAATCACCACTACTCCTACCGCATCATCACCAAATCACCACTACTCCTACCGCATCATCATCAAATCACCATTTCTCCAACCGCATCATCACCAAATCACCACATCTCCAACCGCATCATCACCAAATCACCACTACTCCTACCGCATCATTACCAAATCACCACTCCTCCTGCCGCATCAACACCAAATCACCACTACTCCTACCGCATCATCATCAAATCACCACTCCTCCTACACTCAACACCGCAATCCACTACCCCTGTCATACTGACCCTGTCTTCAACCTGACAAGATAAGTACCCCATCCCCCAAAGTTACAACGTTTAGTCGCTCACCCTGTAATTTTTCCATCAATACCTCACCACAAAACGGACCCGCAGTTCTTCAACCCCCCACAATTTATTCAATATCACTCACCATTTACCTAATCACAAATTCCTATTCCCATATCGACGGGTCCTGTAGCATCGCTTTCCATCTCAAAGAAAGTCCCCTCCGTCTAAACCAACTTGCATTCTCCCCCCAAGTGCACAAATCGGCGGTAGTTAGCTGACGCCAAAAATATACAACAATCACTATACCAATCTTCGCGCCAACATCTCCCTGTAGTTATTGTCGCCGATTCCATCTTCGGAGAACTACCAGGATCAACATAGTATTATACAATTATATTTCATTATTCTTCCTTGTCGCAAAAATAATGAAATGCAAATAATTTTCAAGTGTCCACTTATCCCGGCTGTTATTGTTTCCTTCTTTGGTTTCGCCTGTTTTTAAACTAATTTGAGAGAGGAGGAGTACAGAATGCCGGCAGTCTGGTAAGAACTGTGTCAAGGCTAACAACCTTAGACAGTGGTTGTAAATT
>OY992876.1:115471820-115639320 GCA_963921405.1 Cepaea hortensis
TTCGCATATCCTTTACAGGACATTGATGTCAACATCAGCATCTTTCAGCTGATTTTTTTTTGCTCAGTAGTTTGCCATTGCTTTCTCAGCAACTGGCTTACATACCCCATAAGTTACCGACGCGAAGAGAACCGCTACCAATTCTCGTGCACGTCACATTACTCACGAGAGTATACAGAATTACGGAGAAAGTCGTGTAACCCCTTGACCAAGGAGCCGGCATTTTCGACGTTACACAATGTATATGTACAATTTTGTCTCCAGTTTTTTACAATTTTTGTGAGAATGCTCAAGACAATCGACACTGTATGTGTGTGTAAAGTGTGGGAGTTTGTCCATACTAGTTTCAGTGATTACGTGAGGCATCATGTATATGTCTAGATGTGAGGATGTGTGTGGGGGATGTATGTGTAAGGGGGACTGTATGTGTAAGGGGGATGTATATGTGGGGGATTTGTGTGTGGAGGCTGTCAGTGTGGGGGATGTGCGTAGGGGTTGGGGATGGGTGGGTGAGGGATGTGTATGGGGGATGTGTGTATGGGTGGGGGTGTATGTGTGGATAGAGAGATTGTGTGGGTGGGGTATTTGTGTGTGGGTGGGGGATGCGGGTGTGAAGGATGTGCGGGTAGGTGGGGGATGTGCGGGTGGGTGGAGAAGATGTGTGGGTGGATGGGAGATTTGTGGGTGAGTGAAAGGATGTGTGGTGGGTGGAAGATGTGTAGGTGGGTGAAGGATGTGATGGGTGGGGGATGTGTGTGGGTGGGTTTTTTTTTTTGGTGGATGGTTGGAAGTGTGTAGGTGTTGGTGAGTGGGCGTTGTGTGGGTGGGTGCGGAATGTGTGTGAGGGTGGGTTGGTGAGGGATGTGTGGGAGAATTGTTGTGTGGGGGTGTGTGTAGGAAATGTGAGGGATGTGTGTGTGTGACGGGTGTGGGGGGAGGGTGTGGGGATGTGTGTGTGTGTGTGTGTGGGCGATATGTATGTGTCAGTGGGGATGTGCATGGGTGTTGGAAGTGTGGGTGTGTGGAAGATGTATGTGTGAGTGGTGAGGGTGTTTGTAGGTAAGGATGTGTGGGTGGGTGGGGAATATGTCGGTGGGTGGGGGACTTGAGAGATGTGTGTGTGGGTGAGGAATATGTGGGTGGGGGATGTGTATGGGGGGAGGGGGGTTGTGTATGAGGGGATGTGTGTATGGATGGGGGATGTTTATATGGGTGGGGGATGTGTATATGGGTGGAGGATGTGTATATGGGTGGGCGAGGGGAGATGTGTGTGGGTGAGGGATGTGTGGATGAGGGTTGTGTGGATGAGGGATGTGTGTGTGGGTGGATGGGGGGAGGTGTGGCTGGGTGTGGGATGTGCGAGTGGGTGAGGGGTGTGTGTGAGGGTGGGGATGTGTGTTTGAATGGGTGGTTGGGGTTTGTGAGTGTGGGTGGGTAGGTTGGGGTTATGTGTTGATGGGTGTGTGGGAGGTGTGTGGGTGTGAGTGGTTGAGAAATGAGTATGTGGGTGCGGGATATGTGTAGGGGATGTGTGTATGGGTGGGGGATGTGTGGTTAGGGGTGTGTTATTGGGGGCGTGTATGTGGATGAGTGGAGTATGTGTGGGTGGGTGTGTGTGCGTTAGGGGATGGGTGTGGGATATGTGTGTGTGGGGAGATGTGTATGGGGGAATGAGTGTGGGTGGGTGCGGGGTTCGTGTGTGGGTGGGAGAGATTGTGGGGTGGAAGAAGTATGGCTGGGGGATGTGTGTGGATGGGTGCGGGATGTGTGTGTGGGTGGGTGTGGGATGTGTGGGTTAGAAGGGGATATGTGTGTGGGTGGGGGAATGTATGTGTGGCTGAGTTGTTGGGGGTATGTGGGTAAGTGGAGGATGAGTGGGTGGGTGAGTGTGTATGGGTTGGAGGATGGGTGGGAATATGTGTAGGTGGGGAGATTATGTGGGAGGGGATGTGTAGGTGCGGGAATATATATGTGCCTGGGTGTGTGTGTGTGTGTGTTTGGGAGTTGTGTGTTGGGTTGATGTGTGATGGTTTGGGGATGTGTGGGTTGGTGGAGAATGTGCCTCATAACATGGTAATCTGCATTGTTTATGTTTACAACATTCATTTGACAATGTTTTTTCCTATGTGAATGTATCATGCACTATTGATGAACGAAAGATGTGTGATTGGACGGGCCGAATGTAAGAAGGGTCTGCGTGCCCAATTTGTAACCCTTCGAAAATAAAGATTGATCAATCAATCAATCAATCAATCCCCAAAACTACGCCCCATGTCCAAGAGACACACAATCTTTCAACAGTCCCTACGTCCTGAATTAGTTATTTTTCTTCTCCCTCGCGTCTTTCTCTCCCGTTTAGGTGCGCTTATGCGTTCCCGTGACAGCAAAAGCGTAGAGAATGAGTGAACCCTTAGTTTGCCAGAGACGAGGCCAAGAAGGAGGCCAAACCTGCTGCCATGCAGGTAAAACGTGGCACAGTTTCAGGCCCGGGAAGGCAAACCGGACAGGAATGATTCCGTGGAGATGGAATGAGCGGGACCACAGGCATGATACAACTCTGCAAGTGGCTGTACGATGACCGGTGAACCAGGTCTTCCAGCTGGAGATCACATAAGACATGCATGTACACAAGACGGGGGGAAGCTGTCGTTTAAGGACACACTGGATACGGAACCGATTCCTTCTACCTTACATTTTCTGGCACCCATTTCGTTCCCCTGATCTTCCCTGGCATCTATTTGGTACTCCATACCTTCCCTGACATCTATTTCTTCCCCATTACCTTCCCTGGCACCAATTTCTTCCCCGTTACCTTCCCTGACACCGACATCTTCCCCATTACCTTCCCTGGCACCTACTTTTTACACATCACCTTCCGTGACACCTACTTCTTCCCCATTACCTTACTTGACACCAACTTCTTCCCCATTACCTTACTTGACATCTACTTCTTCCCCATTACCTTACCTGACACCAACTTCTTCCCCATTACCTTACTTTACATCTACTTCTTCCCCATTACCTTACTTGACATCTACTTCTTCCCCATTACCTTACTTGACATCTACTTCTTCCCCATTACCTTACTTGACACCAACTTCTTCCCCATTACCTTACTTGACATCTACTTCTTCCCCATTACCTTACTTGACATCTACTTCTTCCCCATTACCTTACTTGACACCTACTTCTTCCCCATTACCTTACTTGACACCAACTTCTTCTCCATTACCTTACTTGACACCAACTTCTTCCCCATTACCTTACTTGACATCTACTTCTTCCACATTACCTTACTTGACACCAACTTCTTCCCCATTACCTTACTTGACATCTACTTCTTCCCCATTACCTTACTTGACACCAACTTCTTCCCCATTACCTAACTTGACACCAACTTCTTCCCCATTACCTTACTTGACATCTACTTCTTCCCAATTACCTTACTTGACATCTACTTCTTCCCCATTACCCTACTTGACACCAACTTCTTCCCCATTACCTTACTTAACATCTACTTCTTCCCCATTACCTTACTTGACATCTACTTCTTCCCCATTACCTTACTTGACACCTACTTCTTCCCCATTACCTTACTTGACACCAACTTCTTCCCCATTACCTTACTTGACATCTACTTCTTCCCCATTACCTTACTTGACACCTACTCATTCCCCATGACCTTACTTGACATCTACTTCTTCCACATTACCTTACTTGACACCAACTTCTTCCCCATTACCTTACTTGACATCTACTTCTTCCCCATTACCTTACTTGACACCAACTTCTTCCCCTTTACCTTACTTGACACCAACTTCTTCCCCATTACCTTACGTGACATCTACTTCTTCCCCATTACCTTACTTGACATCTACTTCTTCCCCATTACCTTACTTGACATCTACTTCTTCCCCATTACCTTACTTGACACCAACTTCTTCCCCATTACCTTACTTGACATCTACTTCTTCCCCATTACCTTACTTGACACCAACTTCTTCCCCATTACCTTACTTGACATCTACTTATTCCCCATTACCTTACTTGACACCAACTTCTTCCCCATTACCTTACTTGACATCTACTTCTTCCCCATTACCTTACATGACATCTACTTCTTCCACATTACCTTACTTGACACCAACTTCTTCCCCATTACCTTACTTGACATCTACTTCTTCCCCATTAGCTTACTTGACACCAACTTCTTCCCCATTACCTTACTTGACACCAACTTCTTCCCCATTACCTTCCTTGACATCTACTTCTTCCCCATTACCTTACTTGACACCTACTTCTTTTCCGTTACCTTACTTGACACCTACTTCTTCCCCATGACCTTACTTGACATCTACTTCTTCCCCATTACCTTACTTGACATCTACTTCTTCCCCATTACCTTACTTGACATCTAATTCTTCCCCATTACCTTCCTTGACATCTACTTCTTCCCCATTACCTTCCTTGACATCTACTTCTTCCCCATTACCTTACTTGACATCTACTTCTTCCCCATTACCTTACTTGACACCAACTTCTTCCCCATTACCTTCCTTGACATCTACTTCTTCCCCGTTACCTTACTTGACACGTACTTCTTTTCCGTTACCTTACTTGACACCTACTTCTTCCCCATTACCTTACTTGACACCTACTTCTTCCCCATTACCTTACTTGACATCTACTTCTTCCCCATTACCTTACTTGACACCAACTTCTTCCCCATTACCTTCCTTGACATCTACTTCTTCCCCGTTACCTTACTTGACACCTACTTCTTTTCCGTTACCTTACTTGACACCTACTTCTTCCCCATTACCTTACTTGAAACCTACTTCTTCCCCATTACCTTACTTGACACCAACTTCTTCCCCATTACCTTCCTTGACATCTACTTCTTCCCCATTACCTTACTTGACATCTACTTCTTCCCCATTACCTTACTTGACATCTACTTCTTCCCCATTACCTTACTTGACATCTACTTCTTCCCCATTACCTTACTTGACATCAACTTCTTCCCCATTACCTTCCTTGACATCTACTTCTTCCCCGTTACCTTACTTGACACCTACTTCTTTTCCGTTACCTTACTTGACACCTACTTCTTCCCCATTATCTTACTTGACACCAACTTCTTCCCCATTACCTTACTTGACACCAACTTCTTCCCCATTACCTTCCTTGACATCTACTTCTTCCTTGTTACCTTACTTGACACCTACTTCTTTTCCGTTGCCTTACTTGACACCTACTTCTTTCCCATTACCTTACTTGACATCTACTTCTTCCACATTACCTTACTTGACACCAACTTCTTCCCCATTACCTTACTTGACATCTACTTCTTCCCCATTACCTTACTTGACACCTACTTCTTCCCCATTACCTTACTTGACACCAACTTCTTCCCCGTTACCTTACTTGACATCCACTTCTTCCCCGTTATCTTCCTTGACATCTACTTCTTCCCCGTTACCTTACTTGACACCTACTTCTTTTCCGTTACCTTACTTGACACCAACTTCTTCCCCATTACCTTCCGTGACACCTACTTCTTCCCCATGACCTTACTTGACATCTACTTCTTCCCCATTACCTTACTTGACACCTACTTCTTCCCCATTACCTTCCTTGACATCTACTTCTTCCCCGTTACCTTCCTTGACATCTACTTCTTCCCCATTACCTTACTTGACATCTACTTCTTCCCCATTACCTTACTTGACACCAACTTCTTCCCCATTACCTTACTTGACATCTACTTCTTCCCCATTACCTTCCTTGACACCAACTTCTTCCCCATTACCTTACTTGACACCAACTTCTTCCCCATTACCTTACTTGACACCGACTTCTTCCCCATTACCTTCCCTGACACCTACTTCTTCTCCGTTACCTTCCCCGGCACCTACTTCCCAGTTACCTTCCCTGATACATACTTCTTTGCTGACACAATCTTCTTCTGTTATCTTCCTTGGCACCTCTTTCTTCCCCGTTACCTTCTCTGGCACATACTTCGTCTATAGTACCTTTCCAGTTGTCTCCCCCCCCCCCACATATAATATGTACTTCCTTGGCACCCCCTTCTTTCCCCGTATTTTCCCTAACAAGCACGTCTGTCCCTGCACCGTCTCTGAGCGTCAATAAGTGTATATAAATGTACTAATTACTCAACTATGATACCCCTGTCAACACCACCCAAGTAGGTGAGATGTCTAATCAGTCTCCACGCATCGTCTGATTGGGGCGAAAGAAAGAACCTTACACCGTACACGCGCACAGCTGAATAAGATGAGCGATCACTCACGTGTAGAAACAGCTCGCGACCACGCTAACGGTTCAAAAAAAAAAGAATGCAATAAACTCGCAGACATTTCCAATGTCAAGACAAATGCTCGGCAAACCTGACTTTAAATGCACAAACTTGACTTTAAGTGCACAAACTTGACGATCTATAAACAATTTTAAGCGGTTCAGTTAGCCAATAAAAGAACAGCGGGAGTCCGCAAAGCTTGGCTGGCGTCTGCGCGTACAGATAATACTGCTTGGAGAAAGACATTGATGATAAACACGTGGACTAACGGTTAAATTTATGTCCTGAACCAGCAATGGTGAATTTCAGCTATCATTAGAAATAAACACACCGGTACTGATTGGCACTGATAGTAGCACGAGACATCAGTAGAAATCAGAGTACACACTAAACGGGGAAGAAGTTGAAAACCTAACAAGCTACGTGCAAGTGTCCCACGAACAGCACATCGCTGGATTTAAATTTAAAAAAAAAATGTATACAAATGTATATTGTCTGCTTGGTAAAAGTAGCTTCATATTTACACCATCTTCTCGCCATTACAAGTCTGTTACTGTAAATGTCGTGTCGCGAGTCGGCTATCTTTCTTTGTCTTGCTTGTTGCAATTCTGCTTGATGCAAACCCTCCTCAGACTGAAAGTGCACCCTCACCTTGTACGATGGATAGCTGCAGTTCTACTCCAAAGGAAGGTGGTGCTAAGATGCGGGAGTTGGTCTTCTGAGCCGATAACGATATGTCCAGGATTGCCACCGCAAAGTCAACTTCATCTTCGTCCCGGGACATGCGGGAGTCGAGGGAAATGTACGAGCTGATAAACTGGCTGGCTCTGCACCCCCTGTAGATGGCCAGCCCATGGATCGTGCCGATGTTATTAACGCCCTTAAAGATATGGCGAGAACAGAGGATTTTGACGTCAGTGATTCCACATCGCTTTCAGGGATGAAAGACCTGGGAGTAAGAATCGGCACAGCCAGACGCGAGAGGTACATCGGGAAAACAAAGCGCCTCGTCAACCAACACAGAACTGGCACTATTAGCCACCGGACGCTGATGCATATGCTGGGGGGAGGATCTGAGCACCTATGGACATGTCCGGAGTGCAACGAAGATACCCCAACTGATAACTAACTAACTAACTAACTAAATTCTGCTGTGTTAATGTCGCAACGTGTTTACTCCATTTTTCTTCAGTCTTGCTTGCCTGTGTAAATGTTACCTCATCTTTCCATCGTTTTGTTTCTTCCATTGTCTTGCTTGTTTGTGTAAATTTCGCGTCATATTTCCAGTTTTGTTTTTGTTTCTTTCATTGCCTTGCTTGTTTGTGTAAACGTCGCCTCATATTTCCAGTTTCTTTCCTTTTTATTTTGCGTGGTTTCTTCCACTGTCTTGCTTGTTTGTGTAAACGTCGATTCACAGCTCCAATCCACCAACTTTCTTCTCTGTCTTGCTTGTTGCAAGCCTGCTTTGTAAATTTCGCCACATATTTACACCGTTTTTCTTCTTGGTGTAGCTTGTTGAAGCGTGCTTTGTAAATGTCGCCTCATATTTACACCGATTTTCTTGGTATAGCTTTTTGCAAGCCTGCTTTGTAAATGTCGCCTCATATTTACACCATCTTTCTTCTTGGCATAGCTTGTTGCAAACCTGCTTCGTGAATCTCGCCTCATATTTACACCATCTTTTTTCGTAGTGTAGCTTATTGAAGCCTGCTTTGTAAATGTCGCCTCATATTTACACCATCTTTCCTCTTAGTGTAGCTTACTGCAAGCCTACTTTGTAAATGTCGCCTCATATTTACACCATCTTTTTTCGTAGTATTGCTTGTTGCAAGCCTGCTTTATAAATGCCGCCTCATATTAAAAGTCTTTCTTCTTAGTGTAGCTTGTTAAAGTCTGCTTTGTAAATGTCGCCTCATGATGCCACCACATTTCTTCTTTACCTCGCTTGTTGCAAATGCCTTCTAAACATGTCATATTTCCATCTTTCCTCTAAGACTCGCTTATTGCAAACATATTTGTAATTGCTGCGTCAAATTTGTTCAATGTCTGGCGTGTTGCATACCTGCTTTGTAAACGCCGCCTCATATTTCCACCATCACCGCCCCTCCCGGGTTTATTTTGTCTAGTTTAGAAAGGGACCTGCCAGAGCATATAACTACATACACAGTATCGTCGTCGTCGTCCGTCCGATATTTATTTTGTTTGGGTTTGGATGTAATTGCGTTATGTTAGTTAACAGCAGAGCTGCGATATTTGCACATCCGACAATCCCCGAAGTGCACCCATGTACAAACACAGTTCTCATCCTTCAGATACAAGCGACCAGCTTCTCTTTAAATGTCCAATGCTTTCCAACGCCAAGCAACAGCTGCTACAACCGTCTCCGAAACTTCTGTGATCCCCCGCGACAGCTGCACTACACCTGGACGTTCATAAGAATGGAACTGGACTGCGGAGATTGGTAAAAGACAAAGAAAAGGGAAGTTGTGGGCGTGGTGGGAAAGAGGGGGTGGGGGTGGTATAGAGGTCAGAGGATCGATTTAACTGTACCGGGTTTTATCCCATACGGTTCTTTTTTCACAGAGCGGTCTGCCAAAGACCACGGAATTCGTAGCTCGAGCGACGACCCCCAGAAGTCTCCGAGGAAATTTCACTCGTGATCGAAATGGTGGAGTTTGTAAACGAACTCACAACTTTCGAAGCGCGAAGCAGGCGGCTACCCAATTCGCAAGGGAGACCCCTGGAGCGGCGGGGGGAAGTTGATAACTCAACAGCAGTGGGTTTAACAGCAATAATAACAAATGTGCCCTTTATCTTCTTTGCCTTTATGAGTTTATTATGCATAAACGGCGCTGTATTTTTACACGATCTATCTTCATTAATGTACGAAAAGTGAGTGACTGAAAGGGCCGAATGTGAGACGGGCCTCCGTACCCAATGGGTGACCCTTTAAAAATAAAGATCGTTCGTTCGTTCTTTGCCTTGTCTTGCATGGCTTTATTAAATATAAAAGTCGCTTTATTTTTACACGATCTGTCTTCTTTGTCGTGTCTTGCATGGGTTTATTAAGTATAAATGTCGCTTTATCTTTACGCGATCTATCTTCTTTGCTGTGCTTAAATTAATGTGGGTTTATTTAGTAAAAGTCGCTTCCCTTTTACATGCTCTATCTTCTTTGCAGTGATTGATAATGGTTTATTTAGTAAACGTCGCTTTAATTTTGCACGATCCACTTCACTGGCCGAGCTTGTTGATGGTCTGTTTTAGTAAAAGTCGCTGCATATTTACACTATCTATCTTGCTAATGAAGAGCACACAACTTGCGCGAATCGAAGTTCTTTTAGCAATGAAGCATGATTATTTGCGAAACGTGATACTCACCATACCTTTGCCGGTTTTAATTACACCTGTAGTTGTAATAAAATCAATGATTTCCTCACGAAGCATTATTATGTCTGGGAAAGTTGGCGGAGAGATGAGCGACGAAGGAGGGATAAAGAAAACACATACAGAAAGACATTTGATTAGATGTGCTCAAATATTTCTTATAAGAACGGCAAGAGACAATGTTGACAGGGAAGAAAAGAAAGCACTCGGTGAAACATACATAAATGTGTAGGCAGGGAACCCAAGAACCTGTAAAAGAAATAAGAGATGATACAGCAAGAAATACATTGTTTGTCCAAACAAAAAGGACAGAATAAAGTGCAAATGATAAAACAGAGCAAAGACCAAGAAACGAATTGAAAACATTTCCTGGACAAACACCGCAGCAGATAAGATGAAACAAATGACAGCAAAGCAGAACTGATATCAGATATTTTTAGTTTTAGTCGATGGATCAACATCACGGCACACGGGTGTAACCCATAAATGCTCCGTTCTCCTCCTAACTCAAACCTGAGTCTGGAGAAACTCAGCTCAGTGCATGAACTCTGTAGCACCGGCGAGGATCCTGAAATACTTCGGATAGATTTTTAACTCGAAATTTTTCCCGGGCAGCGACGTTAGGCTACTCTTTTTCGATTTCCAACTGCCAAGGTGTTTTTTTTTTACGTGCGCAACAATACACACGGGCGTCCGATCTCACTACCCAGAGACCAGGGGAAATTTTATTACTAGAAGTCCGCGTGAAATAGCTTGAACCCGGGACCTCCAGCACTCGAGGCGGACACCATTCCTCGAGACCACGCAGCCCCCTACTGATATCAGAGCTCAAACAAGGACGCCATAAGACAAGATGACACAAGATACAAGAATTGCAAATAGCAATGGTCAGGGAACAACCATGAAAGACAGGATAAAACAAAATGCTGTATAACTGTAAGGAACATACTAGTTAGCTAGTTAGTTAGTTGGGGGTTACGGGGTGTCAGGCATTGGTAGCACCTTTGGTAAGGATGACTCATGTCCTTTTCAGGACCCATCCCCCACTGGTCCAAGCATGTCACCCAGCTCGCGCCTGTGGCTCCTAGTAGCTGTCAGCATGCGACAGCGGCCACCCCCCCCCCCCCCGGGCAACAGCTGTGAGAGGCTGGCTAAACCAGGCGTGGGTAGCCGATTTGGTGTCAAACCAAGCGGCAAACAAGGGTATGCCTGTGAAGACAGGATTCGGCAGACTGCGCGGAAGAAATCATCCCTGATTCAACGAGCAAGACGACGTTTACCTGCAAAGCGTTGTGGAACGTAATGAGCTCGGCAAGGCACGTAGAGCGCCCTGGTCATCCACTGCACCTGTATTCGTCTCCAGTCGTCTCGACTTGTCTTGCCACTGGACTTAGATGGACTCGGGCGAGAGAGTGAGGTCGACGAATTGCGCAACTCTTCCTCACTTTAATCCAAGTCATCGCGCAAGTCATTCTTCATCCATTAGTTAGTTAGTTAGTTAGTTAGTTAGTTAGTCGCGGTTCCAACTTCACGGCAAAGGGTCACCCCCATAATGCTCCGTTTCTGTGCAAGTGAATATCATACAAAATGCTCCTCACTGTCCCATGTGAAGAATGGAACAGACAGCAGTATCGATAACCCAACAGGCAAGTAGATGCATAAGGCCTCTGCCAGAATGCCAATATAAGTCCACACGAAAATTACAGTTCATCGTCGGTGGAAACGGCAGTAAAAATTAATACAGCAGCTTCACACACCTTACTGCATAATGTGAAACTAGCTAGTTCAGCAACCGGCCGCGGCCATGTTCTGAAAATGCAGTTCACAAAACAAACAACCGCGGACAGATGCAAAGGCACTCAACACGAAATCCACAACTCACAGTGCCGCTCCAAACACTCAATATATATATATATATATATATATATATATATATATATATATATATATATATATATATATATATATATATATATATATATATATATATATATATATATATATATGAGAAGAACAGAAGAAGAAGAAGAAGAAGAAGAAGAAGAAGAAGAAGAAGAAGAAGAAGAAGAAGAAGAAGAAGAAGAAGAAGAAGAAGAAGAAGAAGAAGAAGAAGAAGAACAACAACAACAACAACAACAACAACAACAACAACAACAACAACAACTGATAACAGTACCAAACAAGAATTGTTAAGAGCAAACAAAAACAGACCAAAAATAGAACAGTAACAAACCGTGCACACGTTTAAAGAGTATCACAGCCTGAGATAAGTAGCAACATATTTCTTTTTTCTCACATTTTTATTTTCTCTTCATTGTTACCATTTCATCTTTTTATTCTTCTCATCCCGTTCTTATGCCTTAATGTATGCCTCCGTGATTATATGTTGTGTTTTGTGTATGCATGTGTTTGTTGATGAAGGCATTACTTTGTCTTATTTTACTTTGGTTACATTTCCACAGTTTTACCGAAGTCTAACTAATTTTATTCAACGCTTAAAGAAGAACGATTGAGTGTAAGTAAAATAAAACTGAAAGAAACAGACTGATACAAGAACTCAAACAAGAAACAACAACAGAAGACAACAATGTAAATTGCATATCTTTTACATGATGTTGCAGCCAACCCCAGCATTTTCTGCTGTTTGTGATTTCTTGGCATTTTTACCTTCAGTAGTTTGCCATTGCTTTCTGAACGACCGGATCTCATACCATTTTATGAAAAGCAACGGAAAGCGGTCTGCTTCCAAATCGAATCAAATCAACTTTATTTTAAAAGGGTCACAAATTGGGGACGCAGGCCCGTCTTACATTCGGCCCTTCCAATCACTCATCTTTCGTTCATCAGGAGCATTATACATTCACATAGGGAAAAAAAAACATTGTGAAATGAATGTTGTAAACATAAACAATGCAAATCACCATGTTATGAGGCCCATCTTCCACATACCCACACATCACCCCACCCACACACACCCAGGGACACATACATACCCCACCAACCGACCCATCCCCCTCCCGCACCCCCGCACACTGCCCTCACCTGTTCCCCCAACTCAAGCACACTCACCACCCACACAAACATCCCCCACCAACCCACATATCCCGCGTCCACCCACATACACATTTTAACCCACACAGACCCATCCTCCACCCACACACCGTCTCCCCACCCACACCTCCAACCACCAATCCCCCAACCACACATCCATCGACCACATATTCCCCACCCACGCACACACATCCCCCACCAACCCACACATCGTACATCCACTCACACATCCCCAAACCATACATACACATCCCCACCAACTGACATCTCCCTACCCACACACACATATCTCCCTAACCACCTATACATCCCCAATCCACTCAAAAACACCCCACCACCCACACATACATCCTCCACCCACTCACACATGCCCTAGCCCACATCCCACAACACGATATTCCCAACCCACGCACCACACACACATATCCCTCACCCACACATCCCCCACCCACATACCACACAATATCTATACCCACACATATACCCTTACCCACACACCACACAAGTCTCCCACCCACACACACACCCCCACACCAATCCCCAACCAACAAACCAGACA
This sequence comes from Cepaea hortensis, assembly GCA_963921405.1. NCBI lineage: Eukaryota > Metazoa > Mollusca > Gastropoda > Stylommatophora > Helicidae > Cepaea > Cepaea hortensis. The sequence continues at coordinate 115,485,137 of OY992876.1, forward strand.
CCTCTCCCCACCCACAAACACATTCCCCACCCATCCACCAACACACAATCACTCACTCACCCACACATCCTCCACTACACACCCACACACCCCAACCAAACATCTCTCGATCACACATATCACCACCCACACACATCCTCCACCCACTCACGCATCCCGCCCCGAAACATACACATCCCTCACCCACCTACACATCCCAAAGCCACTCACACCCCCACCCACACATTCCCCATCCACGCACACATCCCCCATCCACGCACACACCCCATCACCCACACATATTTCCCCAACCACCACACATCCCCTACTCACCCACACATACCCCCAACCATACACAAATTCCCTGCACCCATAACACAATCCCCCACCCACACACTATCCCCCACCCACACATATATCCTCACCCATCCACCACAAACATACCCCCACCCACACACCATGCACACATCCCCCACCAACACACATATCCCAAACCCACACACCATACACCTCTCCCCGCCCGCCCTTACATCCCCAATCCACCCACACACATCCCCTACCCACACAACCCCGCCACCCACAAATACTTCCCCAAACCATCCACACATCTCCACCCATCCACACATATTCCCCCACCCATCCACACACACATTCCCACACATCCCACCAACACCGACAAATCTCACTACCCACCAACACCCACACACCCCAACCCATCCAAACGCATACCCCCACCCACACATCCCCCACACACATATCCCCGCACTCACACACATCCTCCACACACACACACATCTAGACACATGCGTAATGCCTGACGTGAGCATTGAAACTAGTATGAACAAACTCCCATACTTTACTCACACACATACACTGACAATTGTCGTGAGCAGTCTCATAAAAATGTTAAACATGGAGAAAAATGTGTACATATACAGTGTGTGACGTAAAAAATAGTGATGCTCCCACACATAGAGATATACACAGAGACAGGCGCCCGCACACACACACACACATATATATATATATATATATATATATATATATATATATATATATATATATATATATATATATATATATATATATATATATATATATTATTCACTCTCACGCTCACTCATTCTTTCTCTCATTCACACTCAATGACTCTCTCACTCAAACTACAGTAATGTACATAAGTTTATATTATACATGATAAAATCAAATGGTATTCAACTGATAATATGATAGATGAGAATACACAAACATATGGATTCGCGTGTTACATGACATGCGTCTGCTCAACTCTCTCTCTCTCTCTCTCTCTCTCTCTCTCTCTCTCTCTCTCTCTCTCTCTCTCTCTCTCTCTGTTTTCTTTCATATATACACACACGCATGCGCACGCACTAACACATCCACTCTCCCACTGTCTCACTCTTGGGGCTGCGTGGTCTCGAGGTATGGTGTCCGCCTCCAGTGCTGGAGGTCCCAGGTTCAAGCCCCGGTGAGGACCGGGATTTTTTCACGTGGACTTCTAGTAAACATTTCCCCTGGTCTCTGGGTAGTGAGATCGTACGCCCGTGTGTATTGTTGTGCACGTTAAAAATCCCTTGGCCGTTGGAAATCGAAAAAAGAGTAGCCTAACGGCGCTGCCAAGGCAAAATTTCAAGTTAAAAATCTACCCAAAGTATTTCAGGATCCTCGCCGGTGCTACGCAGTTCGTGCACTGAGATGAGTTTATCCAGACTCAGATTTGAGATAGGAGGAGAACGGAGCACTTATGGGTTACATCCGTGTGCCGTGATGTTGATCCATCGACTAAACTAAACTGTCTCTCTCTCTCTCTCTCACACACACACTCACTCTCTCTCTCTCTCCATCTCCCTCATTCATTCACTCTCTCCATCTTCATTCACTTTATATATCTCTCTCTCTCACTCATACACAGACAGACACACACCCTCACGCTATCAATCAATGTTTCACTCACTCTCTCTTACCCTAGCGCACTCACTCACTCACTCTTTTACTCTCTCTCTCTCTCTCTCTCTCTCTCTCTCTCTCTCACTCACTTGTACACACACACACATACTCTAACACTCATTCACTCACTCACACACACATTCACTCCTCACTCATTCACTCACTTACTCGCTCTCTCACACAATCCTTCACACACATACTCACTCTCTCAATCACACTCTCTCACACATACACATACGCATGAACGCACGCACACACTCCCTCACTCACTCTAACACATACACGTACGCATGCATGCACTGACATATTCCCTCACCATTTCTCTCTCAATCACTTTCTCCACACACACGCATGCACGTGCACACACGCACACACACACATTCTCTCTCTCTCTCTCTTTCTCTCTCTCTCTCCCACACGCACGCACATATATAGTGAACAGTTATAGTTAAACAATTATAATGAACAATTATACCAGCAAATGAATTATGGTGGCATATAGTCGGTATGGATTAAGTATTGAAAGAGTTTTCGGTTAAATGTGTAGGGACTCATTGGAGTTTTCAGATCTGGAGAAAGATCATTCCATAAGTGAGCACCAGAATAGGCGAAGCATGTTTTGTATAGGTCCAATCTAGGCTTAGGGACATGTAACAAATTTAGGCGCTTGCTGTTCATTGCATTAGATTGAATCAGCTGTAGAAGATACTCTCGGGTATTTTGAGATATAATTTTATTCACTAATTTGGCTTTGTTAAAAAGGAAGCGCTTTCGAAGTGGTAGAAGTCTTAGATGACTGTATAAATTATTACTTTCAACGTGCTTTATGCCAGAAACTAGACGTATAGCGCGGTTTTGTAGAGAACACAATCGTTTTAAATTAGATTTAGGGCAACCATCCCAAACTGTGTAACAGTAATCGAGATGTGATTGGATATAGCATGAATAGAATATTTTTCGTGTGCTTTCGTCCAGGAAGTGCTGGAATTTAGCAAGTTGGTAAACTTTTTGTGCTATTTTCTTGGTAAGAACGTGAACATGAAAGCTCCAGCTCAAATGGCTGTCAATTAACAGACTTAGTGTTTTATGTTCATTCACATTAACTATAGGTAACGTGTCAATGCGGAGTTCGAGCGGTGCTCCAATTATGGCTAGTGTCTGTAGTTTTTGTCTGGTCGTTATTAGCATGGATTTGGTTTTGTCGATGTTAATTTGCATGCGGTTTTCATTGCTCCATCTAGTAAGATTATCAAGTTCCTTTTGTAAAGAATTCTCTAATTCACTACGGTTTTCTTGACTAGTATATATAGTACAGTCGTCTGCAAATAGATCACAAGTTGTACTGATATATAAAGGAAGATCATTAATATAAACTGCAAAAAGCAGCGGACCTAGTATTGAGCCATGAGGCACACCAATATTAAGCTGTGTGGGTCTTGATAGACAGTTGCTGAAGGACACGACTTGTTGTCTGTCAGACAAAAATGACGTAATTATGTTCACCATATTCGTGCTTGTCTTCATTTGTTTTAGTTTTCTAATTAAAATATCGTGATCTACCATATCAAAAGCTTTTTTAAAGTCTACAAATACCGCTCCACAAATTCTACCGTTGTTGGTGTTTAAGTGCCAGTTATCGGTCATTTTTGTTAGAGCACTATGGCAAGAATATTTAGGTTGAAACCCAGATTGACAGTTAATTATTAGATCGTTGTTAATTGAATGGTGTAACGTTATTTTATGAATGTGTTTTTCTAGTGGTTTTGATAGCGACGATAGTAAAGAGATAGGTCTATAATTACCCAAACATTTTAGATTATTATCGATTTGATTATTATTATTATTATTTGATATAATATCGATTATATATATATATATATATATATATATATATATATATATATATATATATATATATATATATATATATATATATATGTGGCTATTATCGATTGAGCCATTTTTAAGTAAAGGATACACTTTAGCAATTTTAAATGCAGATGGAAAGTAGTTTTTAGCCAGACACTGGTTATATATGAACGTTAAGGACTCACTAATGACTGGTGCAGCACAACGAAGAATTCTATTACTGATACCATCTAGGCCATGAGAATTTGTTGATTTGAGGTGTAAGAGATATTTATAAACTTCTGCAACAGACATTAAGGGAATCTCAGCGGGAATATTTCTGGTGCATTTCTCCTCACAGAATGATGGCAGTGAACTTAAATTACATGATGAGTCTAGTATTGAAGACTTCAGATTCTCTATTTCTGATTGAAAGAACCAACTGAATTCATCGCATGTAATATAATTTGGTATTGCTGATTCTGAAGGGCGTTTCTTATTGGTTAGCAAGTTAATAGCCTTCCATATATTTGTACTTTTGAATTATCTACAATGAAATTTTTTTTAATGATCTTTTTTTTTATCCTACGAATTTCATATGTAACTTTATTCCTTAGTCTACGGTAATTGATGACGTCTTTATTTGTGTGTGCTGTATCTCGCTCTCTCTTGATTTCTAGAACTTCACTAGTGACCCATGGGGATTTATGTTGATTTTTGACTCGAACTTCTTTGATTGGCACGTGTTTATCGAACACAATCACCCGTAGCTGTTTCGAACGCGGTATGCTGGCTTATGAATTTCGTCTGTAATCCATTATTAGAATAGGAAATATAACACAGTTAACAATTACAGTAACAACAACCTTATTCATTTATACCAGTCAATTTAGAGAATACTAATTCGTATTTTCCCGACTAACGACTTTCTCAGTATTCCCGTATATTCACGTGGGTAACGCAGCTACGCGGGATTTGGTAGCGGATCGCGTTGCGTTGGTTAGTTGCGGGGGTATGTGAGCCGGTGGCTCAGAAATCAATGGCAAACTACCGAGAGTAATCTTGCCAAGACATCAACAGCAGCTGAAAAATGCTGGTGTTGACGGCAATTACAGTAAAGGATATGCGAGGGGGGAAAAATGTGTTAGGGCATACACGCAGTTTGTATTCTTCTTTTCGTGCCCTTTATCCCTAGTGGGGCATATGCCCTCAACCAAACCACGCCTAGCCTCCTATCTTTTGCTATCACCTGCAGCTCCCTCCATATCCTCCCAATAGTATTCACCTGTCTTAATTCTCTTCTCCGTGTGTTTTTAGCTCTCCCGCTATCTCGTTCACCTAGTGAGTTCCAGACAAGAGAATGTCTAGTTATACTGGCCTCAGGCTTTTTTCAGTGTGTGCCCTATCCGGCGCCAGTGCATTTTTTCACCTCTTTGTTCACCAGGATGGCTTTTAAATGCTACTTTCTTTTAAAGATGGGTTTTCTTAAAATAAAGTAAATACCAAATCAATTCTTGATTTGAATGTCAAAAATGACACTGGGTCTGCCTTACAAGATGTCAACATAAATCAAATAATGATTATAACGTGGCCGACCGTCGGTGATACCAAACACACACAAATAGTCCTGATCATGAAAATAACTGTTTGGTTTGTGTTGATTTGTTTAGTTGTTATGGACGTAGTTAGAAACACAGATGTGGGCGATTTGGCAGCAGACCGCCTAACGTTGGTTTGGGTGCAGGTCGTTCAGACAGCAAAGGCAAACTACTGAACTTAAACTTTCCCAGCCAAAACAAATGCTGGGGTTTATTGCTATGTAAAGGATATACAACTAAGTGTAGTTATTTCTGGTGTGGTCTACAGGTTTCTGTTGTCTTGTTCAGTTGTTACTGGTGTGGTGTACAGGTTTCTGGTGTCTTATTTAGTTGTTACTGGTTGTAACATTTCTTGTTCAGCCCCTGATAAATTCCGAAACACTGCAAAGTTACAGAGAGCCACATACTTCAGTGTTAAAGGGTACCCGACGCAACCACAACTGCGGTTTTTAACTTTAACGTCAGTCCACCCCCCACCCTTTCACCTCGTAGAAAATTAGCAACTATTGGAGTAATAAACAGCACCTAAGAATAGCTGTGAAACCGAACATCTGGCGTTTGATCATCGGCAAGGACAGGGGCGACAACCGGAAAATTATTACCCATTGTTTCATATTATTCCCCTTCGTTTCCACAATACCTGAACCGTTAACATTACACCCCCTCTACCCCCAATTCTCGGAACATCATACTCTCTATCCCCAATCAGGGTGACGTCATGTTGTCGAGGAAATTGAGCTTTACCATTGGAAGCGGCAAAGATACTTCCTATTAACATAATATATGTTAATAGGTGAGCTCAACAACTGCCGGCAGAAATGGTGGGTCGAGGCACAGTCACCAGAGATGAACTGGCGGAACAAGACGTTTTGGCCAGTTCGGCTGTTGTTGTTGTGGTGTTGCAGATTTTAATTCACGATGGCTGTTGGGTAAGTAGAAAACCATGGTAAACTTAAAGACTAGTATATCTAAATTTATACTAGAGTTTTCTTTGTGCATATCTAAAGAAAATCCTCAAAGAATTAAGTGCATTTTCTTTGACTTATAGAGATAGTGAAGAGATGTCTTTCTGATCAGTTCTTGCCCTTTATAATCAATGATATTCCTGTTTTCTAGTTATTCAGTCTTCCTGTGTAAATAATGATTGGGAAAAGATCTACATTACTACCTTCTAGAACAATACCCATATTCTTTTATGAAGATACTTTTCTGGAGAATCCCATATACTCTCCTTGTCTTTATGTTCAGAGGAGACTGTGTTTCTCTCTATGTGTATTCATGCATAGAGAATCAATAATAAGTGACTGTGATGTAGTGTTACTTTATAAATATAATGTGAGGTTGACTATTCACTTATACAGGAGAAGAGAATAAATGCCACGACGGAGAAATGGCATCACTCTTGATGATGGCCACCAGATATTCTAAGAGACAGAGTTTGGACAGCATGAGAATGATTCTCCTCCATAAGGCGGGAGTGAGAGAGACATATCATGTCAATATAGGGAGAAAGGACTGCATCAGATGTTGAGGTGATGGGCCCGAAAAATAAAAAAAAGAAACCTGTACACAACACCAGTAACAACTGAACAAGTTAACAGAAACCTGTACACCCCACCAGTAACAACTGAACAAGTTAACAAAAACCTGCACACCACACCAGTGTGTGGTAGTAAATGAAGATATAGGGAAATGAATTCCCAGATCCTAATATCCAACTGTATAAGAAACTTGTAATGGCTCGGTAAGACTTTCTAAGGGTCTAGACTAATTATAAAGTGATTTTTCCTAACAGTGGCCAATAGAGCACTGGAAATTTACTGAACCTTTGAGAGGATAGCACTCACTTATTGTAAACCGAGGGTCTGTGTTATTATCCAGCCCACACTCAGCTCCATCGTAATGTTGTCCCTTGGCAAATATTATCAAAAGACATTTAAAAAAAAAACTCAAATACCAAAGAACAAATTAATAAACAACTTTTAACTACAACAGATAACATTATATTGGGATAACCTGAGGAAAGGGGAAAGTGTGTGTATGCTCATGTGACATGGCATAATGATACACAACCATAATAAAAAAAGGACAATAACATATCAATAAAAGATATATCTAACTAATTAATTAATGGGCCAGATATTTTCTTGATGAAGGAATTAAATCAACATCTTCCTAACTCTATTAAGATGCTAAGTGTTTTCTAGATCCCACGGGGAAAGTTCATGGTTTATTGTAAACTGAGTGAAAGTCCATTATTAAGTAACACTGGAGAACAGTCCTTTATTAAATCATAGGGGTAAATGTCCATTCGTAAACCACAGGGGGTGAATGCTCATTCTTAACACACAGGGGTGGGAGTGTTCCTTTCCATATAGGAGTATGCATATTTATTCCTATGTAGGAGTCAGTGATGAATTACTGGGTTCTGAATCCTGCAAGTATTGGCACGAGGAAATCATGAAGTAGTAATAAAAGAGACCCTGTGGTATTTGTCATGCTGGGGTTGATGGTCAGACAATGGAGAGGCCAGTGATGATTAAGGGAGAATCACTCCTCACGCACTGGAAAGGCCTACTCCTCCTCCTTGAGGATTGTGACCCTCCTGTTTTCATTCATCATTAATAATGAAAATGCCCCATTTTCATCCCGATGAAAAAACTTTCCAGCCCAATGAAGAAACCACTGTTTCCTGTAGAAAAAGAAAATGGAAAAAGAGGAAGAGGGAAAGAAATAGAGAGAGAGAGAGAGAGAGAGAGAGAGAGAGAGAGAGAGAGAGAGAGAGAGAGAGAGAGAGAGAGAGAGAGGGGGAGGGAGAGAGTTTCTTTTGTCTTGTTCAGTTGTTACTGGTGTGTGTACAGGTTTCTGTTGAATTGATTAGTTGTTACCGGTGTGTACAGGTATTTGAACTCCTGTTTAGTTGCTACTTTTGTGTTATACAAGTTTTTGATGACATGTACAGCTGTTACAATGGTGTGGTATTCAAGTATTTGTTGACTTGTTCAGTTGTTACAACGGTGTAGCATACAATTATTTGGCAACTTGTTCGGTTGTTACAATGGTGTGGTATACAAGTATTTGGTAACTTGGTCAATTTATACAATGGTATGATATACAAGATTTTGGTGACTTGGTCATTTGTTAAAATGGTATGGTATACAAGTATTTGTAACTTGTTCAGCTGTTACAGTGGTGTGATATACAAGTTTTTGGTGACTTGGTCAATTGTTACAAAGGTATGATATACAAGATTTTGGTGACTTAGCCATTTGTTACAACGGTATGGTATACAAGTATTTGGTAACTTGTTCAGATGTTACAATGGTGTGATATACAAGTTTTTGGTGACTTGGTCAATTGTTACAATGGTATGATATACAAGATTTTGGTGACTTAGTCATTTGTTACAACCGTATGGTATACAAGTATTTGGTAACTTGTTCAGCTGTTACAATGGTGTGATATACAAGTTTTTGGTGACTTGGTCAATTGTTACAATGGTATGATATACAAGATTTTGGTGACTTAGCCATTTGTTACAACCATATGGTATACAAGTATTTGGTAACTTGTTCAGCTGTTACAATGGTGTGATATACAAGTTTTTGGTGACTTGGTCAATTGTTACAATGGTATGATATACAAGATTTTGGTGACTTAGTTATTTGTTACAACGGTATGGTATACAAGTATTTGGTAACTTGTTCAGCTGTTACAATGGTGTGATATACAAGGTTTTGGTGACTTGGTCAATTGTTACAATGGTATGATATACAAGATTTTGGTGACTTAGCCATTTGTTACAACCGTATGGTATACAAGTATTTGGTAACTTGTTCAGCTGTTACAATGGTGTGATATACAAGTTTTTGGTGACTTGGTCAATTGTTACAATGGTATGATATACAAGATTTTGGTGACTTAGCCATTTGTTACAACGGTATGGTATACAAGTATTTGGTAACTTGTTCAGATGTTACAATGGTGTGATATACAAGTTTTTGGTGACTTGGTCAATTGTTACAATGGTATGATATACAAGATTTTGGTGACTTAGTCATTTGTTACAACCGTATGGTATACAAGTATTTGGTAACTTGTTCAGCTGTTACAATGGTGTGATATACAAGTTTTTGGTGACTTGGTCAATTGTTACAATGGTATGATATACAAGATTTTGGTGACTTAGCCATTTGTTACAACCATATGGTATACAAGTATTTGGTAACTTGTTCAGCTGTTACAATGGTGTGATATACAAGTTTTTGGTGACTTGGTCAATTGTTACAATGGTATGATATACAAGATTTTGGTGACTTAGTTATTTGTTACAACGGTATGGTATACAAGTATTTGGTAACTTGTTCAGCTGTTACAATGGTGTGATATACAAGGTTTTGGTGACTTGGTCAATTGTTACAATGGTATGATATACAAGATTTTGGTGACTTAGTCATTTGTACAACCGTATGGTATACAAGTATTTGGTAACTTGTTCAGCTGTTACAATGGTGTGATATACAAGTTTTTGGTGACTTGGTCAATTGTTACAATGGTATGATATACAAGATTTTGGTGACTTAGCCATTTGTTACAACGGTATGGTATACAAGTATTTGGTAACTTGTTCAGCTGTTACAATGGTGTGATATACAAGTTTTTGGTGACTTGGTCAATTGTTACAATGGTATGATATACAAGATTTTGGTGACTTAGCCATTTGTTACAACGGTATGGTATACAAGTATTTGGTAACTTGTTCAGCTGTTACAATGGTGTGATATACACGTGTTTGGTAACTTGTTGACCATGGCACACCATGGCATGGAAAGAATGGCACACCATGGCATGGAAAGAATGGCACACCATGGCATGGAAAGAATGGCACACCATGGCATGGAAAGAAGGGCACACCATGGCATGGAAAGAAGGGCACACCATGGCATGGAAAGAAGGGCACACCATGGCATGGAAAGAAGGGCACACCATGGCATGGAAAGAATGGCACACCATGGCATGGAAAGTATGACACACCATGGCATGGAAAGAATGGCACACCATGGCATGGAAAGAATGGCACACCATGGCATGGAAAGAAGGGCACACCATGGCATGGAAAGAAGGGCACACCATGGCATGGAAAGAAGGGCACACCATGGCATGGAAAGTATGACACACCATGGCATGGAAAGAATGGCACACCATGGCATTGTCCATTTTTGTATCCCTCGCTTGCTTTGAACTACAGCATATACGAGTGCTACTTCTTCTAGTGCAATGGACTGATTTTTGCATGTGGATTAGCTTTCCCTATTACCAATGTCCCCCCGCCACCAGGCAAACCCACTCGGACTTCTGAGATTACTTGTAATTTACGTTGTCAAGTCAAGGACGAGAAGTCAATATTTCAGTCCAACTTACCGGTGTAGGGGTTGAATCCAGTATCAGCACACCGGATGTTTAAGAACGAGCGCTCTTATCCATTCAGATATGCTGACCTGTCTGTACTGCAAGGAAAGGATACAGGCGGACACATAATCAGACTGTAAATGGTACCATCAATATTGGGACTGTTTGCTGGCTCTTGAAGATGAGGATGGAGGGCCTATAAGAATGTCCAGAGCGCTGTTATGTCGGGTTTTGACTCAAATCAGGAGGGCATCAACCAATAGTCACAACGAATGAAGAAGAGTGTTATCAGGGATACATACACACATGCTAACTGCTGTGGGATAAGGCATTTGACAAATGTAACTGCATTGGTCAGTAGTTCTTCGACGTTAGCTTCTCATTCAAAAAGCAGTGGCAAACTAATGAATGTATATTTACCTAGTGGCAACATAGGAACCATATCCCAGCCTCTCTATGACAAGACTAAAACCATACCCCAGCCTCACCATGACAACACCTAGAACCATGTCCCAGACTCTATGACAACGCTAGAACCACATCCCAGACTCTATGACAATGCTAGAACCATGCCCCAGGCTCTATGAAAACGCTAGAACTATGCCCCAGACTCTATGACAACGCTAGAACCACATCCCAGACTCTATGACAATGCTAGAACCATGCCCCAGGCTCTATGACAATGCTAGAACTATGCCCCAGACTCTATGGCAACGCTAGAACTATGTCCCAGACTCTATGACAACACTAGAACTATGCCCCAGACTCTATGACAACGCTAGAACTATGTCCCAGACTCTATGACAACGCTAGAACCATGCCCCAGACTCTATGACAACGCTAGAACTATGCCCCAGACTCTATGACAACGCTAGAACTATGCCCCAGACTCTATGACAACGCTAGAACTATGCCCCAGACTCTATGACAACGCTAGAAATATGTCCCAGACTCTATGACAACGCTAGAACCATGCCCCAGACTCTATGACAATGCTAGAACTATGCCCCAGACTCTATGACAACGCTAGAACTATGCCCCAGACTCTATGACAACGCTAGAACCACATCCCAGACTCTATGACAATGCTAGAACCATGCCCCAGGCTCTATGACAACGCTAGAACTATGCCCCAGACTCTATGACAACGCTAGAACTATGCCCCAGACTCTATGACAACGCTAGAACCACACCCCAGACTCTATGACAATGCTAGAACCATGCCCCAGGCTCTATGACAACGCTAGAACTATGTCCCAGACTCTATGACAACGCTAGAACTATGCCCCAGACTCTATGACAACGCTAGAACCATGTCCCAGACTCTATGACAACGCTAGAACCATGCCCCAGACTCTATGAGACGCTAGAACTATGCCCCAGACTCTATGACAACGCTAGAACCATGCCCCAGACTCTATGACAACGCTAGAACTATGCCCCAGACTCTATGAGACGCTAGAACTATGGCCCAGACTCTATGACAACGCTAGAACTATGTCCCAGACTCTATGACAACGCTAGAACCATGTCCCAGACTCTATGACAACGCTAGAACTATGCCCCAGACTCTATGACAACGCTAGAACCATGTCCCAGACTCTATGACAACGCTAGAACCATGTCCCAGACTCTATGAGACACGCTAGAACCATGTCCCAGACTCTATGAGACACGCTAGAACTATGTCCCAGACTCTATGAGACACGCTAGAACCATGTCCCAGACTCTATGACAACGCTAGAACCATGTCCCAGACTCTATGACAACGCTAGAACTATGTCCCAGACTCTATGACAACGCTAGAACTATGCCCCAGACTCTATGAGACACGCTAGAACCATGTCCCAACCCACCTATGTGCACCCAGGGTAATGTCGGGAAACAGGCTAGCACCACACACCCTATCATCAATTGTTTTCCACAGGAATATAAGCATTTCATCGGCGATGGAGGACTTGCTTTGAACGCAGAGGTGACTACATCGAAAATAATGCATTTGTTCTGTACTTTTTCAGAATATAAAAAAAAAAAAAAGCACACATTTAGGTTTTCATTTGAAACCCCTTCGCACAATAGTTTATTACTGTGAAATAAGCACATTGTGGCTATATAGAAAGTTATATTTTATTTTCTTGAGACCAGTTTGTGAATTAATTAACATAGGGTTAGCTGTTGGGGGTAGCGGACGAGCAACAGACCAAGTTGACACCATGAAAGCCCTCGTGGAGGCAGGGTGAATAAATGGCTCAAGAGAAAACATCAAGTCACATGGGTGGAAGCCAGACCAGAGCGCCATGTGGGGAGCCAAAGAAGAATTGTCAGTCAACATAAAACTACCGTGTCGTCAGTCGCTACACGCTGGGGGAGATGCTGAGGGAGGGGATGTGAGCATTTATAGACTAGTAGTTTCATGTGCAATGAGGATGATATGTTGACTAAACTGACTGACTGACTGACTGACAAACTAACTACCTAACTAACTGACAAAACTGACTCACTGGCAACCTAACTGACTGACTGACAAACTAATTAACTAACTAACTATCTGACTAACCGACACAAATGACTGACTGGCAATCTAACTGACTGACTGACAAACTAACTAACTAACTAACTAACTAACTGACTGACAGACAAACTAACCAACTAACTGACTGATTGACAAACTAACTAACTAACTAACTGACAAACTAACTATCTAACAAACTGACAAAACTGACTGACTGGCAAACTAACTGTCTGACTGACAAACTAACTAACTGACTGACTGACCAACAAACTATCTAACTAACTAACTAACTAACTAACTAACTGATTGACTGAGAAATTAACTAACTGACAAACTAACTATATATCTAACTAACTAACGAACAAATTAACAAACTAACTAACTAACTAGCTAGCTAACTAATTAACTATCTAGCCAGCTAACTAGCTAACATATTTCTAACATACACACATAGTGGGAAAAATCACAGATCTTTCAAATCAATCACCAGAAATACATTATAAAAACAACTGACCCCACCCAGAGATCATTAAATTAACGACCGGCAACTAAAAGTCCGCAAAGAAAATCAACAAACACAATTATAAACTACAAGAAACCGAATATATGAAAAGGATCAATGCTGCCCTGTTCAGCCATATTAAAAGAAGCAAAGTATTAGCGACAATTCGAGAACATTCCTATCTTCTTCATTAGTTTCATCCAGTGTATTTCACTGTGACTCAACAGATAATAGACCACTCAGACACCGAGCTTTCATAATCAGCTAAGAGAAGCAGAAAACAAAACAAAAAAGTACACAGAAATCGTTAGAATAATGGGCAACAAAAATGAAAATAACAGAAAGATAAACAAACAAGCAACTGTTCTTTTACGCAGTTTATCACAGAAACTCGAAACCGACTTTCGTAAATCAATGCACCCTGAGACTTGACCTTCTTATCTTAGGCTTGGGTGATCGAAGCTTCTGGATTCTTCCACATATTCTATTTATTTGATGAACTTCGCAACACTTGTATAATTATCTGTAATATCAACAGCCCCCCGGGGAAATTAAGCTAATCAGTGTTGTCTAATACCTTCCCCGTTTGTGTTTCTAACTATGAACCCTGCCTTATTTCCGCACCTCTTTACATCCCTACATAATCAATCTTGCAAACAAACGCCACAGACGCCCAATATTTAGTCTCCCAAAATCTGGAAAGTTCCAGAAGCCGTGATCGTCTGCCCCCAAGTTCATTCACACGTATTCCCCCATTACCACACGATCCACGCCATGACGTTTCGCATGTTTATTTTCACCACAGCCCAGAGTACAGACAGGTACTCCAAGGAATAAATTACTGGGGGGCGCCTCAAAATATTAGATACAACGTGGTAAAAAAAAAAAACAGCGTCACAGTGTGGTGCAATGACATGTCACGATTAGGCGTAGAAAGAAAACATAATGGCAAGGAAACAGTCAGTGGCGGAATACATCAATATTCATCTTCTACACACGCCACCCCCATATCGATGTTAGCGGCAAGGGAGGGAGGAAGGTAGAAAGAAACACAGAAGCTGTGATCATTGAAATGAGGCCAATTAATATAAAGCTGCGACGATACTGGAAGCCTGACTTCGACCCACTAATGAGAAAATAGGTCACGACTCCCTGGCATTGAATTGAGACTATGTACTATCATCAATGCGACAACGCCTGCTACTCATATATTTAAGCTGAGGAAACTGCTCGAGCAATTCTACTGTCAACATGAAACATCGCCAGGCGGAGTTTGCACAGAAATCCCGGCCATCAAATACAAACTGGAAACAGCAAGCAAGCAAAGATCAATTATTTGTCACGGGAGATCGTACTTACCAATAACGTGTCACCAGTGTTCAGAGTTCAATCTAAATTACCGCTAATTGGAGGCACTAGAGCTAATGTCAGGTCTGCAGTAAACAGCCAGTCGTATATTTACTACACTCTCGTATATCAACCCGAACGGCAGTTGTGGACCAAAGGTCACTGTCTTGTGCCATGTATCCACCACTGCCGCATCAGCCCTCAACCATCTCGCGCCAAGAGTTCTTATCCTTGTTAAGATACCCTCAACAGAATGTATCTGAGACACAATATCTATGTTTAACATGCCCATCACGGATTTAAAAACGTGAATTATGTCTAGCTTTCAAAATGTGGGGCGGGAGGAGGGAAATAAGGCCCAGTGGTGGGACCGAGTATTCAGTGGATTGGCGGCTCCAGATTCTCGATGGGAATAACCCAGTCCTTCTCTTGTCTTATCTATGACGCCTGATTCCCCGAGAGAACGACGATGACCCGCGGCGAGAAATGGATAATGCAACATGTTGTAGTTAATGCAGACACATGTCCTCTAGCTCATCGTGTGTGTTACGGATTCTGGGAGTGGAGCGTTCAAGATGCCTCTTCGATGTATGAAAAGTGCAGCTTATTGTTGCTGCACTTGCGGATAAATTACTTTGCCATCACAAAGGCAGTCTAGGGAAACAAAATCTGGAGACATTACACCACCCTGTCGCACACCTCTCTTAATAGTCTGATATTGACCTACTTCATTATCAATCATTATGGCATTTTGTCGTTTCCAATATATATCTTTTACAAGTCTAAAGTCTTCCCCATCAATTTGTAGGTCTGCAAGCATCTCCGTCATGTTGACATGTCTTACTTTATTAATAGCCTTTGTGTAGTCAATGAAGCAAAGAAATGAATCTTTATTTACGTCTATTGAACGGTCAATTAATGTTCTACGCAAAACCACATATTTACTGTACCCTTGCCTTCTACAAACCCACATTGTTCTTCCCCTATTTCGGGATGTATTTTCTTCCTTTATTCTTTGCGTGATCCTCAGCAAAATCTTCCAGATGTGGCTCCTTATGCTAACTGTTGGGTGTTGATCACATTCCAAGGCTCCTGATTTCTTCGGGATGCCAATAAATATAGATTTACATATCTCTGGAGCTGGAAACCGACCAATGACATTAATAACAATTACTTTTAGATGGCATCTCCAAACGGGCATGGCATTTCTCAGAAGAAAAAAAGCCGTTTGCAATCTATCAAATCATGCCCTCTTATTTGTGTACAACGCCACGCCAGGCAGTACTACTTGTTTCTGCCCACCAGAATCGCAAGCTCTCGGGAGAAGATAATAAGTCCAGTGGGCATCTGACGCCCGTGAAAGCATCTTCGTCGAGAGATCAGAACCTTATACGAGAGATATAGCTCAAAGACAGCCAACTTTATAAGAGATGTATAACCTCAGACAGCCAACTTTATAAGAGATATATAACCTAAAGACAGAAACGTTATGAGAGAGATATAACCTAAAGACAACTAACCTTATGATCAGTGAGTGAGTGAGTTCCCTTGAAGCAAGACGGCGGGACATTTCTTCGTCCCGTAAAATGGAACGTGTTTTTTCCGAAATGTTTATGGATTAAGTGTGTTTGTCGAGGTGAAATGGAGTTCGGACCGTGCAACGAAGTTCGTGCACACGCGCCCAGACTTACTTCGGCGTATCATCGGCGCCCGGTGGCGATAGTTAAGCCTAACATGACGACCAGACGACCGGCAATGACACAGCGTGGTAAGAGGGCAGGCGCACGCAGAAGGCGATTAAAATGTGACAGATTGGACATCGGACACGTTAGAGTACTGTACTGGAACTATGCATCATTTAGTCAACGCCGACCCATTCTCGAAAAACTACTCTACGGAAACGATATTGTAGTCTTACAAGAAACACAGCTCGGCGACGGAACAGTCAATGTCGCGGGGTTTCAGGCTTCTTTAACAGGCGGCATCTCGGACAGGCCATTCTGGTCCGCGACAACATACTGGTGTCTGAGATCGATATGCTCGCCTAGAACAGTGATGCCCTGCAAGTGCAGGCATTAAGAATAATGACGCCAGTGCCGCTTGTAATCGTGAACGTTTATACGCGAAATGGGAAGGTCGACGTGCGACAATGGCAGAGTTTGTTCGATATGGATGAAAGGCATATAATCTACTGTGGGGACTTCAATGCCAGAAGCAGTCAATGGGGGAATTGCATCACCAATAGACAGGGAGAAGATCTGGAGGACGCCCTGGCATCTGCTGCCCTAGTCTATCTGAATGATGGGAAGGTCACTAGAATAGCCACTCGACCAGATGACTCTGACAGCGTCATTGACTTGGCTCTGGTGTTTCCCACCATCTCACCAAGGTGCCGGTGGGGCACACTAGGATACCACGACAGTTACCACTATCCTTGTATCATCCTATCGAGAAAGACAGGGCCAGGAGTCAAGGAAACAAGTCAAATGCCTTCCCCTACGACAATACTGGTCAAGACGCCATAAGCAAGATCAGAAGAAGAAAACTAACTTCCTCTCGCAGGAGACAAGAAAGATGGTTGCAGCCGCCATGCGGGAATGGAGAGGTCGAGAAGGCATGGCTGGGAAAGAGGCAGGCTGTCAAAGACTGGCAAAAAGCTAGAAAGGCTAACATGCCACAGGTTGAGTTGGCGAACCTGAAGAGGGTGTGTGATATCACATAGAGATGTGTGTGATATAATATAGAGATGTGTGTGATATCATATAGAGATGGGTGTGATATATAGATGTGTGTGGGGTATCATATAGAGATGTGTGTGTGTAATATCATATAGAGATGTATGTGTGATAACATATAGAGATGTGTGTGTGTGTGTAATATCATATAGAGATGTGTGTGATATATAGAGATGGCTGTGATATTATATAGAGATGTGTGTGATATATAGAGGGTGTGTGATATCATATAGAGATGTGTGTGTGTGATATCATATAGAGATGTGTGTGTGATATCATATAGATATGTGTGTGTGGAATATCATATAGAGATGTGTATGATATACATAGATGTGTGTGATATCGTGATATCATATAAAGATGTGTGTGATATCACATAGAGATGTGTGTGACATCATAAAGAGATATGCGTGGGAAATTATACAGTTCAGGTTGCCATATTCTAAGTTGATTGCAAACTGAACAGTAGCCCCTAGCCTAGTTATCCATATGGGCGACAATCCATTTCATAATAATCCCCGAAATGTGGCTGACCCAATTATAGGATTAGTGCTTGCTTGCTTGTGTTCGTTGGCTTGAGCTCCTACGCGAAGTCCTGTATGTCGGATGAAGGCATCCTGTTGTCCAACATCAGTGTGGTGTCATACAGGACCTGAGGTTCGCGTGCGTATCCGTTGTCCCATATCTGGCTTATTGGTGTGCAGACTGGTGGTTTCTCACCGTACAGGCAGACACTCTCCGACTTCGGAGGAATCGGCGATCCCACTGACTTTAGCCAGGACCCAGAAGGGACCTGTTGCCCTGGTGCCTTGGAAACCGATTATTAATGAAACATCACTCAACTATGAAGACGTCTGAGCCATGGCATTGGATTCCATCTATCAAAGCCAGGCTGGTCTGGACTCTTCTCCCAATTCAGTATCAGAGTACCATCTTCACATGGACTATACTGCAGAACTCTCCTTCCACTCCTTCAAGCCCAGACACCAACATAGTTTCAATCAACACCATAGTTTTAATCAACATTATAGTTTCAATCAACATCATAGTTTCAACCCCACGAAGCTTACAGACCACTTAAGTATCAGATGGTTCGGTCATATAATGGGTGTTTGTAAAGTTTCACTACACTTCACATGTAGAACAAATCTGAACAATTCTTTCTTCTGTTGATAACCCATTCTGTTTGGAGTGCAAAGAATTACTCCAGCAGATGACAGCCATTCGCTGCATACAGCTTCATGAAGGACCGTGGAGCACATTTTTTATGACATCGCGCACTTTATTTTTCAAATTTGTTCTACATACAAAGTGTAGTGAGATTTTACAAACACCCGTTATAAGCAAGACATGCACTGAAACTTCACATTTGTGGAGTGGTACCATCCACCCATTCACCCTAGATATGTTCTGGCTGTGTATATGACTAACTTGGCAGTGTTTTCCTCCAGAGATGTAGGCATTCCATTGTCCACAGACTCAACCTGTATGTCCAAGGGGGACTTTCCATGATATAAAAATAGTTATTTGCATATCCTTCACAAGATGTTGCAACCAACCCCAGCATTTTTTTTGGGTGGTGAATTAAGGGGAAAGGGGGAGGGGGTGTGGCTGTGTTTGATTTCTTGGCAAGTTTACGTTCAGTAGTTTGTCATTACTCACACCATTTTATGAAAACCAATGCAAGGTGGTAGACTGCCAAATCGCCCGCAGCTGTGTTTTGAACACGGTATACGAGATTACGGATTGCATCCATAACCCCTTCACCCACAGAATCGGCGATGTACACATAATAACACTTAATGACAAAACATTTGACAGAATTCGCAACCGTGGTAGCTCGAGGTCCTTTTCTTTTCCCTCCCCCCAATTACACAGCAGAATTTCTCATCGACTAGCCTAATCATTCATAATGCAATCGATCTTGAATCCATCCATTCACAAGCAGGCAACCAGCAGAAATGACCTCGGCTCACGGACACACACCTCTCGCATGTGATTCTCTTGGTTATCTACGTTCAAGGCGATAATTGTGACCTTGTTACGTCTGATTCAGAAAGAGCACAATATGTGCAAATCATAGTTTCAAACCCACGACGCTTGCAGACTACTGTAAGTATCAGTAGGTCAGATGGTTCGGTTATATAACACAACCACAAAACACTGAGTTGAGCGGTAGCGTAGTGGCTTAAAGGTCGCTTAAAAGTCGACTGGGTCGACTTCATTGCACCAGGTTTTTATCCCATATGACTCGGTCTCTTTCCGCAGTGCGAGCTGCTGAAAGCGTCACACAACGCACAAACTCCATAGCTCCAGCGACGACCCCATAAGTCTCCAAAAACAATGCACTCGTGAACCGAAGGACGCGGACTGGAAACGAACCCACAACCTTCAGAGCCCGAGTCAGATGGCTGGACACAGCGGAAAATGTCAAGAAAGACAAGGTGGAGGTTTTCAAGCGCTGTGCTGCGGAAGCCAAAAAGGCAAAATGGGAATGTTTCATGAAGGAGATTGGAGGTGATAAAACACTGTGAAAATTCTGGAAACTGCACAGGCAAATGCAGAGAAAAGATCGGCCTATGATAGTGGGAACAATTTATAGAGATGATGGTGTGCGCGTGACAACAGACAAAGAGAAAGGGGAGGCATTTCTCCAGAGATTTTTAGAGCAGACCAATCATAATGATGCGGACACCAGGGATGCAGTTAGAGAGGAGTTATCTGGCACCACGAAGAATATGTAGTATGAAGACATCATACGGGTGGAAGATGTTAAACACATTTTGAAAAAGGCAAAAGACACGGCACCAGGGCCCGATGGGGTCAGGTATGGCCACATGAAGGGTTTGAGCGATGCAGACCTGGAGGAGATGACCGACTGCTTTAACCAGAGCATTAGGACAGCATCAGTACCGCAGGATTGGGTGCACAGCTATCTCATCCCTCTCCCAAAACCATTCAAGGATCAGTCAAAGCTTAGCGGCTTTAGAATCATCACCCTTCAAAATACATTTGGGACGGTTCTAGAGAAGATAGTCGCTGTCAAGCTGCAAGAGTTTTTGGAAAGGGGGAAGCTTCTTCCAAGAGGCCTGGGGAGCTACAGGCCAGGAAAAGATACCTGGTCAAATGCAGCCACTTTTGCCTTTGACGTTTATGAGGGGTTCCAGAGTAGACAAGAAACGATGGCGGCAGCGCTTGATCTCGAGGATGCGTACAATAGAGTTCAATATGATATTTTGATGACCGCACTGGTGGAGAAGGGGGTCAATCCCTGGTTGGTGAACTGGATAGCAGCCGTCCTGCACTCTCGTCGGGTTGCTCTCCGTCTGGGTGCATGGACCTTAGAGCCACATATTTTAACCCCGGGACTGCCACAGGGATCTGCAGTCTCACCGGTGCTCTTTAATGTGTATACAAGCAAGATTGCAAACCTAGAAGCACCAGGGGTTGGAAGAATACTAACATTCGCAGATGACATTCTTGCATATAGGCAGGGGAGAGATAGGGAGCAAACAGCCCAGGAGCTACAGGCAACAGTAGACAAAGTTATTGACTGGTGCACTGAAATTAGTGCTGTCATCCACCCGGAAAAGGCGGCTGTTTTGTGGTGCTCTCTGGACAACAGGATTGTGAGAGCGGATGTCGCAAGCCTCGCGATAGATGGTAGAAATGTCAGCAGAGAGAACAAACTGAAGTATCTGGGGATCACATTTGACAGGAGCCTATCCTTCAAGGACCATGTGGAGACGGTTGTGACAAGATCTCAAAAGGGATTCAGTGCACTTAAAACTATGGCTGCAATGGACACAGAGCAGAGAATGCTTTTCACACTATACCAGCACGTAATCCTCTCAGTAATTGATTATGGATTAGGTCTGCTCACTGTCTCAGAGAGTCAGCTGGTGAAGTTAGAGCGCATACAGAACAAAGCTATGCGGGTCATTCTGGGATGCACCAGAGACACCCCTGTTGCGTGTATGCGTTACATCCTTGGTCTGCCAAGTGTTGCTGGTAGGCTCAAGGTGATGCAGGCTAAGGCATACCTCAGAGTAGCTGCAAACACAGACCACCCACTGCATGAGGCGCTGGGCGCAGTTAAGGGTCAGCGACTGATAAGAGGGAAATCATGGATGGCTCAGGCGGAGGATACGATCAGACAGTTGTGCCCCTTAGAGAACATTAGGCGTGGAGAGGAGTGGGTCAGAGTGCCAGCGGAGCAGTCAGAATTGTGCAGAGTTATAATCACATTAAGCCGGGAGTGCAGGGAGTGGCCAGCAGGGGCCACGGAAGTGGAAATCCAGCAACTAATTCAGGACAATGCTCACTCGGGTGATGTGATTATCTACACAGATGGTTCGGTGTCAAGAGGTGAGAAAAGTGGCTGGGGGTTCATAGCCAAAGCCAATGGGCGAAGTTTGGGGCAGGAGAGCTTGGCATATGATACCACAACATCCAGCTTAAGAATGGAGGTGGAGGCGGTCACTGCTATTCTCCGCTGGATGGAGAATACGACACACATACACACATCGTGATTGTAACTGACTCAGAAAGCTTGCTTCGCTTCAGAGGTCACGGGTGACAAGCATCGCCTGGATCTTTTCTCCGGGGCATGCCGGTGTGCTGGGAAATGAACAGGCGGACAGATTGGCTGGCTCTGCAGAGCTTGGTGGAGGATTGATACATGACAAGGCAGACGTGGTTGCGGCCTTGTGGGAGCACGTGCACACCTCGGAGGAGCAAATGGATCACCATGGTCTGGCAAGAATGAGACAGCGAGGAGTGACGAGGGGATCTGGCCGACGCTCAACGCTCAGAGGAAAGGCGAGACGGACATATAATCAGATTTCTACTGGTACTATTAGTGTTGGAACTCTTCGCTGGCTGCTGAGGATGGGGACGGAGCGCTTATGGGAATGCCCCGAGTGCTGTGATGTCGATTCCTAAATCAATCAATCAATCAAAGCATGTTACTACAACCATCGGCACCTACGATCAGCACCAACGAACAGCACCAACGATCAATACCTACAAGGTTGGTCAGAAAGTAATGCACCATATGTTTTTTCTCAGCGATTAATAAAGACAGAAATAGGAAATATTGCACACTTCAAATTTGGAACTTCTTTATTCATCATCATCATCATCTTCCACTTTTGCCGTCAAGCGTGGCGACTTTTGGTCGCCAGCATGGCGTTTAGCCGTTAAGGCCTGTTGCGTGTTTATGCTTGTGGCTACGGTTTGCAATCGCATTTTCCTCATGTTGGACTGGTAGTACATGGTTCCGTCGCTCTGCTACTGAGTGAGTGCATGGGTGACACCGTGAGCTGTGAAATTCGCGTGGAATGCCTTTACATCTGTTCTGTGCAGTGAACTGCATGTTCGGAACAATGGCTACCGGCGGTTGCTGAATTGACGGTTTTGCCCTTTCAGTTCACGAGTGCATTTCTTGGGAGACTCCTGGGAGTCGGCGCTGAAGCTGCGGAGTTCGTGCTTTGTGCGACACTTTCGGCGGGTCGCCCTGCGGTAAGAGACCGAGCCATGTGAGAAAACCCGGGTCAATGAGGTCCTTCTGATGACTGCCAAGTCCATCGACGATGAACTGTGGTATTCATGGATGAATTTTGTGTTGACGTTCTGAGGGTGGCATTACGCACAGTGTACCTGTGCGGGCTGTTGGATTGTCGAGACTCCCGTCTATTCCACTTTTCACATTGGACAGTGGGGAGCATTTTGTGTGATATTCGCTGGCACAGGAATGGAGCATAATGGGGACGATCCGTTGCCGCGAAGTTGGAACATCGACTAACTAACTAACTGTGGTGGGGAGGAATAGCTGCACCCGGTGGGTAGCACTGGATAGTGTCATTCTGTGTGACTGTACAATGTCTTTTGTGTTGCTAATTCATTTTCTTCTCAGGTGTCCTCTTGCTCTTGTAGCAGATCTTCTCTGATTTAGGCCAGTGCTGGTAGTTTATGGAGTTGCATTCTAATGAGATGGTCAAACTATTTGCTATTCTGTCTTTCAATATATGTAGCAAAAGGTGTTGATCACTCTCTCTGTCTGATAATAAGCACCATTTCTTATTCGGTCTCGGATTGTTAAGTTGGCAGCTCTCCTCAAGCATCTTATCTCACAGGTGTTGATTTTGTGTAAGTGCAATTTGGATAATGTCCAAGTTTGACGTTGGTGGCATAAGATTGGCGTGTATATGTTATTTATTATCTGTAGTTTTGTGGACATAGGTATATTTGCATGTTTCAGTATGGGCGATTGTTGATATATAACTTCTTTATTATTTTTACGAAATTGCACCATATTTTGGCAATCAGTGCAGCTACAGCAATCCGTTAAAATGACGTGTATGAGCAACGTGCATTACAAACAGCCAATAGTAATAGGATGTCTGACTGCCGAAAAAGAAATGTCTGCGTGCTGTGTATGAGAGTTGTGCCATTGAGGGGAGCGCCGTCAATCGCTGGGCTCAGAGAGTTACAGCTTCAGAAGGTGTAGAACCAGAGCTGCATGATCTTCCGTGCTCTGGACGTTCTGCCACGGCTAGCAGCCCAGACATCTTGAACCGTGCTGATGCCGTTATTTGTGATATCAGGCGCGTTACAAGTCAACATTTTGCTCTGCCGCTGTCAGTCAACAAGGGAATTCCAAATTTGTCAAAACTCGCGCATATTCTCCACCGCCAGGAAAGGTTATGATTATTGTCCTATGGGACATTGGAAGGAGAGAGAGAGAGAGAGAGAGAGAGAGGGAGAGAGAGTGAGGAAGAGAGAGGGGGAGAGAGAGGGAGAGAGAGAGAGGGAGAGAGAGAGGGAGAGAGAGAGAGAGAGAGAGAGAGAGAGAGAGAGAGACTGGGGCGATTGAACTTCATCTTAGGGTTTTCCGGTAGGCTTTGATCTTCGATTCTTCAATCAAGCAATGAATCGATCAAACAGAACAATATATAGCCATGTCTCGAGTGATCCTCATTCGTGAAGCAAGTTCTCTCATCCTGGCCCACGTAAACACTTAATCTTTTGCCAGTTCCTCCGACTCAAGCATGTTCAACCCAACATGATTTTAATGCCCTGTCCACCTGTGTGCTGGTAGACCCCAACCTCTTATTCCAGGAAGCATGTTTTCCATGACTTTTGTTTCTAAGACACTGTGATGCACGAGGGTAAGTCAACTAGTAAGTCACAAATGGCTGTAGAACATTAACTAAATATGATAACAACTTGAAACCAGCTTATTTTTATACATTGTCCCTTTATTTCTCAACACAATTTCCACCAACATTGATGCACTTATCCCATCATTTTATCAGTCCTCCAAAGCCTTCGGCGCCATTCGCGAAATATCAACCGAGAAGGTGGGTTTTCAGTGTTTATGCTGACAAATGTTTATCCTATAAAGCGGTGCATAGCTGGGTAGAAAAAGTTACGAGGGCGAGTCAATAAGTAAGTCACACAGTACTGTGGGATGGTAGGTAAATGAAAACATAGTACTCAGTTCTATGCAGCCAGCTTGGGAGGACTGATAAAACGATGGGATAAGTGCATCAATGTTGATGGAAATTATGTCGAGAAATAAAGGGACAATGTATGTATAAAAATAAACAGGTTTCAAGTTGTTATCATAGTTAGTTATTTTCTACAGCCATTTGTGATTTGCTTATTAACTTACCCACGTATAATGTGGCCAAAGAATTATACAAGCTGTGCCATCAATAATCTTATCCATAATTGTCTCTACAACAGCCTTGGACAGCCAACAGGAGAAACCTGGTCATTTTGAAGGAGGTTAAGCCACAAAGACAACTTACCATAGACAACAGAAAGAGACATGTCTTCATTTTTGGCCACATTACAAGAAGGCAAAAGCTGGAACATGTGACAACTGGAAAAAATTGTAGAGAGAGAGATTTCGGAAGACAGTGAGAGAACATTCTTGCAGCTTTGTGTCATGGCACAGTAGGGAATCAGCTTTCATAGATTGATACATACCGATGTAGAGCACAAGATGTGGAGACGCATGATTGCCCACACCAGCAGACATGACAAGTGATGATAAATGTCCATGGTGTTTGCTTAAACCAACCTAGCATGTGTGCATCATTTTGTTCATAGACTGTACATGAAATCATAAATGAGTTGGGAAGCAAATGCAATGCCTTGGAGTGGGACACCAGTAGTAACATTAAGTTGACATGACTATGCATGGCCCACATTAGGAGCTCATGCTATGGAAGCGACCCTTCTTCAGCATCTGTTTCTCCCCAAACATTGACGAAGGTCATGAGAATGAGTGAATTTAAGAAGTAGAGGCTAGGAGTGAGTGAGTGAGTGAGTGAGTGAGTGTGGCGCTAGGAGACAATGAGCGAGTGAGTGATTGGGCAAGCGGGTGCAATAAGTAGGCCCTGGTAAATGCAGTGAGTGAGTGAATGGGTACAAGACGTAGACACTAGGAGACAGACTGAGTGAGTGAGTGTGTGAGTGAGTGAGTGAGTGAGCACAAGAAGTAGACACTAGGAGACACTGAGTGAGTGAGTGAGTCAATGAGTGTGTGAGTGCAATAAATAGAGTGAATGAGCGAAATAGACGTTGAGGTAGTGAGAAAAAAAATTAGGCTAGAAGACAATTAAGTGAGTGAATGGAAAAGGAGGAAGCTGGAAGAATCAACTGTATGAGTGATTAATAACAGAAGTAAAGGCTAGAAAACATATGAGTGAGTGAGTGAGTGAGTGAGTGAGTGAGTGAGTGGAAGGAGGGGAAGCTAGATAACAGTGAGTGGAAGAGGAGGAAGCTAAAATGCGCTAAATGATTGCAGAGTTAGTGACTGAGAGAAACAGAAGCATGCATTAACACAGAAATGACAGAAGAGAAGGCACTAAAAGAAGCAAGAAAATAGAAGACACATAAGCAAGCCAAACAAAAACAAACATAAAATGAGTTCAGCAAGAAAGCTCAGCTACCACAGACAGGCATAGCAAAGGCAAGTTGAGACAGGAAAACATAAACACAACTTATTTGTGATCAGAAACAAGTATCACAAACTAACCCTACCTTCAGCCTCTGTGAGCTGGCATCAAAGATTAGCTTGATGCCATCCTGTGAGAGATTGATCACCAGATCCACCTGCAGAGGGTTCTGTTGCAGGAATATGCAAGCATTATTATGGATTTATGGAAGCTATTGTCTAACACTGTTATTTAGGGAGAAATAGCACAGTAGCATGCAATTATAGTCAATCAAGACTATGGAACACAAGGGAAACTCCAACAATAACTGTATACATCATGATAACTCATCTGTGGGTGTGAACATGAAAGAACAATGCAAGAGCATGAAGAATAATGGAGGAAGGGAGAGAGAGAGGAAAAGAGAAAGAAAGGGGGAGAGGGAAAGAGGGGGAAGATAGAGAAAGGGTGGCATGGAGAGAGAAAGAGGAGGGAGGAAGAGTAAGTGGAAGAGAGAAATAAATGGGGAGAGGGAAAGGGGGATGGGAGGGAAAGGGGATGGGAGGGAAAGAGGGAGAGGGGGGAAGAGGACGGGGGTGAGATAGTGGACGAGAGAAATACATGGGGAGAGGGAATGAGGGATGGGAGGGAAAGAGGGCGGGGGTGAGAGAGTGGAAGAGAGAAATAAATGGGGAGAGGGAATGAGGGATGGGAGGGAAGAGGCATGGAAGGGAAAGAGGCATGAGAGGGAAAGAGAGAAAAAGGGGGGAAGAGATAAGGGAAGAGAGAAAGAAATGGGGAGAGGGAAAGAAGAAGAGAGGAAAGGGATGAGGAGAGAAAGGGAGTGAGGGGAGAGAGAGAAAGAGGGGGAGATAGAGAGGGGGAGATAGGGGAAGAAAGAAAGAAATGGGGAGAGGGAAAGAGAGATGGAAGGGAAAGGGGTGGGGGAAGAGGGGTGGGAAGGAAAGAGGGTGAGAGAGAAAGAGGATGAGAGAGAAAGAGGGTAAGAGAGAAAGAGGGGGAGAGAGATAGGGGAAGAGAGAAAAAAGAGAGGTAAAGGGGGATGGGATGGAAGGAGGGCGAGAGACAGGGGGAGGAGAGATAGTGGAAGAGAGAAAGAATTGGGGAGATATAAAGAAATTGGGAGAGGGAAACAAATGAGGATAGGGAAAGAGTGATGGGTGGGAAGGGGGGAGAGAAAGAGAGGGAGAGAGAGATAGTGGAAGAGAGAAAGAAATGGGGAGAGAGAAAGAAATGGGGAGAGGGAAAGAGAGAAGAGAGGGAAGGAGGGAGAGAGAGAAAGAGGGTGAGAGAGAAAGAGGGTAAGAGAGAAAGAGGGGGAGAGAGATAGGGGAAGAGAGAAAAAAGAGAGGTAAAGGGGGATGGGATGGAAGGAGGGCGAGAGACAGGGGGAGGAGAGATAGTGGAAGAGAGAAAGAATTGGGGAGATATAAAGAAATTGGGAGAGGGAAACAAATGAGGATAGGGAAAGAGTGATGGGTGGGAAGGGGGGAGAGAAAGAGAGGGAGAGAGAGATAGTGGAAGAGAGAAAGAAATGGGGAGAGAGAAAGAAATGGGGAGAGGGAAAGAGAGAAGAGAGGGAAGGAGGGAGAGAGAGAAAGAGGGTGAGGGAGAGAGAATGGAAGAAATGGGGAGAGGGAAAGAGGGGTGGAAGGGATGGAGCAGGAGAGAGAAAGAGGGGAAGGGAGAGATAGGGGAAGAGAGAAAGAAATAGGGAGAGGGGGAGGGGAGAGGGAGAGAGGGGGAGGAGAGAGAGAGAGAGAGAGAGAACAAAAGAAGACAGCAAGGTTGCTTACATAATCAGATGTTTGCACACATACTGGTACCAAAGTGCATTGTATAACCAGGTACTTTGGTTTCAATCTCCCTATAGTCCATGTGTTGATGAGCATGTCTGTCCACAGCCATCTGTCTCCCCTACAGCCAGTCATTTCAGATACTGACCTTCTTCCATGCCATGATGTCAAACTGCCCAGTATCTTCTCCCTTGGTCTCCCTGCCTCTCCTTCCCTCCAAATGTCCCATTGTCATGAACTTTCCCCTTCTCATGACATGCCCAAAGGATGTGGACTGTCCTCTTCTGATGCTAGTAACCAGTAACTCTTGGCGAGTTAACCTCTTTCAAGATATCTTCATTACTCTATGCATCCATCATGGTGTTCTCATGATTCTTCTATAAAACCACGTCAAAGCAGCTCTCAGATAATTCCTCACTTGAGTGCTATATATCATCATCCAGAGCCTTTCCACAAACAATGATCTCCGGTCAGATGGATCAATTCGTGTGTTGACACCCTTCCGTGCCATGACACAAGACTGTCAATAATCTTTTCACTCTGTCTTCCTCTATCTCTCTTTCCGCGAATCTTTCCGGTTGATACAACATGTTCTAGGTTATGTCTTCTCATAACATGGCCAAAAAACGAGGACTGCCTCTTTCTGGTGTTTGTGATAAGTTGTCTTTGCGTCTCAGCTTCCCGTAAAACATCCTGATCTCTCTTTTTTGCTTCCAACTTATTTTCAGCATTCTTCTATAAAACTACATCTCAAGGTTTCCGGGAGTTGTTTAACCTGTGTATTAATTATCCATTTGCATCCATTTGTTAAAACTGTTTCTATGTAACATGCAAGAACTCTTTTTCCAACGTATGAAAGGAAAGAGAGAAGAAGGGCAGAATGTCAAACGGGCCTGCATGCCCAAATTATTAACCCCTTGAAAACCCCTTTATTTCAGTAATGCTTCTTCCATCTGATGTTATCCATGTGCCTAGATATCAGAATTTCTGCACTTGCCCCAAAATAACATCCTGACTGTTATTGCACATTCAAGTACAATATGTTTTTTTGATATCACCATAAATTTTGTCTTTCTACTATTCAAGCTAAGGCCCATTCTTTCACTTTCTAAAACCACTGTATCTGTCATTTCCAGCAGTTCCTTCTGACTTGTTGCTATCACGATGGTGTCATCAGCATAACATAAGTTATTTATATTATGTCTACCAACCAGGATCACTGGCACATTTTCTGTAGACCTCATTATATATTCACTGTACAATGAGAACATATCAGGAGACAATCCATAACCTTGTCTGACGCCCTACTTTATACACTGAAATATTCCTACACGGTTATTGATTCTCATGGCTGCTGTTTGCTGTCAATATATGTTCTATATTATTTGCAGATCTTTGCTGTCGATGTTCAGTTGCTTTAGTAGTTGTATTATTTCTTCATGTTTCACATTGTCAAATGCTTTTGTGTAGTCTATGAAGCATAAGTACAGATCTGCTTTTACTTCTATAGCTTTTTCTAAGTGTCCTGAGAATATATATATAGCGTTGTTTTTGCTCTTTCCCTCCACAAATCCACATTGTTCATCACTAATTTCTGGTTTAATCTTGTTTCTTATTCTTTTCATAATTATTCTGAGTAACAGCTTTGTCATGTGACTCAGACTTATTATGTGATGCTCTTCACATTCTAAAGCGCCTGGTTTCTTTGGCAGAGCTAAACAGATGAATTTTAATTGGTCACTAGGAATGTACCCACTAGTGTAGATGTCATTTAGAAATTTTGTCAGTATTTCTATTCCAAAATCACCAGAGTCTAAATTTCCTCTACTATAATGTTGTCTGGACTTGGTGCCTTTCTTTTCTTTATGCAATGTAGTGCATCTTCAACTTCCGCAGCAAGCATTGGTGGACCTTCACCATTGTTTTGAATATTTACGAGGGTGAGTCAATAAGTAAGTCACACAGTTCTGTGGGATGGCAGGTAAATGTAGTTGGTGTTTTCTACAGGTGTCATTAGGTGACAGCAACATCGAACTTTATATTCCCGTTCCTCAGGTGGCGCTATGTGTCTCATGCGCAGCTCATAAACAAACTGGCAACTGTACTTACGGAGTGTACAACCAAAGAGCAACAGGCTATTGTGAGTTTTTTGTGGGCAAAAGGACTGCCTGCGAAGGACATTCATAAGGAAATGCTTCCTGTTTATGCTGACTATCAGCCCGAATCAAAGCGTGCTTCAATGCAATGGAAACATCAATCTTCGCCTTGTATCCAAAAATTCAAGGTTACGCCTTCAGCAGGGAAGGTTATACTGACAGTGTTCTGGGATTGTCAAAGAGTGCTTTTAACCAATTTCAAGAAGGTGACAATGTGAATTCTGAATTGTACTGTGAAGTTCTATCGATACTTCATGATGCAATTTGAAGAAAACATCCAGGACTGCTGACTAGAGGAGTGTTGCTACTTCATGACAATGCCAGACCACATATGGCTCGATTAACTCGGGAGAAAATTAACTAACTAAGGTGGGAAGTTCTGGATAATCCACCTTACAGCCCCGACTTAGACCCTAGCAGGTTTCACAAGCATATAGCAGTGTGGATAATACAACTGCTTTGTAGACTTTCAGCTTTGTTTGCAGGCTTATTCCAGTTCTGTCCCATACATCCTTGTACAGTCTGCCAAAGGCCGCACTGGCCTTGGAGATTCTTGCATTCACTTCGTCATCAATTGTGGCAGCTTGTGACACAGTGCTGCCAAGATAGGTGAATTTGTCCACAACACTTAGTCTATGATCATTCACTTTGATATTCGGCACAGTGTGATTATTCCCTGGAGCTGGCTGGTACATAACTACAGTCTTCTCCAAGTTGATTTTAAGCCCAAAGTTGGCACAGGCATGTGAGAAAGCTGAAACATTATGTTGCATGTCCGCCTCTGAGTTGGCATATAGAGCGCAATCATCAGCAAACAGGAGCTCTCTGACGGTGTCGCTGTCACACTGCTATATGCTTGTGAAAGCCTGACTTTACCAGCGACATGCTAGGAAATTAAACCACTTCCACAGTCTGCCTTAGGAAGCTATTGAAGATTAAATGGCATGGCAAGATCCCAGACACTGAAGTCATAGAAAGATCGCCCATGACCAGTATCCACACTCTACTAATGAAGAATCCGATTTGCTGGGCTAGTAACATGACTCGCATGCCATAACAAAGGCTACCTAAGCGAATTTTTTACGGCGAGCTGCGTTGTGGTAAACGCTCCCAAGGCGATCAGAGGAAACGCTTTAAAGACACTCTGAAGATGTTACTAAAGCTTTTGGAATTCATCACAACACTTGGGAGACTGCTGCCAAAGACCGAAATTCATGGCGTACATCATTACCCAAGGGTGCAGTCACTTGTGAAGCAAACAGAACTGCAAGAGCTGTGAAAAAAAAAGGCTGGAGAGAAAAACCACTGCAGGAGATCCTTCTCCTGGAACGTCAAGCATTCTTTGCCCACATTGTCAAAGAACATTTCAAGCCAAAATAGGCCTTACCAGCCATCTTATAACTCAAGGCTACAGACTTTCAACCCCATTAGATGAAGTGAATGGTCATCATCATTCTTGATGGACAAATAACATCAACACCACTGAGACTTTACAAACACCTGGTAGGTATTTTTTTTTTGCGCTCCCTCGCTTTAGAACTCAAGCGTAGTTCATATACGTAATTTATAGTAGTGATAGACTGAATTTTGCATGTGGATTAGCTTTCCTTATTAACAGTGTACCTCACAATCAGGCGAACCCACTCCGACTTCAGAGGTACCTGCAATTTACATTCCCAAGTCAAGGATGACAGGTCAACATTTTAGTCCAGCTGTCCTGTGTAGGGGTTGAACTGCTTACCTCGGCATCAGCACACCAGATGTTTAAGAACACGTGTTCTCATCCATTCGGCCATGCGGACCTGCCCTGGTAGATATGAGCTCGCCTGCTGGCCCTGGGTTTGGATCCACACTGGGGCAGATTTATCAAATTGACATGGGCCCCAGGATGAACCAACTTCAAATGGGCACCAGGAAATGTCTTGGGAAGTAAAGGCATCTGCCTGGTGTGATCAGTAAATGCTAAATGACTTACTCCCTGAACATTTTCTCTGATCCAATTTTTATATGGGAGCACAGGAGAGAGTTAACGTGACAAATGAGTTCCTTGCTTTTTCCAGTTTGCACCCATAACATAAAAAACCAAGTAGCATACTAAATATAATGCCATAGTACCTGAGCTTCATTATTACAAGTTACAAAATAAAAACTACAAAACATAGATAAAACACAGCTGGAGCATTGAAGAAAAAAAGCTTGACAAATGAGTTAACTGCCATCCAAGTTTACATAAACACTTAGTATCTTACAAGATATGAATCCCTCAGGCCAAATACCGGAGCGTCATTTTTTTTAAACATGCCATCACATGATATGTGCTATGTAGGGATCAAGTTGCCAGGATGGAACTATTTGTGGTAATGTCAGAAGTCAAAGAGAATACCAGTTTTTACAAGCTGTGCTTGCCTTCGATGTTGACTGTCAACTGAGCGAACAAGCATTTTGTTGATTCATGAAATAATTGCTCACCAACCAGCAACAACGGATATTATCCAATTACCTGCGGGTGTTACTAATCATCAGATGCCTCTTCACAGGACAAAAACAAAACTTCAGTGTATAAATAACATCACTGTTTGAAGCAAGAGAGCTGACGTGCTATATAGAACATACACTGTTATATGCAAGTGAATCATTGGCAATAAGCAGACAAGCTGATAGTTTCCATGGCAAAGAGGTCAAGCCGTCTGCCTCAAGCTCTGAAGGTTCGATTCCGGGCTACATCTTTCAGTTCACGAGTGCATTTTTCTTGGAGACTCCTGGGGGTCGTCGCTGGAGCTACAGAGTTTGTGCTTTGTGTGATGATTTCTGCAGGTCGCCCTGTGGAAAGAGACTGGGACATATGGGATAAAATCTGGTGCAATTAAGTAAAAGTTATTGACTTTTAAGACTTTAAGAAGACTTTTAAGACAAGCTGAGAGACATCTAATGGCAGAGGAAATGTGGTTTCTGGGGAAAACGCAGGCTTCCAAGGACAAACAGAAAAATGTATGACAAGTCTTACATGAAACAAATGAAAACTGGAAATCTATTCCAGAAATTAGACCTAGATGGTCAAGATATTTTGGGCACATTATAAAAAAAATGAACTTGACAACTAAATGGCAACGGGTAAAATAGATAGGAAAAGAGCAAGGGGAAAGCAAAGAGATAAATACCTGTATGGTTTGGCCACATGACATATTCTAATAAAGATAACATGCCTGATCCAAGGCTACAGTGATGTGTGAGATGGTGAACCTTGTCCACCCATGCTTATTGGCATGGCACGTGATGATGATAAACAGCACACCACAGATATCTTGGGCACGAGTTAATCAGCACAAGGATGGAAACAGCACACTGCAGATATCTTGGGCACAAGGATTCATAAGACAGGAGACAATCAGCACAAAGATGGAAACAGCACACTGCAGATATCTTGGGCACAAGGATTCAAAAGACAGGAGACAATCAGCACAAAGATGGAAACAGCACACTGCAGATATCTTGGGCACGAGTCAATCAGCACAAAGATTGAAACAGCACACTGCAGATATCTTTAGCACGAGTCAATCAGCACAAAGATGGAAACAGCACACTGCAGATATCTTGGGCACGAGTCAATCAGCACAAAGATGGAAACAGCACACTGCAGATATCTTGGGCACGAGTCAATCAGCACAAAGATGGAAACAGCACACTGCAGATATCTTTAGCATGAGTCAATCAGCACAAAGATGGAAACAGCACACTGCAGATATCTTGGGCATGACGACTCAAGAAACAGGAGACATGGCCAGAGATCAAGACACTTTGATGAGCGCGATATTCAGCAAAGAACCTGATACATGATGATGTATGACTGACACCTTGCCGTCTTGACAGACGATAGTTTGTAAAATGAAGTTACGCCTCTTCATAACACAAAGCCTGGGCTGCATTTAGAGACCATGTGTTGCCCATGCAGCATGATCCCTCTCTCGGCCTGTCTAGTGTACTCCAGAGGAAAGGTACAACCAATACGTCTGGAACAAGACAAGCTGCAGAAGCTGCTGGATCAGCTCTAACTGTCTGAGATTCAATCCTAGACCAGTTGCCAACCAAGGCTTAGGTCCTGGTCTGCTCTGCCATGACATTCAGTCTTTAGGTTGCATTTCCTCGCACTAGGATAAGGCTTGTATCCTGCCAATTGCGCTCTACCGCCCGAAGCCGTTGGAACAATGTGGGGTGTCGGGTGTGGTAAGCATCGCCCAACATTCGGCTAACATAAGCAGGTAGTACCATCTACTGTCATACGGTAGCTCAGTCATATCTAACTAAGACATGACTTGATGATGTATGAAGTAAGAAGAATACAGTAAACTGAGAATCAAACACGTTGCTACTGTTAGCCACTTCAGTAACATTTTCTAAATTCTTTTAATTACATAATCTGCATAATTGGATACGTCTTGAAAAAAGAAAATCCAGTGGTACCTTATTCAAGTCTGTAGGTCATTTCTAAGCCAAGATATTAATGTTTGTGTGTCAGTTTATCATGTAATATAAACAGATAGAAAAAAAAAACGATTTTGACCCTTTCACAATATGTGACCTACCTACACACTCACCCAATTGTTGGTTATACTGACGGCAAGGGATATTATCACTGCCACTGTCTAACTCAAGGACAGATAACTACTGCCAGTTTATATATATATATACATACATACACACACGGATATATATATATCTCCATATCATGCTATGATGACGTCAGAAAGCGCGTGCTGCTGCACATGCAGTCTTGTAAATGCGAGGCCGCCAGCACAGATGCATTTTGACGAAAGACATCCCGTTGGAAAGATGAAAAATTATAAATGATCCCAACCGTGTAGAGTGATGAAAACTTACACATAAATACTACAATTGATGTTGAATGCAAATATGCATTCATTGGCAAGCAAATCGCTGTAAATATTCCATAACAATATTAAATAGTCATCGCTGACAAGGAAACGGCTATTTCCCGCAATTGAAATATCACATCAGAGCATGCAATCTTCATCATTTTAAGCTGGGATGACCCTCCCGACTTTAATAGTTGAAAATGACACAATTTACAAATAATTGATGCTACATCTAATAACACATACTAGAACAAACAAAGACATGTAGATGTCTACATAAAACGTGATTTGTGGGTCTACTTACGTCTGAAAAAATCACTCTGTATCGCTGTGTAAGAAACGAATTTCAGAAACACAAGATGTACACACGTAAACCGAGGAGGGAGAAACTATATAAAGTAGTTGTTCACCTTTTTAATGTGATCTTGAAATGATCGGGTAATTTAAAATCATGAGTACTCTAAACCTCCTTAAATCGGAGACATAAAAAATAGTTGCTGAACAAAACTGCAAATATTTCAGCTAAAATTTGGCAATTTGTATCGTAGTGGCTAGCTAATGTACACAAGAAATACACTGCCTCAAAACAATGAAATGAAGATCACCTACATAAACAAATATTAGTAGATTCAGCGAAGATAAGCGAGGAGTGGCTGGCCTAGTGACTAGAATGCTGGGTTCTCCTTCAGGAGACCTGCGTTCGAATCCTCAGTAAGGTGTGGATTATTTCTGTCAGGGCCAAAAAGAAAACCTTAACCTGCACACTTCGCAGCAATGCACTAGTCAGGCAGCCTTAATTCCTCAGGTTCAAGATTCCCCCCTGTCCTACACTGAGAGGTATTATAGGCAGCAGATGACAGTTTTGACAGATGACAGTGAAGATAATAGAAACATAAAAGTCATACGGGCAAATTAAATTTTAAAGAAAAGATCAACAGACATAAAATATAGTCAAATTTATTTAAAGGTATTATACATTTGACATGCCTGGATAGTCAGACAGATATAGGAGACCATCATCAAGTGCCAGATGAAAGAAGTGTGTTGGTCTTTGCCATCTCACATGAGACCCAGAGTCTTGAACGTGAGATGTGGTAGACATCACAAAAGAGAAGAAATCCAAAACTTAAGCACTCACAAGCACATTCTGTACTACAGCAGCCTTCCATGCTTCAGCATGATTACATACCTGTTCACTGTACCACACCTGAACACCCTTGATGGAGGAATCCTGGCTGCGCAGAATGTTAACAGCCTGATAGAATGGCATTCCTGAAACAATAAATTAATGCCTTTTAGACAGAAAGAAAATCACTTTAAGCATGCAAAAGTTGAAACATGAACCAATACTGACTAAGACTTGTCACTTAACACCACTTGTCCTGGCAACAGACATTGCCACATGAAGGGACAACAGAAGTGTATTAACAATCAGTACGCTACATCACTCAGCATTGCTACATGCTGATAGTCCTGGCAGAGACTGAGCACAAATGGATGTGTTGTGAGTTCAGTGATATCTATCCCATCAGTTCCATAAATACCACTACATATGCCAAGTGAAGGAAGTTCATGGAGTTCCGTTGGAAGCACCAGAGACATCCTGTACAACATATGATGTCTGGCCACTGTCTGGAAGCAGTAAATATTGCAGGGTGTAGCAGCTCAGAAATATAGTGCCCACCTTATTAACTCAAGATGTACACATACAATTCCAGTTGTAATTGATTATTTTTATAACATAATGAACTCAAGAATGCTATTCACATCCTCCCAATGATTCCAGGGTTGCACATACCACCTTCTCAGACAAGGGCAAAGAACATGAGATCCAATATGCATATTAAACATGTTCACAACCCTATAGCTGGTCAAGCCATCTTGACTCGGGCTCTGAAGATTGTGGGTTCAATTCCGGGCCACATCCTTCGGTTCACGAGTGCATTTTTTCGGAGTCTCCTGGGGGTCGTCGCTGGAGCTACAGAGTTTGTGCTTTGAGCGACGATTTCCGCGCTGCCGAAAGAGACTGAACCATATGGGATAAAAACCTGGTGCAATGAAGTTGACCCTGTTGACTTTTAAGCAACTTTTTTTAAGCGACAACCCTTTAGCAAATGTTGGATGGGTATATTTTGCTGTATCTTGTCAGGTGCATACTGCAGTTATATATCATATGAAGTGAATATATAAATATTATTTTGATGAAAATAAATCACACACATTGTCAATGATACTGTTCAAATGTGAAGCATTTGTGATCCCCATAGTGATCGCAGGGTCATTTTAAGTCTTTCTGTCAGCATAACTCTGACTCTTGGTGCTTAATTACATTGCATTGGCATATTTAAGTAATAATTTATTGTTTATCGATTACAGAATACAAAACGCCTTTTCTTTGTTACGTTTAGGGCTCCAATTTAGCAGGTGTTGAGAGAAGGCACAGGGATTCCTGAAGCCTGATTAATTTTCTTTTCCACCCAAACTGGTGTATATTCAGTTAATTTATTAACTGTCATTCCATTCAACCAATGTAAGTTGTTTTGCACTCACACTGGAATTGATAAATACAGTTTAATAAGGTTAAGCCAACAGAAAGATTTCATTGTGGTTAAGATTAAAATAGAGGTAACAAATGTCCCACATTCGAACAGAATCAGCGACTGTGTATGTTATATATTTCAGCTACAGTAGAGCTTCGATTAACCGTCACCTCTCTGACCAGGGCTGTGACAGATCACCGAATAGATGGATAACAGAAATCTCTTAATACATATGTAGAGTAATGTGATTTCACTGCCGGCTTGGGACAAAAATGAAAATAAAATCATTTAAAAGTGAATGATACATATATAGTGTACTCAATTTTACAAAACAATCGATATAAACTTCAGTGTAAGAGTACTGATGTATAGAAATGTATTGTAATACTATAAACCTACATTACTTTAAAATAATCTGTCATCTCCTGTGTCTTTTAGGCTCAAGATTTCTGTGCGGCGATGTTCCATATCTTCGCAAAAGTAGGATCTGTGTTGCGTTTTCCTCCTCTTGCATTTCAAACCAGTCGATGCACTTCGATAACATTGTTTCTGCTTCTGAGTGGCTAGTTGTAGATTTTTGGTTAAGAACTGATCCTTCATCATCTCAATTTCTTCTTTTTCAACGGTAGTCACACTAGAAACAATTTCATCATCGTTCAAAATTTCAAAGCCTCCATCCATTTTCTCACATTTCAACCAAACTGTTCCTTCTTTTGACGTAATGTTTTCACTGTTTAGTCCTATGCTAACAGTCTCAGTTCCTTCAGTTTGGTCAATAGGTTCAGGCAAGAGTTTATTTCACCCATTCTTTAGGTCAGACGTAAGATAGGTCCAGGCAAGAGTTTATTTCACCCATTCTTTAGGTTAGACGTTGTAAGATAGGTCCAGGCAAGAGTTTATTTCACCCATTCTTTAGGTTAGACGTTGTAAGATAGGTCCAGGCAAGAGTTTATTTCACCCATTCTTTAGGTTAGACGTTGTAAGATAGGCCCAGGCAAGAGTTTATTTCACCCATTCTTTAGGTTAGACGTTGTAAGATAGGCCCAGGCAAGAGTTTATTTCACCCATTCTTTAGGTCAGACGTTGTAAGATAGGCCCAGGCAAGAGTTTATTCCACCCATTCTTTAGGTTAGACATTGTAAGACAGGCCCAGGCAAGAGTTTATTTCACCCATTCTTTAGGTTAGACGTTGTAAGATAGGTCCAGGCAAGAGTTTATTTCACCCATTCTTTAGGTCAGACGTTGTAAGATAGGCCCAGGCAAGAGTTTATTCCACCCATTCTTTAGGTTAGACGTAAGATAGGTCCAGGCAAGAGTTTATTTCACCCATTCTTTAGGTTAGACGTTGTAAGATAGGTCCAGGCAAGAGTTTATTTCACCCATTCTTTAGGTCAGACGTTGTAAGATAGGTCCAGGCAAGAGTTTATTCCACCCATTCTTTAGGTTAGACGTTGTAAGATAGGTCCAGGCAAGAGTTTATTTCACCCATTCTTTAGGTTAGACGTTGTAAGATAGGTCCAGGCAAGAGTTTACTTCACCCATTCTTTAGGTCAGACGTTGTAAGATAGGCCCAGGCAAGAGTTTATTTCACCCATTCTTTAGGTTAGACGTTGTAAGATAGGTCCAGGCAAAAGTTTATTTCACCCATTCTTTAGGTTAGACGTTGTA
The DNA here is from genome assembly GCA_963921405.1 of Cepaea hortensis. Taxonomy (NCBI): domain Eukaryota; kingdom Metazoa; phylum Mollusca; class Gastropoda; order Stylommatophora; family Helicidae; genus Cepaea; species Cepaea hortensis. Next base: position 115,525,035 of record OY992876.1, read on the forward strand.
AGATAGGTCCAGGCAAGAGTTTATTTCACCCATTCTTTAGGTTAGACGTTGTAAGATAGGTCCAGGCAAGAGTTTATTTCACCCATTCTTTAGGTGAGACATTGTGAGATAGGCCCAGGCAAGAGTTTATTTCACCCATTCTTTAGGTTAGACGTTGTAAGATAGGTCCAGCAAGAGTTTATTTCACCCATTCCTTAGGTCAGACGTTGTAAGATAGGCCCAGGCAGTGGTGACATTGAAAATAGCATCCTTTATGTGTTTTGAATTTTTTTTCTGTCGGGGGCAAGAAGAAAACCCTAACCTGCATGGTTCACGGTGACTGCACTAGCCAGCGGCCTTAATTCCTCAGTCTCAAGACACCCCTTGTCCTACACTGCAAGGTATTATAGGCAGTAGATCACAGACAGACAGTAGACCTACAGCAGAATATGTATAGCCTGAGTGATTCTGTTAAAAACACACTGAGATCTACAATGCAGCAATGGAGTTTGGTGCACTGTGCTGAGAACTTTCTTGTGTGACTTAAGGGAGAAGACCAAACAAAAGTCTTAAAAGTCGAGAGGATCGACTTGCACCAGGTTTTATCCCATATGGCTCAGTCTCTTTCCGCAGGGTGGCCTTTCAAAAGCATCGCACAAAGCACACACTCTGTAGCTCCAGCGATGACTCCCAGAAGTCTCAGAGACAAATGCACTCGTGAACCGAAAGTCGTAGCTTGGAATTGAACCCACAACCTTCGGAGCGCAAGGTAGACGATTTGACCACTTCACCACAGAGACTCCAAAGGGAGACAACAAACTATACCTATGGATGTACCTACTTGCCATAAAGGTATGTGTGAGTGTGTTTGTATTTACATATACAGAGGTCTGCATGGCCGTGTGGCCTACTGTGCTTGCAACTTTTGGTGTGTTGACAGCGGGCTGTGGGGTTCACTCCCTACGCTGGTCAATTGGACTTCAGTGCTCATATCTCATTCAGAAAGTCATGGCAAACTCAACATCATCAAGTGCCATGCCGGCTGTGTCAGCATTCATGACTCTCCACAGATCTCAGTCTTTGGTTTTCTGAATCAAATCCACTGCTGATATTTCTCCATGCCACCGTCTTTGTCTGCCTCTGCCTCTCTTCCCCTCGATCTTTCCTGTTGTCATGATGTTCTCCAATGCCTCTTTTCTCATCACATGATCAAAAAAAGCTGTTTGCCTCTTTCTTATAGTTGTATATAGTGTTCTAGTTTCATTAGCCTCTTTTAGGCAGTCATTGTTAATTACTCTGGCAGTCCAACATTCATTTCAAGAACCACATCTCTGTTGCTTCCAAGCTCTCCCCAATTTGTTCATTTACATTCCAAGATTCACAGCCATACAGCAAAACAGGTTCTATATAGCATTTCAGCCCACTCTTTCTTATATTCAATGATAATGACTTATGGCAAACTACTGAATGTAAAATTTCCTAGTAGATCTGCTCAGAAATTCTCTCTCTCTCTCTCTCTCTCTAATATAACAAGAGAGAGAGAGAGAGAGAGAGAGAGAGAGAGAGAGAGAGAGAGAGAGAGAGAGAGAGAGAGAGAGAGAGAGAGAGAGAGAGAGAGAGAGAATTTCTGAGCAGATATACTAGGAATATATATATCTCACTTTGTGTGTGTGCGTGTGCGCATGTGTGTGCACTCGCTCACTTTGATCTCAAGCGTAGTCCATCCACACTTCTTCTAGTAGTGCTGAACTGAATTTTGTGTGTGGATTAGCTTTCCCTATTAACAGTGTCCCTCGCCATCAGGCGAACCCACTTTGACTTAAGAGGCGTTTGTAATTTACGTCCGCAAGTCAAGGACGATAGATCAACATTTTAGTCCAACTGTCCGGTGTAGAGGTTGAACCCCTTACCTCAGTTTAAGAACATGCGTTCTTATCCATTCGGCCATGCTGATCTACCAAAGCATTCTACAGGACAGAAAAGATCAACTAAAGACAACATGCACAAATGGGTTTAGCCAGGTATCCTCAACCGCATTTACTCATCACCCAGAGATGATTAAAAATGCATTCCTGGAAGCCTCAAATCTGCATGAATCAATCAATACTACAGGTTACTCAGCCATGCTGGAATACAGCAGCCGACATTTTTACATACAAAACTCACTGAAGTGTAAACATGTGCAACCGCCCCGTCCACATCAGACCAATAATCAATACCAACAGTGGTAACAGAGTAACTTCCTGAAGTGAATTGTGGGAAAAAAATGGTTTTAAATGTTGAATGTGACACATATGCCCATTTGTTGCCAGGGCCTTAAGTGGAGCAAACCAACAGCGTGGCCAAGTGATCAAGCTGTCTGCTTCATATTCTGAATGTCGTGGGTTCGTTGTTGGAATACAGTATTCAGATCACGAGTCCAATTTTTCCGGAGATCACTAGAGTTTTTGCTAGAGCTACAGAGCTTTGTGCCATGCTCTTGGTGGGTGACTTACCATTCTATGGAGAGAGACCAAACCAGATACGGTGCAAACATGGTGCAATGAAGCCAGCCCTCTTGCCTTCAATATTTACACATAAGAGGCGACTAAGGAGGGTTGGCATGAGACTGGCTCCCTCAAACCATAAGAAATTGTAGCTGCCAGATCCAACCAATCACGGACAAGTCTAGGGACAAGAAAGGAAAGATAATCCAGCCAACCAGGACAGCAGGAGACTCTTCTCCTAGAAGAGGTATGAATATAAGGAGGTAGGGAGGACATGGAAGGAGGTGCAGGACATAGCAAAGGGTAGAAGGGCTTGATGTGAGTTGGTTGAGGTCCTATCCACTTGTGGAAGATAAAAGGCAGAGAAGGAAGACATGAAATTAAGAACCAATGGTACAGTGGTTAGCGTGCTTGCTTACCAAGACAATGGTCTAAGTTCAATTCCCAGCAGTGGCAGGATTTTCTGTGCAACTAGTACAGGTCTGATTTCGACATAGCCTTATACCAAGGGATAACTGATGCAATTAATAATCCTGCATACCACCTTTGAAACACAGTTGCGGGCGATTTAGAAGCAGACCGTCTTGCAATGGTTCCCATACAAAGATATGAGTGCGGGTCATTCAGAAAGCAATGCAAGCTACTGAACATAAACTTGCCAAGAAATCACAGCCAAAAATGCTGGGGTTGACTGTCACGTCGTATAAAGGATATGCAACTAACTTATAATATGAGTGCTAGATATTTATCAGTGTCAGCGTCCTGGGAGTATGAAAGAGGACATATAACAAGGACAGGACATAAGTATGCCATGGATAAGATATAGACGGGACTAGAGTATCCATCTACAGACAGGACATAGGGATATAGACAGGACAATGTCCGTGAGTGACAGGACAACCTAAAACTGAACGACCTGAGACACCAGTCATCAACAGACGGGCTAAGGAGGGTTAGAGAGATCAGACTGGACAGGACCGTAATAGAGGAAGGATGCGTGTAATTGGTGAGAGAGTGTACTGAGTACCCGACATGAGAGCTTGCCATAGCTGAGAGAAAGAGGCAGTGATTTGCCGATACGCTGTGTGTGAGACTGAACTGTGTTACGACAGCAATGCCTTTTGTGGCTGAGTATTCTGTCGTAATTGTATTTGCATTGTATAATAATGAAAGTGGAATGTATTTGTGTGCATAACGCGACTGTGTGCATTAAATAAATAATAGCAGTTTACATGCATTTTGTCTTGACACCTTTGTGCATGTATTTACTGTCTCTGTCGCACCCACAACAACGAGCAATAACTGAGACGTTGACAATCAGTATTTCTGGAGAGCAGCCGGATAAGAAAAGGTGTTGAGGCTTGGAACAGGCCACCACCATCATCATCATGCAGCAGATCTATTGCAGAATGTTTCTCTCATCACAGAATGTGGCTCCCGTCACAGAACGTGGCTCTCATCACAGAATGTGTCTCTCATCACAGAATGTGGCTCTCATCACAGAATTGGTTCTCATCACAGAATGTGTCTCTCATCACAGAATGTGTCTCTCATCACAGAATTGGCTCACATCACAGAATTGGCTCTCATCACAGAATGTGGCTCTCATCACAGAATGTCGCTCTCTGGAGAGCACAGAATTGGCTCTCATCACAGAATTGGTTATCACAGAATGTGTCTCTCATCACAGAATGTGTCTCTCATCACAGAATGTGGCTCTCATCACAGAATGTGGCTCTCATCACAGAATTGGCTCTCATCACAGAATTGGCTCTCATCACAGAATGTGGCTCTCATCACAGAATTGGCTCTCATAACAGCATGTGGCTTTCATTACAGAATGGGTCTCTCATCACAGAATTGGCTCTCATCACAGAATGTGGCTTTCATCACAGAATGTGGCTCTCATCACAGAATTGGCTCTCATCACAGAATGTGTCTCTCATCACAGAATGTGGCTCTCATCACAGAATTGGCTCTCATCACAGAATGTGGCTCTCATTACAGAATTGGCTCTCATAACAGCATGTGGCTTTCATTACAGAATGGGTCTCTCATCACAGAATGTGTCTCTCGTCACAGAATTGGCTCTCATTACAGAATGTGGCTCTCATCACAGAATTGGCTCTCATCACAGAATGTGGCTCTCATTACAGAATGTGTCTCTCATCACAGAATTGGCTCTCATTACAGAATTGGCTCTCATTACAGAATTGGCTCTCATCACAGAATGTGTCTCTCATCACAGAATTGGCTCTCATTACAGAATGTGTCTCTCATCACAGAATGTGTCTCTCATTACAGAATGTGGCTCTCATCACAGAATGTAGCTCTCATCACAGAACTGGCTCTCATCACAGAATGTGGCTCTCATCACAGAATTGGCTCTCATCACAGAATTGGCTCTCATCACAGAATGTGGCTCTCATCACAGAATGTGTCTCTCATCACAGCACTGGCTCTCATCACAGAATGTGGCTCTCATCACAGAACTGGCTCTCATCACAGAACTGGCTCTCATCACAGAATGTGGCTCTCATCACAGAATGTGGCTCTCATCACAGAATTGGCTCTCATAGCAGAATGTGGCTCTCATCACAGCATGTGGCTCTCATCACAGAATGTCTCTCTCATCACATAATGTGGCTCTCATCACAGAATTGGTTCTCATCACAGAATTGGCTCTCATAGCAGAATGTGGCTCTCATAACAGCATGTGGCTTTCATCACATAATGCGTCTCTCATCACAGAATGGGTCTCTCATCACATAATATGGCTCTCATCACAGAATTTGCTCTCATAACAGAATGTGGCTCTCATCACAGAATTGGCTCTCATAACAGAATGTGCTCTCATAACAGAATGTGGCTCTCATCACAGAATTGGCTCTCATAACAGAATGTGGCTCTCATCACAGAATGTGGCTCTCATCACATAATATGGCTCTCATCACAGAATTGGCTCTCATCACAGATTGTGGCTCTCATCACAGATTGTGGCTTTCATCACAGAATGTGTCTCTCATCACAGAATTGGCTCTCATCACAGAATGTGGCTTTCATCACAGAATTGGCTCTCATCACAGAATTGGCTCTCATCACAGAATGTGGCTTTCATCACAGAATTGGCTCTCATCACAGAATTGGCTCTCATCAAAAGAATGTGGCTCTTATCACAGAATGGGCTCTTATCACAGAATGGGCTCTCATAACAGAATTGGCTCTCATCACAGAATGTGGCTTTTAACACAGCCTGCCCAACAAATTGTCTCCATTGTCTGCCAGGTCTCCTGCCCAAAGCATTGCTATGCCCGAGGTGTCTTCAATGTCCTATGTCCATCACCGTGCTGGTCGACCCTTGCCTTTCCTTCCAGCAACCATGTCTTCCATCACTGCGCTTTCAAAACTACTGTGACATTTATTGTGTTTATAATGAACGACACAAAGAGATAGAAGTTGAAGAGAGACATTTCTTGGTCGATGGAGCCACATGGCAAGGAAGTCTGTTAAAGATAGATATGTAGGACCGAGGATATCGAGAAGGACAGCGGGTGAGACAGAGGTATCTATGTGTGTATGTGTGTGTGTGTGTGTGTGTGCGTGCATGTGTGTGTGTGTCCCTGTCTCTGTGTGTATCTCTGTGTGTGTGGGAGCATCACTATTTTTTTACGTCACACACTGTATATGTACACATTTTTCTCCATGTTTAACATTTTTATGAGTCTGCTCACGACAATTGTCAGTGTATGTGTGTGAGTAAAGTGTGGGAGTTTGCTCATACTAGTTTCAATGCTCACGTGAGGCATTATTATGTGTCTAGATGTGAGGATGTGTGAGTGTGTGTGTGGAGGATGTGTGTGAGTGTGGGGATATGTGTGTGTAGGAGAAGTGTGGGTGTTTGGGTGGGGGTATGTGTTTGGATGGGTTGGGGTGTGTGGGTGTTGGTGGGTAGTGAGATTTGTGGGTGTTGGTGGGATGTGTGGATGGATGTGTAGGGGTGAAAGTAGAGGTGTGGGAATGGGTGTGGGGGATGCGTGTATGGGACGGGTGCGGGGATGTGTGTGTGGGTGCGGGGATGTGTGTGTGGGTGCTGGGATGTGTGTGTGGGTGGGGGATATGTGTGTGTGGGTGGGGGATATGTGTGGGTGGGTGGAGATGTGTGGGTGGTTTGGGGGAAGTATATGTAGGTGGCTGGGTTGTGTGGGTAGGGGATGTGTGTGGATGGATTGGGTATGTAAGGGCGGGTGGGGAGATGTATGGTGTGTGGGTTTGGGATGTGTGTGTGGTGTGTGGGTGGGGGATTGTTTGATGGGTGCAGGGATGTGTGTATGGGTGGGGGATATATGTGGGTGAGTAGGGAATGTGTGATGGTTGGGGGAAGCATGTGTGGGTGGTGGGGTGTGTGGGTAGGGGATGTGTGAGTGGCTTAGGGATGTGTAGGTGGGTGAGGGATCTGTATGTGTCAGGGCTGGATGCGTGAGTGGGTGGAGGATGTTTGTGGGTGGGGGTATGTGTGATCGAGAGATGTTTGGTTGGGGGTGGGTGGGTAGGGGTGTGTGGGTGCGTAGTGGAGGATGTGTGAGTGGGTGTGTGTTGGTGGATGGTTGGGGAATGTGTGTGTGTGTGATGAGAGGTGTGTGGTGTGTTGGTTGGGGATATGTGTGTGGTGTATGGGTGGGGGATGTGTGTGTGTGGCTGGGGGATATGTGTGGTGTGTGGGTGGGGGTATGTGCGGGGTGGATGGGTGAGGGTATCTGTGTGGGTGGGGATATTGTGTGGTATATGGGTGGGGGATATTGTGTGGTGTGTAGGCGGGGGATGTGTGGTGGTATGTGGGTGTGGGATGTGTGGTGAGGGATATGTATGTATGTCTCCCTGGGTGTGTCTGCAGGAGGTGGATGGGTCGGTTGGTGGGGTATGTATGTGTCCCTGGGTGTGTGTGTGTTGGTAGGTGGGCGTGTGTGTTGGTAGGTGGGGGTGTGTGTGTGTGTGTGGGTGGGGTGATGTGTGGGTAGGTGGGATATGGGCCTCATAACATGGTAATTTGTCTTGTTTATGTTTACAACATTCATTTCACAATGTTTTTTTTTCTTCTTCCTATGTGAATGTATAATGCTCTTGATGAACGAAAGTTGAGTGATTGGAAGGGCCGAATGTAAGATGGGCCTGCGTGCCCAATTTGTGACCCTTTTAAAATAAAGTTGATATGATTTGATTTGATTTATCTGTGCAACAGGTGATTAGTGGCAACTCATGCCCAATTGATGTGATAATAAATATGGATGGGTTTGTGGTGCATAGTGGGTGGGGTTTCCCTACAAAGGTTATGGGATGCTGTGTAAAAGAAAAGGAGAGTCTGATGTATGATATCACGACTTCCAGAATGAGGCTGGAAAGTGTAGTATCTACACCTGGTGAGGCTGATTCAGCGAGGGGTGAGCAGAGGGTCTGGGTGATGCTCAATACGTAGAGAATAATGCAGGTGAAAGTTCAATCAGGGCAGGTGAAAGTACAATCAGGGCAGGTGAAAGTTCAATCAGGGCAGGTAAAAATTCAATCAGGCTGCCATTGGTACCACCAGCATGGGAGCTCTTTGATGGCTATTGAAGAAGGGGATGAAGGACATGTGGGAATGTTCCTAGTGCAATGAAGTCAAATCTTGGCTTAACATTTCATATATTTACTCAGCAGATTCTTTCATATTTGAAAATGTATTTTGAGGATGGAGGACGAGGATGTGTATGTGTGCAAGAAAGAAAGAAAGAGAGACACAGAGAGAGAGAGCGAACAAACTTTACTTTGAAAGGGTCACAAATTGGGCATGCAAGCCCGTCTTACATTAGCCCTTACAACCATTCATCTTTCATACATCAATTTATGAGGGTAAGTTAATAAGTAAGCCACAAATGGCTGTAGAAAAATAACTAACTACGATAACAACTTGAAACCAGTTTATTTTTATACATACATTGTCCCTTTATTTCTAAACATAATTTCCACCAACCTTGATGCACTTATCCCATCATTTTATCAGACCTCCCAAACCGAGGAGAAAAGATAGAAAAAGGGAAAAAAGGTGCCTAGTAATTCATAGCAAAAGCAAATGGCTAATGTTTAGTAAAGGAGAGCTTGGTGTATGATACTATAACCTCAAGTCAGAAAATGGAGGTGAAGGCAGTTACTGCGACTTTCCATTGGTTGGAGAACAAACTGTATTTTTTTCTCCAGGACACTGGTGTAGTTGGAAATAAACAGGCAGACAGATCGGCCGGTGTTGCATCTTTAAGGGGTGATTTGATACATGATAAGGCAGATGTGGTGAAAGCCCTCTGGGAGCATGTAAATAATGCTGATGAACAGATAAGACTATCATGGTCTAGAGAGAATGCAGCAGCAAGGGGTGGTCAGGGGACCTGCTCGACAGTCGTCATTCAGAGGTAAAGCAAGATGGACATATAAACAGATTGCAATAGGCACCAATAGTATTGGAACTCTTTGCAGGCTGTTGGAGATGAGGGCCGAGCATTGATGGGAATACCCCGAGTGCAATGATGTTGGCTCTGGACTCAACTCAACTCAACAACTGTTACATTTATTTAAAGAGTTTCAAGAATTAACGCTTCTTAAATGCCTAAATGCCATGGGATTATTAATTGTCTTAAGTGACTTCCCGTATCTGCCATTGGCACCTTGCCGTCTTGACAGACGATAGTTTGTGCTTTAAAAAGGCATAATAACTTTTAACTATGGCGGTAGCGAGTGTGACTGAAAAGGCCAATTTGCGCTGTAAATGTCCGCAGTGGGTGCATCTGAACACGTGGTCATTTCCACCATCATGCACCATCTTACGTCTCAAACACTTGGTGTGTGACTTTTCTGCAATAATTTTCTCCTTTGACTTTATTCCATTTCTGATATTTGCCCTCCATGCAACACGTTCAGCGGCGACTTGCTCCCAATGTGCATTATCAATGCCTGTATCAATCATGTCCCGCTTACACACATCTTTGTATCGTAGTAGAGGCCGACCCTGAGATCTCTTACCCATCTGTAATTCACCAAAAAAGATATCCTTTGGTATTCTACCATCATCCATCCTCCTAAGATGTCCTATCCATCTAAGTCTACGAAGACTGAGCATGGAATAAACTGTCACACAACCTGATCTTTCCAATACTTCAGTATTTGTGATTTTGTCTTGCCACTTAATACCTAGAATTCTTCGCAAACACCGCATATGAAAGCTGTTTAAATTGTTCTCTTGGTGTGAGTAAGTTGTCCAGGTTTCACTGCCATAGAGAAGAGTACTAAGGACACAGGCTTGATAGACAAGGACTTTTGTTTTGGCAGTAAGCTTCCTGTTCTCCCAGACTCTTTTTCTTAACCTGTTCATTGTTGTTGCTGCCTTACCAATCCGGATGTTGATTTCCTGATCTAGGGATAATTTGCTATTAACCACTGATCCTAGATATGCAAAATGGTCTACTATCTCTAGTTCAGCGTCGTCAATAAAGATTGATGGTACACCATGTGCACCTTGTGACATAATCTGTGTCTTCTTTTTGCTAATTGTTAAACCAAATTCAGAACAAGCATTGGAGAATGCAGATAGTAGACATTGCAATTCTTCCTCAGAGTGTGCAAAAAGCAACTCTCTGATCAGTACCCTCCTAATTTTGGTCTTAGCCTTCAATCTCTGAGCATTGTAGAGGCCGCCATCTGAGCGTGAGTGAATGTATATACCACCATCCTGATCACGAAATGCATATTTCAGTAGAAGTGAAAAGTATATTCCAAAGAGGGTGGGAGCTAGTACACAACCTTGCTTAACTCCACTCTTGATTTCAAATTCTTCAGAAGTTGCACCATCAAACTTGATTATACCCTTCATGCTTGTGTGGAACGATTCCACAATGGACAGAAGAGTTGGTGGGCAGCCAATCTTCTTTAGTGCCTTGAACAGACCCTCACGACTGACCAAATCAAATGCCTTTGTGAGGTCGATGAAGGCAATAAACAGTGGTTGATTCTGTTCACGGCATTTTTCTTGCATTTGTCGCAATGAGAATATCATATCAGTGGTAGACCGGTTCTGTCGAAAGCCACACTGTGATTCGGGGTAGACTTGATCTCCTAGGACTTGAAGTCTGCGCAGAACAATTCTGGCAAATACTTTTCCAACAATACACAGAAGTGAGATACCCCTATAGTTGTTGCAGTCGCTCCGATCGCCCTTGTTCTTGTACAGTGTTATGATGCTTGAATCTTTGAAATCCTGTGGGACTTGTCCTTCACGCCAGCATAGCTCTATTAGCTGGTGGATCTGTATAGTGAGTGTGTCTTGCCCACTCCTGATAATCTCTATTGGAATCCCATCCTTACCTGGAGCCTTGCCAGATGCAAGTTCATTTATAGCACACTTAACTTCTGTTATGGTGGGTAGTGTGTCCAGGTGGTCAAGAGTTGGTAGAGCCTCTATGGCGTTGAGGGCATCATCCGCTAGTTTGGTCTCACTTGAGTAAAGCTCCAAATAGTGCTCTACCCATCTGTCCATCTGCCGTTTCTTGTCAGTGATGATTTCTCCAGTCAAGGTTTTCAATGGTGCACTTCTTTTGATCACTGGACCACAGGCTTTCTTTATTCCTTCATACATGCTTCTTATGTCTCCCTTATCACTTGCGATTTGAATGGACTCACATAACTTGATCCAATAATCATTTGCACACTGCCTGGCAGCCTTTGCACATCCTTCCTAGCTTGCCTTAGCTCACTCAGAGTGTTACGCGTTGGTCTTTCCTTGTTTCTTAAGAGAGCTTTCTTCTTCTTATCAATCAAGGGCTGCAGAGTCTCGCTGTTGGCCGCAAACCAGTCCTGCCTCTTATGATCCACAGTGCCGTAAACCCCTACGGCAGTTTTATAAAGAGTTTCCTTAATTTGACCCCACTTTTCATTTACTGTACAATTTTCTGGTGTATCAGTGAAAGCGTCTTCAAGTTGCTGTTGAAACTGAAAGCACTTTTCAGGATCATGAGTGTTAATAATATTAATCCTGGGGCTAGATTTGTGTTTAGCTGTGTAGATTCTCTTTGGTCTCAGTCTAACCCTTGCAACAACCAAAGAATGATCCGTATCACAGTCAGCACTGTGGTAACTACGAGTCAATGATATATGGTTCAGATGTTGTCTCCGTGTGATGATGAAGTCCAGCTGGTGCCAATGGCCGGATCTTGGATGTTTCCATGTGACCTTATGCATCTCTTTTGTTTTAAAAAAAGAGTTTGTAATACATAGGTCATTACTGGTGCAATGCTCCAGCAGCCTTTGCCCATTTCCATTCATGCGACCGATGTTGTATTTTCCAAGGCACACTGGCCATGAACGAGTCCTTGCCCACACGAGCATTGAAATCACCGAGCATATAAATGTAGTCAGATTTTGGAACTGCCTTGATCACGGAGTCTAACTCCTCATAGAACAAATCCTTCACATCATCAGAGGAATCGAGTGTCGGTGCATATGCAGTAATAATGGTGGCAAACCCACAAGAGGTTGCCAAGAGCAGGGACAATAGTCTTTCATTTCCTCCTGCTGGAATTTCAATCATTCCCAGTAGCGAATTCTTCACTGCAAAGCCCACACCGTGTTGCCTTTTTTCTGCCTGCCCTCTACCCTTCCAGAAAAAGGTGTAGTTGTTTTCCCTGAGTGACCCTTCCTCAGCGAGGCGAGTCTCCTGCAGGCCAGCAATATCAATGTTAAGACGATTGAGTTCGGCATCAATCACAGCCGTTTTTCTCACATCGTCAATATTGGTCAAGTCAGTGGAAAATCCTGGACACATGGTTCTCACGTTCCAGGTTGCAAGCCGTAGCTTGAGGTTTCTATTTTTATTTTTGTTTGTACCTGGTGCATTGGTTTTACAGCCTGCGATTCAGATTTTGTCCTAGCCCCAAGCACCCATTGAAGCAGGCAGGCTGTGGCGGATCAGCACCCAATTGGCTGGGGGCTGCCCAGCTTGAGGCGGGCGGTAGCTGATCAGTGACACCTATAGGTGTCTCCCACCGTCAGAGGCAACGCGTGGCGCGCCTAGTTCACTCCAGAGGAAAGGTAACACCCCTACATCTGGAACAAGACAAGCTGCAGAAGCTGCCGGATCAGCAAAGCAATGCTCTAACTGTCCGCCTGTCGGAGCTTCGATCCTAGACCAGTCGCCAACCAAGGCTTAGGGCCTGGTCTGCCCTGCCATGACAATTTTGTCTTTAGCTTGCATTTCCTCGCACCAGGGTAAGGCTTGTACCCTCCCAATTGCGCTCTTCCGCCCGAAGCCGTTGGCACAATGTGGGGTGTCGGGTTTGGTAAGCGCTGCCCAACGTTCGGCGCTATCAGAAACCAGGTAGTACCGTCTACTGTTATACGGTAGCTCAGTCATATCTGACTAAGACCTGACCTACCCGTATCTGCCATGGGCTTATATAATGCCGAAATGTTGACACTGTGAAATGTTTTCCCAATTAAATTATTAATATAGTAGTTGTAAAATCAAAGGCGCTATCTCGTAACACCAAAATCACAATATACAAAACACTGATCAGACCAGTTGTGCTGTATGGCTCTGAAACCTGGAGTACAACGAAAGGAGACGAAGCCTTGTTACAAACCTTTGAGAACAAAATTTTAAGACGCATCATTGGACCCATTAGGGATACACAAAGTGGAGAGTGGAAAAGAAGAAGTAACAAAGACATTTATGATCTGTTTAAGTCCCCGCTAATCACTGGTATCATGAAGGCTAATAGACTACAATGGCTGGGGCATATAGAAAGAATGGAAGATAATAGGGAAACAAAACTCGCTTACACTCAGGAAATAAATGACCGTAGACCCCGAGGTAGACCAAGAAGGCGGTGGAGAGATAATACATGTACAGACCTACAAGCACTTGGAATCAACGACTGGCAAGAGAAGGTCCACCAGAGAGACGAATGGAGACGGATTGTATTTGCAGCAAAGAACCTCAATGGCTCGGAACGCTGAAGAAGAAGAGAAGTTGTCTCTAATTTACTCTTTTTAATTTGATATATAATACACATTCCTTGGACTGCCAAAGTAACAATGATTGCCTAAAAGAAGCTAATGAAACTAGAACATTATATACAACAACAAGAAAGAGGCAAACAGCTTTTTTTGGTCATGTAATGAGAAGAGGCCAGTTTCCCTGGACCAGGAGTTAAACGACTTTCTCCGTAATCCTGCTTATCCACGTAGGGTAGAGCAGCGTGCGAGAATTGGAAGCGGTTCTCCCCGCATTGGTAACTTACGAGATAAGTGAGCCGACTGCTCAGAAAGCAATAGCAAACTAGTGAGCGTAATCTTGCCAAGAAATCAACGACAGCGGTAAAATGCTGGTGTTAACAGCGATGTCCTGTAAAGGATATGCGGGGAAAAAAATGAGAAGAGAGTCAATTGAGAACATCATGACAACTGGAAAGCATGAGGGGAATTGAGGCAGATAGAGACCAAGAGAAATGATGCTGGATGGATTGAGACGGTGGCATGGAGGAATATCAACAGCGAAGTTGATCCAGAAAACCAAAGACCAAGATCAGTGTAGAGTCATGAATGCCTACGCCAGCCGGCATGACAGTTGATGATGATGATGATGATATATTACAATATATCCATTTTTGTGTTGTTCAAACCTATTTTTTGTTTGGCACTGAATCTGTAAAAAAAATTTTTTTTTGGGGGGGGGGGGGGGGGGGGGGGGAGAACATTTGGTAGTATAATCATGAAATGGCTCATAAATATAAAAAAATTACAAATGGCGTGATCTGACCACCCTATAGTGGACCCATGTTTATTTTATAATTAGAATTGGACGATTTGCTAAAATTAAACAGAATATATACTTCATTTGTAGCAGTAATTTATCTGAGTACTTGTATAATGTTTTAACATCTGACATAATTGTAAATAATTTTGAAAGACAGTTTTCAGAGCTATCCATAAATCTCCAAGGAGTACTGTTTTCTTAGCAGCAGAGCAGTACATAAATAATTTAATTTAAATAAAATACAGTGAAACAAGTTTTTTTTTTTAAATCTTAAACTAATTTAACTTTCTTGTTTGCACCTTTCATTTTCTGTTTTACATTATGATAGTGTCTGTTGCAGACATGTTTACCTAATCCCGAAAATGGAATCAGAATCAATTCTGTTGACCATCATGGCCACATTTCCTGAGCATTTACAATAACCTAAACGATGTTACATGTTACACAGATGTTACAGCAATTTAAGTAACATACTTTTATTTATTAATGTAATAAGTGTTACGCCGGCTCCCTGGCCGAGGGGTTAGCAGCTTTCTCCATTAACCCTGAATACTCTCATGGCTGACGTTGAGTGCACGAGAATTAAAAGTGGTTCGAGTCGCGCCAGTGACTTATGAGAGTATGGAGCCGGTCGCTCAGAAAGTCGTGGCGTGCTGATGAGCGTAATCTAGCCTAGGAATCAATATACAGCTGAAAGATGCTGGTGTTGACCGCAATATCCTAAAACAGCATGGGAACGCGAAAAAAATTTTTTTTTTTTAAAAAAATAAGTGTTACACTTTTAGGAGGTCAACTCATACACTGGACAGATGGACTAAAGTGTTGACTTCTCGTCCTTGACTTGGGGATTTAAATTACAAGTACCTCTGAAGTCATAGATGGCGAGGGGCATTGGTAATAGGGAAAGCTAATACTAACAACAAAATTCAGTTCAGTGCTACCAGAAGTAGTGTGTATGGACTACGCTTGAGTTCAAAGCGAACCCCCCCCCCCCCCCCTCCCTTCCTCGAAGAAAAAAACAAACCACAACAACAGTACATTTTTATATTTAGAAATGGACTTTACTGAACATGGCAAGGAGGAAAGTGATGCATCTCAGAGAACACCTGTCAGTGTTTGAAGCTGGATATCCTATTCAGAAAAGCTACACAGTTCGGCTGTTGATAGGAGATGGCTGTGCTGTACCTGATATGCTGAGAGAAGTGAGGGGCTTCATCCTCGTAAACAAACTAAGCAAGCTATTACATGAAGAGACTCTCACTAACAATTTGTATGCAGTTAAGAAATTAATTCTGAAAAGAAAAGAATTGCATTTAACAAAAGAATGACCATAAATTATTACACTCTTTCTTGAACCACTTTCTGTCACATTCAAGGCTCTTCCTGCAACACCTGCTTTGCAACAACCTGGACATAATCACCAACATAGCACCTGATATCTACCTCCACACCTCCTTTAATTACACTATCACAATCAGCACATTCTTCTGCATCTGTAAATCTACCTTTTTTTTTAGCAACCTGTAGATTGCAATCACCTAAGAAACTAAAACAATGTCAAAACACAACAGACTATTATGAACATAGCAAAGATCAAATGTTTGTGTGAGCAGGTACAAGGGTTTCCCAAAGCTCTACCTGCAAGGACAACACACCAGTTTTCAGGGAAAATGAATGAATGAGATGATCAACTTGAAGACAAGTCAGCTATTCATTATAGAGATTTGAAGGAAGAGCATGCTGATAAAGTGAGAAAACTGCAAGCTCTGTAAAGAGACAGCAAGTAGCTCAAAAACAACCTTGGATACCAGCACATCCGATCAAACCAGGAATGAGACCGTTACTTTCCTTATACCAATATGCATAATAAAATATACATCTTGCCAGGTTTGTTAGCAAATAATTAAAACTGACCATAACATTTTATGTATAATAATTTATCGGTGACCATTTTAAATTGTTAATTAGGTCATGGCACATCCAATCGAAACAGGAATGTGACCTTCAGGTTCCTTTTACCAGTCTGCATATTGATGAAATATACACCAGGTTACTTTTACCAGTCTGTATATTAATAAAATATACATCTTACCAGGTTTATTAGCCAATATTTAGCAATTTGCATGACATTTAATGAATATTAATTACTTAGTGGCCATTTTAATTGTTAACTACGTCATGGCATATGCTATCGAAGCAGGAATGTGATCTTTAGGTTCCTTTACCAGTCTGCATAATTAAATATGCATCTTCTCAGGTTTTTTAGTTAATAATTAGCAGTGTATGTGACATTTAATGAATATTAATTAATTAGCAGCCATTTTTAATTGTTGATTAGGTCACTGCACATCCTATCGAAAAATAGATAACATGTCAAGTTAGGACTCATTGCCCCGGAAGCTATTATATGGGTATTAAGTGGTTTATTTAAAAATAAGCAAGGCACAGTAATAGTTACAGAATGTAGCAGTCAACCCCAGCATTTTTTTTCTTGGGCTGTTTGTGATTTCTTGGCAAGTTTACATTCAGTAGTTTGACAGTAATAGAGGGTAAAATATATTCATCTTAGTTCCCAACTTTACTGGGCCACAAGCAGAACTGCTTACTTGGACAGATTCCTGTGCTACACTGATAACACTGAATGTAGCTAATTTGTGCCACGACCCGAACTGAAAACAGAAGTTATGTACGGCGCCACCCGGCAATGACCCACTGCGTTGCCAAAAATTGCATTCTTTCAATGTCATTCATTCATTCAAATATCACGTGACAATAACACACGTCATCTTGGCTTCAGCAGAAAAGGTCCCCCTAATATTTCATGCACGGCGAGTGGTCTAAATTATCATGGCTTTTAAATATATTTAATTATTTGCCACAAAGTACGTAATTTTATTTTTTAACTCATGTCTTAGACATTGTAGATTAATTTTAGATGCATTTTTGAATTATGCATGCATTTTTACATAAATTTTGAGTTTCATTGCGGACCGACATGGACCGGTGGTAGAAAAATTGTCTCTTCCAACATGTGAAAGGAAACTCAAGAAGGCGGCTGATGCAAATATTGATTGGAATCGGCTCACATCGTGCAATTTGAACTACTAAAGTTAAAATACAAGTTTAAAGATTATTAATAATTTATTTGTATACTTGTACTATTTATTTATCATTTAACATGACGGAAAGTATTCTTGAAGTCGTAATATATGTGACTCATTTGAGACAGTTGCGCATGGACTGGAAGTGGAGAAAAATGAACACATTTCCATGTAATTAGGGAAATCAACTCAATTTTTTTATACATAATTTTTTTTTAATTACTCTGCTCAGAACTGACATATCGTTGAGGTACCATTAGATTTGGTTTTTCAAGGGCCATTGATCTGTGGTGGTCTCATTAGTAAATACTCAATTTTAAAATCATGACTAAACCTGCTATTGTATTGAGTATGCACTTTCTCCTTGCACTAGGACTAGGCACTAAAATATGAATATCGCCGCTAAGAATTGACATTCATACAGATTCCACTGAGGTACTGTTGGATTATGTTTCACAGGGCTGAGTGTATCCATCTGTGGAGATTACATAAGTAAAAATCCAAGTTTTAAAGATCAAACTTGCTAAAATCAAAATTCAGAAAAGAAAGGGATCGGGATAGCAACGACTTCTTTTGTGTGTAAATTGCAATCCGTGGCAACGTACCCGCAAATAAAGACTGTTAAAGTAGATAATATGCCATGATATTTTATTGATAACAGCTGACTCAATGACGTTATGTGCATAAATAGAAACGGTCTTTGTTTGGTTAGCGAACAGTGAACTTCAAATACAAAAACATTGAGGCCAGAAATAGGTCACCGATTTAATGATTATTCACTACTTACCCAGTGCAAATTCCCACAGTTCATTTCCTAATGCTCTTTCTGGTACAACTTCCAAGTCAAGCATTTTAAACGTGGAACATTTGTAACATGTGTACAGTCATGAGTTAAATAGATAACATGCGTGAATGAAACAATCACCAATATTTTCCTAGAGTTTACGCGATCAGAATCCTCTTATCGCCATCTTTGTTTTTGCTTATGTCAGTATGTGGCAGTAATTGCAAAACGTGAACAGGAAGTCAGCTGGTGGGCTCGGTTGTGAAGCAACGAAACAATTTTGACACTGTGACTGTCATTCTCTTTCCTTCTATTGTCTCCGGCATATAGTTTAATCTAGTTTAGTCGGCATATAGTTTTGTTTAGTTTAGTCGATGGATCAACATCACGGCATACGGGTGCAACCCATAAGTGCTCCATTCTCCTCCTAACTCAAACCTGAGTCTGGAGAAACTCAGCTCAGTGCACGAATTCTGTAGCACCGGCGAGGATCCTGAAATACTTTGGGTAGATTTTTAACTCGAAATTTTACCCGGGCAGCGCCGTTAGGCTACTCTTCTTCGATTTCCAACTGCCAAGGGATTTTTTGTTTACGTGCGCAGCAATACACACGGGCGTCCGATCTTACTACCCAGAGACCAGGGGAAATTTTATTACTAGAAGTTCACGAGAAAAAATCCCGATCACCACCAGGGCTTGAACCCGGGACCTCCAGCACTCAAGGCGGACACCATACCTCGTGACCACGCTACCCCCCTCGGCATATAGTTGTTGTGCCTCAACCGTCTAGGGAGTTACTTGCGTATTCGAATGACCCAACAAAGGCAACAGTGACATGGTTCTCTTTGAACTTTGTTCTCTCAAGAACACTACGCAGGAAGCCAAAGAAGAGTATTAAACCAACACAGAAGTAGTGTCGTGAGACGCTACACGCTGCGGGATTTGCTGAGGGGGGGGGGGGGGATCCGAGCACATATGGACTGAATGGTTCGATGTGCAATGAGGATGATCTGACATGAACTTTTACAGAGGGTGAATACAAAACTTGGACCGGAAATATTTTCAAACACTGCACAGTCATTAAAAATACTCCCTATATAAACTGCCGCATAAGGAGACGCAAGTGAAATCGCGATCTGTCTACTCGGCGAGGTCGCTTATACCCTTCCGTGCGCTTCCAAACTCCCCTGTTAGCTTTCTTATCTGTCTATAGTACTGCCCATCGCATAGATATGGTTTCTGAATTTTTTTAAATGCAAATAATATCATGGACAGACAGGAAAACCGATAACAACGTCCTACAAGAAACAAATGAGAACCATAAAATGATTAGAGAAATTAGACGTAGACCGTCACATTTTGATTTTGGAAACGTATGAGAAGAAATAAATTGGAGAACTTGGTGGCAATTGGCAAGATTCGGGGGGGGGGGGGGAGAGAACAAGGGGAAGACAGAGAAATAATTGCCTGGAATGCTTGGCCACATAGTATGGTCGAGACAAGAACAGAGCTGATTCACGACTCTGGTGTGAGATGGCGAAACCCGACCGCCCATGGCATGGTACATGATGATGATTGGTGTTTGTCCATCAAGAATGATAACCATTCATTTCATCCAGTGGGGTTGAAAGTTTGGAGCCGTGGGTTCTGGGATGGCTGGTAAGGTCTATTTTGGCTCAAAATGTTCTTTGACAATGTGGGCAAAGAATGCTTGGCGCTGCATGAGGAGGATCTTCTTCGGGTTTTTTTACCAGCCTTTTTTCCCCGCAACTCTTGCAGTCCTGTTTGCTTCACAGGTGACTACATCCTTGGGTAATGATGTAGGTCACGAACTTCGGTCTTTGGCAGCAGTCTCGCAAGTCATCATCATCATCATCATCATCACCATCATCATCATTTTCCACTTCTGCCGTCAAGCGTCGTGGGGAGGAATAATTTGTCCTCCAGCGCCCGATGAGTGGCACCGGATAGTGTCATTCCGTGTGAATGTACAATCTCTTTGATGTCGTCAATCCAGTTTCTTCTTGGGCGTCCTCTTGGTCTCGTCGCAGATGATCTTTGATGTATGGCCAGTGATGGTAGTTGCTGGTGTTGCATTCTAACGACATGGCCAGACCACTTGATCTTCTGTCTTTCAATAAATGTGGCACAATGTGTTGATCCCACTGTCTGTCTAGTAACAACATTTCTTACCTGGTCTAGGATTGTTAAGTTGGCAGCTCTCCTCAGGCATCTCATCTCACATGTGTTGATTTTGCGAAAGTGTAATTTGGATAAATTCAAAGTTTGAGATTGATACCATGGGGTTGGTGTGAATATGCTGTTTATTAGTCTTCCAAGTGTCGTGATGAATTCCTAAAGCTTTTAGTGAGATCTTCAAGGTGTCTTTAATGCGTTTCTTTTCGCCCCCTTGGGAGCGTTTATATCGATGGAAAAGTTATCAGAACAATAAAGACTATTTGCTGGAACCAAGTAGCAGCAATTAAAATGGAAAATAAACAGGGCAATTGTGAACAAATAAAGCTAGGAATACAACAAGGATGTGTCTTGTCAGCGGATCTCTTCTCCCTCTATAGCGAATTAATAATGAGAGATATCAAAGATAAACCAGGAATGCTAATCGGAGTTTATAATACAAACAAGATGCACTAGGCAGATGACACAGTATTCGTGGCAGATAATGCAAAAGATCTACCACACGTGTTGGACATTGTAGTAACAGAGAGTGCCATGAAAGGACTCACTTTGAACAGCAAGAAAGCAGTAACAATGGTGATCTCAAAGAAAAAGGTGACACCAAGATGTGAAATGGAAATAGAAGGGAAAATTCATAACCAAGTGAATAATTGTAAATACCTAGGGGCATTCATAAAATGAGATGGGAGATGTACAACAGAGATTAAGAGCAGAACAATGCAAGCAAAAGCTGCATTTCAGAAAATGAAGAGTATCTTATGCAATAAGTCAATTTCATTGAATGGAACAAAGAGAGTGCTGAAGTGCTATACATGTTTTGCTGTATGGCAATGAGTCATGGAATGTAAATGAACAATTAGGAAGAACTTGGAAGCAACAGAGATGTGGTTCCTGAGACGAATGGTGCGAATTCATTGGGCTGCCAAAGTAACTAACAACGATTGCTTGAAACAGCCTAATAAAACAAGAACATTACATACAACAATAAGCAAGATACAAACAGCTTTCTTTGGTCACGTGATTAGAAGAGAGGCATTGGAGAACATCGTGACAACTGGAAAGATCAAGGGGAAGAGAGGCAGAGGCAGACCAAGAGAAATTATGCTGGATGGATTGAGACGGTGGCATGGAGAAACATAATCAGCAGAGTTGATGCAGAAAACCAAAGACTGAGATCTGTGGAGAGTCATAAACGCACACGCCAGCAGGCATAACACTTGATGATGATGACGATGATGGTGATGATGATGTTTTTTTTTCTTATTTCTCGTGTTAAAGATGTATACTTCATTCTGCTGTTATCGGTTTCTCCTTAGTTCTTTTTCGGTTCCATTCGTTGCTTTATTAATTCTAACAGGCCTGATGTAATCTGTGACTTATGTTGCTTATTTTGGGTCGGATTTAGATCTTTGGCCGGGGTCATCAAGATATTTCTAGCTTGTACTACCAATTCATCAGGTATCACTTCCTCTTGAAATGATATCAAGACCCCAGATAGATTGTTAACTTCTATCGTGTATGCATCTGGTAACTTTGTGAGATCAAACTGATGTGGCCGTGGTCTTCGAGTAAGCTTTTTGAGGTTTACTTTCACATCTGCCTCTAATAACTGATGATCTGATTGATAGTCTGCACTTTGTAAAGATTTTGCTGATATTATGCTTTATCTTCATCTTCTTTGTATTATAATATAATCTACTTGGTTTTCATTTTTAAAATATCCCTTGCCTCTCCAGCGATGTTCACTGATTCCTAAAATGTGAATATTTAACATTTCAATCTCAACACATACTACCTTAAACTTTTCCTCATACATATTTCTCACATTCCACGTTCCTAGTCTCACTTTGCTTCAGTCTGACACATGGAATTTCCTTGGTAACACCATCGGGGTTATCTCCGTCATCACGATTACTAGTACTGGTCCCTGCTTCACGTTGATCTTCCCCAGTGTTATTCAATCTGCCTGGCCCGGGGGTCTCACCACTAGATCTTTCTATTTATATTTTCTTTCATGGTTGCTAAGGTTTCTTGGCAAGTTTTGCAGAAGGTAGTTTGCCGTTGCTTTCCTTCTAGACAGTGACTACTATTCGGTGGTCATAACTATTGTCCCTACTGATGAGGTCATCTGCCTATCGCCGCAGAGTGCAGACCATTACTAACAACAATCTGTCGGCTGCTCTCACTCCATCCACCACCTACTTCCATGGCCTCACGTAACCTTGATGGAGTGGGGGTGGGTGGATATACGGGCACTCCACCTTGCCCAAGGGTGTCCCGTAGACTAACGGAGGGAAGGAATCTGACCATGCATGTAAAATCTTATCTTTTCATCATTTGTTTACAGGCAGCCTGTTGATGTAGTTGTTATTTTATCAGTAAACTCCTGAATTCTTTTGTGCAATAAATTGGTATTTTTGACTGTTATGTTGTTTTAAATTTCTATGCAATCTTCTCAAGCCATGCTTCTTTTGCCTCTTTACATAATATTCTGACTTTTCCGCGAATCTCTTCATATCATGAGATGAGATGCTTGAGAAGAGATGTCAACTTAACTATCCGAGACATATACTGATAGGTATGTGACATTTATGATGTTTACGCCAATACACCCTTCTGAATACGCAGACATACGATCGCTTCAACTTGTAGAAATCATACGGTTTCAGCCACCTGCAAGATGATGAAATCTTTGGCGCCAGGAAAAAACCCAACGCAGGAGTGGTTATGATTGGTGTAGAGGGAGCGCAATTAGTATAGGCTTATTTAAATTATACATTAGCATAAGCTTATGTAAATTAGGATGAACTGATGTAATGAGGCGACGGATGTCAAATATTCGTGGCAGTTGGCCGGAAAACATCGAGGAGGAAAGATGTGGTGTTATTCCGAGGAATTACAATAGATAAATTCTAAATGCCTGGAGACATCGGTGAGTGTATGCTCATAATATATAGGCTTGAACCTTTAGTAGTGGAGAAGTGAGGTAGATCCAGGGAAATACTCGGAAGATATAAGTGATTCTTTCTTTGACTAAGAAAATATTGAATGAATATCTTTCTTTGCTCATATCATGCTCATTATGAAAGATGAACTTCTCATTCATTCGGAGTCTTCATGCTTAGCTTATAATTATGAGAAGAACGTCCAAGATACTTTTCAGAACTATCACTTGTAATCTCTCTCCTCCCTCCCTCCCTCCTCTCTCTCTCTCTCTCTCTCTCTCTCTCTCTCTCTCTCTATATATATATATATATATATATATATATATATATATATATATATATATATATATATATATATATTAGGGGTGTACCGGATTTCGGCTCCGGCTCCGGCAAATCCGGAATCCGGCCATTTTTACAAATCCGGCTTCGGCTCCGGCTCCGGCTGGATCTCACTTCATAAATCCGGCCAAATCCGGCTCCGGCCGGATTTAAACAATTTGAATCCGGTACAGCCCTAGTGAAAACACTCATGGCTTTCCTCCAGAAAGAAGGTAGTGATGCTGGGATCAAAACTATGAAAGCAGCCCTGCTTGAAGCTGTTAGCAGCAGATTTGCGGACATTGAATCCAACAGTATTTACACCTGTGCCACACTACTGGAGATTCAAGCTGTGCTTCTTCTCCGAACGTGGTAGAAGTGATGCACGAGCCCATCTGCTGTTAGCAGCTAACTCCATTATTGATTCAGCAAACACAGTCAATCCACAGGATCCATCAGCTACTACTAGTAGTAGTAGTACTAGTATTTTGACTTCTGTGAGCACTGCCACACAGTACGAGTCCAGCCTATGGAGCTGTTTTGACACAATTGTCGAGGAAAATCCCACCACAGATCGTTCTGCAAGTGCCGAAGGCAACAGCATTAACACTGAGGTGACACAGTACCTGTCAGAGCCACTTCAAACTCGACAGTCAGATCCAGTTTCACGGTGGCATGCCAATAAGCAAAGATTTCCAAGTATGGCTAGACTGGCGCAGGCATTTCTTGCACCACCACCTACAAGTGTGCCATCGGAAAGGCTGTTCAGTACTGCAGGAGACATTATCACTGACTACCGTAGTAGCCTTTTACCACAAAATGCGGAGACGTTGATTTTCCTGAAATACAACTCGTCCCTTCTTGACTCTGAGAGTTCAACTTCACAGCCATAGTGAAGACTGACTGACTGAAATAGTGAAATTACTGAATGAATGTATTTCAATAAATTCAATCTGTTCAATGTACTGTTGTTGTGAGTTGTAACAGCTGCCAATTTGCCAACTGAAAACAATGTGAAAACTAAAAACTGAAACTGAAAACTAAAAATTAAAATTACTAAATTAGCATTATGTATTATGTTTCATCTTGAACTTATGGAACTTAATATTACTTAATTACTTATTCTAATGTAAATGTAATTATTTTACATTTAAATGATTTAATATGAGTATATGTCATCATTGTCATGTCTATAGTAATGAACTGCAGTAATGAACAGTCGAGTGACTCCACTTACCTAAGTCAAGTGATGTAATACGTTATTTTATTTTTATTTTGTTTATTTGTAAATCCGGCTCCGGCCGGATCTCACTTCATAAATCCGGCCAAATCCGGCTCCGGCCGGATCTCACTTCATAAATCCGGCCAAATCCGGCTCCGGCCGGATTTCAAAAATTTGAATCCGGTACAGCCCTAATATATATATATATATATATGATAGCACGAAGATGAGAAAGGGGGAGAGAGAGAGGGGAGAAAGAAGAGAGGGAGAGAAAGAAGAGAGGTATAGAGAATAAAGAATGGTCATTTTCTGTGTAGGGGAGACTCCTAATTATATAGAAACCCTTTTGATTTGCCTTCTGCTATAAGCTCAAGTTCACAAGTATACAGGCCACCGATACAACACACTGTTCTACAGAACGATAGTCCAGGCACTCAAGAATAAACTAACACAAAACCAAGTGTATTTGCTTCTCAAAAGAAATTACAAAAGCATCGTGTGAAAACAATACCAATCAACATTACATAAATGCAGTCAGCAACTAACATAAATGTCAGCACTAAAGAAATGCAATTAAACAAGTACAGTAAGATAAACACAGGAATACATTCGAATCAGTGTTGTCAGATACATTAAGTAGTACACCCGACTACCACTCGAACAAAGCCCGCACCACTAACTTACCTAGGTAATCAATCTAATGACTTCCTGAAAAACAAACAAAATAACATCCTTGACTATCACAGCTACGTGAGCCTCATACAAAAATAAACATTAGTATTTCCCAGCCTGTGGAGTCATCAGCACTTACTGACTTCTCTCTTTATACCCGTATTACGCCTTGTCATCATCATCATTGGGTATTATTGGCTCCTTTAGTCTTTACCATCCTCGTCGTCTTCAGCGACACATATTGACATCGGGTCGGTGATCCCCTATCACAGCCTGTGTGATCATCCACCAGTGATTTCAACCAGTGTCCCCCGGTGCCAACATCAACCCATGCACCACAAAGGCAGAGCCGAACTCACCCCTGTCAAATATAATGCTCACACAGAACAGAGTCGCAACTCCCATACACAGGCTCCATTCTCTGGCATGGAAAATCGAGCACATAAACTGCAACATGTGTGATGATCATGAGACATTAAGACAACCACATACACAGACACTGATAGTCTTCCCGCAGCAGACAAACACCTGTGCGTTGACAGTGGGACAAGCCTAAACAACAATTTCCGGTTTGATTTTCCACACTGGCTAGGTTTTCCCTACACCAGACAGATAACACATGCACTGGTAGCTGGACACCACATTTTAACAGTTGGGTCATGGGCCTCAAACAACACAACACCCCTGCCCCAGTGGCAGACAACATAATACAATAGCAACTGTAGTTTGAAACCCAACACCAGTAATTATCAGACGACAAGATGGGACAAAGGTACTGCCCACAAATTAGATATATGCAATGTCGCGAACAAGCATCATTAGTTATACACCAATATCATCGCCGTTGCCATATCATTACCACCATAGCAGACTTCATCCACATGTGTCCTCATTGTTGTCATCATGTATCAACTTGGACCAACATCATTGACTATATAAATCCTTCTCATTATTGACATAGACCAACAATATAAATCCACAACACATTATAAGCATAGTATTTGATCATCAACATATATCTAACTCTTCACTAGTAACTCTTATTTCCCGATGCGCTGCCTAATAATAAACTGGAAAGTCATTTACACCTATTCATCGGATTTTCGTGTAGATTTGAACTCACTGCCTTTAATTCGCATGGTGCGCTTGTCTTCCGCCTTAACTACACGGCGACAAAATCTAACCTCGACTCCCCTCTTTGCCCGACAACAATACACACACATGCCATCCCTTGCCAACCTTTTATCATGGGCGTGATTTAATCACCTGTCCTGGCCGGCTGACCTAATGAGCGCTCTCGGGTGCATGTTCGTCTGCTATGTTTGTTCACATTCTTGCGATGTAGTTTCTACCTCAATAGTTTCTTGACCTATTATACCCCTCAATCTACATTACCTGTTATTGTATCTAATATGTTTAGTATAGTTTAGTTTCTCTATCTATTTCGTAGCTAATCACTCCGATTTTTAGTTGGTCGGCCATTTTGTGTATCCTTTACAGAACGTCACAGTCAACCCCGCTACCGGCCAATTGTTTGTGATTTCTTGGCGGGTTTACGTACAGTAGTTTACCATTGCTTTCCGAACTAAGGCGCCTGATTATAATCTAATACAAATATTTCAACTAGACCTTATGTCAACTTACGTGCAGCTTGTTCGTCAAAATGTGATCGTTATTCTTTGGCTATATATGAACATCGATATAAAAATAGGCATTCCTTGCAAAGACCATTCTGTACATACCGGCTACCTCAATTCTATGTGACCGATTGTTCAGCTCTGCTGGTTATATTGCTAATAAGACGCGCTTGTCACTTAAACCAAATACTGTCAACATACTCATCTGTTTGCAGAGTTGGTTATTAGATGACACATGAACAAGACAATCCAGTGTTATACCGATTTTTGACAAATAAGACTATAATGCGAGTTATGTGGCTATAAATGTTTTGCTTTAATCGAAATTAACTATTAATTAATCGTTAATTTTTCAAAATTTAACTATTAAATTTTAATTAATCGGTTGCAGCCCTAATATTCTTTCTTTATATATGCATTAATGCATAAAGTAATTATGAAGTAGTTTTCTCTATAAATGTATAAATATGTGACACAAATATGATGCGGCCATTTATCCAGGAGAAAGGAAGCATTACCAGGGCTGTGTGATGGTGTCATTCTTGCTGATAGCCACCCAGATAAACTAGGCGATTTGGCCACGAGAACACAAGAATGATTAACCTGCACAGCGCAGGAATGAAGGACACTTATCTTGCCGATATGAGAGGTGAATGCCTACATCAGATGTTAGTGTGGGAGTATGAGCCACATCCAATTTTGGAGTGATGGCACCCAACAAGGCAAGGTATGGCTAGCCTGCGCGTGCGTAATATCCCTTCCCCTTCTCCCCTCTTTTTTTACACCCCTCCCCCCCCCAATTATCTGTGATGATGGATATATGTTTTGGTCCATGTTTTCAACAGGGGACGGTAGTCTTATAGCTTACATGGGGTATGTTCCGGAATGAAAAGTATCATCATCAGGAGGGTCGAAGTCCTCAGCGAAGGAGGAGGGAATTTGCCTTTATAAAACAGGAAGAACGAAATATCAATGAACAGCAATGACCAGGCCGAACTAAGAGAAACCCCAGCCTTATGGGCATCAGTTAAGAAGCATAATGATATCCCCAATAATAGCAACGGCCAACAATAGTAGTAACATGTTTTCCATGGATCCCGATAGATTAAAAACAGAAACCTTTTAGTTTATCACTTGTGAAATAAGAGCCATTATAGTTTATCACTTGTGGTGAAATAGAGACATTTTAGTTCATCACTTGTGGTGAACAGATACATTTTAATTATCACTTGTGATGAAATCAGGAACATTCTCTTTAATCTCCTGGGATGGATCATACCATTTTAATTAATTAACGGTGATGACTAATATAACTACTTATTTCGTTTAGTAAATTTTGTTGTGTATAATTGTAATGTCTATTGAGTATCACCATTCTCCATCATGTTTTTGCCATTATAATATTATAATTTATAACAAGATGTTGTTTCAATTTCTTCCGGACTTTTGTCTAACTTTGTGAGTTAAAAGTAATAATACTTCATCATTTAACAAAATATCTGTAGAGTAGAGTGTGACAGTGAGCCAACACGCGACAGGCTATCCAGAGTGAGATTTCTCCTCAGCTGAATGCAGTGACATTCCTGTGCTTTCCTGGTCCTCTATTAGGAAACCTTACCTCAACGAGCCATTTCTGGTTTTCTGTTAATAGTAGGCCTCATTATTTGGAATATCTATTCTTCCATCTCCTCCCTTTCTAAATTTTCATACCACAGAAGATATAATAGACAAGAGAAGCAACGGCTGCAGCAGGGTTTAACAAACCAAAATAAAAACGTCAGGTACATGTTACTTCTGTCATTTTAGTTCGTTGTAAGGTATGTCAACTGGGGGGGGGGGGGGTGTTACACATACTTAACTGTTTATATTTTGTATAGAAAATCAAATAGCTCGGACATCTCGTTAGAATGTAATACCATAAACTACCAGCACTGGTCCTATATTAAAGAACATCTGATACCAGAGCAAGAGAACACCCGAAAAGAAAATGGATTGACGACATAAAGACATTACACAAGCACACGGAATGACACTATCTAGTGCCACCCATTGGGCGCTGGAATGTCAATTACTCCTCCCCACGACGCTTGACGGCAAGAGTGAAAGATGATGATGATGATGATGATGATGATGATGATGATGATGATGATGATGATGATGATGATGATGATGATAATGATGATGATGATGATTGAACTAAACGTTTTTGTACATCTAAGCACAGAAAAGACTACGTCATCGATAGTAATAAACCAGAACATACAACATTCAGTCATTCACATGTCTCGTATACTCAGTAATTGGACAAAGTGTGGGGAGATAATCTTCATAGCATTCAAATAAACCATCTAGTGTAATAATTGACCACGTTTCACCGTGATTACATCAGGCTTTCGCAACACAGGAAGTCGCCAATTTACCATCACATAGGAGAATATTCACGTAACCGTGTTTAAGTAGTTCAGTATCCGATACAGTTGTCAGTGTATTGTCTTCTCTTTGTATTCCACTAAATGTTACATAGGTGTGCCCTGTGTGGCTATACGACAGTTTGATCGCTTGCGTTGTTGTTGTTGTTTTTTTTTGTTGTTGTTGCTTTTTAATGGGTCAGTCTTACTGCAGGCGTTAGATGCCAGACGTCCCAGCTTTCTTGGACAGGCCTGGTTTTATTTCATAAATTAAACCACTGTCCCAAAAAATGCTGCGAGGACTCTCTCTCTCTCTCTCTCTCTCTCCCTTCTCTCTCTCTCTCTCTCTCTCTCTCTCTCTCTCTCTCTCTCTCTCTCTCTCTCCCTTTCTCTCTCTCTCTCTCTCTCTCTCTCCCTTTCTCTCTCTCTCTCTCTCTCTCTCTCTCTCTCTCTCTCTCTCTCTCTCTCTCTCTCTCTTTCTCACGGTTTTCTTGTCCTGTCAAGTGAACTAGTTAAATAAATTCAAATCTTCCTCAATTTTCAGTTCGTAGAACTGTTTAACTGTTTAATTTTTGACTAACGAGGACCATCAATCACTGCAGACCAAGAAAGAAGACGCTAGACAGTTTGCCATAATGGCCAGCGATGGACTTGGTCTAAACTTAATGATTGCCAGGACTAAATGTCACAAACATTCTAAACACGTTGTCTAATGTTCATCTGATTCAAAGCCAAACAAAACATCAGTTCGGACCAAGCATGGCACCAATCAAATTAACACGTATTACAATGCGCTCACTGAGCATTGGAATTCCGGATGATGCTAGAAACAAAACAAACAACACGTTGCACCTAATATGGCGATATATCGCCCTTCTGTCCAAATTGGAGGTCACGTTAAGCGATATATTATCCTTCGGCACTGAATTAGTTAAGGGGCACACTTCCTGAAGGACCCACAGGAACCAATTGCTCCTGGGCGAGCTGATAGTCTGGCAATATCGCCACTGATCATGGCATGGGGAAAATCAGTATCTTCTTCTTCTTCTTTTGCTTCTTCTTCTTCTTCTTCTTCTTCTTCTTCTTCTTCTTCTTCTTCTTCTTCTTCTTCTTCTTCTTCTTCTTCTTCTTCTTCTTCTTCTTCTTCTTTCGTCAACTTGAAAGTGATTATCTATATCTGCAATGTTGCCTCTTGTATACACTTGACTGTCTTTTTAGTTCACTCAGTCACCCATCAACGACATCAAACACCACTGCTGTTTCTCTAGATCAGAAGGTTTGCCTAGACCAGTCTTGGAGTATGTGACCCGCTGTCCGCGGAACCAGCTCAAGTGTGAACATATTTGGTCAGCCAATCTTAAATTGTGCATACGCGTGGCTGCGTAATCGAGTGTGTCATGTTCTCAGGCGTAGGTTTTGAAAATCTGCGCCTAATGATGTCTAATTGATGAGGTGCTGATGAGTTGTTCAAAGAGCACACAAGACCTCTGATTGTTGACACTGTCCTAAAATGGCTAAGATTGTCATCCTCTATCGCCGATCAACACAATTACATTCTGTGGTTCTATGTTTTGTAATCGCTACAACTAGAAGTTTTTGTTTAGTTTAGTCGATGGATCAACATCACGGCACACGGGTGTAACCCATAAGTGCTCCGTTTTACTCCTAACTCAAGCCTGAGTCTGGAGAATATCAGCTCAGTGCACGAACTCCGTAGCAACGGCGAGGATCTTGACATACTTTAGGTAGATTTTTAACTCGAAATTTTGCCCGGGCATCGCCGTTAGGCTACTCTTTTTCGATTTCCAACAGCCAAGGGATTATGTACATACGCAACAAAACACACGGACGTCCGATCGCATTACCCAGAGACCTGAGAAAATTTTGTTACTAGAAGTACACGTTAAAAAATCCAGGCCCTCACTGGGGCTTGAACCTAGGAGCTCTAGCACTCGAGGCGGACACCATTCCTCGAGACCTCTCAGCCACTTACAACTAGAATTGAAGTGCTACATAGATCCTTTATTTTTTAATGAATGTGAAGAGTGGACAATGAGCAGACAAGCTGAAAAACACTCAATGGCTTTGGAAATGTGGTTTCTGAGGAAAATGCAAAGAATACCATGGACAGACAGAAAAAAAACCAAAAAAACAAACAAAGACAAGGTCCTATAAGAAACAAATGAAATCTGTAAACTGATTAGAAAAATTATACGTAGACAGTCAATATTTTGTGGACACGTTATGAGAAGACATAAATTGGAAAACTTGGTGACAACTGGCAAGATGGAGGGGAAAAGAACAAGGGAAAGGCAGATAAGTAAATACCTAGATGGCTTGGCCACATGGCATGGTCGAGACAAGAACAATGAGCTGATCCACGACTCTGGTTATTTTGTGAGAATGCGAAACATGACCGCCCACGCTTATCGGCACGGCACTTCATGATAATGATTGCAACTAGAATGGAGAGCCACAGTAGCACAAGAGCGGCTACATTTGCTTGTTGGCCCGGCGGGCATGTGTTCAAATCCTTATTTGAGGCAGTCTTTTGTAAAATTGACCAGGTCACCCAGATCGATTCAGCCTAAAATGAGTATTAGATAATGCCCGGGGATTAAAGGCCATCGGCGTGATATTAACTGATTCAGAGCCAAACAAAAAGTAGGTTTGGAACCAACAAAACTGGAAGGCGAAAAGTGGGAATGTTTAAAGTAATGACCTAAAAGTGGTTAATATGGTAGCAAATATTGTCTTATACATCAAATTAAAAGAGGTTGCTTAGGGAAGGAAAACTACTGTATTGATTTTGAATAACGAAGACACAAACAATAGATTTATTGATTATGTGGTTGTTTCGGGATTTGAAATTTAAATATTGAGCACAACCCACTACTGGCAACGCCGATCGCATTCTGGTATGAACCTAAGGCCTATCCACGTCAATATGGAAGCACTATACTCGAGTTTCGCCCTCGTTTGAGCTCGTCAGTAGTGCATATCCCTGACCGGTTCCGGAAACAGTCCCGGATCACGTGTGTGATAGCCTACGATGGGTAGCGTTGTGATGTTCTGTTGTGATAATTTGGTGTGTCCAGTGTGTGACGCGTGGTTACACACCCGCTTCACACACGTGATCCGGGACTGTTTCCGGATCCGGTCAGGGATATGCACTACTGACGAGCTCAAACGAGGGCGAAACTCGAGTATAGTGCTTCCATATTGACGTGGATAGGCCTTAGGTTCATACCAGAATGCGATCGGCGTTGCCAGTAGTGGGTTGTGCTCAATATTTAAATTTCAAATCCCGAAACAACCACATAATCAATTGATTGTTGCTCACTGGATTTAGGAGGCCTGGTGTTCCTTGCCAGTGAGAAGTCCTGATCGTTCGGGTCCCATCGATTGACGGACGTCGGTCGCGGCGATTGGGCAATCTTGAGCATAGCCTACTATGGGTAGCGTTGTGATGTTCTGTTGTGATAATTTGGTGTGTCCAGTGTGTGCCGCGTGGTTACACACCCGCTTCACACACGTGATCCGGGACTGTTTCCGGATCCGGTCAGGGATATGCACTACTGACGAGCTCAAACGAGGGCGAAACTCGAGTATAGTGCTTCCATATTGACGTGGATAGGCCTTAGGTTCATACCAGAATGCGATCGGCGTTGCCAGTAGTGGGTTGTGCTCAATATTTAAATAGATTTATTGCCTGGCATATTTCGCTGCATCTCGTCAGGTACATACTGCAGAATTCACACAACATAAAGTAAAATAACTAGATAAATCCTTCAAGCTGAAATATACACATTTTCGCACAGTAATGTCAATTGTCTACTATTCATCATTCATCATTGGCACCTTACCATCATGACAGACGATAGTTTGTTACATTGTGTTTCAAAAGGGCATAATAACTACATCCCATTGCGGTAGCGAATGTGACTGATAAGGACAATTAGCGCCGTAAATGGTCATTCACAGTGGATGCATGTGAACACATAGTAATTTCCACCATCATGCACCATCTTTGGTCTCACACCGAGCGTGTGTGACTTATCTGCAATAATTTTCTTCTTTGTCTTTATTCCATTTTTGGTGTTTACCCTCCATGCAACACGTTCAGCGGCGACTTGCTCCCAATGTGCATTATCAATGCCTGTATCAATCATGTCACGCTTACACACATCTTTGTATCGTAGCAGAGGCCGATCCTCAGATCTCTTACCCATCTGTAATTCACCAAAAATAGATGTCCTTTGTTATTCTACCATCATCCATCTTCCTAACGTGCCCTATCCATCTAAGTCTATGAAGACTGAGCATGGGATAAACCGTCACACAACCTGATCTTTCCAATACTTCAGTATTTGTGCTTTTGTCTTGCAACTGAATACTGTACCAAGTATTCTTTGAAGACACCACATATGAAAGCTGTTTAAACGTTTCTCTTGGTGTGAGTAAGTTGTCCCGGCTTCACTGCCATAAAGAAGAATACTAAGGACACAGGCCTGATAGACAAGGAATTTTGTTTTGGCAGTAAGCTTCCCGTTCTCCCAGACTCTTTTTGCTAACCTGTTCATTATTGTTGCTGTCTTACCAATCCTGATGTTGATTTCCTAATATAGAGATAATTTGCTATTTACCTCTGATCCTAGATATGTAAAATGGTCTACTATCTCTAGTTCGGCGTCGTCAATAAAGATTGATGGTACCCCATGTACACCTTGTGACATAATCCGTGTCTTCTTTTTGCTAATTGTTAAACCAAATTCAGAACAAGCATTGGAGAATGCGAATAGTATACGTTGTAATTCTTCCTCAGAGTGGATCGTAATTGCAGCATCATCTGTGTCGGGTGTATGAGATTGATGGCTCAACCCCAAAGAGAGAAAGAATGCTAAGTTCCTCCTTTTCAATGTGATCCTGCCCGTTATAATCAATTAAGCTAGCACTGGCTCAAATGCTTGTTTTAATATATAGAGTTTCGGAGAACCAAGAAATTCCTCCAGGGAACAATGTAACGTTTCCTGAAGGCCAACACTATCTTGCTGGGGGTTCCTTGCCTCTCTTATCTCAGCTAACTGATTAATATCTAGGGTGTGTCTTATTGAACTACTGACACGCCAAGAAAATACTCAAAGGAGGAAATAACCTCTTACATAATTTATTAAAACATAAACATGAATTATGGTCATTCAATACATTAACAACATTAATTTCAATTAGTATTATGCATCAATAGGTGTTCATACAAGTACAAGAAATGTCATAACCCTGGATGCCTGAAATATACATTTTACTAACATAATTTCATTTTATTTGGGCGAGACTATCTGAACTTGCTTATCCTAGTTGTACTTCAGGGTGTCTGGATTCCTGATGCCACTAATTCTTTGAGCTTGTGTTACGTTCTCCTAATGAGTGATAATTATCTCCCTAGTTATTAGGATAGTTGTTGTTTCCTTACACTCCAGGTAAGTTACCTCTATTACCGGGCTAGGATTCTGCTTGCCGGTGAGTTCTGTTTGGGATACTGTTCTGCATCACTTTGTCCGGATACTTCACTCACAAAAGAAAAGTCAAGCTGCTACCTTCACCAAGTCCTGCATTCACAAGTGCTGCATTCAAACTAGTCAGGTCTGGATCTAGTGATACTAAGCCACTATTTTAAATTTCAGCAATCAACAAACATCTAATCATACCATTAGAAATGTCATGATGTACTCTACTAAGTAACTAAGAAGTGAAATAAAAAAATGAATCTTTTTCCCAGAGAAAGATAAACATAGGAGAAAGATAGTCTTGGTGTTCTCAATGAGGTTTTACCAACATAATTATTTGCTCTAAATCCAATCTTCCACTATCAGGTGTTCAAGGTTTAACTAGCAGATGTGCAGTTTCATCTTCACCTATGCTGTCCTCAGGTCTCCCGATTAAGTAATACCTTGATTGATTTGGAATAGACAACTATGTTGACCATCTCTTCTGTACCTAGTTATCTTCTCTACCCCTTCTTCGGTTAAAAGAAAAAGGTCTCATACATTAAGGGTTTTAAATATAATTCCCCATTGCATGAGTATTTGATTATAAACAGTATAAGTACATCATGTTATCCATTTTGGCATAGTATTCAGGTGAATTATTTTCTAATCAAAAGTTTTAACGCGAGTATATTCCCTCCTCTTCACTGTGTCTATAATATGATTGTACTTTATTTATTATTATCATTCTCATTCTCATCATCATTACAGTCATTATTATTATATCATCATCATCATAATCATCATCATAATCATCATCATAATCATCATCATAATCATCATCATCATCATCATCATCATCATCATCATCATCATCATCATCATCATCATCATAATTACACTCATCATTTTCATTACAATCATCATCATCATTATTGTTAATATAATCACCATCTGATTATCATTACATTCATCAGGACACTAGCCCATCTATTGTAACATGAGTGATCTATAACACAAAATGGGGGTTTGCTTAAGATAAAAAATCAGATGCTTGTAGTACGCATGATGTGTAATATGGGTTGTGTCGCGCTTAGGGCACAAAACCAGATGAAGGTGCCATAAGTGATATACTATACAAAGTGTTGTCATGCGGTCTGAGTGTATTAAATGATTAGTTAGTGTTTGGGCTATGCCGAACATATTATCTGCTGATAGACAGGACATTATAAATCAATGTTGCCTTCTATCATAAGATTGATAGTTAGCTTATACCCTTCTTAGCATGTAACTTCATTCACTCATTCTCAGACATGATTCTAATACTTGCATGTAAGATAAGTAATTATGCTTATGTGATTTCCCAATGCTAACTTTAAATGTTTACCACCATTGGCATCACAATGAGATCTCAATCATTCATCAGACACAATCATATCTGTATGGATGACAATCAAACATACGTATGTGCTTTACACAGACTACATTCACAGATTCAACAACAATGACATTACAATAAAATCTCACCCTTCATCAGAAATTATAATATTTCCTGGATGATAATTAAGCCTACGGATGTGTTTTTACAAATGATACATCCACATCTGTTTAACAATAATGAAATCACACATTAATCTCCATAGACATGCTCTCAGCAATGACATAGATTTATGTGATCATTAGGAATAATTATGAGAGTCACAAATGATGCTTCCTCAAGTTCAACAATAATGAAAATACACATGGATACCCACATGCTCTCATAGGTTTATGTGATATACACATTCATTATCATGTATCATAACCATTCTTGCATGGTGGTTGATTAAGCATTATTTTGTGGCACAAATATGCATTTGCCTCACCCTATGGTTGCTTTAACCCTCACACAAATTATGATACCTCTAGGAATTTATTTACCTCTCAGGTGTTCATGGGATTAAAAAAAACGACTTGTTTGTTCATGTGCTCATGTCAAAATATCTACTTGACTAATTCACATTACACTAAATTGTCTTACCAGTGTTGGCACAAGTAAACTAGTTTCTTTTTACTGAACTAAGTATTACTTAGCTTTTAAATCTTAAGTTATTCACCAACTCCTAAATTACTGCTGATTGAGTTTACTACTTAAGAATAAGATGTACAACTAAGTCTAATGCTAACACATTAAATACGTTGTTTACTAGAAGAAAAGGAACTTCACTGGGTTGTCCTAATGTACAGTTTATCCATGAACTATGGTAAATGAATATAATATTATTTAGTTTCTACTAAATTAATTTCCATTGGTGACAGGTTTCCGAATCTGATTGCGATATCTTTGTTGTCTGAGGCTTTACTCCTCTTAGTAATCAAACTATGTTATATTTTACTATTTGTTTGGGAGGGTGTTCTCACTCCATCAACTGCCTCAGATCTTTTCTGTCCCGTGCGTGGTTGATGTAAACAGACCGTGTTCCGGTCGTTCGTCTTTTTTATGTACCTTTTCCCGATTCCAGTTTTTGGTATCTCGCCGAACTGGATCTGTTGTTGTAAAATGTTGGATTTTCCGCAATGGAACAAACTATTCCTATATACTCAATTGCTGTACGGAGAAATATTTGCAGCACGTTACGGCTTGTGAAAAATTATACCACAATCTGCAAAAAAGCAACTCTCTGATCAGTACCATCATAGTTTTGATCTTGGCCTTTAGTCTCTGAGCATTGTAGAGTCCGCCATCTGAGCTGAGTGAATGTATATACCACCATCCTGATCACGAAAGGTATATTTCAGTAGAAGTGAAAAGTATATTACAAAAAGGGTGGGAGCTAGTGCACAACCTTGCTAAACTCCACTCTTGATTTCAAACTCTTCTGAAGTTGCACCATCCAACTTGATTATACCCTTCATGCCTGCGTGGAACGATACTACAATGGACAGAAGAGTTGGTGGGCAGCCAATATTATTTAGTGCCTTGAACAGACCCCCAAGACTGACCAAATCAAATTTCTTTGTGAGGTGGTTGATTCTGTTCACAGCATTTTTCTTGCATTTGTCACAATGAGAATATCATATCGATCTTAGACCTGTTCTGTTGGAAGCCACACTATGATTCGGGATAGATTTGATTTCTTAGGACTTGAAGTTTGCGCAGAACAATTCTGGCAAATACTTTCCCAACAATACACAGAAGTGAGATACCCCTATATTTGTTACAGTCGCTCCGATCGCCCTTGTTCTTGCACAGTGTTATGATACTTGAATCTTTGAAATCCTGTGAGTCTTGTCCTTCTTGCCAGCATAGCTCTATTAGCTGGTGGATCTGTAGAGTGAGTGTATCTTGCCCACTCCTGATAACCTCTATTGGAATCCCATCCTTACCTGGAGCCTTGCCAGGTGCAAGTTCATTTATATCACACTTAACATCTGTTATGGTGGGAAGTGTGTCCAGGTGGTCAAGAGTTGGTAGGGCCTCTTCCCCTAGTGTGGTCTCACTTGAGTAAAGCTCCAAATAGTGCTCTACCCATCTACCCGTCTGCTGTTTCTTATCAGTGATGATTTCTCCAGTCAAGGTTTTTAGTGGTTCACTTCTTTTGATCATTGGACCACAGGCAGTCTTTATTCCTTCATACATGCTTCTGATGCTTCCTTTATCGCTTGCATTTTGAATGGTCTCAAATAACTTGATCCAATACTCATTTGCACACTGTCTGGCAGCCTTTTGCACATCCTTCCTAGTTTTCTTCAGCTCATTGAGAGTGTTACGCGTTGTTCTTTCCTTGTTTCTTACGAGAGCTATCTTCTTTTTATCAATCAAGGGCTGTAGTGTTTGGCTGTTTGCCGCAAACCAGTCCTGCTTCTTATGATCCACAGTGTCGTAAACCCCTACCGCTGTTTTATAAAGAGTTTCCTTAAGTGTACCCCACTTTTCACTTGCTGAACACTTTTCTGATATATCAGTGAAAGCGTCTTCAAGTTGCTGTTGAAACTCAAAGCAATTATCAGGATCGTGGGTGTTAATAATATTAATCATGGGGCTAGATTTGTGTTTAGCTGTGTAGATTCTCTTTGGTCTCAGTATAACCCTTGCAACAACCAATGAATGATCAGTATCACAGTCAGCACTGTGGTAACTTCGAGTTAATGATGTTTGGTTCAGATGTTGTCTCCATGTGATGATGAAGTCCAGCTGATGCCAATGGCCTGATCTTGGATGTTTCCATGTGACCTTGTGCAGCTTTTTTGTTTTAAAAAAGGAGTTTGTAATACATAGGTCATTTCTGGGGCAATGCTCCAGCAGCCTTTGCCCATTTTCATTCATGCGACCGATGTTGTATTTTCGAAGGCACGCTGGTCACGAACTCGAGTCCTTGCCCACACGAGCATTGAAATCACCGAGCATATAAATGTAGTCAGATTTTGGAACTGCCTTGATCACAGAGTCTAACTCCTCATAGAACGAACCCTTCATATCATCAGGGGAAGTAAGTGTCGGTGCATATGCAGTGATAATGGTGGCAAAACCACAACAGGTTGCCAAGAGCACGGATAATAGTCTTTCATTACCTCCAGCTGGAATTTCAATCATTCCCAGTAGCGAATTCTTCACTGCAAAGCCCACACCATGTTTCCCTGCTTTCTGTCTACTCTCTACCCTTCCACACACAAAAAAGGTGTAATTGTTTTCTCTGAGTGACCCTTCCTCGGCGAGGCGAGTCTCCTGCAATATCAATGTTAAGACGATTGAGATCGGCACCAATCACATTCTCACATCGTCAATATTCGTCAGATCAGTAGAAAATCCTAGACACATGGTTCTTACGTTCCAGGTTGCAAGCCGTAGCTTGAGGTTTCTATTTTCCTTTTTAGTAATACTTGGTGCGTTCGTTTTACAGCATTCGATACAGATTGTGTCTTAGATCCAAACAACCATTGAAGCAGACAGGCTATGGCGGATCAGCACTCACTTGGCTTGGGGATGCCCAGCTTGAGGCAGGCGGTAGCTGATCAGTGACACCTGTAGGTATCTCCCACCGTCAGAGGCA
Source organism: Cepaea hortensis (assembly GCA_963921405.1). Classification (NCBI taxonomy): domain Eukaryota; kingdom Metazoa; phylum Mollusca; class Gastropoda; order Stylommatophora; family Helicidae; genus Cepaea; species Cepaea hortensis. The sequence goes on from OY992876.1 coordinate 115,565,129, forward strand.
ACTTATGGCGCCCCATGTCTACGCCAACTGAAAGGACTTATAACCCGTAACTGCTACCTCTCGCTTTGATTCCGAGACCGGTTAAGACCAGGGATGGAATTATTCCTCTCCATAGCACAAAGCCTGGACTAAAATATTGAGACTATGTGCTGCCCATGCAGCATGGTCCCTCTCATGGTCTGTCTAATTCACTCCAGAGGAAAGATAACAGCAATACATCTGGGATAAGACAAGGTGCAGAAGCTGCCGGATCAGCAAAGCAATTCTCTAACTGTCCGCCTGTCTGGGCTACGATCCTAGACCAGCTGCTAACCAAGGCTTAGGGCCTGGTCTGCCCTGCCATGACATTTTGTCTTTAGGTTGCATTTCCACGCACCAGGATAAGGCTTGTACACTCCCAATTGCGCTCTTCCGACCGAAGCATTTGGCACAATGTGGGGTGTCAGGTTTGGTAAGCGCCGCCCAACATTCGGTGCTAACAGAAAGCAGGTAGTACCGTCTGTTGTCATTACGGTAGCTCAGTCATATCTGACTGAGACCTGACTATAATTTTGTCCAATTTTCTACCACGGAAAGTCTAAAGTGACTATCATGTCTTTCTGTTTTCACTAAACTGTAGATTAATTATTATGGCTTCTGCAAACTTTAACTTTTTACTGTATTGATATTTTAATTGAGACAACATCTTGCAATAATAGCATTTCGGCGATATATAAGCCCACGAAAGATATCGGAAGTCGATGAAGACGATTAATCACCCCACGGCACTTATTATGTTAATCACATCACCCATCCAGTGTGGATTGGTCTATGAAATGAATGGCTGAGACCTTGTACCCAGAACGTGGGAAAGAGTCCTAATATTTTCAAATGGGCTCGATCAATCAATCAGGTGCCGTCTCCACAATGATGGTTGGCTGCAATGGATCTCCAACGCTGTCTGTCTCTCATCTGGACTGTACATTTTGTCAGACTGATGTTCGTCCATCTCTTGATGTTATCTTCCCACTTGTATCGCTGTCTACCTCTTGCTTGCTTGCCTTCAACCTTGCCCTCCAGTATGTTTATATAAGAGTGTTATGTCTTTTAACGAGGCCGAAATATTTCACGTGCCTCTTGTTTATTTCTGTCATCAACTCTCTTTTCATTCCCACGAAATACCACATATTCTTCTGTATATCCCCGTCTCCAGGGTCTCTATGCGACTTTCCAGTTCAGTGGTTCTCAACCTTTTTTGGCCCGTGCCCCCCCTTCACCACATTTTCAGAACGTCATTCCCCCCATTTCATATTTCCTACCTAAAAATCCCCCCACCCCTACACAGTATACGTAAAAATGGAAGGTAAATATGTTAAAACAGGTCTAGACATCCACATAAAACGTGATTTGTGGGTCTACTTACTTTATAAAATGAATTTTAGAAGGATGAGTCGTACATAACTGTAAAGTATGAAGGGAAAAGCAATATCAAATAATCGGTTCTTGTATTAACGCGATCTTGAAATGATCTTCATCCCCCCCCCCCCCATGGAAACCCTAAAATTCCCCCCTGGAGGGGGGGGGGAATTCCCCACCGGTTGAGAACCACTGTTCTAGTTGCTCGTTCAATGTCCTGGCTTCCGCGCCATACAATAGTTTTGAATATACGTAACGTTTGACAATTCTCATTTGTAATGCGTTGTTAATCTCTGTAGATGTTAATACTGATTTCATGCTTTTGAAAGAATTTTTGGCCATTTCTATTCTCTTTCTGATTTAGTGGACAGGAAGCTGGTTATTCCCTAGTCAAAATCGAACACCATATATAAGTGTAACACCGCGCACCCACAGTGTAGATACTATGTAGACATTATTTCACATACAAGACCGGTATGTCGTCATACGCGTCTGCACCTAGGAAAGCTCACGACTCGACTATGATTGATTTAATTCTATACTATTACTAACCTCAAATTCCCCAGCGACATTATACGAGCACGAATGACAATGATAAATGCAGTGTATAGATACTTATTAAAACAACACTGAAGCAGGGAAACAACAATTTAATACGAGAAGGCACAGAATGACAACTAAGTAGTATGACAAATATATCTGGGTGTTTTCCGATCGACTGGGAGTTCCCACATAAAGGGTTTCCTACTTGAGCGAGATAGAAAAAGACACGGCAATAAGGATTTCCGATCTCCAAGATTTCGTTATTTCGGGTGCTAAAACTAGGTCATAGTATGTCGTCATGTAGCAACGAAGACAGACGGAAATGCCCTTTTTTGGCACAAGTAAGAAATATTAAACGCAAATAAAAAAAATACACGCGCTGTGCTGCGGCATTCACGGAAGTAAATTTTCCAAATATGGTTATCTCCGTCACAAGTGATAATCGGAATCCCCACCCAGTCGTATAAACGCAACCAATGAAAGCGCAGGAGGTATGAAGCAACATGTGAAACATTTGATGTGAACTGAAAACATGGATGAAAGGCAATCAGACAGCATGTTGTCATTCGCGGCGAACACATTGGATTGTGAAGTTAAACAATTTACATTCGCTATGCCTCGGGTTGTACCCGACCAACGGATTACCTTTGAAAACGACGAACTGTTTAGAAAATTAAGTAGGGACAGCGAGGTGAGATATGTTTATCACCTGTGTTTGTTGTTAATCTATAACGTTTTAAGCAATGGCTTTGTAAAATAGTCTATTAATATATTATACGAATTGGATTTCTAAGGAGCTTTCTTTCTATATTATTTATTTCTCCTGACGAGTGCTAGTCACTTGTCCGTATTTATTTCAGGAAGTAATATGTTTGTGGTTATTTTGTTTGGTGCATGTTGATCGTTATAGGTTATAGCGGTCAATATGCAGCTATAACGGAGTCTAAAGTATACCTGCATTTCCTTTCTAGGTAAGATACACCGGTTTTCGGGATAGACCGTTAGAAGAGAGGCAAATGAGATTCCAGGCAGAAGCTAGAGAAGGTCATGCCGATCTGGTAAGTGGATTAATGTTTCAATTATTATATTATTCGTTAGCACGGCCGGAGTTTTATTTCCTTGTTTGCTTGCTAAGGAGAAAGTTGTTTTCCTGTAAAACCAAGAAACACGGCTATTTAAAATAACTACTGTGTGTTATTACGTCGCTTGTTTCTCAGAATTAGACTGAGCTAGCAGTGGTTAAACTGAGAATGCAATGTGTAACGGGTACATAAAAACAGAAAGACAGGCTTTAACAAGAACGTGATCGTTGATATCTGAATAGACGTTGGGGCTACATAGGCTTCACCAGCACACAAAGCAAATCTCGCTGGTCTGTGGTTTTATTTACCAGTGAAGCCGCAACGTCCACTTTGAGTTTATGATCGTGTGTTTTGCACTTTCTGTTTGTCTTTGATTTATGATTTATTTATTCTCGGAACGAGCGATTAGAAGTCATAGGTTGATGGGGCACAGGTTGCTGGTGTTAACTGTTATATGTTCTTCACTCCAAGATATTGTTTACATTTACCCATTCTGAATAAATTGTGGCGTCGGTAAGAGAGACCTACAAAAATCAGAATTTTAAGAGCATGCATCTTTCCAATTGCAACTTATGCCTGTGAGACCTGGACACTTACTAAACAAGCTGAACGGCGCATAAATGCCTTTGAATATAAATGTTATAGACGAGTTCTAAGAATATCTTGGATACAGAAAAGAACAAATGCATCTATACGACAAGATCTGAATAGTGAAGAAGGTTGGCGGGTAACGATGATAAAACTAAGAAAATTAAAATATTTTAATCACTTGAAACGTCATGAAAGTTTCGAGAGAACAATAATGGAGGGGTACATGCCAGGGAAGAGAGGAAGACGAAGGTCAAAAAGGAGATGGGTGCAGGGTGTGGCGGGTGATCTCCAGATTGGTGTATCGGGCGCGTGGCATCTTGCTTATGATCGAGAAGTTTTCCGAAAGGTTGTTATGGGAGCGGGGATCTGCAAAGGACATGCTACTGAATGAATAGATGTTCTTGTGGTTACTTGAACTCATTAGTTTGAGATAACTGTTACACTTACCATCTCTTTTATATTTTCTAAAAAACAAATGCGCCAAGCACCATATGCTTCATGCGTCTCAAAGCGCGTACAACAGTCCAGATTTTGTTGCTTTTTTAACTTGTTCAATCCAAGCGAATTATTACCTGTATCCGCTCTGTTCTTCTGGCTACTTTCCGGTATGTGGGACTCAACAAGTACAGATGAAGTAAAGCAATGGCTCGTTTTCCATTCCCGCGTTTCTATATATCACTTCTGGTAATCTGTGTCGTGATTTATCGCGGGATTTTCAATTAGGAGTTCATCTGAAGCATTGAGCTTCAAATTACTGTTACCAATCACGACCCAAAAGTTATTTCAAAATTGAGCTTGTAATAGATTCCGGTTTTGAAAGCATACTACTTTGTGTTAGATTTGTGGATTGTTAAAAATCTTTGACAACATTGATAGGAAATCGCTTTTGGAGATTGATGATTGGTGAGACATTATGGATTCCACAAGAAAACTATTACCTTAATAAGGGCAACATTTGAAGATATGAAAGTAGAGCTCTCCATGAAGGAATAATAACAAACACATTCGAAATAAACACAGGACCGCATTTTGTCACCATTATTATTATTACTGACATTATACGCGTTTATGAAGACAGCAATAATTACCACCGGATATGGAATTCAATGGCCCCCCGACAGAGCAACTTGATGGTTAGGATTTCGTAGACGCCATTGCCCTCCTGTCTCACTCGAGAAATCAGACCCAGTATAAACTAAACACACTGAGCTGATTACCTGCCGTAGGATAATATATCGCCAAAAGTGTGAACAGAAGGACGATGTATCGCCAAACATGTGCCATCGTGATATTTATTTTTCGTAAAGAATACTTTGTTGAATTACTAAATTGTGAAGCTCCAAGTAACACTTTCCCACAGGAAGCGGTTCTAACGTGTGAACCACAAACTGAAAAACCTGTTTTTGAAGAAATCCTATATGTAATAACACGACTTAAAAACAATAAGGCAACTGGGGCTGATGGAATTGCTGCTGAATTTATAAAGGCAGGCGGCCATGCATTACATCTAAAGCTATACGAACCAATAATAAAAAATCTGGAGGACAGAAGAATTACCCCATGACTGGAAAGAGTCATTATTGATACCTATCTTTAAGAAAGGAGACAAGTTCCAATGTGAAAATTATAGAGGAATATCACTACTGTCCATAAGCTATAAGATACTATCCGCGGTATTACTAAATAGACTAAAACGATATTCAGAAGACATATTAGGTGACTACCAGGCGGATTTCAGACAAAACAGATAAACAATAGATCAGATATTTATCTTACGACAAATTGCCGAGAAAAATTGGGAATATAAAAGAGATCGCCATAACATTTTTGTGGATTTTAAAAAGGCTTATGATAGTGTCCATAAGAATAGTCTATGGAATGCTATGCAGGAATTTGGAATACCAAGGAAGTTAATCAACATGACCAGACTATGCATGGAAGATACTTATAATATAGTAACATATAAAGGCAGGAAATCAGACCCTTTCCAAATACCATCTGGCTTGAAACAGGGTAATGCACTATCGCCGCTCCTTTTCAATCTGGCTCTAGAGAAAGTTGTAAGGAACGTAAAGGAGGAATGTGCTATTGGAGGAACATCCAGACTGCTTGGTTATGCAGATGATACAGATATTATAGGGGAAAATGAACAAAAGACATTTGAAATATTGTCTCACTTAAAGGAAAAAGCTCAACAAATGGGGCTGGTTATCAACCAAGATAAGACAGAATATATGGTAATTTCAAGAGAAGGAACGGCTAAAAACTCTGGCCACATACAAATAGATAATATGACCATTAAAAGAACGGAAACATACAAATACCTGGGTACAATCTTCAACTGCTTTAACATAATAAGGGAAGAAATACAAGCTAGAATCAACTCTGGAAATAAAATATACTATGCACTACAACAGCTGCTAAAATCAAATGCGCTATCTCGTAACCCCAAGATCACAATATACAAAACACTGATTAGACCAGTTGTGCTGTATGGCTCTGAAATCTGGAGTACAACTAAAGGAGACGAAGCCTTGTTACAAACCTTTGAGAACAAAGTCTTAAGATGCATCTCTGGGCCCATTAGGGATATACAAAGTGGAGAGTGGAAAAAGAAGAAGCAACAAAGACATTTATGATCTGTTTAAGTCCCCGCTAATCACTGGTATCATGAAGGCTAATGGCTGGGGCATACAGAAAGAATGGAAGATAATAGGGAAACAAAACTCTCTTACACTCAGGAAATAAATGACCGAAGACCCCGAGGTAGACCAAGAGGACGGTGGAGAGTTAATATACATACAGATCTAAAGCACTTGGAATCAGCGACTGGCAAGAGAAGGTCAACCAGAGAGATGAATGGAGACGGCTTGTATCTGCAGCAAAGAACCTCAATGGCTCGGAATGCTGAAGAAGAAGAAGAAGAAGAAGAAGAAGAAGAAGAAGAAGAAGAAGAAGAAGAAGAAGAAGAAGAAGTATCATCCGCAATTTTAATGCTCAGTACATCTGTTATTATTATCCACACTTAGTCCTTTTATGTGACGTTCTGTTGCTATGATATGTATCATTTCTGGTAACTATAAAACCTTCTGTTCCCTCTGGCATATTGCGTTGGAATATGATGATAATGAGTGGCATACGGTAGCTTAGTGGCTAGACGCTCACCTACCCGCGCGGCGGTTCTGGGTACGAGCCTCTTCGGGGCGCATTCGGTTTTTATAAATTGATTTGAACTCCCAAGTGGTCCCCCGCCTAATATGAGTACCAGGGAATGTCTTGGAATTCACATCACCCAATGAGTGTCGCTTTTTCTATAAAAATATGAATTTAGCAACATCAGCCAAATGCGCATTAAAGCGTTGAAAGAACCCTTTGCTTACTTTCTGCTGTAACAATGAAATACCGGAAACTTGTAGAAGGAACAATAGCAAGCTAGGAATAATCCCAGTATATAAACAATAAATAAATGATCATGTTACACTCCCTAAGGACATATGGTGCTAGACTCATATTTGTACATTGATTGTGTGGTATGTGAGAACTGTATTAAGATCTTGTGGTGTGTGGAGAGATCTAAGGAACTGTATTAAGATCTTGTGGTGTGTGGAGAGATCTAAGGAACTGTATTAAGATCTTGTGGTGTGTGGAGAGATCTAAGGAACTGTATTAAGATCTTGTGGTGTGTGGAGAGATCTAAGGAACTGTTTTAAAATCTTGGGGAATCTGGAAAGATCTAAGGAACTGTATTAAGATCTTGTGGTGCGTGGAGAGATCTAAGGAACTGTTTTAAAATCTTGGGGAATCTGGAAAGATCCAAGGAACTGTATTAAGATCTTGTATGTGGCGAGATCTAAGGAACTGTATTAAGAGCTTGTGGTATGTGGACAGATCTAAGGAACTGTATTAACATCTTGTGGAATGTGGAAAGGTCTCCAGTTAGTTGCATATCCTTTACAGGTCGTTGCAGTCAATTAAGCATATTTTGCTGTTGAGATCTCTTCTTGGCACGTTTACGTTCAGTAAATCAGGAGTTATCCCAGGAACTGTATTACAGTCTTGTGTTATGTGGAGAGATATAAGGAACTGTATTTAGATCTTGTGGTGTGTGGAGATATATAAGGAACTGTATTTAGATCTTGTGGTGTGTGGAGAGATCTAAGGAACTGTATTAAGATCTTGTAAGTGGAGAGATTTAATGAACTGTACTAAGATCTTGTGGTGTGCGGAAAGATCTAAGGAACTGTATTAAGATCTTGTGGTGTGTGGAGAGATCTAAGGAACTGCATTAAGATCTTGTGGTGTGTGGAAAGATCTAAGGAACTGTATTAAGATCTTGTGGTATGTGGAAAGATCTAAGGAACTGTATTAAGATCTTGTGGTGCGTGGAGAGATCTAAGGAACTGTTTTAAAATCTTGGGGAATCTGGAAAGATCTTAGGAACTGTTTTAAGATCTTGGGGAATCTGGAAAGATCTAGGATACTGTATCCAGGGGGATTTTGAAAAGTCTAGAGAATCGTATTCAAAACTTAGGGGAAATGGATAGATCTGGGGTACTGTATCTTGGGGAATGTGGATAGATCTATAGTAAGAAAGATGTTGGCTCCGCAGAAATTTACAATATATAATGGGGAAAAAATATCAGGGATCAACACATTGTGTCACAGAAGAATACTCAATGAACATACGAAATGAAGAAATAAGGACTAAAGTGGGGGTTACATCAGTGCGATATTTCATCAGAAAACAGCAAGTTAAAAAGGTTTGGCCATATAACTATTTTACCAACTAACAGTATACCACAACAAGCAATGATGAACATACCAAATGGAAGTAGAGGAAGAGGCCGGCCACGTAAACGATGGACAGAGGGAATAGCAACGTTCATGGGAATCTCGATATATGAAGCCATAAACGGGCACTCCCCTGTTGTTTATGCTTCACCTCAACACCGCACGGTACAAAAGCAACAAGCTGAGATGAAATGAGATGAGATGAGAAAGAAATAACAGACATAATAAGTTTACTCCGTGGCAATAGTTTTACATTTAATAACTTCGCCTCGAAGACTTACATGAATAATTAATGATTTTGTCTGGACTGTAAACGATTTCATCAATTTCTGTTTAGAATATTTAGTAGAGCATTGTTTAAATGGTTACCAGTTCTATTTGCGATTATGTAGGCTGGTTTCAGATTGCATGTGACTGTCTTCTTGTATGTTGCATTCTGTATTGCAAAATCGAAGGATTATAACGTGGGCTGTTTCTAGTAGTTTCACAATTGCACGGTGTCTACACGGGAGTGCTTCTAGTACAGGGGTTCTCAACCGGTGGGGAATTCCCCGCCCCTCCCCCGGGGGATTTTAGGGTTTCAAGGGGGTTGGGGGTGGTATTCACATTATTTCAAGATCACGTTAAAACAAGAACCGATTACTTGATATTGTTTTTCCCTCCAACTTTACGGTTCTGTACTTCTCGCCCTTCTGAAATTCATTTTATAACGTAAGTAGACCCGCAAATCACGTTTTATGTAGACGTCTAGATTTGTTCTAGTATGTGTTATTAAATTTAGCTTCCATGTTTACGTATACTGTGTAAAAAAAAAGGGGGGGGGGATTTATAGGGAGGAAATACGAAAGGGGGGGGGGGGGATGGCGTTCTGAAAATATGGTTAAGGGGTGCACGGGCCAAAAAAGGTTGAGAACCACTGTTCTAGTAGTTTCACAATTACACGGTGTCTACACGGGAATATTACAGTAGTTTCACAATTATACGGTGCATATACGGAAATGCTTCTAGTAGTTTCACAATTACACGGTGTCTACACGGGAATGTTTACAATAGTTTCACAATTATACGGTGCATATACGGAAATGCTTCTAGTAGTTTCACAATTACACGGTGTTTATACGGAAATGCTTCTAGTAGTTTCCCAATTACATAGTGTCTACACGGGAACGCAGTGATGTATCACCTGTCACCGTTACTTAAGTATCGGCACATCAGTACAGAAGTCAAGTTATCATCATCACGTGCCTCACAAGTAGTGTAGACTTTCGTGTCTCTCCACAGGTCACTGTCCTTGGTGTTCTGGTTCAATTTTATTGATGCTATTTCTGCATGCCATCTTCTTAGATAATTGAGCATAATTTCTCTTGATCCGCCTCTTCTGCTCACTACATAATCCCGAAGAACACTTTATCTGTAAACTCCACCTACCAATGAGTCAGTTAGTTGCATATCCTTTACATGACATCGCAGTCAACCCCAACATTTTTTGGTTGGTTTTGATTTCTTGGTACGTTTACGTTCAGAAGTTTGCCATTGCTTTCTGAACGATCGGCACTAATGAAATTTTATGAAAATACAACGCAAGGCCCCGGTTCGAATCCTCGGTTAGGTGTGGGATTTTTTTTTCTGTCGGGGGCAAAAAGAAAATCCTAACCTGCACAGTTCGCGGCGACTGCACTAGCCAGGCGGCCTTAATTCCTCATGCTCAAAGCCCCCCCCCCCCCCCCCCCCCGCCATACACCGCAAGGTTATTGGCAGTAAATAACAGTTAACAGTTTGACAACGCAAGGCGGTCTATTGTCAAATCGTCCGCAGCTCTGTTGCAAGCGCGGTATGCGGGAGTACGAATTGCGTTCGTAAGTCCTTTGCCACACAGCTGGCTTTACTGAAAGACAACATATAAAGTGGTTCGAACATTTTTGTGAGAATGAAGTCCTATCGGCCACCGCTGTGTGTCTACAGTCCAAGCAGGTCTGACTAAAGAGCTGAAGGAAGACACATAAACGGATGGACAAATTCTATCAAGAACGTGGAGAACAAATAGAAACTCAGCGAAATCCTGGCGACACACTCGGTTGAAGTCTAGAAATTCACCTTTGACCCATCCCCCTGTCAACACTTCCCACCCCCGACTCTCTTTAGCAAGTAAAGACCAACAGACCTCGTCAGATGGAGATAGTAAATTATTAAACATAACAAAGTTCCATTACAGGAAACTAAACAGAACAAGCTGCTAGAACTTGACACTAAATATAAACATCTTTTAACACATAATTCTAAATAGGGACATCTGTTACTACAGTAAGGTAAATAGAACATATGTTACTACAGTCAGCTATATAGAAACATCTGTTACTACGAAAATCTATTATAAAAACATCTGTTACTGCAGAAAGCTAAATATAAACATCTGTTACTACAGAAAGCTATGTAGAATCATTTGTTACTACAGAGCATGCTCAAGAAGATAGAGTTGGGGTAGATCCGAAGAGTGGTTGCTGCCTCTGGAGCGGTCTCGGCTGGCAAAAATTAGTTTCATTTTCGTGCCAGGGCATGCGGGAGTACAAGGAAATGAGCGGGCTGACAAGCTCGCAGGTGAGGCTACTGTGGAGGGCGGACGCGCCATGGACCAGCTGACATTCTAAACGCTTTACGAGAAGTAAATCATTCGCAAGAACCAAGTGACAACTGTGAATCTACAACCATAGTCAGGATGCGAGAATAGCAAAGAGGTGTGGCCAAACAAGAACACTACGCTGGAAGCCAAAGAAGATTGATAAACCAACACAGAACTGGTGTCGTGAGCCGCTACACGCTGCGGGATTTGCGGAGGGGATCCGAGCATTTATGGACTGAATGGTTCGATGTGCAATGAGGATGATCTGTCGACTATGTGCAACGAGGATGATCTGTCGACTAACTAATTAACTAACTAGAAAGTAATACAGAAACATTTGTTGCTATAGAAGGCTAAATAGAAACATACGTTACTATATAATGCTATATAGAAAACCTGCTACTACAAAAAAGCTATATAAAAATGTCTGTTACTACAGAAAGTTATATAGAAACAAATGTTACCAAATAATTCTAAATAGAAACACCTGTTACTAGAGAACGCTATTTAGACACATCAGTTACTACAGGTAGCTAAATATAAACATCTGTTACTATAGAAAGCTATACAGAAACATCTGTTACTACAGACAATTATATTAGAAACATCTGTTACTACAGAAAACTATATAGAAACATCTGTTAATACAAAAAGCTATATAGAAACATCTATTATACAGAAAGCTATATAGAAACGTCTGTTACTACAGAAACCTATTTGGAAGCATATGTTACTACATAAATCTAAAAAGCAACAGCTTTTACTACAGGCGAATAAAAATAAAAATATGTTAGTAGAGAAAAGTTAATATGAAGGGATATTACTACAGGACATTAAATAAGAAAGTTGTTGCTACAGGAAATTAATTTTTATCAAAGCTCTTACTACAAGAAACTCAATATACATCGATGTACTACAGGAAACTAAATATACATCGATGTTCTACAAGAAACTAAATATACATCGATGTTCTACAGGAAACTAAATAGACAACACTTTTACTACAAGTAACTAAATGGAAGCAGCTGCTACTACATGAGATTAAACAGAAATAGCAATTACTCCAGTACACTCAACAGAAACAGTTAACACTTCGGAAACTAAATAGAGAAAACTTTTAACATAGGAAGTTAATAGAAATTTTTCAGTACAGGAAACTAAATAAAGAAAACTGTTAACACAGGAAGCTAAAAAGAAACAGCTGTGGCTACAGGAAGCTAATAGAAAAAGCTGTCAACACAGGAAATTAATTAAATATAGAAATTACTACAGTAAGCTGAAATGGAAAAGCCACATTCCCACATTAAATTAACATAAAAATAAAATGTCTCTACGTGAAACAAAATAGAACAACACATTATTGCAGATACTTAAACGGAGCAAGTTCTACACACACACACACACACACACACACAAACAAAAACGACATAACAAATGAAACAAATCAATAGAGTTTTAGAAAATTCTCCTTATCCTGACGAAGATGTTTAAAATGAAGAAAGTTTTGTTTCGTTTATCTAAAGCAGTGTTTCCCAACCTTTTTTGTGCCATGCCCCACTTAAGCCTTTCTAAAATTCATATTGCCCCCCTCCCCCGCCCCACGCCCCACCTCAACATATACATTATTTTTAATATTCAAAAATTGAAATGTTCACTAAAGAAACTTGAATGATAGGTTTTAGGAAGAAATCACTAGGTAATTATTGAGCAAACACAGTAAGTAAATTTTCAAAACATATAATGGAGAACTGAAATTCAAGTACAAAATAATTTTAATGAAAGATTTTTCTATATTATTTTAATTATTAGTAATTATTTATTATTTAAATTTAGTGAGATCCTTGCGCTTGATGCTTGCTGCAAAGAGATCTTATGTCAGGTTCCAATTTAGTTAACTTCAGTCTCAAGTCTCCCCGTTTTGTTATATTCAGCCGATTTCTTCCATTTTCGAATTGCCCCCCTTAACAGTCAAATTGCCCCCCTGTGGGGCGTGGGCCCCACGTTGGGAAACACTGATCTAAAGTATGATATCACGACTTCCAGCATGGGATCGGGGGTGGAGGAGATAACGGCAGCGTTCCGATGGCTGGAGAACAGTTCAGTACGACATGTTGTGTTTGCACACCAGGTGCATAATGGAGAGTGAAGTGAATAAACAAGCTGCAGCAATTAGACGATTCCCGCCAATTTCGTGCAAACAGAAAGACTTCGTTATAAATTTGTGATTACCGTGGGGATAACAAATTACCCACATTCAAACAATATCAGTGACCACGTGTTTCAAATATTTCAAGCACACTGCAACGCATATATTCACTTTAATATGATATAATCATCATGGGCCATGCCGATAAACGTAGGCGTCATGTTTTGCCATCTCACGCGATTATCAGAGTTGTGAATCAGCTCAGTGTTCTTGTCTCGACCATACCACGTGGCCAAGTCATCGAGGTATTTACTTCTCTGCCGTCCCATTGTTTTCTTCCCCTAAATCTTGCCAGTTGTCATCAAGTTCTCCAATTTATTTCTTATCATAACGTGTCCAACACAAAACTATGACTGTCTACGTCTAATTTCTCTAATTACTTTTCGGTTTTCATTTGTTTCTTGAAGGAATTGTTCATTGGTTTTACTATCTGTCCATGGTATTCTTTGCATTTTCCTAAAAAGCCACATGTCCACAACCATCATATGTTTTTCAGCTTATCTGCTCATTATCCACATTTGATATATGACTCATAAAGTATGCTATATAAAGTAGGAACTTGTATGTCTCGCGTGGAGTGGCTTCCATCGCTCGAAAAGACGAATACCATGAGAATATCGAGAGTATTCTTTCAAGGGGAAGCGGGTATGCAAGGAAACGAACAGAGTAATAGATAGACTACGGCTGTTTTGGGAGGGAGGTTGGACTATGACAAGATTAAGGTAGTGCAGGCTCTCAGGGATCAAGTGGAAAATGCAGCAAAACAATCATAGGACCCACATTTGAAGAGGCTGACTTAAAGGATGGGAAAGGGGTGAGTGAGGCACTGAACAAAACTAAACCCAATAAAGGTAAATAAAGGCGGACGTTCAGTGAGTCTGCTGGTGGTAGTATCGGCGTGGGAACTCTTTCATAGATACTCAATAAAAAAGGAGATGAAGCACGCGTGAGCAATACCCGAGTGCATTGATGTTGATTTTTAAAATTTCATATTTCATATAGCTGAATTTCAAGTACTGTTTCATATTTCATATAGTCGTATTTGAAGTACTGTTTCATATTTCATATAGTTGTATTTGAAGTACTATTTCATATTTCATATAGTTGTATTTGAAGTACTGTTTCATATCTCGTTTAGTTGTATTTGAAGTACTATTTCATATTTCATATAGTTGTATTTGAAGTATTATTTCATATTTCATATAGTTGTATTTGAAGCAGTTTCATATTTCATATAGTCGTATTTGAAGTATTGTTTCATATTTCATATAGTTGTATCTGAAGCAGTTTCACATGTCATATTGTTATTGTGAAGTACTGTTTCATTTATTTAACAGGCTTTCGTGGTGACGGGGACAAATCTACAGTTAAATTTTGTGCGAAATTCTTGGTCTGACAGGCCTGAAGACCGGGTGCCCACTATGGAGTATGTTAATTTCGAACAAGAACCAGGCAAGGTAAGAAACAGTGTTTGTTACATTTGTACATCTCGTTTGGAATCGGATGGACAGCTTGGGGCCTTCGCGCATGTACATGGTCACCCCCAGAAGGTGCCAAAGTATGGCAACGTAGTTTCAAATCACGCATCTACTACGTCCTCCACCACTTATCTTCCTGCTAGTGCCAAATTATATTTTTGCCCTTATCTATTGTAAAGGTACGTGGTCACAGAATATGGTTTGGGTATGTCCTCTTGCAACAGACGATCAGTTACAGACAAGCACCTCGTCTCCTTTGTTCAACCTCAGTGATTCCCCTGGTGGGCCCCCGGAGACCGGCCCATCGACCCTTCACTCCCGCATGTACCCGCATGATCTGGACAGTAAAGTCACGCCAGTTCAATGATTATTTATTAAAAACCAGTACAGGTCCACTTCCCACATTCTGAGACGCACTGGGTATGTAGTGCCAGCACCATGTTTACATAGAGCATTCGGCACTCGTGTCCATGAGGGAGCAACATTCTTTTAGACTATATATAGTTAGATAGTTAATTAATTAGTCGACAGATCATCCTCATTGCACATCGAACTGCGTCCGTAACTCCTTTGTCACGGAGCCGGCAAGAGTTATTATATGAAGGTGTACATTCTGATAAGGAGGTGCAAACTGTAATAGTGATTTTCACGTTGCAGTGGTGATCTACAAATTGTGATAGTGATGTGTGAGTTGTGCTAGTGGTGTACAAATTGTGATAGTGATGTACGCTTTGTGATAGTGATGTACAAGCTCTTATAGTCGTCAGCAAATTGTGATAGTGATGTGTAAGTTGTGATAGCGGTGTACAAATTGTGATAGTGATGTACTCTTTGTGATAGTGATGTACGCATTGTGATAGTGATGTACAAGCTCTTATAGTCGTCAGCAAATTGTGATAGTGATGTGTAAGTTGTGATAGTGGTGTACAAATTGTGATAGTGATGTACGACTTGTGATAGTGATGTACGAGTTGTGATAGTGATGTACAAGCTCTTATAGTCGTCAGCAAATTGCGATAGTGATGTGTAAGTTGTGATAGTGGTGTACAAATTGTGATAGTGATGTACGAGTTGTGATAGTGATGTACGAGTTGTGATAGTGATGTACGAGTTGTGACAGTGATGTACAAGCTCTTATAGTCGTCAGCAAATTGTGATAGTGATGTGTAAGTTGTGATAGTGGTGTACAAATTGTGATAGTGATGTGTAAGTTGTGATAGTGGTGTACAAATTGTGATAGTGATGTGTAAGTTGTGATAGTGGTGTACAAATTGTGATAGTGATGTGTAAGTTGTGATAGTGGTGTACAAATTGTGATAGTGATGTACGCTTTGTGATAGTGATGTACGCTTTGTGATAGTGATGTACGAGTTGTGATAGTGATGTACGAGTTGTGATAGTGATGTACAAGCTCTTATAGTCGTCAGCAAATTGTGATAGTGATGTGTAAGTTGTGATAGTGGTGTACAAATTGTGATAGTGATGTACGCTTTGTGAAAGTGATGTACGAGTTGTGATAGTGATGTACAAGCTTTTATAGTCGTCAGCTAATTGTGATAGTGATGTGTAAGTTGTGATGGTAATGTACAAATTGTGATAGTGATGTACGCTTTGTGATAGTGATGTACGAGTTGTGATAGTGATGTATGAGTTGTGATAGTGATGTACAAATTGTGATAGTGATGTACGAGTTGTGATAGTGATGTACGAGTTGTGATAGTGATGTACGAGTTGTGATAGTGATGTACGAGTTGTGATAGTGATGTACAAATTGTGATAGTGATGTACGAGTTGTGATAGTGATGTACGAGTTGTGATAGTGATGTACGAGTTGTGATAGTGATGTACGAGTTGTGATAGTGATGTACAAGCTCTTATAGTCGTCAGCAAATTGTGATAGTGATGTGTAAGTTGTGATAGTGGTGTACAAATTGTGATAGTGATGTACGCTATGTGATAGTGATGTACAAGCTTTTATAGTCGTCAGCTAATTGTGATAGTGATGTGTAAGTTGTGATATTGGTGTACAAATTGTGATAGTGATGTACGCTTTGTGATAGTGATGTACGAGTTGTGATAGTGATGTACGAGTTGTGATAGTGATGTACAAGCTCTTATAGTCGTCAGCAAATTGTGATAGTGATGTATATTGATGAAAGAGTTCACACTGTACGTTATAAATCACTCAGCAGTTGCAAATCAAAAGAACAGGACGAATAAGCCGCTGCCCCGGGCCAAATTTCAAACAGTAAAATATTTATAACAAGTGTGATTTTGACATGCACATTGTTAGATCTTCGCCGGTGTTACGGAGTGTCTGCACTGAGCGGGAATTCCCTTTGTGTGATCCACGGAAGGGGACTGAAACACTGTTGGAGACATCCGTGTGCTTTGAATCAGATCCTTTACCAAAACGCTAAAATAACCAAACAAATAAAGCCAATGTATACGTTCTGACAGAGCTGTAATAGTTTCCATAGAGTTCTTTGCAAAAAAGAAAAATAAAGGTATAAAAGGCAAGGTGGTCGACTTCATTGCACCGAGTTTTATCCCACAAGGCTGTGTCTCTTTCCGCATGGTGATCTGCCGAAAGAGTGGCACAAAGCACGAACTCCGTAGCTTCAGCGACGATCCCCAGGAGTCTTGGAGAAAATTGTGCTCGTGAATCGAACGACGTTGCCCGGAATCGAACTCACAACCTTCGGAGCGCGAGGCAAGCAACGTTACCACTTCGCCAACGAGACTCCGTATTTACTATCAAAAGTGGACTAATGTAATGTTACCGGTGATTTGTGTCGTGAAATGCATGTTCGGAAAAATGGGGGCCGGCCGGCCGCTGAACTAACTGGGTTGAATTATGCAGTAATGTGTAGCTGCTGGTTTTCTAGTGACTGCCCTTCCATTGACGATGAACTATATTTTTAGTGGCTGACTTTTGTGATGGCATTCTGGCAGCAGTATTATGCATGGTATACCTGTGCGGGCTGTTGGTTTGTCGAGACCCCTGTCTGTTCCACTGTTCACATGAGGTTGTGAGGAGCATTTTGTGTGATATTAACTATCTCAACAACACAGCATAATGGGGCGACCCTTTGCCATGCAGTTAGAACCGCAATTAACTAACTAATTTTCCCGATTTGTTAACTCGGCTTGCTATTTTGTGTTAACCTCATCCTGGCTTGGCATAGTCGAAGATATCTCAGTAGAGCAGACACATTCTAAGGCGTGCACAATTAACCGGTGAATTGAACTTATTTAACAGTGTGCATAAATCACTCGCAGAGTTGAACAACTGGAATAACACGGGGAAAGCACAGAAGACATAAACAAAAGCACATTTCTCTGCATCTCATCAGGGACATACCGGAGAGTCAAATATCTTCATCCTCATCATCTTCATCATCATCATCATCATCATCATCATCATCATCATCATCATCATTATCATCAACGTTATGTGCCATCCCGGTAAGCGTGGGCGGTCATATTTTGCCATCTTATACGATCACCAGAGTCGTGGATCAGCTCTGTTTTATTATCTCGACCATGTTACATGGCCTAGCCATCCAGATATTTTCTTCTCTGCCTTCCCCTTGTTCTTTTCCGCTCTATGTTGCCAGTTGTCACCAAGTTCTCTAGTTTTTTTTTTTTTCTTCCAAATATTGTGACTGTCTACATATAACTTCTCTTATCAGTTTACGGTTTTAATATGAGTATCGTATAAGTGAATGTGATCAACATAGAA
This sequence comes from Cepaea hortensis, assembly GCA_963921405.1. Taxonomy (NCBI): domain Eukaryota; kingdom Metazoa; phylum Mollusca; class Gastropoda; order Stylommatophora; family Helicidae; genus Cepaea; species Cepaea hortensis. Next base: position 115,583,577 of record OY992876.1, read on the forward strand.
CAATTGGTGTAGTGGGCCACATCACAAAGATTTTGCTACGAAGTGTCATGCAAAGAGTGAGGAAGAAAGTGCAACCTGAGGTAGGGGAAGAACAATGTGGGTTTGTAGAAGGAAAGGGTACAGTGAATGCTGTGTATATGCTGCGAACAGTTATTGAACGTGCTATAGAAGTAAACAAGGATATACACCTTTGCTTTATTGGCTGCACAAAGGCTTTCGATAGAGTTAGACATGTCGACATGGTAGATATGCTTGCAGATCTACAAATTGATGGGAAAGACATTAGACTTATAAAAAACATGTGTTGGAAACAACAAGCTGCCATAGAGATTGATAATGAAGTGGGACAATATCAACCTATTAAGAGAGGTGTTAGGCAGGGATGTGATGTGTCTCCAGATCTTTTTTCCCTATACAGTGAAAATATTTTCAGGAATGTAGAACATATAAATGGAATCAGCATTGGAGGACGAGGTATCAGTAGCATTAGATATGCAGATAATACAGTATTGATTGCAGACAATGCACAAAATCTACAACAATTAGTGGACACGGTTGTTGTACGCAGTGAGCAGCTGGGGTTGGAGTTAAATTGTTGGAAGACACGGGTTATGGTCATCACTAGGAAGAACGAAGTACCGCAGTGTAATATACAGGTAAATGGGAGTGTTCTTCAACAGGTGAATCGGTACAATTATCTCGGAACAGTCATGACATCTGATGGGAGGTGCCGTGAGTAGATTGGAACAGGAATCGCCATGGCGAAAGTAGCCTTTAGCAAGATGAAAAACGTTCTGACCAATAAAAAGATGTCAATTGAAACGAGAAAAAGAGTGTTGAGGGGATACATAAAGCCTGTTCTTTTGTATGGATGTGAAACTTGGACAAGCTGAGAGGCATCTGATGGCTGCGGAGATGCGGTTTCTGAGGAAAATGCAAAGGATACCGTGGACAGACAGAAAAACCAATGACCAAGTACTACAGGAGACAAATGAAAATCGTGAACTGATTAGAGAAATTAGACGTAGACAGTCAACATTTTTTGGACATGTCATAAGAGGAAATGGATTGGAGAACTTAGTGACGGCTGACAAGATCGAAGGGAACATACCAAGAGGAAGACCGAGAGGAAAATACCTGGATGGCTTGGCCACATGACATGGACGAGACAGGAACACTGAGCTGATCCACGACGCTGGTGATCGAGTAAAATGGCGAGTCATGACCGCCCACGCTTTCCGGCATGGCACATGATTGATTGATAAGTGAATAAACAGGATCTAGCAATTAAGCTATTCCAACCAATTTTGTGCAGACAGAAAGGCTTCGTTTTCAACTTGTGATTACCGATGGTGTAACAAATTCCCACCATTTGAGCAATATCAATGACTATGTGTTTCAAATATTTCAGGTACACTATAATTCCTTTATTCACTTCTTGTGATAATATAACACTGCAATATGCACCTGACGAAATGTATAGACATATGACAGGCAATCGTGCAACAGACAATCGTGCAACCTTTTTGTTTATGACCTCTGTGTTAAATAACGTAAGACACGATAAGAAAACTAATATCTGAAATAACACGAAACACAACAGGTAACGTAATATAAGAAATAAACAGCAAAATAATACGAGAATTGTCATTTTCCGAAGCGATGTCTGGTTAGTTATTTCAGTGGCAGCAACGGCTTTCCGGACCATATATAGACGAATGAGCGTCAAGATGTTCGATGCTGTGCTTGTCAAACTATTAGACCTAAGAGGAGAAATGTAATGCTATTTGATTACCGATACTTGTAATATTCATCGGATATACATCGCTTGTAATATCCTTTACAGGACGTCGCAGTTATCATCAGAATATTTTGCTATTGTGATCTCTTTGCAAGTTTACATTCAGTAGTTTGCCATTGCTTTCTGAACGACCGGCACCCATACAATTTCGTAAAAAACCAACGCAAGGCCCTCAGCTGTCTTTCGAACGCGAGTATGCGAGATTACGAACTGTGTCCGTAACCTCATCGCCACGGATCGGGCATCATTTGCAATACTCATCGGATATACATTTCTATGCTCCATTTATGGGTGGAAGAAGAAGAAGAAGAAGAAGAAGAAGAAGAAGAAGAAGAAGAAGAAGAAGAAGGAGGAGGAGGAGGAGGAGGAGGAGGAGGAGGAGAAGGAACAGGAGGAGGAGAAGGAGGAGGAGAGAAGGAAGAAGAAGAAGAAGAAGAAGAAGAAGAAGAAGAAGAAGAAGAAGAAGAAGAAGAAGAAGAAGAAGAAGAAGAAGGAACAGATTTAGAAGAAGAAGAAGAAGAAGAAGAAGAAGAAGAAGAAGAAGAAGAAGAAGAAGAAGAAGAAGAAGAAGAAGAAGAAGAAGAAGAGAAAAGAATTGTATATTATGTATGTCTTAATCTGACCGCAAGATAGCCTAGTTATCAGAGACATGGAATTTCTCTTTGTGTCCAACAACAGGTTCATTTGAAATCTCAGTTTATTCTCAACGGAGTCTGTGTCGTCTGGAAAGGCTGGCTGGATTTGGTACGGCTAGACGGTGTCGGGTGCCTGGAATTTGATGAGGAGCGAGCTGAGGTGAGTGCAGGAATATAGATTGTGGTTGTCTCCAGATTGTATAACTCATAAACTTTACCTGGCCGGATTCCGGTTAGTTGTCGATAACCCAAATTGGAGCATATCCGGTAATTGTTTGCTAACGAAAATAGGAGCACATCGGATTATTATTGAATAACTCACACGGAAGCACTTGCCGTTATTGCTGGATAACTCAAGTGAGAGCATTTCCGGTGGTATTCAGCTTCTTCTTCGGGTCCCTGGTCTTGGCCAGCTACCGGCGAACACGACTCTTCAGTCCCCTGTGTCATGTGATATGGTGGTGAATTTGGCGTTGCCTACATTATTATTTGGTTTGTGGAGACCCCTGTCTGTTCCACTTTTCACATGGGGCAATGAGGAGCATTTTGTGTGATATTCACTGGCACAGGACTGAAGTATAATGTGCGACCCCTGCCGTGAAGTTGGAACCGCGACTAACTGACTAAATACCTAACATTATTATTTCTTTGCCAAGCTGCTTAAACCATTTCTTTTTCTGGCATTTCCTGCCTCTCTTGTCTGGGATTTTTGCACGTAAGGCAAATTTCTATATTCAACAATGCAGTTGATATGCCCCATCAGTTTCATTGGCCTTTTCCGTATGTATTTTGATGACTGATCTTCTAACACCTACATCCTCCAATATCTCAGCGCTTGTTTTATCCCCCGTCCAAGATATTCTCAACATTTTTCTCAAAAACCACAATTCCACTGCCATCAGTTTCTTCACCAATTCATTGCTCATTGTCCAGCATTGGCGCCACACAGATTAGCATGATGCATACCACCTGGGTAGTTGGCTGATGTTTGTACTTATGGGGATGTTTTTATGTTTCACGCTCATTCGTCTAGTAGAATCTGTAGGTACAGAAATCTCTTTGCCACATTATACGTCAGATATCTCCCTGTTTTCCGGGTATTGGATACCATTGATCTCTTGGATGTGTAATTCATTTACTGCAATGGAATGTGTGCATTCCAGCAAACGTACAATCATTTAGATGTATAATGTTTAATAATTAGTTAGTCAGTCAACGAACCATCCTCATTGTACATCGAACTATTAGTCCACAATTGCTATGATCCCCTCCTCAGTATCCCCCACAGAGTGTAGCGACTGACGCCACTAGTTCTGTGTTGGTTGACGCCTTCTTTGGCTTCCCTCATGGCGCTCTAGTCTGGTTTCCCCCGTTTGGCTTCATTTTCTTGGAGTCTGGCCAAAGTTTTGAATCCATCCATTCCTTGAATCATTGACTCGCCCTCCCTCCATGAGGGTGCTCAGGTTGTCATCCCAGTCATTGCTATGCCATCACTAAGAAAATGAAGATTGTGATAGCGTGGTATGTTTTCCAGCCAATAGAAGTATACTAACGGCAGTGATGTGCACTTATAGAAGAGGAAATAAGAAACACGAGGATATACTAGACAACAGAATCATTAATAGCTCTAGCACACTGGAATACGACGACAACGCCTAGCGGAAGTAACAAACGTATGTACTAAGGCTGACGAGCAGCCAGACACCCTGACTAAGGTGTCATGACTAAGTCACGTCTATCATCAACGTGCACCCACAGCTAGTCTATCAGTTACACGCAAACACAGCTTGTGTATCATCTAGTGCACCCACAGCTTCTCTGTCATCCAGTGCACACACAGATATTCTATCTAGTGCACCCACAGCTTGTCTATCATCTAGTGCACTCACAGCTTCTCTATCATCTAGTGCACCCACAGCTAGTCTATCATTTACACGCAAACACAGCTTGTGTATCATCTAGTGCACCCACAGCTTCTCTATCATCTAGTGCACACACAGCTATTCTATCTAGTGCACCCACAGCTTGTCTATCATCTAGTGCACTCACAGCTTCTCTATCATCTAGTGCACCCACAGCTAGTCTATCATTTACACGCAAACACAGCTTGTGTATCATCTAGTGCACCCACAGCTTCTCTATCATCTAGTGCGCACACAGCTCGTCTATCATCTAGTGCACCCACAGCGTCTCTATCATCTAGTGCACCCACAGCTTCTCTATCATCTAGTGCACACACAGCTGGTCTATCATTTACACGCAAACACAGCTTGTGTATCATCTAGTGCACCCACAGCTTCTCTATCATCTAGTGCACAGACAGCTCGTCTATCATCTAGTGCACAGACAGCTCGTCTATCTAGTGCACCCACAGCGTCTCTATCATCTAGTGCACACACAGCTTATCTATCATCTAGTGCACACACAGCTAATCTATCATCTAATGCACCCACATCTTATCTATCATCTAGTGCACCCACAAGCTTGTCTATTATTTAGTGCACTCACAGCTTGTCTTTCATCTAGTGCATCCATAGCTAAAGATGTGAACAACATTTGCGCCCGGCTAGTTTTACAGCGTCAACTTCTTACAATCAATGTCTTGTGGCCTGGGTGGCCGTATTGTCCCACAGCCTTCTGTCTATCATTTCCGAAACATATCTGTACATCATTTCCGAAACATATCTGTACATGCATAATATCATGCTGTACAGCAGCTTCTGTCTAGATCCTCTCTTGACTAACTTTCCGCCCACCCTTCCGTTATCTCGTCTAATCTTTTTGTTATCCCGTCCAAACAAGAGTTGTCCCTTCCAGCTTTCTTACTATCTCGTTCAAACTTACAGTTGTCCTCTCCTGCCTTCCTACTATTCCGTTCAAACATACAGTTGTCCTCTCCTGCCTTCCTACTATTCCGTTCAAACATACAGTTGTCCTCTCCTGCTTTCCTACTATTCCATTCAAACATACAGTTGTCCTCTCCAGCCTTCCTACTATTCCGTTCAAACATACAGTTGTCCTCTCCAGCCTTCCTACTATTCCGTTCAAACATAGTTGTCCTCTTCAACCTTCCTACTATTCCGTTCAAACATACAGTTGTCCTCTCCAGCCTTCCTACTATTCCGTTCAAACATACAGTTGTCCTCTCCAGCCTTCCTACAACCCCGTTCAAGCATACAATTGTCCTCTCCAGCCTTCCTACTATCCCGTTTAAACATGCAGATGTCCTCTCCAGCCTTCCTACTATCCTGTTCAAACCTACAGTTGTCCTCTCCAGCCTTTCTACTATCCCGTTCAAACATACAATTGTTCTCTCCAGCCTTCCTACTATCCCGTCCAAACGTAGTTGTCCTCTCCTGCCTTCCTACTATTCCGTTCAAACATACAGTTGTACTCTCCTGCTTTCCTACTATTCCGTTCAAACATACAGTTGTCCTCTCCAGCCTTCCTACTATTCCGTTCAAACATACAGTTGTCCTCTCCAGCCTTCCTACTATTCCGTTCAAACATAGTTGTCCTCTTCAACCTTCCTACTATTCCGTTCAAACATACCGTTGTCCTCTCCAGCCTTCCTACTATTCCGTTCAAACATACAGTTGTCCTCTCCAGCCTTCCTACTATTCCGTTCAAACATACAGTTGTCCTCTCCAGCCTTCCTACTATTCCGTTCAAACATAGTTGTCCTCTTCAACCTTCCTACTATTCCGTTCAAACATACCGTTGTCCTCTCCAGCCTTCCTACTATTCCGTTCAAACATACAGTTGTCCTCTCCAGCCTTCCTACAACCCCGTTCAAGCATACAATTGTCCTCTCCAGCCTTCCTACTATCCCGTCCAAACGTAGTTGTCCTCTCCTGCCTTCCTACTATTCCGTTCAAACATACAGTTGTCCTCTCCTGCTTTCCTACTATTCCGTTCAAACATACAGTTGTCCTCTCCAGCCTTCCTACTATTCCGTTCAAACATACAGTTGTCCTCTCCAGCCTTCCTACTATTCCGTTCAAACATAGTTGTCCTCTTCAACCTTCCTATTATTCCGTTCAAACATACCGTTGTCCTCTCCAGCCTTCCTACTATTTCGTTCAAACATACAGTTGTCCTCTCCAGCCTTCCTACAACCCCGTTCAAGCATACAATTGTCCTCTCCAGCCTTCCTACTATCCCGTTTAAACATACAGATGTCCTCTCCAGCCTTCCTACTATCCCGTTCAAACATACAGTTGTCCTCTCCAGCCTTCCTACTATCCTGTTCAAACCTACAGTTGTCCTCTCCAGCCTTTCTACTATCCCGTTCAAACATACAATTGTTCTCTCCAGCCTTCCTACTATCCCGTCCAAACGTAGTTGTTCTCTTCAGCCTTCCTACTGTGCCGCCCACGCTTCCAATTGTTCCTTCCAGCCTTTCCGTTTTAACTTCCTCTTGTCATGTCCAACTAGGCTGTTGCCCCGTCTAACCTCCTTCTTATCCCGTCCAACCTTCCTGTTGTCACACTTTCTACTTTACCCACTTCTCGTAATGACGTCCAGTGAATGTGAACGGTCTATTTGTGACAAGAATAATGCGTCTTCTTTGTGAGTAAGTTACAGAAGTATCTTCTTCTTCTTCGGTTTCCTGGTCAGAAGCTGACAATGGGAATCATGACATTCCAATTTTCTGTGTCAGTTGATATTTTAATGAAGTTGGTGTTGAGTATATCAGAATTTGTTAACAGCCTGTTCAAACTTTCCACAAACATTTCCTCATAATGTTAGACGGGCATGCGTGCCTAAATCTTAACCTTTTGAAAATAAAGTTTGTTGGTTAGTTCGTTCTCATCCATGGTATGTCTTGTGGATTATTTTCTCACATAAGGCGAATTTCTCTGCTCCACATCGTCTGTTGTTATGCCCCATGCATTTCTTAGTTTTGTGCTTATGGTTTTGATATGCGATCCAGTGAGACCTATAGCCGGCAGTATCGCAGCATTTGTTTTCTTCTCTGTCCAAGATGTTCTGTGTGTTCTTCGCTGTCCAAGATGTTCTGTGTGCTCTTCTCTGTCCAAGATGTTCTGTGTGTTCTTCTCTGTCCAAGATGTTCTGTGTGCTCTTCTCTGTCCAAGATGTTCTGTGTGTTCTTCTCTGTCCAAGATGTTCTGTGTGTTCTTCTCTGTCCAAGATGTTCTGTGTGTTTTTCTCTGTCCAAGATGTTCTGTGTGTTCTTCTCTGTCCAAGATGTTCTGTGTGTTCTTCTCTGTCCAAGATGTTCTGTGTGTTCTTCTCTGTCCAAGATGTTCTGTGTGTTCTTCTCTGTCCAAGATGTTATGTGTGTTCTTCTCTATCCAAGATGTTCCGTGTGTTCTTCTCTGTCAAAGATGCTCTGACAACTGTTATCAAACCCCACATTTCATTATCCTCCAACATTTCCACAATTGTATTACTTAACTGGTTAAGTTCTTTGGGTTAAGTAATCATCTTAAGCGACTTCTCGTATCTGCCATGGACTTATATCGCCTAAGTGTTTAAGTTAGTCGACGGATCAACATCATGACACACTAGTGTAACCCATAAGTGCTACGTTCTACTCCTAACTCAAGCCCAAGTCCGGACAATCTCAGCTCAGTGCACGAACTCCGTAGCACCGGCGAGGATCCTGAAATACTTTGGGTAGATTTTTAACTCGAAATCTTGCCCGGGCAGCGTCGTTAGGCTACTCTTTTTCGATTGCCAACTGCCAACTGCCAAGGGATGTTTTACGTGCGCATCAATACACACGGGCGTCCGATCTCACTGCCCAGAGACCAGGGGAAATTTTTATTACTAGATGTCCAAGTGAAAAAATCCCGGCCCTCACCGGGACTTAAACCCGGGACATCCATCACTCGAGACCACTCAGTCCCATAAATGCATGTTTGATACCTTAATATATACTCCCGCGAGTAACGTGACGTGCGCGAGAATTGGTAGCGGTTCTCTCCGGGTCGGTAACTTATGGGGTATGTGAGCCGGTCGCTCAGAAAGCAATGGCAAACTACTGAGCATGATCTTGCCAAGAAATCAACAATCAGCTGAAAGATGCTGATGTTGACAGCGATGTCCTGTAAAGATTATGCGAACAAAAAGAAAAAATACTTTAATAACAATGGTTAAATCAAACTGTAAGACATCCCTACTTTCCACTTTCCGGCATTAATTTTGTGGTTTGTCCAAATCTAGTGATTATTTGGCACTATATCTGCTAATGTCAAGGGTTCGCATTCACACAGAAGAACAGCCGAGACACAACTTTTCGGTATGCACAATTGTATACACCTCTACAGTTCTAAACTGGTTGTGTTAACCAAGCAACGTCAAATAACCAGCATACAGTAACTTCGTACCACATTAACGTAACGCACACTGTATTCATTACGGACTCAAGGAGTATGATTAGTAAGGTGGAGAAAGGGATGTTTCGTGTGGAATGGCCCACCTCGCTTCAGAGGTCACAGATTGTGAGAATTGTGTGGACTTTTTGCTCTGGCCATGTGGGAGTGCGGGGGGGGGGGGGGGAAGAGAATGAACAGGCTGGTAGTCTGGCAAGGAATGCACATCTTGGTGGTAGATTAACTATGGACAAGGTAGAGGTGGTTGCGCGCCTGTGGGACCAGGTGGAGAAGAGATTGAGAACCCGTATGTGGAAAGAATAAGATTGCGGAGAATCGGCAGGGGTTCTGGAAGAATCTCGAAACTGAGATTTTTTAAAATGATGTCGTACCCCCGCATATTACGTTCGAAACACAGCTGCGGGCGATTTGGAAGCAGACCGCCTTGCGTTGGTTTCTAATACAAAGGTATGAGTGCCAGTCGTTTAGAAAGTAATGGCAAACTACTGAACGTAAACGTGCCAAGAAATCACAAACAGCCAAAAATGCTGGAGTTGACTACGACGGCCTGTAAATGTTGTGAAACTAACTAACGGTAGTTCGACAGTGGCTTGTTAAGTGTCGTAACTCATACACAAAGAACACGAATATGTGTGTGTATTTGTTGTCGTTATGTTAGTTTCATATAAAGACAGATCGACTAATTGCTGGTCATGTCATGGTTTTTGATAGCTGCAAGTTTGGCTGTAAGCCGTGGTTATTGAGCGCAACAGACACAACAAGCTGATGAAAGAGTCACGGAGGTTGAGTAGTCCAGCAGTGACAGTCACACGATTCAGTGTATCGATCATGCAACACAGTCAAGGTCTACTCTGAGAATATCGACACCATAGACCTGCGTGTTAGACTTAACTACGCGTACCATACAAGCCACCATGTCTGACTACTTAATGTCGCCTGAACTTCTTTCTCGTTGAAAGTCATACAGATCTGTGATTTTTTTCCCCTTGCAATTTGTAGTTATTTCTAGTGTGCTAGAAAAGACAGAATACAAGATTTGGAAACTTAAACACCTACATAACAAAACAGTTGTGGAAGTATAGATAAAAAAGGTTTGATATGCTATTAAATGTATAACATCTATACACACCATCTCAATATTAATAGTGAACAAGAAAGACAACCAAATAAACTGAATAAATAAAAGAAATAAAAAAGAGAGTTATTTCCCTTTGTTTCAGCTTAGTTTTTCTTTCCCCTTGCAATCTGTTTCTGTAAAATTTCACAAGAAATATTGTTTCTATGTCTTTATTTATTTCAAACTTTATGCTGAGACTATCATCTGTAATAGTGATTTAGAAACAAAAACTAAATATGACGGGTAGCATTTGTAACAGCAAAGATACAATGTTAACAAAGAAAATTGTGGACCATATTTCAAATTACAGGTCAAGTTCATTTCTGCTGTAAGGTCATAGTTTGTTATGCACCAACACAAATAATCAAACGCAATTACAGTCCATATGTTGAACTTTTCCAACTCGCCATGCGTTTTATTTTAGTCTGCATCATGTCAGCTAGCAAGATGGATTGAAGTGGCTTTGTCTCAGAATGGTTAGCTTTTTTTTTAAAACTGCCCTAACAAAAAATAAAAAAAGACCTTTGTAAAACCTTCCTCCTTTCCAGCCATCCATCTGCTTAAAATTTAACAGAGTTGAAAAAGATTAACATCAACAGTGCACAAACTTCAAACAAAGATTTGCCAGAAGGAAACTAGAAGAAAGACTCAAGAAAGTTGGCCCCAGTCAAGTGTTAGGCTTATGTTGTCCATTCATCTCTGTTACATGCATAGCTGATTCTGAGGCCTGCCAGCAACTTGCACTTGTAAGAGACAATGGGGGCCAGAAAGACAAAGGAAAAAATCAATATTTACTGGGGTACATGTTTCTTGCTCAGCTGTCTTACACTCTTGCCAGCTTTCATGAAAATGGCTTTGAGATTTTTGCTGTGAACAAATGGCCTGTTTCCTTAGAGGCACACATGCACATGCAAGATGGCACCTTTCGTAGCTTGTCTGTGATCTTTACAAAACTGAATCCAATTAAGATTTTCTTTATTCACACTCTTCAAGAACTGCAGCTGATTATAAACACTCCTTTCATCATTTCTCAGTTTCAGATGGAAGAAAATGCTTTCATGAAGTGAGTATTCTTTGAGGCTGGGCTGTCCTGCTCAGCTGTTAGTCGCCACCGATGGAGTCTAATAACGGAGCACACATCATTTCCATCATTTTAATTACAGACAAAAGGCCAGGTGATTTACATGATTGCAAAATTCATCCTGGCATGTTGTTTTCAGATGCTATTATTGGACCAAACTCTCCGCTGACTGCTTCCAGAGAACCAGCAGGCGGGATGACTCAAACCCAGCAGGGGCCACCACCTGGGCCAGCAGAAGGGGCAGGAAGCATCTTACATGCAGCCTTTCTTCTAATTGTACAATTAATTTCATAAAAAATTTTAAACATAAATGCACACACCTCAACCCTCAATTTTGCAATTATTATCAGCGAAGAGAACAGATGTCAGCTGGCAACTCATAGAAGAAACCACTGTATGGCACATGACCTGGCTGTAGCACTTTGTCTTCTCATCTGCATTTGCTTCCTTCTTTTTGTTTTTGTTTTTTGAAAGAAAATAACCTGCTGTGTTACATTTCTGTTTGCAGATTGAGGATTCATTACTGCGAGAGCAAATTGAAGAGAACAAAAGACGAGTGCAAGAGTTTGAAGAAAGGCGAAGACAGAGGCAGTTAGAGCAACAGCGGCAAGCAGCATCAGAAGCAGAGGTAGTTGCTGCATTGTTGTTTATCTCGCAGTCACCACAGAGACACCACATGTCCACTCATGACTTTTGCTAGAAATGTATAGGTTTCTTCACATTTGTTTTAATTGGTGCCAACTTTCTTGTTATTCCTAGTAACAATTTAATATCAGCTCACAATATTAGACCTATTTGATCTAATCTTGTAACTTACTAGTTATCTAGTAATATTTTGTTTTAAAAGGTTAACAACTTTTCTAATCTCGTTAACATTTCTGGGCTTAATCCTAAAATGACATTACTTATATAATCTCAAATAGAAATCATAACTAACTTAATCTCATTTTCTAAAGTCAATATTCACCTAATCTCATTATAAAATGCAGAACATTTCTAATCTCGTTTAAATTTACAGGATTTATTAATTTAAATTGTTAAAATTCAGTACTTATTCTCAATTTGAACAATATTGGGCATTTCCTACTCTCATACAAATTTGTAATATTCAGTATATAATTCTGAACCTTATGTGTACAAGTCTGAACTTATTGTTCATATTATAGTAGGAACCCTCCTTTAGAGAATAAATAAACAAATGAGCAAATTTAAATAAAATGAACAACTGTTCAGAACAGCTACTCATGCCAAAGCTATTTTCAGTGTGAGTTGAAAGCTGATGTATGCTTTCAGAAAGTTATATTTCTTGCTAACTGAAAGAGGTGTGATCCAGGCTAATTAAAAGCTTAAATCAATTATGGAAGCTGTGATTCATGCTAATTGAAAGCTAAAATCCATGCTAACTGAAAGCTGTTATCCATGCTAACTGAAAGCTGTTATCCATGCTAATTGAAAGCTGTGATCTATTCATGCTAACTGAAAGCTATGATCTATTCATGCTAGCTGTGATCCATGCCAACTGAAAGCTGTGATCTATTCATGCTAGCTGTGATCCATGCTAATTGAAAGCTGTGATCCATACTAACTGAAAGCTGTTATCTTTGCTAACTGAAAGCTGTGATCTATTCATGCTAACTGAAAGCTGTGATTTATTTATGCTAACTGAAAGCTGTGATATATTCATGCTAGCTGTGATCCATGCTAACTGAAAGCTGTGATCAATGCTAACTAAAAGCTGTGATCCATACTAACCAGAAGCTGTAATTCATGCTAACTGCTATATTACATTCTAACTGAAAACAGTGATCCAAGCTGAAGCTGTGATCCCTGCTGAAATTTGAGATCGATGCTGAAAGTTGTGATCTTATTCTTCTGAACTTATTGTTCATATTATAGCAGGAACCCTCCTTTAGAGAATAAATAAACAAATGAGCAAATTAAAATAAAATGAACAACTGTTCAGAACAGCTACTCATGCCAAAGCTATTTTCAATGTGAGTTGAAAGCTGATGTATACTTTCAGAAAGTTATATTTCTTGCTAACTGAAAGCTTTAATTCATGCTGAGAGGTGTGATCCAGGCTAACTAAAAATCAATTATGGAAGCTGTCATTCATTCTGAAAGTTGCGATCCATTCTGAAAGCTGAGATTCATCCTAAAAATGTTGTGATCCATACTAACTCACAAGTCGTGTAAAATGAAAGCTGATTTACTGCAAGCTGATTCGTGCTAAAAGCTGTGATACGCCATGCCAATGATTGCTGTAGCAATATTATCTAAAATCTGTGATCCATGTGGTTGAACACTAAAATCTACTCTGTTAAAAGTTATATTTAACCTACAGATAGTCTACCTTGTAAGATATTTGTACACCCCACTCCGCTTCACCCCCTGGAAAAAAAATCTATTGCTTTTGTTAGACACATATACACTACTTGGAGGAGGGGAGGTGTAGTGGCATAGTAATTAAAGCACTTGCCTGCCAAGACAATGGTTTGTGATTAAACCCCAGCAGATGCAGGACATATTTTTCATCCAGTACATTTCTGGAGTAACTATGGCTGCCAGACAACTTTCAGAGTTGTCTGGGAATTATCTGGAAAGGAAAAGTGATGAGGAAGGAAACTCACCACCTCACATATCATGGCCTAGAATATGTGTATATATGTCATTTGGAACGAGAAAAAGAGTGTTGAAGTGCTACATATAACCTGTACTTTTGTATGGATGTGAAGCATGGACAATGAGCAGACAAGCTGAAAAACATCTGATGGCCGTGGAAATGTGGTTTTTGAGGAAAATGCAAAGAATACCATGGAAAGACAGAAAACCATTCACCAAGTCCTACAAGAGACAAATGTAAATTGTAAACTGATTAGAGAAATTAGACGTAGACAGTTAAAATTTTTTGGACATGTTATGAGAAGAAATAAATTGGAGAACTTGGTGACAACTGGCAAGATTGAGGAGAAAAAGAACAAGGGGAAGATAGAGAAGTAATCTCCTGAATGGCTTGGCCATGTGATATGGTCGAGACAAGAATACAGCGCTGATTCACGACTCAGGTAATTGTGTGAGATTGCGAAACGTGACCGTCCATGCTTATCGCATGGCACATGATGATGATGAAAATATGTAAAAGAACTAACACTAAGTCCAACAGCAGCACTTTCAAGTGATTTTATATGTGATTTAAGCATGAAATAACTTACAAAAAAATATATTCAAGGGGCAATCACTCACATGGAGTAATAAAGGTAACAATATATTCAAGAGGCAATCACTCACATGGAGTAATAAAGTAACAATATATACTGGCCCTCTAGTCCTTTTATAATCAGTCTCTATGACTTAAGGGATAGTGAGTGCTGTGTCATAATTCCCCAACATACCAAGTTGAGGGTTCAAAATCAACCATGGGTGATTTGGAAGCAAATTGCTTTGTATTGATTTCTGTGGTATGTCACGTCAACAGCAATGGCAAACTACTGAACTAAAATTGCCCAGTAAATCATAAACAGTCAATAAATTCTGGGGTTGATTGTAGTGTTCTGTAAAGGACATGTGACTAGCTTTAACAATTCCTTTGTAGAAAATTTTACTGTTGAAATAACAGAAAACAAAAGCAAATGTTATCAGTGGTGGTATATGTGGTGTCATTTTATGTTGTAAATTTGTTTCCTAGATTTTACAAATTGCTTGGACTTTTAGTACACACACTCAAATACCCGCCATTTTATACACACATTTTTGGGAATACATTTCCGGTCATAATTTTCAGTTGTAATTTAAAGCTCATTGTTTCACGTCAACTTATAACTGAACATATGTTAGCATATAGAGAAAGTCAGGTCTTAGTTAAATACGACCGAGTTACTGTATGACAGTACACAATATTACCTTCTTTCTGTTAGTGCAGAATGTTGGGCTGCGCTCACAAAACTCAACATCCCACATTGTGTCAACAGCTTTGGGCTGAGGAGTGCAATTGGAAGGGTACAAGCCTTAATCTGGTGCGAGGAAATACAAGCTAAAGACTAAATGCATTGGCAGGGCAGACCAGACCCTAAGCCTTGGTTGGCAACTGGTCAAGGATTGAATCTCTGGCAGGCGGACAGTTAGAGTACTGCCTTGCTGAACCGGCAGCTGCTGTAGCTGGTCTTGATCCAGGCATATTGGTGTGACCTTTCCTCTGGAGCAAACTAGGCCGGCTGAGACAGGGATCATGCTGCATGGGCACTAAATACAGCCCTGGCTTTGAGCTATGAGGTATAACTCCATTTTACAAACTACTGTTTATCAAGATGGCAAGGTGCGAGTCAGCTCATAGATTACTAGAAATGACTTGTAGAAATACTAGAGTGGAATATGAGTTGTATATTTTATTTAATTTGAACTTTTAGAGTAAAAATCTAGAAGTATTCTATGTGAGATTTAGTAAATTTGGGGTAATTTTTATTGCTACCCACTTCTGGGGGTGCAGAGTTCAGTAGGAGTTAGAATGTGTAAATATTTTAACACTTTTGTTTTATTTCATTATGTGTGATTTCATCACTCAGGCTGGATTTTGTGTTGGTGCTAAAACATCTGTTACAATTAAATTATACATTTTGCTATTTAATCAACAAATTGCTCAATACAACGTATTCCCTTAGTAAATGTAAACACAGAAGCCATAAACAAAATTTTGCCAGATTTCGTGCCTGACATAATTTGCTGCAATATGTTAGGTGCATACTGCGGAGTTATATTTCATATGAAGTGAATAAATGAATAATACTTTGGCTTAAATATTAAGCACATAGTCAGTGATATTGTTAACATGTGGAGTATGTTGTCCCTATGGTAGTAACAGATTTAAAAGGAAGTCCTTTTGTTTGCTAGCAATTATCAATTTAGTGATCCAGCCTTTGATATGCAAACAGGAGGACTTCCTTTTAAATATTAGAAATCTGTGGTGATAACATACTCCACATTCGAACAATATCAGTGACTATGTACACTCAAGAAATAAATGACCATAGACCTCGGGGTAGACCAAGAAGATGGTGGAGAGATAATATACACACAGATCTACAAGCACTTGGAATCAACGACTGGCAAGTGAAGGTCAACCAGAGAGACGAATGGAGATGGCTTGTATCTGCAGCAAAGAACCTCAATAGCTTGGAATGCTGAAGAAGAAGAAGAAGATGTACTTAGTATTTGAGTCAAAGTATAATTTGTTTATTCACTACATAGGAAATATAATTCTGCACGTGATGAGATGCAGTGAAATATGCCAGGCAAGAAATCATGCAATATTTTGTTTATGGCTTCTAGGTTTAAATTGCTCAATGTTTACTGCTGATTTTATTTTTAGCTACAGATTTATTTGAGAGCTTAATTTTGTTGTTGTTGGCATGTTATTATTGTTGATATCTGTTCTTCATATATATTTGAGAAATTAATGTTTGTTGTTGACATGTTATTATTGTTGATATCTGTTCTTCATATATATTTGAGAAATTAATGTTTGTTGTTGACATGTTATTATTGTTGATATCTGTTCTTCATATATATTTGAGAAATTAATGTTTGTTGTTGGCATGTTGTTATTGTTGATATCTGTTCTTCATATATATTTGAGAAATTAATGTTTGTTGTTGACATGTTGTTATTGTTCTTGCTCAAAGTTTTTGTGATCAACTGTGTCTAAACTTGTGAATATTATTTATGTAATATTAAATGGCTCTGTGGCAAAGGGGTTATGGAAGCAGTGACATGGTAGTTAGTGGAAACACTGCTGCAGGCAATTTAGCAGCAAACCACCTTGCATTGATTTCTATAAAATGGTATGAGTGCTGGTTGTTCAGAATGTAAACTTACTAGGACATCACGAAGAGCAAAAAAATGCTGGGGTTGACTGCGACATCCTGTAAAGGATATGCAACTAACTTAATAGTAACATGTCTTGAGACAGGAACCTGTGGTGGGGCTGTGATGTGAGATAGTCATCACGTTGTTTAGGTCTGAATGCACGGGGGAATTGGTGGCCAGTCATTTCTCTGTTAGAGATCAGCAGATGCAGGCCTTGAACCCTGGTCTGACCATGCTCATGATATTATAAGAGTAGCCCCCTGTCAACAACACCAACATGCAAATCATCATCGCCATCATCATAATCTTCCACTTCTGCCGTCAAGCGCCCAATGGGCGGCACTAGATAGTGTCATTCCGTGTGATTGCACAATGTCTTTGATGTCGTCAATCCATTTTCTTCTTGAATGTCTTTTTGGTCTCGTCACAAATGATCTTTGATGTAAGGCCAGTGATGGTAGTTGATAGTGTTGCATTCTAACGACACGGAAAAACCACTTGATCTTCTGTCTTTCAATAAATGTGGCACAAGGTGTTGATCCCACTGTCTGTCTGATAACAGCATTTCTTACTCGGTCTCAGATTGTTAAGTTGGCAGCTCTCCTCAGGCATATCATCTCACAGGTGTTGATTTTGCAAAAGTGTGATTTGGATAAAATCCAAGTTTGAGATTGGTAGCATAGGGTTGGTGTGAATATCCATCCATCCATTATATGCCATGCCGATAAGCGTGGGTGGTCATGTTCTGCCATCTCACTCGATCACCAGAGTCGTGGATCAGTTCCGTGTTTCTGTCTGGACCATGCCATGTGGGAAAGCCATCCAGGTATTTAATTCTTGGTCTTTCCCTTGGTCTGTTCCCTTCGATCTTGCCAGTTGTCACCAAGTTCTCCAATTAATTTCTTCTCATAACAAAACCCAAAAAATTTTGACTGTCTACGTCTAATGTCTCTAATCAGTTTACTATCTTCATTTGTTTCTTGAAGGACTTGTTCATTGGTTTTTCTATCTGTCCATGGTATTCTTTGCATTTTCCTCAGAAACCACATTTCCACAGTCATCAGATGTTTTTCAGCTTGTCTGCACATTATCCATGCCTTACATCCATATAAAAGTACAGGTTCTATGTAGCACTTCAGCACTCTTTTTCTCATTTCAATTGATATCTTTTTATTGGTCAGTATGTTTTTCATCTTGCAAAAGGCTACCTTTGCCTTGGCAATTCTTGTTCTAATCTCTTCAAGGCATCTCCCATCAGATGTTATGACTGTTCTGTGATAGTTGTACCGATTCACTTTTTTAAGAATATGCCCATTCACTTGTTTATTTCATTGTGGTATTTCTTCCTTCGTAGTGATGACCATAATCTGTGTCTTCTTACAATTCAGTTCTAACCCTAGTTGTTCACAGTGTGCAACAACTGTATCTACTAAATTTTGCAGGTCCTGTTCATTGTCTGCAATCAAGACTGTATCATCTGCGTATTTAATGTTATTGATGCATCGTTCCCCCAATGCTGATTCCTTTCATATCTTCTATATTTCTGAAAATATGTTCACTGTACAGGGAAAACAGATCTGGAGACATTACACATCCCTGTCTCACACTTTTCGTAATAGGCTGATATTGACCTACTTCATTATCAATTCTTATGGCAGCTTGTTGTTTTCAATATATGTTTTTTACGAGTCTAAGGTCTTTTCCATCAATTTGTAGATGTTTAAGCATCCTTATCATGTCGACATGTCTCACTTTATCGAAAGCCTTTGTGTAGTCAATAAAGCAAAGGTGTAGATCTTTGTTTACTTCTATAGAAAGTTCGATTACGATTCTCAGTATATACACAGCATTTACTGTACCCTTGCCTTCTACAAACCCACATTGTTCCTCTCCTATTTAGGTTGTATTTTCGTCCTAACTCTTTGCATGATAATTCTTAGCAAGATCCTCGTGATGTGTAATATGTAAGTGCACTTGCTTTTTGACATATGATTTCGACTTCTCTGTCCAATCTGCCATCTTCTGTGATCATGCTGTGATCACGCAAATAGTAGTGTTAAATTAATAAATTAAATTGTTTGCATATCCTTTACAGGACATTGCTGTCAACATCAGCATCTTTCAGCTGATTGTTGATTTCTTGGTAAGATTACGCTCAGTAGTTTGCCACTGCTTTCTGAGCGGCCGGCTCACATACCCCTAAGTTACCGATGCGATTCGAACCAGTTAAATTAATAACAGATAACAATATAAGCAATAACATGAGCATCAAAGTAAAAGATGACAGAGAGGATTGAAAAGCCAAGATTGGGGGTTTCTGAGCCCGTAGAAGTAGAACAATAGTACAATGTCAAATCAGGTTATACAGTCCATAGAAACGGATCAGGTTATACAGTATATAGAAACAGATCAGGTTATACAGTATATAGAAACAGATCAGGTTATACAGTATAAAGAAACAGATCCAATTATAGTCCATAGAAACAGATCAAATTATAGTCCATAGAACAGATCAGGTTATAGAGTATATAGAAACAGATCAGGTTATACAGTCCATAGAAACAGATCAAATTATAGTCCATAGAAACAGGTCAGGTTATACAGTCCATAGAAACGGATCAGGTTATACAGTATATAGAAACAGATCAGGTTATACAGTATATAGAAACAGATCAGGTTATACAGTATATAGAAACAGATCAGGTTATACAGTCCATAGAAACAGATCAGGTTATACAGTCCATAGAAACGGATCAGGTTATACAGTCCATAGAAACAGATCAGGTTATACAGTATATAGAAACAGGTCAGGTTATACAGTATATAGAAACAGGTCAGGTTATACAGTCCATAGAAACAGGTCAGGTTATACAGTCCATAGAAACGGATCAGGTTTTACAGTCCATAGAAACAGATCAGGTTATACAGTATATAGAAACAGATCAGGTTATACAATATATAGAAACAGATCAGGTTATACAGTATATAGAAACAGATCAGGTTATACAGTATATAGAAACAGATCAGGTTATACAGTATATAGAAACAGATCAGGTTATACAGTATATAGAAACAGGTCAGGTTATACAGTCCATAGAAACAGATCAGGTTATACAGTATATAGAAACAGATCAGGTTATACAGTATATAGAAACAGATCAGGTTATACAGTATATAGAAACAGATCAGGTTATACAGTCCATAGAAACAGATCAGGTTATACAGTATATAGAAACAGATCAGGTTATACAGTATATAGAAACAGATAAGGTTATACAGTCCATAGAAACAGATCAGGTTATTATTCCAATGAAACAGATAAGGTTATACAGTCCATAGAAACAGATCCAATTATGCAGTCCATAGAAACAGATCAGGCTACAGAAACAGATTACATTATACAATCCATAGAAACAGATCAGGTTATACAGTCCATAGAAACAGATCAGGTTATATTCCAATGAAACAGATCAGGTTATATTCCAATGAAACAGATCAGGTTATACAGTACATAGAAACAGATCAGGTTATACAGTCTATAGAAACAGATCAGGTTATATTCTAATGAAACAGATCAGGTTATATTCCAATGAAACAGATCAGGTTATACAGTCCATAGAAACAGATCCAATTATGCAGTCCATAGAAACAGATCAGGCTACAGAAACAGATTACATTATACAATCCATAGAAACAGATCAGGTTATACAGTCCATAGAAACAGATCAGGTTATATTCCAATGAAACAGATCAGGTTATATTCCAAAGAAACAGATCAGGTTATACAGTATATAGAAACAGATCAGGTTATACAGTCTATAGAAACAGATCAGGTTATATTCCAATGAAACAGATCAGGTTATATTCCAATGAAACAGATCAGGTTATACAGTCCATAGAAACAGATCCAATTACGCAGTCCATAGAAACAGATCAGGCTACAGAAACAGATTACATTATACAATCCATAGAAACAGATCAGGTTATACAGTCCATAGAAACAGATCAGGTTATATTCCAATGAAACAGATCAGGTTATATTCCAATGAAACAGATCAGGTTATACAGTCCATAGAAACAGATCAGGTTATACAGTCCATAGAAACAGATCAGGTTATATTCCAATGAAACAGATCAGGTTATACAGTCCATAGAAACAGATCAGGTTATACAGTCTATAGAAACAGATCAGGTTATACAGTCCATAGAAACAGATCAGGTTATACAGTATATAGAAACAGATCAGGTTATACAGTCTATAGAAACAGATCAGGTTATATTCCAATGAAACAGATCAGGTTATATTCCAATGAAACAGATCAGGTTATACAGTCCATAGAAACAGATCCAATTATGCAGTCCATAGAAACAGATCAGGCTACAGAAACAGATTACATTATACAATCCATAGAAACAGATCAGTGTATACATTCCATAAAAACAGATCAGGTTATATCAGTGTTTCCCAACGTGGGGCCCACGCCCCACAGGGGGGCAATTTGACTGTTAAGGGGGGCAATTCGAAAATGGAAGAAATCGGCTGAATATAACAAAACGGGGAGACTTGAGACTGAAGTTAACTAAATTGGAACCTGACATAAGATCTCTTTGCAGCAAGCATCAAGCGCAAGGATCTCACTAAATTTAAATAATCAATAATTACTAATAATTAAAATAATATAGAAAAATCTTTCATTAAAATTATTTTGTACTTGAATTTCAGTTCTCCATTATATGTTTTGAAAATTTACTTACTGTGTTTGCTCAATAATTACCTAGTGATTTCTTCCTAAAACCTATCATTCAAGTTTCTTTAGTGAACATTTCAATTTTTGAATATTAAAAATAATGTATATGTTTGGGGGGGGGGGGCGTGGGGCGAGGGAGGGGGGCAATATGAATTTTAGAAAGGCTTAAGTGGGGCATGGCACAAAAAAGGTTGGGAAATACTGGGTTATAGTCCATAGAAACAGATAAGGCTATACTGTACATAGAAACAGATCAAAATGTGTTGAAGAGTCACCCCATCTGAGAAATTGTGAAACTATCTATTGCATGCACTGCATGTCTTACACCTGACAAATTAATATCTGCTATTGTTCTAATTTGTAGAAGCAAGTGGAAGCCACCATAACTAATATTTGCAAGAAACATTTTATGGGCAGTGGCAAATTTAGTGTCTGTGAAAACATTGTGTTTATGTGTGAGTATTTATGTGCATTAAAAAGAAATTTAAGAATTAAAACCATATCAATTAAGAGTGAAATATGTATGGCACATTAAAATAGAGACTGCTTTTTGATTTATGTTCTTTGCTGCTAAACATGATTTTGTTTCGGCAAAATGCTAATTTTTATGTTATTTGTGCAAGCTTTTCTGTATTTTTTTGTTGTTATGACTGTTAAAAAAATATTCTGAACTGATGAAACAGTAGATCTTCTTCCTCTTCTTCCTCGGCCTTTCATTCCCCAACGGAACATAAGCCCTCAATCAAATCACACCATTGTAGACTTGGTTTTAATTGGTTGATTTTGCAGCTAAAGTTTTCAATCGGATGAGCTAGCCAATGGGATGAGGTAGAAAATGGGATGAGATAGCCAATCTCATGCTAACCCTTCTAGGTCACCTTACATCATGCATGGTAGGGTACAGTTTGATTTTTTTAAGCTTCCACTATGGGCCATAGTAACACTGGTAAAATAGTTGATCAAATTAATATATGGTTATGTTGAAATGCTTGATTAACTGGTGTGGTCTTTTTAGCTATTTTTATTTAAATGACAATATGGAATCTCCATGGATTCAATGTATCAAGAAGAGAGAAAATTGGAAATTATTAAATCAGGACTAAAGTGGGGGTTAGCTAGATTTCATTAGAAAACAGCAAGTTAAATCGTTCGGCCATTTAACTAGATTACCAACACAACAAGCAATGATGAACAGACCATAGGAAAGCTGAAGAAGAGGTTGACCATGTAAACAAAGGACAGAGGGAATAACAGAGTCCATAGGAATTTTGATATATGAAGCCCATAAACGGGCACTCTTCCGCTGTTTATGTTTCACCTGAACACCACAGGGTACAAGGGGAAGAAGATAAGCTGAGATAATCATGAGATGATGAAATCTCCAAAAGGTTTTGTTTTTGACCCAGAAATTTAGAGCACAATGGCTGTAAATAGGCCATCTTATGGTTGATACTTTCACAGGGATTTGAAGTGTTTGGTCTTCCTATATACTAGGTTACATCACAATAGTGTAGTGTGACATGATGCCTTTCCCACCACCTTTCATGCCCAGAAATAAGTTACTATATTTATGTTAAATAAATGATAGTAATAGTATGTAGTCTTATTCTTATTTGTCTCTGTCATAGAAATCACTATAGAAGGTTCAATATGCTTGGTGAACAATGTCCTGTTTTCTTCATTGAAGCTTGTGATGTATCGAACAACTCCAGAAATTTTGACCATTTTCTTGGTATAAAATGAATTAAAGTTGCCATGGTTATGGGTCAGTTTATGAGTTTCTTCGTATAAAAAGGAGTTAATGAAAATTGAAAAGAAGGTTCTTTGTTTGGACAACAATGAATATCTGATACTTTTACTTAGGATGCCATATGAGAAAAACAAAACTTATAATGTAATATACTAATAGTTAATAAATATCAGAAGCTGTCAAGCGTGGTATGTTTGCAACTTTATCTTTGAAACTGAGATTACTAACTACTTCGCCACTGAGCGTCCCTTCAATTCCATGATGGGATAAAAACCTGGTGCAATGAAGTCAACCCTGTCGAATGTTAAGCGACTGAGATTACCACAAAAACCACCCATTTTGCATTAAAACGATTATTCGTCCCATTTTATTTTATCTGTTTTCTCTTTAATTAACTAACTTACTTTACTTATTAAATATTGTCGTACAGCCATACGCCCATATCATTGCCATCATATGTTTTCAATGGACTTATTAACTATTAAGAGGTTAGCATCGAAATCAACAGTGGGTCGGGTTTTAAACGATATTTCTAAACAACAATAATAATATATAAACACACCCAGATCGCATGGATACACAAACAGACTCGCACAAACTCAGGCGCGTCATTCTTGTCCGAGTGATGCGATCCTGTCTAAAATGAAAAACAAATTTGTTTTGTTACAAAACAAAGATAAACTTCATAGTTTTCTGGAAAGGAAAAGTGGCCAGAAATGGAACTAGCCACCTCACTTCATATCATGCCCTAGAAACGCGAAGTCCTAGCAGTTAATACAGTATGAGTAGTATAAGTATTTTCCGCTTCTTTCACCTGTTATGTTATGTATAGAAACAATGACTGCAACATTGCATGGACTCCATGTAGTTTGAGTAGATTCTGTCTAAATTCTAAGACTACAGTTTTCATGTACGGAACAGCATGTGGTCCGCGTTACCAATTATAATTACTCGTATTTGTGTGGGTGTTTGTGTGTCCAACAACCTGCGTCCATATTAGGAACTGTACGTGTGTATATCATAGGTTATCAATAAACAACGGCCACTACAATTGGCCTACCTGTCCGCGTGGTACAGATGCAGACATCTAACACTACTTCACGATCTGCATAACACCCCACGGCCACACAGCCTGTGTCTCAGTATCTCCTGCGCATCAATGTAAAAAAAGGGACGTTGCTCTGTGTGTCTTAATATAATATACGAGACAGCCAGACAGTTAGTTATAAGTTAGTTGCATATCCTTTACAGGACGTTGCAGAAACACCAGAATTTATTGCTGTTATGACCTCTTGGCAAGTTTACGTTCAGTAGTTTGCCATTGCTTTCTGAACGACCGGCACCCATCATACCATTTCGTATCTTTAAAAAAAAACAACACAACACGGTCTGCTGTCAAATAGCGCTCAGCTGTGTTTCGAACGTAGGTATGCGGGATCACGAACTGCGTCTGTAACACCTTCCCAACGGAGCTGGCCAGAAAATTATTATAACAAACAGGACACACACTTTGCTTCATTATTTATGGAGAAACAAAAATGTTTGCATGATATTGCAACCAACCCCTTCTCCAGGTTGATTGACCAGGCAATTTTATGATCAGTAGTTTGTTATCGCTTTCTGAACGTGAAATCAGCGCTGAAGTTAAACTCACCGGTGTGGGGAATTAACCCCGTACCCCGCCGTCATTTATGGAGTAACTCACGAATATCTTATTTTAATATAAAATGAGTCAAAGTTAAGTGGTTATTGCGCAGGTTACGAATTTCTTGGTAAAAAAGGGGGAGTTAATGGCAAGAATGTATATGTATTTCGAAACTATTGCTGAATAACTCTAACTGAAAGGAAATCATGTGTAATATATTATTTATTGAAGAACTCACAATAACTGTATCGATTTCATGGTATATTATGAGTCAAAGTTTAATGATTATTGCACAAATTATGAGTTTCTTGTTTTATAAAGGAGTTAATAGAAGAATGTATATGACTTTAGAAATTATTCCAGAATGACCAAAAAAAGTTTACTTTCTGTGTGTTCTATGAAATCTGTCAATGGACACAAGTGACTAAACAAAGCCCATCAATCGGCTTTCAATAAACAAAAGCCGGCGTATGATCTATCAGGCAGATAGCCCTGTTCACCCAGGCGAGCCTTGCGCTGACAATAACTTAATGTATGTCGCCCCTTCAAGGCTGCTTGTTCACACAGTGCCGACGTCGTCTGCACATTAAATTTACCGCCGTTGTGAGAACGAGACCCTGTAATGTGCAGTCGCAGCATGTGCCCGACGCACGGACGCAACAAGCTAGCAGATTTTCTGTTTGTTCTCGTCCCGGAAAATCGATCACTTACTTTAAACTTTGCACTACTTCACGACATGCATACACCCCCCCCCCCCCACCACCCTGGGCTACACAGCTTGTATCTCAGTTTCTCCTGCGTATTACAGTATTACTGTAAAGAGACTTTACCCTGATAATGTATGCCTTAATATACCCGTTAAAAAGACCTACATTTCTGTAGGAGAGACGACAGTTTTTAAACATTACTAGTAGTACAATCGTTAGCGCTTTTGCCTTATGGGAGTGAAGGCTTTTCACAATTCCCCGACGTACCGATTTAGCTATATGCGATTTGGAAGTGTAGTTTCTGAGGAAAATGCAAAGAATACCAAGGACAGACAGAAAAACCAATGACCAAGTATTACAGAAACAAATGAAAACCGTAAACTGATTAGAGAAATTAGACGTAGATAGTCACAGTTGTTTTGGGTACATTATGAGAAGAAATAAATTGGAGAACTTGGTGACGACTGGCAAAATCGAGGGGAAGAGACCAAGGGGAAGGCAGAGAAGTAAATACCTGGATGGCTTGGCCATGTTGTATGGTCGAGAAGGAACGCTTGAGGTGACTTGCGGGATAACTGAGCCGGCCGCTCAGAAAGCAATGGCAAACTACTGAGCGTAATCTTGCCAAGAAATCAACAGACAGCTGAAAGATGCTGCTGTTGACAGCGATATCCTGTAAAGGACATGCGAATTAAAAAAAAAAAAAAAAAAAATTGCCATTGCCGGCTCCGTGGCGAATGGTTTACAGGCACAGTTCGTAATCCCGTATACCGTGCCCGAAAGAGAGCTGTTGACGATTTGGCAACAGACCGCTTTACGTTTTTTTCCTATATTTTAATGATATGGTATGGTGCCGGTCGTTCAGAAAGCAATGGCAAACTACTGAATGTAAACTTGCCCAGGAATCACGAACAGTCAAACAATGCCGAGGTTGACTGCTTAGTCCTGTAAAGGATATGCAACTAACTTAGTTTGCCATTGCTTTATGAACAGGAAGTCAAGACTGAAGTGCAGCTGACAGGTGAAGAGAACGATCCCATTACCTGGTCATCAGCGTGCCAGAAGTTGAAGCGCCAGCGTATTAAACACCGCTGTAAATCAGATCGGCGATGAATATGGTGGGAGCAGACCGATTTGCGATGGTTTTGATGCAATGGTATGAGTTCCGGTGGTTTAGAAAACAATGGCAAACTAAAAAAAAAAAACAACCCAAAGAAACAACATATCATAATTATGCATTTATCATCATCATGTGCCGTGCCGGTAAGTGTGGGCGGTCATGTTTTGCCATCGCATACCATCACCAGAGTCATGGATCAGCTCAGTGTTCTTGTCTTGACCATCCCACGTGGCCAAGCAATCAAGGTATAAACTTCTCTGCCTTGCCTTTGTTCTCTTCCTCTCAATCTTGCCAGTTGTCATTCACAAGTTCTCCAATTTATTTCTTCTCATAACGTGTCTAAAAACTGTGCCTGTTTGCGTCTAATTTCTCTAATCAGTTTACGGTGTTAATGTGTTTCTTGTAGAATTTGGTCATTGTTTCTTCTGTCTGTCCATGGTATTCTTTGCATTTTCCTCAGAAACCACATTTTCACAGCCATCAGATGTTTTTCTGCTTGTCTACTCATTGTCCGCACTTCACATTCATACAAAAGTGCAGGTTCTATGTAGCACCTCGACACTCTTTTTCTCTTTGCAACATTTTTTTTATTGGTCTGTATGATTTCCATCTTGCAAAAGGCTATCTTCGCCATGGCGATTCTTGTTCTAATCTCTTCAAGGCATCTCCCATCAGATGCTATGACTGTTCCGAGATAATTGTACAAATTCACTTGTTTAAGAACATTACCATTTACCCGTATACTACATTGTGGCGACGAAAGATTGATTAACACTCATAAGATTCCAAAATCAGATGTCTCTGGGATTGACTAATACTCACTAAAGGAGCTGGAAAGTTTTCTTGCAGCGATAAGCAATATCTGCGCATGTTAAATGATTAATACAATGATTGGGTACCTCGGGATTTTGCGTGTCCAGTAAATGAAAAATCTATGCACAAGTTTTGATGACGCGGCCGTTGTACTCTTAACGTTCTTAACTGGTTCAGTTGCATGAGATGATTGGTCGTCTTAAGCGACTTCCTGTGTCTGTCAATGGCTTCTAAACTGTTGTTTTCCTTATGAAACTCCCTTTAATTTGATATATAGTACAACATCGATGGCCGAATGGATAAGAACGCGTGTTCTTAAACATCCGATGTGCTGATACCGGGTAAGGGGTTCAACCCCGACACCGGACAGTTGGACTAAAATGTTGACCTGTCGTCCTTGACTTGCAGACATAAATTACAAGTACCTCAGATGTCGGAGTGGGTTCGCCTGATGGCGAGGGACAATGGTAACAGGGAAAGCTAATTCAGACGCACATTTTAGTAGAGTACTACTAGAAGTAGTGTGTGTAGACTACACTTGAATTCAAAGAGAGCGAGCACACAAAAAAGTACATGTCTGCTACCGTTAAAAACCTTTCAAGTCATAACTGACACACCGCTTACTGCTCATTCGCTGTATCCATATTTGTTTGGTACAAACCTACTTTTTGTTTGGCAATAATTCTGTTAATAAACCCGAAATGGTTCTCATATTTGTTGCAAGACTGTTCTCTCTCCCTCTCTCTATCTCTCCATCTTGTCTCTCGTTTTATCTCCATCTTCTCTCCTCTCTGTCTCTTTCTCTATCTCACCATCTTGTCTCCCCTGTCTCTCTATCTCACCATCTTGTCTCCCTTGTCTCTCTATTTCATCATCGTGTCTACCATCTCTCTGTCTCTCTATCTCACCATCTCGTCTCCCCTCTCCCTGTCTCTATCTCGCCATCTTGTCCCACTCTCTCTGTCTCTCTATCTCACCATCTTGTCTCCACCTCTCTCTGTGTCTCTCTATCTCACCATCTTGTCTCCCTCTCTCTGTGTGTCTCTTCATCTCACCATCTTGTCTCCCCGTCTCTCTATCTCCCCAGCTTGTCTCTCCCCTCTCACTGTCTCTCTATCTCACTATCTTCTCTCCTCCTTTTTCTCTGTCTCCCTCTATCTCACCATCTTGTCTCCTCCCCCTCTATGTCGGGATGGGGGATGGGTGTGGCGTGTGTGTGGGTGGGGAGATTGTGTGTGTGGGTTGGAGATGTGTGTAGGGGTGAGTATGGGATATGTCTGTGGGTGGGGGGGGGGAGATTGTGTGGTGGGAGAAGTGTGGGTGGGTGTGTGTGTGTGTGGGTCGGTGCATGATGTTTGGGTTGGCAGGGGATGTTTGTGTGGGTGAGGAATGTGTGGTTGCGAATGTGTGTTTGGCTGAGTGGTTGGGGTGTGTGGGTGGAGGATGTGTGGATGGGCGAGTGTGTGTGTGATAGGGGAGATGTGTGGGGGATGTGTGGGTGGGGCATATATGTAAACCTGAGGTGTGTGCGTGGTTGAGGGGTGTGTGTGGGTGGGGGGATATATGTGTGTGTGGTGGATGTGTTATGGGTGGGGGATATGTCTCATAACATGGTACCCATTGTTTATGTTACGACATTCATATGACAATGTTTTTTTTTTTCCTATGTAAATGCGTCATGCACTATTGATAAACAAAAGATGAGTGACTGGAGGAGCCGAATGTAAGACGGGCCTGCGAGCTCAATTTGTAACCCTTATAAAATAAGGACCAATCAATCAATCAATCAATCAATCAATCTAGTCTCCCCTCACTCTTTAACTGTTCACATAGTATTAGACAACTTCACAAACACAAGAACGAGGCAGTCCTCGTTTTTTGTCTACGTTATGAGAAGACAAAAACTGGAACATGTTGTGACAACTGGAAAGAGAGATGGGGGATGACAGCAAGAGAAGATTCTTGACAGTTTTGTGTCATGGCACGGAAGGGAGTCAACACACGAAGTGATCCATGACGTCGGAGATCGCAATTTGTGGAGAGGCATGATCGCCCACGATAGCCGACAAGGCACTGGATAGCGATGCTATTGTATGTAGTTATTTCGGTTCCCTGGCGGTACAGTGACTTTTACCCGTGCCTAGGGTTATTTTTGTCCGGCAGTACAGAGCTGGAGTTGACCCAGCCTTATAAACATAAGTAGTGAAAAAGCTTTAGAATTTTCGGGAAATTATGGGGAAGAAAACGCGACGAGGATGGACGCATCTCATATATCCTGGGCTAGAATGTGTGAATAATTACAACTATGAGAAATGACTAGTGCAGCAGGATATGACAAAGTCAAATGGTACAGTGTTGGGTTTTCACATACCCGAATCCACCATATAATGAGATGAAATGGCCATTGTCCTTTATCGCAACATTTCCTGCCCATAATATTCTGAAAGTTATCTGATATCCATTTTGTGAGCCTGGGTGGGATTTAGGGCCTTAATGATTGGAAACAAAAAACAACCTTGCCAATGCTGAGAATCGAATCCAGACCAATGTCTTGACAAACGAGGGCTCTAGCCACTATGCTATGGCAGCACGTAGATATGAGCAGAACAATGATTTTACAGATCTCAGAAAGAGAAGGGAATTATTTAATGTATTGAGTCCGCCAGAAAAATGTATACACAGTAATCGCCCACCAGTTTAAATGTAATGGCAGTTTCGATCTTTGTAATATGCTGTTTATATCATCATTCTAAACATATCATACAACACATTGCTACCGTAATGTAATATGACAAGATTTGATGACGTTATTAGAATAATATACTCAATTGAAATGTGATTACATTATATACAGAAATATCAGCTGGGGACCCACGTGAGGCCACTAAGCCACGGCAGGACGTAGATATGAGTAGAACAATGATTTTAAGGATCTCAGATAAGAGAAGGGAATTATTTAATGTATATACAGAAATATCAGTTGGGGAACCACGTGAGGCCACTATGCCATGGCAGCATGTAGATACGAGTAGAGCAATGATGTTAAGGATGTCAGCTAAGACAAGGATACCATTTATATACAGTAATATCAGTTGGGGAACCATGTGAGGCCACTAAGACAGTTCATACATAAACACATATTGTTAGGCTGGGTGGCGAGATAGTGGTATCCCCTTTCAAAGGAGGGGTACGTTTCCTCCTTCCCTCCGCTAGCTTACGGGAAACCCTTGGGCAAGATGGAGTACTTGCTTAAGCGGCCCCCCGCCCATCCTTTCCCCCACCCGATCAGAGTTACGTGAAGCCATGGGTGCAGCTGGTGGATGAAGTTGAAGAGCAGCCGACAGACAGTTGAAGGTTATGGTCTTCAATTTCACGACGGTAGGCAGAGGATATCTTTTTTGGATACAATGGCTACGGTCATCGACCAGTATGATCTCTGCAAAGAAGAAAAGCACTGGCAAACTACCTTCTTTATATATGTCTAGATAATCATGTTTCCTCAATTATCCACGAATATGGTGATCGTGTGAGATGGCTAGATGGGATTAGAGGAGGCAGTAGACAACAAAGCTGTCGATAGGTCATGTTGTATAGTGCCTCCTCTAATCCCCGCTTCTTTCTTCTATTCATATGAGCGCCGGACAATGCGTGTGTTTATTTATGGACTATTTACTGTACATGCCGGCGCCATGGCGTGAGTTTTAACGGACACGATTTCAATCCCTCATACCGTCATCGAAACACAATTGCGGGCGATTTGGCAGCAGACCGCCTTACACTGATTTTCATATAATGGTTTGGGTGCCGGTCGTTCAAAAATAAACGGCAAACTACTGAACGAAAGGAGTTAAAACCGTATTGGTATGTGTAACTCCTGCGTCGAACGTAGACTTGTCAATAAATCACAAATAGCCCCCCCCCCCCCCCAAAAAAAAAATGCTAGGGTTGACTGCGACGTCATGTCAAGTATATGCGACATTGGATACTAGAAAATATCTCTGAAGTAATGGCGCGTTATTGAACACGTCATCAATCGAATGCTGTTTGGTTTTAAAATACGGGACCGACACCATATATCAAATAGGCCCCGTGGCGTGAAAATAGGTCCGATACTTTAATTTAAATTACTTTATTTTACTTTACCGGCTCCTTGGCGAAGGTGTTACGGACTCAGTTCGTGATCCCGCATACCCGAGTTGGAAACACAGCTGTGGGAGATTTGGCAGCAGACCGCCTTGCGTTAGTTTTTTAACGAAATGGTATTGTGCCGGTCGTTCAGAAAGCAATGGCAAACTACTGAACGTAAACTTACCAAAAGATCACGAGCAGAAAAAAAAACTGCTTAATGTATATCAAGCTGTAAAGGACATGGAACTAATTGTTGACTGACTTATTTTATCTGTATCTATTTCCGACAGGCCTCCCGTTGCAAGCCGACAGTGCCTGATTTCCTGGTGACCAACGTACTAAAACCTCACGAGCATGGGGGAAGGCGGGTGAGTGACATTTGTATGTTAAGAGATGAAAGAGGAGAGACTTTGGACATGTATTTATGAAATAATAAAAGAAGTGGAAAATGTGGGATGTATTTATGAAATAACAAGAATTAAATAATGAAAGAAGTGGGAATTGTGGGGTGGAGTTATGAAATAACAAGAATTACACGATGAAGTAAAGCGAAATTATGCAATCCGTATGCTGCAGTGCTAAATAGACCAGTATTTAGTTAGTTAGTTAGTTAGTCGCTGTTCCAACTTCACAGCAACGGGTCGTCCCCATTATGCTCCGTTCCTGTGCCAGTGAATATCACATAAAACGCTCCCCACTGCCCAATGTGAAAAGTGGAAAAGACAGGAGTCTCGACAAACAACAGCCCGCACAGATACACTGTGCATAATGCCGCCACCAGAATGTCAACACAATAGTCCCCCACGAAACATCCAGTTTATTTCTGATGGAATCGGCAGTCATTTTCCCATCTGGATGTTTCCTAGATGTTTACCCACACAGTCCACGAAAATACAGTTCATCGTCGATGGCAGTGGCAGTCAACCAGAAGACCAGCAGCCACGCATTTCTGCATAAGGCAAAAACCAAAAAAAAATTTAAAAAAAAAAGGCGACCAGTATTTGCTGTTTGGCAATGAATCTTGGAATGTAAATGAACACATTACGAAGAATTCAGAAACAATAGAGATGTGGTTCCTGAGACGAATGTTGCGAATTCTTTGAATTGCCAGAGTAACTAATAAAAATTGCCTGAAAGAGGCTAATGAAACTAGAACATTATATACAGCAATAAGAAAAAGACAAACAACTTTTTTTTGTCAAGTGATGAGAAGAGAGGCATTGGAGAATATCGTGTCAACTGAAGAGATCGAGGGGAAGAAAGGCAAAGGCAGACCAAGAGAAATGATGTTGGATGGATTGAGACGATGGCTTCGAGGAATATCAGCAGCAGAGTTGATCCAGAACATCAATGACCGAGATCTGTGGAGAGACGTGAACGCCACACCAATTCAATGATAGTGAGATATTGCCTAAGATAATCTTCATTCTCTCAAATGCAGCTTTTGTTTGCCTTATTCTGCTCTTAATCTCTGTTATGCATCTTCCATCTGATGTCTTAAATGCCACGGAGTATTTAAAATTATCCACTAGGTTAAGAATTGTCCCTTCTATTTCAAATTTCCCTTTTGGTGTCACCTTTTTCTTTGATATCACTATTGTAACTATTTACTTGATATTCAAGGAGAGTCCTTTCTTTGCACGGTCTGGTACTACAATGTCCAACATTTGTTGTATATCTTTTGCATTATCTGCTGCCAATACTGTGTCATCTACATAGTGTGTATTGTTTATACCACCACGATACAATTGTGATACGTAAGTCAACTAATCAACTTGTTACCATGATGCAGTTGTCATAAATAAGTCAACTAATAAACTTGTTACCATGGTACAGTTGTCATAAGTAAGTCAACTAATCAACTTGTTACCATGATATAGTTGTCATAGATAAATCAACTAATCAACTTGTCATCATAATATAGTTGTCATAAGTAAGTCAACTAATTAACTTTTCACCATGGTACAGTTGTCATAAGTAAGTCAACTAATCAACTTGTCACCATGATACAGTTGTCATAAGTAAGTCAACTAATCAACTTGTCATAATGATACAGCTGTCATAAGTAAGTTAACTAATCAACTTGTCAACATGATACAGTTGTCATAAGTAAGTCAACTAATCAAATTGTTACCATGGTACAGTTGTCATAAGTAAGTCAACTAATTAACTTGTCACCATGATACAGTTGTCATAAGTAAGTCAACTAATCAACTTGTCACCATGATACAGTTGTCATAAGTAAGTCAACTAATCAACTTGTCCCCATGATACAGTTGTCATAAGTAAGTCAACTAATCAACCTTTCATCATGATATAGTTGTCATAAGTAAGCCAACTAATCAACTTGTCACCATGATGCAGTTGTCATAAGTAAGTCATCTAATCTACTTGCCATCACAATTCAGGATCTGACGTTGTCTGTATCCCCCCAGGTCCGGTCCAGGAGAAAGAATCGGCCCAGAAAAGACTTCCATGCCAGCTCTACTGCAAGCTTCGTCAGCAGAAAGAGTACTACTAGCTGCAGCAGCAACACAACGTCGCTGGCTGCCACCACTACAACAACGGTGACAGCGGCAGTACCAGAAACTGCACCATCCCCACTGTTGCCCGTACATCAGGAGAGCTTAGCGATCTCGACAATCATCTCTGAACCACCTTCTTCCACATGTGATCTATCTTCCAAAGATCACATTGATCGACTGCAGAAATGTCCACACGGGTAAGCTTAATGTGATCTTCTCTGTTGTAGCGAGGTCAGGCTAAACATATACTTAACAGCTAAGTGTCTCTTGGTCTTGTTTGTAGCGATCTCAGGTTAAACATATACTGACAGCTAAATGTCTTGTTTGTAGTGATCTCAGGTTAAACATATCATCATCATCGAGTGCCATGCCGACTGGCGTAGGCGTTCATGACTCCCCACAAATCTCGGTCTTAGGTTTTCTAGATCAACTCTACCGTTGATATTCCTCCATGCCACCGTCTCAATCCATCCAGCATCACTTCTCTTGGTCTACCTCTGTCTCTCTTCCCCTCGATCTTTCCAGTTGTCACGATGTTCTCCAATGCCTCTCTTCTCACCACATGACCAAAAAAAGTTGTTTGCCTCTTTCTTATTGTTGTATATATTGTTCTAGTTTCGTTAGCCTCTTTTAGGCATTCGTTGTTAGTTACTTTGGCAGTCCAAGTAATTCGCAACATTCGTCTCAGACATCACACCTCTGTTGCTTCCAATCTCTTCCTAATTTGTTCATTTACATTTCAAGATTCACAGCCATACAGCAAAACAGGTTCTATATAGCACCTTAGCACTCTCTTTCTTACATTCAATGATACTTATTGCATAAGATATTTTTCATTTTCTGTAATGCAGCCTTTGCAGCCCTATACTACATATCCTTTACAGGACGTCGCTGTCAACCCCAGCATTATTTTGGATTTTTGTGATCACTTGGCAAGTCTGGGTTCAGTAGTTTGCCATTGCTTTCTGAACCACCAGCACCCATACCATTTTATAAAAACCAAACGCAAGGCGGTCTGGTACAGAATCGCCCACAGCTGTATTTCGAACGCAGTAAGCGGGATTATGAGCTGCGTCCGTAACCCCTTCGCCACTGTCTCTCCATCCTGTCTGTTATTTGACCCTTTCAAGAAGTTAATGTTGCTTAAACAATTATTTGGTGCCACTATGGTTAAGATCGAGAACTGGAAGCGGTTCTACCCCCGCTGGTGACTTGCGGGATAACTGAGCCGGCCGCTGAGAAAGCAATGGCAAACTACTGAGCGTAATCTTGCCAAGAAATCAACAGACAGCTGAAAGATGCTGCTGTTGACAGCGATGTCCTGTAAAGGATATGCGAATTTAAAAAAAAAATGGTTAAGATGTCTACTACATCTTTTTATGCCTTCCTCTGACTCCTTTGCCTAATACTTCCCCAAATGATACTGATTTCTGGGGACTTTATCTGCCTATGGGTATGTTTTCTCTACTAACAACACAGCGGACTACTCTTTATAACTTTTAATCGCTGTAAGATTTTAACATGCGCATCTTGCACACCAGACCTCTTTTTTTTTTCACCCTCACCCGAGACGGTTAGAGTGTATTACCCAAGCGACCAGACGGATCTATGATATTACAAACCAACGGCGCTTGTATAAACCCATAGCCCTATACTGGGACTCGAACGTGGTGACTTAAGTACTGGGGTAAATGATATCTCTCAGCCAAGCCGGATTAATCCTTCAGACAAACTGAGATCGGCTGGCATCTTTTCACTGAAGTCCTAGCTAGATTGCCTCTTCAGAACACCATCGCAGGACAGAATGTTTATAGTCTCTAATCTATGGGTATACAGACAGACAGGCAGACAGACAGGCTGACGGGCAGACAAACAGATAGACAGGCAGACAGACAGACAGGAAAACAGACACGCAGGCAGACAGACAGCTAGACAGACAAACAGACAGACAGATGGGCCAACGGACAGAGAGACAGATGGGTGTGTGGGATGGTAGGTAGGTAGATTGAAAGATAAATAGACAGACAGACATAATAAATACTCAATATAAAGATTGCTTTATGTTAATGGCAAACAAAGATGACTACTTGCCACCCGTTTCTATTAGTCGCATCAGCTTGACTGACTGGGCTCGTCAAGTAAAACAGTGAGAACTAGCAAATTGCCAACACTTTACCAATCAAGACGACGCTTTAAGGATGACCCCATGCTGGCTCTCTCGATAGAAATAACGCCAAGGTGTCCGGTCCACTCAAGCTTCAGACTGTCTCCAAGAGAAACAATTTCTGGAAGCGGACTTACTGAAGACGTTGAAATGACGTCAAGTGCTATCAAGAGAACGGCACAGAAGAGGGTAATTCAGAGCCGTAATCTGATGAGTGTCGCCGTTCGCAGTTCTTGTAAAACATTAAGAATAGTCCAACTGTGTCGGGGAAAGTGTCGGAGGGGGTGGGGGGGGGGGGGGGGAAGAACTAAACTGCGTTTGTTACGAGCGCGTCGCAAATGTTGATCATCATTTCTGATGTATTTAGAAAATGTTCGGAAGAAACACCGGCACACGAGCAATTGAAAACTGTGCATGACAATAGAGACAACATACAAATAAAAACGTAAACATCAAATTCAAGATCTGGCTTCCAACTGTGAATTTTAATAGGTACATGTAACATATTCTGTGCCAAAATAAAAGAAGGTTTGAACCAAACAAAAATGAATGATGGGAAAATGGAAGTAGGGACGTGTCACAGTTATAACATTTATAGCGACATAAATATATGTAAGTCAATGGAAATAAAATTAGCACCACAGAAGTCGGCGTGGCCGTAAGGATAAGACCGCTACCTTTTAAACTTTAGGTGTGCCGATACCGAGGTAGCGGGTTCAACATTTAAACCGATCAGTTTGACTAAAATGTTGACTTCTCGTCCTTGACTTGGGGACGTAAATTATAAGTACCTCAGAAGTCGGAGTGGGTTCGCTTAATGACGAGGGACACTTATAATAGGGAAAGTCTCTCCGCACGCAAAATTCAGCCCAGTTCTTGAGTTAAAAGTGTCGAAAAAAAACAAAAAACATCTTAACACCAAACTTAGAATTTTAAATTCTAACGTAAATCAGTGCTACTTTTAGATCAGAAACACGGAGAACAACTAACACGATTACAAATTAACTACAAACATTCACTAATTAATAAATGCGCAAAACAAAAGGAATGAAACTGTATGACAGAATCACCAATGTGCAGCTCGTGGAGAGTACTAGACAATATCAGGAAACCAAGAGGTGAAGAAAAGATAATGTGGATAGGACATACAATGAGAAAACCTCAGAATAGTATAACTAGGAAGTCGTTTGTATGGAATCCACAAGGCAAAAGAAATAGAGGAAGACACAAAACACACGGAGAAGAGAAGTAGAAACAGACATGAATAATACGGCGAGGACATGGTGGCGGCTGGATGGGATAGCTAACGATAGGGCAGTTTGGAACGAGTTGGTTGAGGGGCTATGTCCCAATGGGGTCAAGGGTGAACGAACGAACGAACTTTATTTTCAAAGAGTGACACATTAGGCGTGCAGGCTCGTCTTACATTCGGCAGAAATAAAGGGACGTGGTAATTTGCTGTAGGGTTAAACGTGAAGATACTTATTTATCTATCGTCCACAGACTAATCCTACTGTGATCAATATATTTCTATTCATTATCAGAACGTGATGAACGAAAACTAATAAATAAGTAGAAATATCAAATATCAGCGTGATACATTAGGTTTCCCGTTGTTTGTAAGATCTGTTGGTTTTACATTCGTGATTGACTGGACGTTTTTGAAATCAAATTCCATGTTAAAATAGCCGGGTGTATTTTAAATGACTGTGCAGTGTTTGAAAATATTATTGGCCCAAGTTTTGTATTTACCTATTATTTTGCATGAACTTTACAGAGGGTGAATACAAAACGTGGACCGGCAATATTTTCAAACACTGCACAGTCAGTAAAGATACACCCTGTAGTAACAGTGGGGGAGTCGCCGTGGTTAAGTGGTTAAGGGTCTGCCTCGCGCCCCGAAGCCTCTAACTGCATCGTTCAGACCACATTAATAGCAATTGGGGAACCTTTTAAGGCCACCAAGACAGTTAATAAATTAATACACACGTTTTGTTTGGCGCTGATAGAATTAGGGGTAAGAATGAGAGACTAAATGGCGCACTAAACAACATACGAGGGTAAGTTAATAAGTAAGTCACAAATGGCTGTAGAAAAATAACTAAATATGATAACAACTTGAAACCAGTTTATTTTTATACACACATTGTCTCTTTATTTCGCAACATAATTTCCACCAACATTGACGCACTTATCCCATCGTTTTATCAGTCCTCCAAAACCGGCTGCATAGAACTGCGTGCTCTGTTTTCTAAACTAAGTTTTCACTTCACATTCAACTTCGGCGTCATTCACGAAATGTCTTCCGCCAAGGTGGGTTTTCAGTGTTTATGCTGACAAATGTTTATCCCATAAAGCGATGCATAGCTGGGTAGAAAAAGTTACGAAGGCGAGTCAATAAGTATGTCACACAGTTCTGTGGGGTAGCAGATAAATGAAAACAAAGCACACAATTCTGTGCAGGACAATTTGCGAGGACTGATTAAACGATGGGATAAGTGCATCAATGTTGTCGGAAATTATGTTGAGAAATAAAGGGACAACGTATGTATAGAAATAAACTGGTTTCAGGTTGTTATCATATTTAGTTATTTTTCTACAGCCATTGATGACTTACTTATTTACTTATCATCGCAAAAACTGAAAGCTATATTACCGATCGGGATTCGGACCTGTCAGCTCCAAATGACGACAAGGCCTCGCTGATTTGTTTTCCGGAGACAACGGGGGATCAGCGCTGGAACTACAGAGGTCGATGCCATCAGCAAGTGGTTTGTCGTCCTGCGGAGAAAGATCGAACCAGATCGGGTAAACCCGGTGCTATAAAGTCTACTCTCCCGACTTTAGTACTTTAGACTGTTAATGCTAGTACAATGTATTGGTTGTGTTATTTATTAGATTAGTAACACCAGCAGTAGTAGCGCTCATGGTAGTATAAACGTCATTAATATTAGTAGTATAGTAGTAGTGTCCGCTCCGTGGCGAAGGCATTACTGATGCAGTTCGTAATCCCGCATATCCGTGTTCGAAACACGGCCCAACAAAGCTGTGGGCGATTTGGCAGCAGACCACTTTGCGTTGGTTTTTTACGAAATGGTATGGCTGCCGGTCGTTCAGAAAGCAATGGCAAACTACTGAACCTAAACTTGCCAAGAGATCACAACAGTAAAAAATGCTGCTGTTGACTACTATGTCCTCTAAAGGATATGCAACTAACTTTTTTATAGTAGTAGTACGTCGTATTAGTAGCAATATCTATAGTAGTAGTAGTAGTAGTAGTAGTAGTAGTAGTAGTAGTAGTAGTAGTAGTAGTAGTAGTAGTAGTACTTAAATCAGAAACAACAGTGCTATAGTGGGCTGTTCGCCTGTGAGCCTTTGCCGATAATTCCAAGCCATTGCCGACTACCCCCCCCCCCCCCACCCGAAACGTTCTTTCTTTGTGCTCCCTTACTGGGTGGTGTCCACTGGGAGGCATATAACTCCAGATGAGAATCGCCGATCTAAATCGTCATCCTATTGACGTAATTAATATAGAAGAAAACATTATATGACCCAGCTGTTTATTTGTGACGTGCCAGGAACAATGGAAAACAAGGGTAATTAGTTAACGATTCCGGCATGAAAATCTAATGGTTGTCAGGAAGAAAGAATGTAATGTTCTCAAGATGGACAAAGACGCAATCGACATGCCTGCTTTCATCAATACGTGTCACGTAACAGCTTTTATGAGATGATTGTTCGTCGTTTGTCGTCGATACTGCATGGGTTAAAAATTAGATAATTACATCCATTTTTTCCACGACAGCATTAGACCTTAAGAGAAGCAGATGAGAGCTGACAAAGACGATGCTTCCTGGTCTCAAGATAATGTCCAGTTTGTCGCAGGATCGCTCACTTCAAAGTGTCATGTTAACATGACGGACACATTGTGCCAGGCCGACACCCACGCGCTGTCAGTCAGATGGATCTAGATCAATACAGGCGGACGGTTCTAGAAATCCAATACTGCACGGGGACACGGGACAGCGAGGTTCCAATGATGAAGTCCCGGTCGCTTCTGAGGTTTATATGGATCCCAATAAGATCTTTAAAAATGTCTTGTGATGGACTAAATCGACGAAAGCTCAGAAAATGAATGAATGAATTACTGAATCTGTCAGTTTGTCTGTCTTTCTGCACGTCCGTCAATTCGCCAGTCTGTCTGACCGCCCGTCCATTAATCAGTCTACCTACCCACCGACTTACCTGCCTGTCGTAAGTAAAGAATGTCGTAGTAGTTATTAGTTCTTCTTTACTACTTTAGTGTCGTCCCTGGAGTGAGGGGAATCAACACCCACATTTATTTTAATTCAATATCACTATTCTGGAGATATCCAGCAGACTCCGTCCACAACACTCCCTCAATCTGAAGACACCTTCTTCTCACTCTTACTCACCCCTGGATCATGCCCCTCTCATTTTTCCCCAACATAACATACTTGACAACTCTAGCTTCAACAAATAAAAACAAGAAATTTATTAAAGCAAAGAGTATATGTAGGAGAAGAGAGTGTGTGTGTGTGTATAATGTGTAGACTGTGTGACGTATATTCTAAGGTGTATATAGACTCAGATCAGTGTTCAGGAGTATAGTCATTCTCATCACTGTGCTGAGAACACACCAGCACCATGTATTCCAGACAAACAACCTCACCGAGGTGATGCTTCTCCGGTCACGTGAAGAGTTTCTCCGCTATTTCTCGAGGCATCCAGATGTTTGGACATCCATGACAAACACTGTCTAATGAGAGTCTTCAATCTAATTCACACTATGAATTTCCTCTGTTATTAACTGTTTGTTACTCAGAGAATTCTAACACTATTGTCACTGTTACTTGGGAAATCTTAATTGATCTAGTATCACTGGTTGTAAAGATTCCCCATATTAACACCACAGTCTGAATGTTCCAGGTATTTCTATAATGTTCTGACTGTTCAGTGATACAACTATCACTTGCTAAACATAAGTATCATCAGCATGTCCTGCTCAGCAGAAGCCAGGTTCCCGCAGACCAACTTGGGTATAAGCCCAATGTAGAGGCCTCTCGGCAACTTCTGTCTTCAAATCCTGAGCCATCATCTTCTAAACTGTGTTCTAGCTTCACTGTTGAATATCATAGCACACCTACAAGGAACCTGTTGAGTAGAGAATACTATGGTGAGAGCAACTCAATCCTGGCCGAAATTAGGTGAGTGTAGGCCAATAGCAGCACTCAGATCTACAACAGAGATCCGATCTCTGTCATATGGCCAAATAGCTCATCACATGGTCTGAGACATGGCAACACCAGGAACGAATAAAGGAACGGGTAGAAACCCAGCAGATGCCCTACTGGAAGATCCTACCATTTCACATTCCCCTCCTCCCTCCCAACCATCCTCAATCTCTCTAATTATTATCCCACTACATTGTCCTCAACCTCCTGAGTAAAATGATATATCACACAAGCTAGTTAAAGCCTCACAATAGGATACTAGTGCCGACGCTCCTATGATACTTTCTAGCACCGCACTTATAGAACATTCTATCACCACACCTATAATACACTATATCACCACACCTATAATACATTATTATCACCGCACAGTATTGTACTCTATTCCTAATCATACTCTAAGTTAGATATGATTAATAGCCTACCATATGCCTATTCCGGTTG
Source organism: Cepaea hortensis (assembly GCA_963921405.1). Classification (NCBI taxonomy): domain Eukaryota; kingdom Metazoa; phylum Mollusca; class Gastropoda; order Stylommatophora; family Helicidae; genus Cepaea; species Cepaea hortensis. Next base: position 115,625,731 of record OY992876.1, read on the forward strand.
ATAATTGAGACTATGCAATCACAGACTGGATCTATGTCCGCCGATACATTACCAACACTTTGACAATATAGTCTCTTTCAATTAGCACAACTCGGAATACTGCACCAATCCTTCAAACTTCAGAAATCTTGGTCGACTAACTCCACTTGTTTACTGCAACGGGTTTTATATCGGGCTTGAGTGACGTCACCAAATTGTCTAGACGCTGATCAGTCCAGAGTCTGGTTTTCTCCTCTTGTTTTAGACTACCTGGAGTCAATCCGCCGTCAAGTTTGCTTTCATCTGGGGAAATCCTTTGTCTCGTACAACAATAGTTCTGTCTGTCTGTGAACCAGATAATTCCCCACATCACAGAATCCTCTCCGCCGTCTGTCCAGACATTCCGTCTACACTTCAAAGGCTAACTACCGCCTTGGCAGACGTCTGGCGTTATTATTCGTTTCTCAAACAACCCACATCATAAAGAATCGCCGACTGTGTGTAGACATTTTGACGCGGCGTATTTTTGTTCCTCCGTCTATACACATCAAAGGGTTGCCTGTTTGTGCTGACGAAAGTCTCCTTTTGTCATCGATCGAAACTAGCAAGTTTATTTTTCGTGACAATGCCTACCTACCTACCTATACATCCACCTACCCACATACCTACCTACATACCTACCTACCTACCCAGACCCCCAGTCTGTCGTATGGCTGTCTTCTTGACTTTCTGCTTGCTTGTCTCTCGGTATATATATATATATATATATATATATATATATATATATATATATAAATATATATGTGTGTGTGTGTGTGTGTGTGTGTGTGTGTGTGCGTGCGCGTGCGTGAGTGTATATATATATATATATATATATATATATATATATATATATATATATATATATATATATACAAGGTGGTGGTCTAAGGATAATTCACTCACTTACTAACACTCCCCATCGATTCGGTCCCCTGTCTTCTCTTCTTCTTCAGCGTTCCGAGCCATTGAGGTTCTTTGCTGCAAATACAATCCGTCTCCATTCGTCTCTCTGGTGGACCTTCTCTTGCCAGTCCAAGTGCTTGCGATTCCAAGTGCTTGTAGGTCTGTACATGTATTATCTCTCCACCGCCTTCTTGGTCTACCTCGGGGTCTACGGTCATTTATTTCCTGAGTGTAAGCGAGTTTTGTTTCCCTATTATCTTCCATTCTTTCTATATGCCCCAGCCATTGTAGTCTATTAGCCTTCATGATACCAGTGATTAGCGGGGACTTAAACAGATCATAAATGTCTTTGTTACTTCTTCTTTTCCACTCTCCACTTTGTGTATCCCTAATGGGTCCAAAGATGCGTCTTAAAATTTTGTTCTCAAAGGTTTGTAACAAGGCTTCGTCTCCTTTCGTTGTACTCCAGGTTTCAGAGCCATACAGCACAACTGGTCTGATCAGTGTTTTGTATATTGTGATTTTGGTGTTACGAGATAGCGCCTTTGATTTTAGTAGATGTTGTAGTGCATAGTATATCTTATTTCCAGAGTTGATTCTAGTTTGTATTTCTTCCCTTATGATGTTGGAGCAGTTGAAGATCATACCCAGGTATTTGTATGTTTCCGTTCTTTTAATGGTCATATTATCTATTTGTATGTGGCCAGAGTTTCTAGCCATTCCGTCTCTTGAAATTACCATATATTCTGTCTTATCTTGGTTGATAACCAGCCCCATCTGTTGGGCTTTTTCCTTTAAGTGAGTCAATATTTCCAATGTCTTTTGTTCACTTTGCCCTATAATATCTATATCATCTGCATAACCAAGCAGCTTGGATGTTCCTCCAATATCACATTCCTCCTTTACCTTCCTTACAACTTTCTCTAGAGCCAGATTGAAGAGTAGCGGCGATAGTGCATCACCCTGTTTCAAGCCAGATGTTATTTGGAAGGGGTCTGATTTCCTGCCTTTATATGTTACTATATTATAAGTATTTTCCATGCATAGTCTGGTCATGTTGATTAACTTCCTTGGTATTCCAAATTCCTGCATAGCATTCCATAGACTATTCATATGGACACTATCATAAGCCTTTTTAAAATCCACAAAAATGTTATGGAGATCTCTTTTATATTCATAAATGTATCTCGGCTATTTGTCGTAAGATAAATATCTGATCTATTGTTGATCTGTTTTGTCTAAAACCCGCCTGGTAGTCACCTAATATGTCTTCTGAATATGGTTTTAGTCTATTTAGTAATACTGCGGATAGTATCTTATAGCTTGTGGACAGTAGTGATATTCCTCTATAATTTCCACATTGGAACTTGTCTCCTTTCTTAAAGATAGGTATCAATAATGACTCTTTCCAGTCATGGGGTAATTCTTCTGTCCTCCAGATTTTTATTATTAGTTCGTATAGCTTTAGATGTAATGCATGGCCACCTGCCTTTATAAATTCAGCAGCAATTCCATCAGTCCCAGTTGCCTTATTGTTTTTAAGTCGTGTGATTACATATAGGATTTCTTCAAATGTAGGTTCTTCAATTTGTGGTTCGCATGTTAGAACCTCTTCTTGTGAGAAAATGTTACTTGGAGCTTCACAATTTAGTAATTCAATAAAATATTCTTTCCATGTGTTGCACATTTCCTCATTGGTATTTATCATATTCCCATTTTTGTCTTTTAAACCATATGTGTTTTGTTGGTGCCCTCGTTTCATTGACTTCAGTTCTTTAAAAAATTTTCTGGATTCATTTTTCTGGTGATTAGTTTCCATATCTTTGATTATATTACTCATATATTCTCGCTTCTGCTGTCTGACTATTTTTGTAGCCTCTTTACATTCATTTCTATAATGCTCTTCCTTTTGGATGTTATTGATGTCATTTAACCATACATGTCTGGCATTCTTCTTCCTAATGACTGCTTCTTCACATTTTTGATTGAACCATCTGTTCTTTCTATGCGTGGTTAACACACCGAGACATTCTTCTGCGGTAGACTGAATTGTATTCTTGATGTTCAACCAAGTTTGGTCAATGCTTTCCTCCAAAGGGTTTTGCAGAGTTTCAAGTTTACATTTTATTTCATCTGTAAATTTCTCTTTGACTGTAATGTCTTGCAGTTTTTCTCTGTTATATGTTGGGTGTAATCTTTGTAATTTAGTATAGAAAGCTCTGTTAAGTTTTATTTTAAATTTTGCTCCAACGAGGAAGTGGTCACTGTGGCACTCAGCTCCTCTATAACTTCTGACTTGCTGTATGTTTGATGCATTTCTGTTGTTAATTAAAATGTGATCTATTTGATTATAGGTTCTCTTGTCACATGATTTCCAAGTTTGTTTGTGTGTATCCTTTCTTTGTAGTCTGGTACTGCTAACCTGCAGTCCTTTGGCTTCTGCCAGGTTGATGACTCTCCATCCATTATCATTTGAAGTTGTATGTAGGCTTTCCATACCGGCCACTTTTTTATTAGTTTGCTCTCTACCTATTTTTGCATTGAAGTCTCCCAGCACAATCAGGATGTCCTGTTTGGGGGTTTCTTCTATGACATCTTCCAGATCATTATAAAAGTCTTCTTTAATATCATCTTCTTTCTCTTCAGTAGGTGCATGTACATTAATCATCGTTATATTTTTCCATTTACCTTTTATTCGTAATTTACTAATCCTGTCATTAAAAGCTTTAAAGTTTAAAACGTTCCCCCATAACTCTTTTTTGATGACAAATCCTGTTCCTAATTCATGTTTATTTTGGGTGTTTCCTCCATATATTATAATCATTCCATTTTGCTCTAAAGTACCCTCTCCTGGCCACCTTATTTCTTGAATTGCTGTTATATCCATTTGATATTCAATCAGCTCCCGGGTTAGTTCTTCGGCCGCTCCAGCTCGATATAGTGTCCGTACATTCCATGTTCCAAATCTCAAAAGTCCTTTAACGTTCCAAGGTCGTTGTCCAGATAAGTCAGTGCGATATCGAGATGCCCCTGTAAAAAGTAAAAAAAAAAATAAATGAAAAACCTAACACTTCCAAACTAACTTAGGGTTGTTCCAGTCTCATTAAATGGGTATGGTATATTTATCAGGGAGAGAAATGCCAGTAGGTGTAACCGACCATTCTGTCACAGACATCGTTCGATCATGGAATGTCTATCAAAGGCAGCAATGCCAGCACATCCAGCACCATCCATTCTGCCACAGCTATGGCTCGATCATGAAATGTATATCAGCAACAGCAATGCCAGCAGATTCAGCATCGACCAGTTCTGTCCATACACGTGCTACTAATTGTAGAGCGCCGGACTGATTGTTGCGAGCAGATCACCTTTCCTTATTACCAATGTCCCTGGCCATCACGCGAACACACTCTGACTTCTGAGGATTTGCAATTTATGTCCACATGTCAAGGATGAGAAGTCAGTATTTCAGCCCAACTGATCGGTGTAAGTGTTGAACCCGCGTCTTCGTCATCAGCATACCGAAAGTTTATGAGTGAACGCTCTTATCCATTCGTAAATGCTCACCTTCCAGTCAAGTTATGAATATTTATATATTGAACGTCGAATCAAATTGAGCATATGTATCTAAGATAGATCCAATCAACCTGCGTATACATACTACATATTTCATCCCACAAAGTCTTCCCCACTTCCAAACAGCCCAGAGTAACAAACACGTATCCATAGTTGAAGCGGGCGTATTGAAGAAGTTTATCCTGGTCCGGAAACATTTTAATGTATATGACATTACTTATCAGTATCTTAAGCTAAAACAAATACATGTACACACACCCTGTACAGTATAACAAGGCAGATCGGTAAATGGATTCGAATGTTTAGATGCAAATGTAGACTATGAAATCTATGCGAACTCAACAAACACATTTGACTGCTCAAAGAGTAAAATCCAAGATAGTAACATTGTTTCTATAAAATTTAGAATGTACAACATGGCGGGACGATTAACAGAAATCAAAAACCCAACTGGCACTCAGGAAATGAAAATATTACGAAACAAAACATTTGTTGAGCTCCCATTCAATTGTATGAACATTTTATTTTTCGAACTACTAGTCCACAATTGCCGTCTCCCTGGTCTAGGAGTTACACGACTTTCTCCGTAATCCCGTATACTCTCGTGAGTAACGTGACGTCTGCGAGAATTGGTAGCGGTTCTCTCCGCGTCGGTAACTTATGGAGTATGTGAACCTGTCGCTCAGAAAGCAATTGCAAACTACTGAGCGTAATCTTGCACAAGAAATCAACAATCAGCTGAAAGATGCTGATGTTGACAGCGATGTCCTGTAAAGGATATGCGAACAAAAAAAAAAAAAAGGTCCACTATTGCTCATATCTTGCCACCAGTATCTTCCTCCGCTTGTAACGACAGACTGCGCCAGTTATGTGTGGGTTGACTATTCTTCTTTGGCTTCCCGCTTGGCGCTCTAGTCTAGCTTGACCCCGCTTGTTTAATGTACTTGCTGTGGATGATGATACTGATGACAAACTAAATTACTCGAAGACGATTTAGCGATGAGATAACTAAAAACGGATCTACTTTTCTAAAGGGCGTGATCCATGTTGCTGTATGCTATGAAGTACATAGAAACGATGACACTGATTTGGAGGCGCAGCCAATCAAACATAGGGCGGGGCTTTCTACTGACAGGCAGGACGGGTGATCACCCTTGGCTAGAGATCCCCTTTGGGAAAAAACTATGGGATGCACTTAATTGCCATAGAACGGGCAGTTTCCAAACTGTGATTTTAAAATTGAAGAAATCATTTACCGTCTTCTGTAGTTGAATGTTTCCGTCACTTAGTTTCCCCATGTGAAAAAAAAAAAACGGGTAAAAAATTGGTTTTATGCGAAATGGTTAAATAATAAAAAAAAAAAAAAGGATAAGAAAAATAAACCTGGACAATGCAGAGGGGAGAGAACAACCTACAGGGCACCCAGACGATTGTTTTCACAGATCCAGTTGTGTCAAACAGATTACATAAATTAATAGACATTTGCAACAGAGAGCAAGAAGTAAGACAATTATTCAAATGAAAGCCTTACATGTTTTTTTTTTTTTTTTTTTTTTGGGGGGGGGGGGGGGGGAATGAATATATTCTGAAAAAGTAAAGAACAAAAGCATCATTTTGCCATGTAGTCACCACTGTGTTCAATGCAAGTCCTCCGCGCCGATAACATGCTTGTATTCCGGTAGAAAACATTTTCTTGGTCGCGTGTGTAACCACTCATGCACCACCTGCTGATCTCTTCATCGGACCGAACAGTTTTGAAACTCCCTACTCCACTCATACACTTGCTGTACTGACAGACTTGCATCACCATACAGGACTTTCATTCGCCGATGAAGGTCTATAACCGTCACCCCTTCACTGATTAAAGAAATACGGATAACAGAAAACTGCTCCGCTTTGGTGTTTGTTAAAAGTGGGGCGACCATCATTAAACTGTCCTTATGACGTCACCGTGTTCGTCTGCACAGTGAGGTCACGTGCTTAACACTCTTGATATCCTTAACAACAATATTGACAGGTTACAAGACAATGACATTGTTATTGTAATTTCTATCACACTTTTAAGGTTGTGATTTGTAGTGCCATCGTTGACATCTGAAGCAAAGGAGTGGTTGGGGTTTCATTGCGAAGGCTAATGGACGATTCTTGGAAAAGGAGAGTATGGCATATGAGGCTATGGTCTTTAGCATGAGAATGAAGGTGGAAGCTGTCACAGCGGCATTCCGTTGGTTACAAGAAACCACTGCAACACACACTGTCTTATCACGGACTCAAGGAGTATGCTTAGTAAGGTGGAGAAAGGAATGTTTCGTGTGGAGTGGCTTATCTCGCTTCAGAGGTCACAGATTGTGAGAATTGCATGGATTTTTTGCCTTGGCCATGCCGGGGTGTGGGGTAATGAACAGGCTGAGAGGCTGGCAGGGAATGCACCTCTTGGTGATAGATTATCTATTTACAAGGGAGATGTGGTAGTGCGCTTGAGGGACTGGATCGAGAAGGTGGATGAACAGATTGAGAACTCGTATGTGGGAAGGATGAGATTTCGGGGGGATTGGTAGAGGTTCTCAAAACTAAAAGGGAAGACCAGGAGAATTTTCAGTCAGATAGCGATGGGAACTATTAGTTGTGTGACACTTCGCTGGCTGTTGAACGAGGGGACGGAGCGCGGGTGGGAATGTCATGAGTACAGTGATGCGTTCTTAGCTCACCTCAACTCAACTCAAAAGATCTCCTTCTGACGCCAAGCGATCAGTATAACACCGAGCGCCTTAACACCCCCCCCCCCATGTTTCCTTGTATCCATTTTAGGCTGAGTCGACCTGAGAATCCAGGTCAATTAAAAAAAAAAATATTACATTGGCTGTGGATTCGAACACACAGCCACCAGACGAACAGGTTCTGTGTTCTAGCGAGACTCCCATGAGCAGGAAGTAAGTACAAGTCCGTTTTCTTACGCGCCTTTAAGCATGCTGGGTATATGGCGCTATCTCTGACCTGTAAATTATACACCCATATAAACAAACATTGAGATCTGCTGTACAATCTCCAGAACAACAATTTTTTTTTTTTACTGGGTGCACATATTGATATGCTAAATCTCGTCATTTTCCCTCTGTTGATTATTGAGTTATGGAGTTTTGTTTAAAAGGAGGCAAACATTTGTGAACGCACCATAACAGCAGAATGTCAATATTTTCCTTTTCTCTTCACAGAGAAACTGAACACAACGATGAAGAAGACGCCGAAGTTGATGTAGTAGCAGTTGACACAGAATTAGAAATACAAGTTGGACCATCAATTGTCGTGTCTGGAGTAGAAGCCAATGTAGCTGCACCACCCCGGGACAAGATCAGAAAATCTGACACAATCTGGTCTCCATGGAAATAAGCTATTGTTATTCTAGTTGGAGAAAACAATATCTCAGAACAAGGCCAACTAAATATATTGTTCTTTTGCTCAAATATTAAATTTGTAATCTTCAACCTTGAACCTCAACCTAACCAAGAACAGAATATCAATACAATCTGTTGCCATAGAAATAGCCGTGTGCTAGCTCAAGTTGTTCTTGGGCAAACATATTTGGCAATGAGGCTATGTACATTTTGCATTGCTGCTCAAATATTCAGTTCCTTATCTTCAGCCATGAATGTTAGCACGAACAAAATGGATGCCGTCTAGTCCACACAAGATTCAAAAGGACTGAGGCATCCTAAAGCGACAGCCATTATTGCCACAGCTATCTGTTGTGAACTTTCCGAAGTATGGTGGACTTGGAATCGGAGATTATAAATATATTGTATATTTTTCTTAATTTAAGATTCGACAACACCGTATAGGGGCATCCTCACACTTGGTCGGGTCCCTCAAAAGCTACAGAAAAGATCTTATGCTGATAATTCAAATATTCATCATCATCATCATCATCATCATCATCATCATCATCATCATCATCATCATCATCATCATCATCATCATCATCATCATCGTCGTCGTCGTCGTCGTCACCATCATCATCATCATCATCATCATCATCATCATCATCATCATCATCATCATCATCATCATCATCATCATCATCATTATCATCATCATCATCATCATCATCATCATCATCTTCCACTTTTGTCATCAAGCGTCGCTTGGAGGAATAGTTGGCGTTCCAATGCCCGATGGGTGGGACTTAATAGTCTCATTCCGTTTGATTTTACGATGTCTTTGATGTCGTCAATCCATTTTCTTCTCGGGCATCCTCTTGCTCTCGTAGCAGATCTTCTTTGATATAGGACCAGTGCTGGTAGTTGATAGTGTTGCATTCTAACGAGATGGCTAAACATTTGATCTTCTGCCTTTCAGTATATGTGGCACAAGGTGTTGATGCCACTCTCTGTCTGATAACATCATTTCGTATTAGGCTCGGATAGTTACGCTGGCAATCCTTCTCAAGCATCTCATCTTAAAAGTCCCCATGGTCTTTCTTCTACTTAATGCTTTAATACTCTCTGCTCGCTCCCTTCTGAGTCAATATTTCCAGATTTGGATACTCCGTCTGCTCTGCTGCATTGCCCGCCAAATCCCAGAGCACCATAATCAAGTAGCAGGTCTCAGAGCACCATCGTCATATAGCAGGTCCCAGAGCACGATCATCATATTACAGGTCCCTTGAAGAACATAGTTCCTATCACCAGGAGCCGAAAAGCCTCTCGATCTGCTGCCATTTCTCCCGCCTCGTGCACCCTATGTCCAAAGTTCTGCACAGTCCTGTGTCCAACTTTGTGTTGGTCGAACGTCTGTCTGTTCGTCCAGTAACCACGCCTTACACCGCTGTTATCTCCAAGTCACTTTGAGGTGTAATATGGAGGTCGTTCACCACACCACAATAGTATCTTTTGTTAGAGATGTCTTGGACAGATCTTTCCTGGCAGCAGTGACCCAGAACTGACATCTTGTTATTCTAGATGTTGTTTAAATTATTATTTGACAACGAAACCATCATCATATCCCCCCATTCAACTCCTAACCTTCGACTACGAATGTTAATCTGATGTATATAAAGACGGAAGCAACGACCGATCAAAATTTTGTATACACATGAAACTCCCACATAGTCTGGGCAACTTGACTATAGTGCACCGTTCCACCAACATCTTGCAAGCAGGAAAAAAAATCAAGTTCTTGACGGTTTAAGACAATTTCTTATGAAACTGTTTTTATTTAAGCAATTTTATACAACGCAAAACATGATTCGTTGTAATAGGTAATGTGATCAGTATCGTGCCGACCGCCTGTGCTTGCCAAGGCGTTTTCTGCTACCCGTTTTAGTTTGGGATCATCATAAGGGATACACACACATTTTTCAGTTTTGCAAACGTCAATTACAAACATTGAAATCCACTCCAATGAGGATCGAACACATAACCACCAGGCCAACAGGCAGACATCTAGCCACTACCCATTCATTCATTCATTCATTCATTCATTCATTCATTCATTCATTCATTCATTCATTCATTCATTCATTCAGTAGCATGTCCTTTGCAAAACCTCGCTCCCATAACAACCTTCAGGAAAACCTGTCGATCATAAGCAAGATATCCCGCGTCCGATACATCCATCTTGAGATCATCCGCGACATCCTGCACCCATCTTCTCTTTGGCCTTTCTCTTCCTCTCTTCCCAGGCATTTACCCCTTCAAATTTTCGTGACGTTTCAAGTGCCCAAAATATTTCAGTTTTCTTTGTCTTTAATAGCCAACCCTCTTCAATATTCAGCTCTTGAAGTATGGATGCATTTGTTCTTTTCTTTATCCAAGATATTCATAGAACTCTCTGTAACATTTATATTCAAAGGCATTTATGCGCTCATTAGCTTGTTTAGTAAGTGTCCAGGTTTCACAGGCGTATGTTGCAATGGGAATGATGCATACTCTTAAAAATCTGATTTTTGTAGTTCTATCTGTCCCTCTCCACAATTTATTCAGTTGTTTTAGTTTTTTAAGTGCAACAGCTATTCGTCTTGTAACTGTTTTCATTATGTCACCATTGTTGGTAATCAATGACCCAAGATATTCAGAATTTTCCACCACCTCCAATCTTTCCCCATTAACATAAATTTCTTTCTCCATAGTAGTTTTATTTGTATGCATTATCTTTGTTTTTGATATATTAAGATATCAGTTGTGATTTTCACTATTCAATTGGGTTGAGGTTATTAGTTTTTTTTAAATTCCATTCTGTGTTGTGGATAGCAATACTGTATCATCAGCATACCGAATCTCTGGTATGTCATGACAACCGATATTTAGGGCATCATATAGCTACCACAACGTCCATTTATACATATAAACCATTAATACCAACTGACAAGTAATATCATATACTTTTGATGATGATAGACTGTGTGCAATATTCTATTCATTTACAAATCATTTTTCAACTAGTCATTTTATGGTCATTTTGAATGCAGCATATATTGTATATATCCCTTCTTGAAATGCCCATGTTTTACATTATATTGTATTACAGCTGGCGAGTGTGCGTGTCGTGTTGTACATATTGTATTACGGCCTACGAGTGTGTGTCATGTTGTACATTATATTTTATTACGGCCTGGGAGTGGGTGTCATGTGTGCATTATATTTTATTACGGCCTGGGAGTGAGTGTCATGTATGCATTATATTTTATTACGGCCTGGGAGTGAGTGTCATTTGTGCATTATATTTTATTACGGCCTGAGAGTGAGTGTCATGTGTGAATTATATTTTATTACGGCCTGGGAGTGGGTGTCATGTGTGCATTATATTTTATTATGGCCTGAGAGTGTGTGTCATGTTGTACTTGGTATTGTATTACGACCTACAGGTAGTGTCATGTTGTACATGATATTGTATCACAGCCTGCGAGTGTGTGTGTGTCATGTTGTACATTATATTGTATTATAGCCTGCAAGTGTGTATCATGTTGTACATTATATTGTATTACAGCCAGCGAGTGTGTATCATGTTGTATATTATATTGTATTACAACCTGCGAGTGTGTGTCATGTTGCACATTATATTGTATTATAGCCTGCGAGTGTGTATCATATTGTACATTATATTGTATTACAGCCTGTGAGTGTGTGTATCTTGTTGTATATTATATTCTATTACAACCTGCGAGTGTGTGTCATGTTGCACATTATATTGTATTACAGCCAGCGAGTGTGTGTATCATGTTGCGCATTATATTGTATTACAGCCAGCGAGTGAGTGTGTGTGTGTGTGTGTGTGTGTGTGTCATGTTGTACATTATATCGTATTACGTCCTACGAGTAGTGTCATGTTGAACATTATATTGTTTTACGATCTGCGAGTCGCTGTCATGTTGTACATGATATTGTATTACAGTCTGCGAGTGTGTGTGCCATATTGCTCATTATATTATATTACAGCATGCGAGTGAGTGTTATGTTGTACATGGTATTGTATTACGGCATGCAAGTGGGTGTCATGTTGTACATGGTATTGTATTACGGACTGCCAGTGTGTGCCATGTTGTACATGATATTGTATCATGATACTGTACTACGGCCTGCGAGTGTGTGTTATGTTGTAAATAATATTGTATTACAGTCAGCTAGTGTGTGTCTGCATTGTCTCTTGTACGTGTGGTCAGTAGAAATGTATACGTCATATGAAAGCCAGTCCCATAGTAGATACTGCCACTGTGCTGTGTAGTGTTAAACTATAATATATTCTAGGCCACGAACAATGAAGTGAGTTGACCAGTCCACTTCCTCGTTATATTTTCTCCCCAAACAATTCTCACAAAAATCGTAATATTTCTTGGTACCAGTGTTTATGAGGCGGGGGCGACCCAAGAGCTTGCAATTCTGCTGGAGATTGGCTTTGGAACACTGCCGTGGCAAGCAATTGCATTAACCACATACCACTGCGGCTGATATCTTTCTACAAATATGTGTGTAGTGATTGGCACTCGTAGAGGATGCAGGAAAACGGTGGAAATAAGACACAAACGACATCAGAACAAACTGAAACTGCTGACATGCAAACACCTCAACGCCATACGACGGTAACGTCCCGCTTAAGGAATGTTTACCTGAACGTGGTATGGTATATTTGCAGTGGCTTGCGCTCTTGTTTGCCGGGATGGTAGTCAAGTGTTCGAATCCTCAGTGAGGCGTAAATTTCTTTCCCATGACCTGGGTTCCTGAATTGACCGGGTCTAACATGGGCGCCAGGATTTTGTCAGAGAGATATTGACTACATTACACATCTAGAAAATATTGGTCTAACATGGGCGCCGGGACTTTGTCTGGGAGACATTGACCACATTACAAATCTAGTGAATATTGGTCTAATATGGGCGCTAGGACTTATTAACCACATGACACGTCTAGTGAATATTGATCTAAAATATGGAGCTTGTCACATACTAAATGGAGCTTGCTTCATATACCCAATGGAACTTGCTTCATAAACCCAATGGAGCTTGCTTCATATAACCAGTAGAGCTTGCTTCTTATACCCAGTAGAGCTTGCATCATATACCAAATGGTGCTTGCTTCATATACCTTGAAGAGCTTGCTTCATATACCCAGTAGAGCTTGCTTCATATACCCAATAGAGCTTGCTTCATATACCCAATGGAGCTTGCTTCATATACATAATAGTGCCCATGATGTAAACAAAGGTCTTATTATTGGGGTTAGGAGGTTGTATATTGTATATGACAGTCTCATTTCTACTTTTGATAACGATTTGGTCATATTTTAACATGTTCTTTCCACTATGTATTGAAACGTATGCATTTCATACGTTGATTACTCTATGTATTAAATAATGACAACTCTTACATTGATGGAGTCACGTCTGTATCATGTAAACTAATACTAATAATTCATGATCTTAATATGTTTCATAAGCTTATTTCTGTACTTATGCACTGAGCTGCCGGTCTCCCTGGCGAAGGATTTAAAAACGCTGTTCGTAATCCCGTATACTCACGTACAAAACACAGCTGCGCGAGATTCGACAGCGCATCACGTCGCGCTGGTTACTTGCGGAGGTATACGAGCCGGTTGTTCAGAA
>OY992876.1:115644320-115669320 GCA_963921405.1 Cepaea hortensis
TACTGTCAGGATTATAAATCAGCCAGCAACTACTGCCCTTTTTCTCTCTGTTTATAGCCTATTAGTATCTATTCTTTATCTATAACATACCTTCGCAAGCTCCAAAAAGTATGATTTATGCTGTTACCACAGCGTCCCTTCATTACTATTACTCCCGTTTGTTTATTCTGAACACACAACAAGTGTCAATAAGTTAAACCACTCCTCTCCCATAACATGGCATCCAATTCATGTATTTTCATTTAATGCTGACTTAATGCAGCTCCTATATCAACCCCCCGGATCCATATATTTCTACCAACGTTTACTTGTATAGCATCTATTATAAAACCCGTCAGCCAATCATGGCATTTAATTCATGTGTTTCTAAACTACATGTACTCCCTTTTTAACCACCCTGTAACTAACCCCTCATATTCCAAATATTAATGCTGACTGACGCAGCAGCCTTCCTGCAAGTACAAGGCCGAAGTTCATGGTACTCATGTTTACTTAAACTTATTACTCACAAGGGGAATATGTCTCTCTTCCTAGTCCACAGTCGTTTGTTTACTATTTTCTGAACGAAAGATCCTATTAATTATTCAATAAGAGCTAATCTTATTGATCTAAACCAACTCTTTACTCTAAGCAAAACAATAACAACTTATTTTTAAACAAGGCTAAATACTATTCAATAAACAAAGCAATTCAAATAAAATCACAATTCATGAGCAAACCGAAACGAAGTCAAAACAGGATATCATTCCCCCCAACATTTTAAAGACAATTTTTATCCCAAACATATTAAATAAAGGCAATCAACCAAGTCAAAGGAAGACATTATTCAAAATAATATGACATACAAGATGAAACAAAAAAAAATTATATTTAAATACAACCTATCCTTTATTAGTCGCATTTTTGGACTAATAACCGATTATTTACCTACTAAGAAAACTCAACAAATTAAATGGCAATAAAGAATACATCTCCAAGTCCAAACGAGAATTGACACCCATATCTCCTAACTTATTTGCAAAAATATACAATATCATGTCTACTCATCAAGACAACACACAACAACTCTTAACCAGGCTGTTTGCCAACCTGTTTCTGTAATTCATCTGTAATTCACAGCTACCGTTTTTCATCGAATACAAATTTCCTCTTTAACCCAAAAAAATTTCATCCTGCTATCTGCAGAATATTCTATCAATCTATTTACCATATCTCCACTTCTTCAGTAATTCTAGATTTTTCTCTATAAGTGCCATCTCCACATCAATGTCCTCATTTTCCCGAAGAGAAACATCTTCCTTCACGCTACTATTTCCATTAGATTCTGAATTTTCGTCCATTTCTTGTTCTTCATCTGTATATCTATTGCTAGCAGCCACTAATTTTTTTCTTTCTATATCTAATCTAATGTCTATCATGGTTTCTTAACGATCTTTCGAGTAGTGGCATATCTTCGTCGCTTGATGAATTTTCTCTAATTCTCTTTTGTCTTTTAACTTCTCTAGCTCTTTGTCTCTCTATCCTCCTTTTTACTGCTTGTCTGGTATTTTTAAATGGAGCGGTTACCTCCTCCTCCATAGATTCGACACTAATATAACCATCATACGTATTATTTTCTTCTCTCCTAAGAGTTTTCGGTACTGTTTCTGCTTGTTCACCAGTTTCGTCATAAATTGGTGATGTTATTGTTTGTTTTTGTACCAGTTCTTTTCCAAAATCTGAGGGTATCGTATATTTGACTCGTCTGACGAGTTGTCCATCTGAGTATACCCCTTCTGTATAATTATTATTATTATCATCTCCATTATCTTCATTATCTCTTCTTAAATGCTCCACATGTGACCGCGCCACATGTCCTGTAATTTGGTTTTTGATACTATATGATACTGGACCTAACTTTTCTAAAATGTAATATCCTGGAATCCAATTAGCATCAAATTTAGAGTTTCTTCTATGTTTCTTATAGTAAACCCTATCACCTACTTTAAATTCTTGTAGTTGTGTATTTTTGTCTGCGTACTTTTTCTGTCTTTTTCTGGCTTTAATTATATTGTTTCTTAACCTTACATGCGCTTTGTGCATTTCTTGTAAAATTACTTCCTGAAATTCCTCCCCCGTATATTTACGTCTAGGTTTTAACAGATTGTCAATTGGGAGTATTGGTTCTCTTCCATGTAGCAAGTAAAATGGTGAAAAACCTGTCCCTTCATTTTGATTTGTGCGTATCGCGCCCAATGCAGATCCCAAGTAAAGATCCCAATCCCTATCATGTTCCTCTACAATTTTTGCTATTATATTATATAATGTCCTATGTTGTCTCTCATTTTTCGCATTTGAGGAAGGTCTATAATAAGAAGTTTTTATGTGGGCGATATTCAAATCTTGTAATAATTTCTCAAACTTCTTGTTCACGAACTCCTTTCCATTATCTGTGAGTACCGTCTGTGGGCAACTAAACCTTGGTATCTACTCTTGTAGAAAAATATTAATGAAGGTATCAGCGCTCTTATCCGGAATCGCATAAACCTCAGGCCATAAACTGTAGCAATCCACGATATGTAGTAGGTATACATTCCCCGATAACGTTCTAGGGTGAGGACCTGAAATATCCAAACTCACTTTCTGCATTGGAAACTGAGGGATGTCAGTATCTTGTAAGGGACATTTGATCGTTTTCATATTTCTTAACCTACATTTCTCACACGGGTCAACATATTTACAAGCGCTTTTAAATAAATTCGGCCAATAATATTTATTCTTGAGGGCTTAAACTAACTTGTCGCGACCAAGATGACCATTCTTATCATGATATGCCTTTAGAATCTCAATTTCCAAATGTTTCGGAATATATTTTCTCAACTCTTCACTTTTTTCACTCACATAATATAACTGATTGTCATCCTGCAAGACTAAAAAATTCTTCTTAGCACTGTTTTCGCCCGTTTCTTTCAACTTCTGTTTTATTTCTATTACCTTCGGATCCAATTCTTGTTCTTCTTTCATATCAAACTACTTTAATTGTGGATCTTCCGCTATTGGTTCAGATTCTTGATCTGACAGTGAGCTCCTAAATTTTTCTCTATTCAATATGGCAGAATCTAGTATATTTACTTGCCAATTTCGGTCATCTATTTCTGGTTCTCCCTCATCTTCAGTATTCCCTGATGTCTCTGGATACGGAATTCTGGATAATAAATCTGCACAGGTGTTTTCCTTACCGGATATATACTCGACTTTTGCGTTGTACCTTTGTAAGTTCAGTGCCCATGTCTGTATTTTTCTGTTTTGTACTGGGGCCTCTAGTAAAGATTTTAGTGGCATGTGATCAGTTTTGATAATAAATTTAGCGTTATGTAAGTAATAATCTAGTTTCTGCAGGGCATAGTGTATAGCATATGCTTCCTTCTCCACTGCCGCCCACTTCTTTTGAGACTTGCTAAGTTTGTTTGAGAGAAAATAGATTGGTCTTTCATTCTTAACTCCTGGTATTCCTGAATTTTCTCCTTCATATGGTTGTGTTAAACATGCTCCTGTGGCATTATCTGAAGCATCTGTATATACAATTAATTGTTTGTTTAGATCTGGATGTGCTAATAATGGAACCGTTGTTAAGCTATTTAAAAAAAATTTAATGCTTTCTGACACTCATCATTCCCTTTAAATCTTGCCTATTTACAAGTTAGGTTTGTGATGGGTTCTGCTATTTGTGCGAAATTTGGAATGAACCGACGATAGTACCCACACGTACCAATAAAAGCTCTAACTTCTCTTACGTTGGTTGGAGCAGGTAATTCTCTAATGACTTTTACTTTATCTTGATCTGGTTTAATTCCTTCGCTATCGATGATGTACCCCAAGTACTTAGTTTCTGTTTTTAGAAATTCACATTTACTGAGTTTCAATTTAACATCGTGTAATCGTAGCCTATCAAATACTAATTTTACATGTTTCAGATGGTCTTGTACGTCTCCTGCTGTGTAGATTAAAATGTCATCTATATATGCTAATGCGAACTTTTGCATGCCTTCTAATACCTGATTTATTAATAACATATAATGAGAAGGCGCCGTCTAGACTCCAAAAGGCATTCGTAAAAATTCGTAAGAACCTGCGTGAGTACAAAAAGCACTTTTCTTCTGAGCATCTGGCGACATGGGGATGCACCAAAATCCTGACCTTGCGTCTAACGTAGTGAAGAAGGTAGACCCATTAAGTAGCCATAAAATATCATCGATCACCGGCAACGGATAAGCTACATTCTTGGTGATTTTGTTCAGGGCCCTGTAGTCACAGCAGAAATGGTGACTACTGTCCTTCTTGGTTACTATTACTATCGGAGATGACCATTCTGACTTGGATCTTGTTATGATTCCTGCTTTAAGCATATCTTCTATTGCTTTTTCTACAATCTCTCTATTCCTTAGAGGAGTTCTATATGGTTTTAAACTAATTGGTGGGTGATTTCCTGTGTCTATTTCCATAGTAACTGTTTTAGTCTTACCCAGCTCCAAGTCATTAATAGCAAAAACATCCTGATTTTTTCTTACTAATTCTTCTAATACTTCCTTGTATTCTTGCGGAGCTTTCAATTGTGATAATAACTCTTGTTCTCTCTTCAAAAATGACGTTGTTTTGTCTATAGAATGTACCTGAAATGGATGTTTTCTGAATGCATGGATCAATTCATCATTCCGTCTTTTCCAACTTCCTCTATTTCTATTTCTAGTATTTATTGGAACTTCTGGATACTCATTTCTTGTCCATTCCCTTTTAACTGTTGTTTCTATGCTGTTAAGATCATGTGCTATTTTTGCAATCACACACCTTCTATACAGTTTAATCTCCTTCCCTGTATTGTTAAAAATCATTACTGGAAAACTGAAATGTCTGTCTAACGTCGTTATCCCATCTGTGACCTCTAAGCCTGGTTCATCTATTATCTCTCTTTCTAACTCTGTTATTGTAACTGTTTGTCCTATCGAAAAATAAGGATTTTTTATTATTTTTGCTTGTATCAGATTGACCGTCTGTGGTTTTAAAGTCATGGATGTTTTTACTCTTACCAACGCTAATACGTGCATGTCTTCCTCTAAATCAACATATACTTCCCGAAATCTCAACTTATGTAAATCAAAATAAAGTCTTACACCATTTTTCAGTAAGAAATCCCTACCTAGTATCATGTTCCTACTTAAATCTTTAACTACATGGAAAAGGTGTCTCACATTTATCCCTCCTAAGCTAAAGTTGATCATTGTTTGTCCAACCACTTCCAAATTTTGTCCGGTAACAGAATGGAGATTGTCCTGATTCCCAAATATTCTAAAATTCTTTAATATACGATATAAGAATTTTTCATTGATTACACTGGTTTGAGCTCCCGAATCAACCAATGTTCGAATTCTAAATTTTCCTATTTCTATTATACATGAACTGGGATCCGTCATATTCACTGAGAACTGTTTTATTTCACCAAGTTGAGACCACTTTCTACTTGTCCTCCTATACTTGTCATTAAAATATTCCTTAATTCTTGGGACCTTTTTATTTTCCCTCCTACCGCAGGTCCTACTCAGTAAGTGGGATGCCAGTTTTCCTGCGTTTTTTGGCTTTGTAAAATTCCTCTGTCTGTCTTCAAAATTTCTATTTGGTCCACTGTTTACACTTCTATTCTGTGCACTAACCTGAGCACGTCTGTTGCCACAAAATCTAGAAGCGTGTCCGCTCTGTCCACAATTCCAACAAACCATATTTGTACTACCTACCGTCTCTCTTATAGGGTTTCTCATTTGTCTTTCTCTATCATGAGTATTTTCATTATTTCCCTGTACTGTCTGTATTTCTCCTCGTCTTCTCCATCCGTATCTTGCCTGTCCTATCTCCATAGGTTCTTCAATCCTATCCTCTCTACTACTTCCTATTTCTCGTCCTACTCTCAGTCTAAACCTTCTTCTCAGACTTTCTTCCTGTACAGCTATATCCACAGCCTGTGATAATCTTGCAGGATTTTCCCTCATAAGTTTAAACTTAAGTCCATCTGACTTTATCCCATCAACAAAAATCCCAACCAGCATCCTCTCCACTTCCTCGCCTTGAACATTCTGGCCTATGAATGCTTCTTCAGCTAGATTAATCAGCCTATCGCTGAACAGCTGAACACTTTCTCCATTATCTTGCCTAGATTGTCTTAAGACTGAAAAAGCATGTTGGGGATCCGTGATCTCAGCATATTTACG
The DNA here is from genome assembly GCA_963921405.1 of Cepaea hortensis. Classification (NCBI taxonomy): domain Eukaryota; kingdom Metazoa; phylum Mollusca; class Gastropoda; order Stylommatophora; family Helicidae; genus Cepaea; species Cepaea hortensis. Next base: position 115,650,557 of record OY992876.1, read on the forward strand.
AGCCAGATCATCTTTAAATTGCTCCCACGTCTCATCTGTTCCTGCCTCCAATTTACTTCTAATATTATCTGAGACAGGCGATACACTTGTCTTATAAGCTAAATTTTTCTTATCTTCGTCTGTGGCGCCCATTAAATAAGCATGTTTTTCTATGGACACGATCCATTTTTTAAAATATTTTGCTTGCCCACTAAACTTATCAATGTCAACAGCTATGCTTTGCTGTTTCAAAATTGTGTCTAACTTGGATATGGCTCTACCTACACCACCAAGTACCTGTCCTAAGGAAAGGTCCTGGGGTTCCATTATAAATCTGAAATACAGAATATACCAGTACAACACAATATTATTATTCTAACTAAGCAAGTTCTATAATTTTTCACCAAATTAAACTATTAGACTTGTATTTTCTTCAGTTACCAATGTTGTCGACATTGTTATTCTAAACTAACCAAGTTTTATAATCTTCTACTAAGTTAAACTATTAGACTTATACTTGCTGCTTTAGTTAGCAATGTTGACTGCTCGAGCACTTCCCAGCTGAACAAACTGACCAGGTGCCTGTCCTAAGTTCATTCTCGACACTGGGAGAAAATGATATTAAGGCTCACGAACTACAGCGCCCAGAAGATGACCCAATCGACACAGTAAGGATTTACTTGACTGCCGCCTCTTGGTAGGCCCTTGATAGAAATCAACCTCACTGACAATTCGCCCTTGGTCGGGTTCTTGACTGCCGCCTCTTGGTAGGCCCTTGATAGAAACCTCGTAGAGTGCTCACGTTCATCTTAATAATGTGGACTTGACGACCGCAAAGCCAACGATAAACTTGATAATATGGACTTGACGACCGCAGAGTCAACGATCAACTTGATAATGTGGACTTCAGCTTTGATTATATTAGGTAGATGAAACGAGAATGTGAACGGCGACCTAATTAAGCAGCCTCCTGACACAGTCGAACACGGCAAGATCACAAACTCACAAACAGCCACCCCTGGATGGGCTTTTGGATGTTGCAAGTCTCATATTCAAGGTTGTATCAGCAAAAACAGCCATTTTCCAAGCATGTTCAACAAGTGTTTCAAAACGTGCCGTGGTCAATACTTCGGTTAGTCGCCGCAACAATGAAGTTGTTTGACGATCGTTTCAAAATGTGCCGTGGTTAGTACTTCGGTCAATCCAGACAATCGTATCCTGGTCAAACCGCAACAATTCTACTCCTATAACAGTGCTGATATTATAGAGCAGAGACAAAGTCCTCGCTGTATTTCAAATATTTATTCAATCGAATACATCGTAGAATATAAAACAGCATACAATGACTTTCTCCCCCGATGGTGTTTCCAACTTGTCGTGGTGGGGGAGCTTGAGTTTCTCAATGACCCTGAGAGCTATGCCGGCGGTAGCGTAGCTACCAGCAGGGCCTCCCAAGCCGGACAGGTCAAAGGGTAGAGAACAGACAAAGAGAAACACCCTGGTCCTCCAGGTTGGGGGTTGAAGCGTGGGGTTAACATCCCCACCTTTGTAAAAACCTTTCTTTGTTACGAAACAAATACATGAGCCTCGATATCGGACTGACTTATCTGGACAACGACCTTGGAACGTTAAAGGACTTTTGAGATTTGGAACATGGAATGTACGGACACTATATCGAGCTGGAGCGGCCGAAGAACTAACCCGGGAGCTGGGTGAATATCAAATGGATATAACAGCAATTCAAGAAATAAGGTGGCCAGGAGAGGGTACTTTAGAGCAAAATGGAATGATTATAATATATGGAGGAAACACCCAAAATAAACATGAATTAGGAACAGGATTTGTCATCAAAAAAGAGTTATGGGGGAACGTTTTAAACTTTAAAGCTTTTAATGACAGGATTAGTAAATTACGAATAAAAGGTAAATGGAAAAATATAACGATGATTAATGTACATGCACCTACTGAAGAGAAAGAAGATGATATTAAAGAAGACTTTTATAATGATCTGGAAGATGTCATAGAAGAAACCCCCAAACAGGACATCCTGATTGTGCTGGGAGACTTCAATGCAAAAATAGGTAGAGAGCAAATTAATAAAAAAGTGGCCGGTATGGAAAGCCTACATACAACTTCAAATGATAATGGATGGAGAGTCATCAACCTGGCAGAAGTCAAAGGACTGCAGATTAGCAGTACCAGACTACAAAGAAAGGATATACACAAACAAACTTGGAAATCATGTGACAAGAGAACCTATAATCAAATAGATCACATTTTAATTAACAACAGAAATGCATCAAACATACAGCAAGTCAGAAGTTATAGAGGAGCTGAGTGCCACAGTGACCACTTCCTCGTTGGAGCAAAATTTAAAATAAAACTTAAGAGAGCTTTCTATACTAAATTACAAAGATTACACCCAACATATAACAGAGAAAAACTGCAAGACATTACAGTCAAAGAGAAATTTACAGATGAAATAAAATGTAAACTTGAAACTCTGCAAAACCCTTTGGAGGAAAGCATTGACCAAACTTGGTTGAACATCAAGAATACAATTCAGTCTACCGCAGAAGAATGTCTCGGTGTGTTAACCACGCATAGAAAGAACAGATGGTTCAATCAAAAATGTGAAGAAGCAGTCATTAGGAAGAAGAATGCCAGACATGTATGGTTAAATGACATCAATAACATCCAAAAGGAAGAGCATTATAGAAATGAATGTAAAGAGGCTACAAAAATAGTCAGACAGCAGAAGCGAGAATATATGAGTAATATAATCAAAGATATGGAAACTAATCACCAGAAAAATGAATCCAGAAAATTTTTTAAAGAACTGAAGTCAATGAAACGAGGGCACCAACAAAACACATATGGTTTAAAAGACAAAAATGGGAATATGATAAATACCAATGAGGAAATGTGCAACACATGGAAAGAATATTTTATTGAATTACTAAATTGTGAAGCTCCAAGTCACATTTTCCCACAGGAAGAGGTTCTAACATGCGAACCACAAATTGAAGAACCTACATTTGAAGAAATCCTATATGTAATCACACGACTTAAAAACAATAAGGCAACTGGGACTGATGGAATTGCTGCTGAATTTATAAAGGCAGGTGGCCATGCATTACATCTAAAGCTATACGAACTAATAATAAAAATCTGGAGGACAGAAGAATTACCCCATGACTGGAAAGAGTCATTATTGATACCTATCTTTAAGAAAGGAGACAAGTTCCAATGTGGAAATTATAGAGGAATATCACTACTGTCCACAAGCTATAAGATACTATCCGCAGTATTACTAAATAGACTAAAACCATATTCAGAAGACATATTAGGTGACTACCAGGCGGGTTTTAGACAAAACAGATCAACAATAAATCAGATATTTATCTTACGACAAATAGCCGAGAAACATTGGGAATATAAAAGAGATCTCCATAACATTTTTGTTGATTTTAAAAAGGCTTATGATAGTGTCCATAGGAATAGTCTATGGAATGCTATGCAGGAATTTGGAATACCAAGGAAGTTAATCAACATGACCAGACTATGCATGGAAGATACTTATAATATAGTAACATATAAAGGCAGGAAATCAGACCCCTTCCAAATAACATCTGGCTTGAAACAGGGTGATGCACTATCGCCGCTACTCTTCAATCTGGCTCTAGAGAAAGTTGTAAGGAAGGTAAAGGAGGAATGTGATATTGGAGGAACATCCAAGCTGCTTGGTTATGCAGATGATATAGATATTATAGGGCAAAGTGAACAAAAGACATTGGAAATATTGACTCACTTAAAGGGAAAAGCCCAACAGATGGGGCTGGTTATCAACTAAGATAAGACAGAATATATGGTAATTTCAAGAGACGGAATGGCTAGAAACTCTGGCCACACACAAATAGATAATATGACCATAAAAAGAACGGAAACATACAAATACCCGGGTACAATCTTCAACTGCTCCAACATCATAAGGGAAGAAATACAAACTAGAATCAACTCTGGAAATAAGATATACTATGCACTACAACATCTACTAAAATCAAAGGCGCTATCTCGTAACACCAAAATCACAATATACAAAACACTGATCAGACCAGTTGTGCTGTATGGCTCTGAAACATGGAGTACAACGAAAGGAGACGAAGCCTTGTTACAAACCTTTGAGAACAAAATTTTAAGACGCATCTTTGGACCCATTAGGGATACACAAAGTGGAGAGTGGAAAAGAAGAAGTAACAAAGACATTTATGATCTGTTTAAGTCCCCGCTAATCACTGGTATCATGAAGGCTAATAGACTACAATGGCTGGGGCATATAGAAAGAATGGAAGATAATAGGGAAACAAAACTCGCTTACACTCAGGAAATAAATGACCGTAGACCCCGAGGTAGACCAAGAAGGCGGTGGAGAGATAATACATGTACAGACCTACAAGCACTTGGAATCAACGACTGGCAAGAGAAGGTCCACCAGAGAGACGAATGGAGACGGATTGTATTTGCAGCAAAGAACCTCAATGGCTCGGAACGCTGAAGAAGAAGAAGAAGAAGATACAATGACTTTCTGGACAGATGTTATTACAATAGGTGTTGCTGACCCGAGGTACAGATGCTAACTAACTATCCCCACGTCACAGCTTGAGCGTCCCTAGTTACATCCCAACGGGATGCTCAGCCGTGCTTTATATACTAGTCTTTTCCCTTTTGCACACCACCCATTAAACCCCCTAACAGAGATGGTGCTCTGTTATATCATCTCCAATGTACAACAGCAGCTCGCTACAGGAACAAGTGTACTTCGACGCATGACAACCTAGACCTTGTTCCTGCAGCGAGGCGCTGTTGCTATTTCGAGATGACAGGGTCGAATTCAGAGGTGTAACAATACATTTCAATTATCATGTAGTCTAGTATGCCATCTATAGTATGTCTTCATTCACGATCAATTATTTTGAAAACTGTCTGTTGCATCGTTATGAAATTTTTCCAGCCGTCTTATATTTACCCCCACCCAAGGAATATGTCTTTGATAGGTCCAAAAACAACTTAAATCATCGAAAGCGGCGACATTAATTTGATTTTTTGCTGAAAAACTAGTGATTTCTCGCTAACAAATTTATGTTTACAGTAATGAAAGCTCCGACAATTCAGATGACACACAAGGCTTATCCGGATTCGTATGGGAGTGGGTGCAATGAAAGAAGTAGCTTAAAATCGGCAGGGTCGACTGCATTGCACCGGGTTTTTATCCCATATGGCTCAGTTTCTTTCCGCAGTGCGGAAAGTGTCGCACAAAGCGTGAACTCCGTACCCCCAGCGACGATCCTCGGGAGTCTCCGAAAAAATGCACTCGTGAAATGAAGGACGCGGACCGGAATCGAACATACAACCTTTTGAGCCCGAGTCAGACGGCTTGACCACTTCGCCACGGAGAATCCCGAGAGGGATGCAATGTGTAATATTAGTAAAGACAGATAATTTACAGAGGCATGGGGTAAATAATTTGTAAATTGATAGAAAAGTAGAAGGAATATATTTCTTACCTTATTTTTCATTTCCTTCTTGTTTCTTCAGCTGCTGGTTAATAATGTGTACACAAGTATTCGTTTTAGCTTTTTATATTGAGTTCGTGAAAGCTTCCAAATAGCTGTGCGTTAATGTGCATATGGAGTGACCAGAAGTGATATCACAATTTAGTCATCATGTTTAAATTTTTAAGGATCTGTTCAGCTATCTGTGTAGTTTGTTCACACGTACACATGGGTGACAGACCCGCTTTGAGTCTTCGTGAAAGATTGTCTACTCTGCTGTTTACCGTTCCGAGACGGAACATGATTACCTGTTTTGAACTATGAAAATAGTTGTCAGTGTCTCTGTAGTGGGCTTTCTTCTTAACGACCAAGATGTTGGTCCTCTTTTCATTGAAGTTTATAGATTGATTCGTATGCACGTGTGTTGTCCCCTAATTTGACAACTTGTTTGCTCCCACGTTTCTTGTTATGCCACAATATGTCAGTTTCCACCGCAATATTACTCTTCTGTTGGTATACAATGCGTTTAGTGTGTGTGTGTGTGTGTGTGTGTGTGTGTGTGTGTGTGTGTGTGTGTGTTCAATACAGTTGTTTGTCACCGCTGAGGGCTTGCGGAATTGAATATTCATCACCGTGGAATACAAACTGTTGCCATTAACATTATGCTGATGCTGTAATGTTTAGGGCCTGCAATTCTTCTGAATATTTATAGCAAAATATCCCAGTTGGTGTGCACGTGGATTAAGGTCTGCGATCTGCTCAGACCTTAATCTGTTTCGGACGATTCCAGTAGGTTGATGACTGCTGACGGTTGCATAAAATTCAATCCGTCCTTTCTCCAATAATCCTCTTCCTCTTTCAACACATGGTCCTCACATTTTTCCAGTAACATTTATCAATATTTAATAGCGCGGACTGGATTAGTATCCGGACGTCAGACAATTTGAATATAGTATTGTCAGCTGCCACCTGTCCTTTAATTTTAGCCCACACAAGGTCTATAGGGTTAAAATGAGAATGGTACGGTGGAAGTCTCAAGCACCCATAACGATGCTCTTCTATCAACTTGCCGATTTGATATTTCTTGCTTTTTGGCGTCTGTTTTACAAGGGACAACAATTCTAGCTAGAAACACGTTTCTGGAAATGGTATGTTTTTCATTCGGAGTCATATCTTTATTGCTCCCTTTGTGCTCGATGCTGTACGTATTTTGTCTTCTTGGGCAACAACATTGATATCATGCATTATCCATAATTGGACACGACTGTCTATCTAGGGATGGAAGCACAGTATTCTCGAGCCAATCTCTAAATACATTACCATTTATCTTATTATGATAATCCCTATTGTCTGTATGCTTTGATGCGGACACGAGCCCAGCATTCTGTTGTAAGCCATTATGCGTATTACCAGCATGGGCCATGACCAAAAGTTGTTCTATACTACTGGGCAAATATCGCTTTATCTGTCCATCCACTGATTGCCATTCCTTATCACTTGTGTGGTGCGCATTGATCCACATTTCATCCAAACACACTATGCCATAATTTTCTCTGCGCATTTCCCTTATTTCACGTAGGTATCAGCTTCTCATGGCTCCTAAATGCGGTTGCTCGCAAAGATTATTTCTACCGTCTTTGTACTTTCAAATAGTGAAGATAATGTCCTTATAATTTTCCACAAAGTTGTTTTGGATAGCTCTATGTTATTGTTCTTTCTGAACCAAACCTTAAGTTTTCTTACAGTCACTGTTTCTTTGGCATCCAGCATTTTTATAATGCTGGATAATCCTAGATATAAAATCCAATTTTTTAAAATAATTTTAGGATTCTCCATGGCGAAGTGGTCACGCCTTTTGACTCGGGCTCCAAAGGTCGTGTGTTCGATTCCGGGCCGCATCCTTCGGTTCACGAGTAAAATTTTTCGGAGACTTCTGAGAGTCGTCGCTAGAGCTGAGGAGTTCGTGCTTTGTGCGATGCTTTCCGCGCTGCGGAAAGAGACCGAGCCATATGGGATAGAATCCGGTGCAATGAAGTCGACCCTGTCGTATATCAAGCGACTTTTTAAAGCATTTTTATAATAGCTCGCCTTATAACATCTTTGTCAAAGCTGTCGACGAAATGACCATTTACTCAAACCCAATGTATGCATTGTTCTTTTTTCGGAATTTGTAATAGTATAAAACAGTTTCCTGCGATCAGCTCCTTGACAAAAATATGTGTACAACTTCATAGCGATTCTTTGAAGTATATAATTTCGCATTCAATCCCATTGAAACATATTCACACATTTCAATGTTAGCGATAAGTGGTAAGATTTAATAAAAAATAAAACAACATATTAATAAGGTTTCATGAAATAACCCACATTTTGAGACACCTCTGAATGAACAGTCCTAGTTTAAACAACGCGGGTAGTTGGCATAAGGCCAATCCCGTGAAAAAACGAACAATATTCAACATTGAGCGCTGATTGTCTGGTTACGCTGTAATACATTTAAAATTATGAATTTCATGTCAGACCTGTAAATTATATACCGCATATAAACAAACTTTGAAATCTGCTTTAAAATCTCCAGAACAAAATTGTTTTTGTTGGGTGGACATAATGATAAGGTTATATACTAAATCTCATAATTTTCCCTCAGTTGGTTACTGAGATATGGATGTTTATATTGGGGCCAAAAAAAAAAAAAAAAAAAACCAAAAACAAACGTACTATAGTCTTTCCTTCTTTCTCCTACTTCTATGCGCACCAAAGAATACATGTGAATTTATTTCATTTACTTTTCATGTTGTCTAGTGCGCCATCTAGTCTCTCCGTCTTTCTTCTACTTCAGTGAACGCCAAACAATATATGTTAGTTTACTTCATTCCCTTTTCATGTAGTCTAGTGTGCCATCTAGTCTCTACTTCTTTCTTCTACTTCAGTGAGCGCCAAAGAATACAAAAGAATTTATTTCATTTTTTTTTCATGTAGTCTAGTGTGCTATGTAGTCTCCCCTTCTTTCTTCTTTTTCTATGCGCATTAAAGAATACGTGTTAATTTAATTCATTTACTTTTCACGTAGTCTAGTGGACCATCTAGTCTCTCCTTCTTTCTTCTACTTCAGTGAGCGCCAAAGAATACAGTTTAATTTATTCCATTTACTTTTCATATAGTCTAGTGTGTCATCTAGTCTCTCCTTCTGGCTAATACTCCAGTGAGCGCCAAAGAATACATGTGAATTTATTTAATTCACTTTTTAATTCGTCTAGTGCTCTAGTGTTCTCCAGTCTCTTTTTCTTTCTTCTACTTCTATGAGCGTCCAACAATACATGCAAATTTATCTTGAACTGTTTTATTGTCAAACATTATTTGCTTGTCTCTCGTCACGTGCTACATGAGTTTAAATCCCGAGTTTTCTAAAACGGTCGTTTGCCAACAGTACACATATGTGAAAACTGCGGATGCGACGAACCGGATATATGCACTATCGATCGCTGTAAAAAGTCACACGTAATTACCGAATCAACAATTCATGATCAAGAATACAAGAAGGGGCTGCTATAGTGCCTGCTGGTTATGACAGTAGCCTAAGTTCACTCCAACAGCAGTGGCAGGATTCTTATTTTGATTTCAGAACATAACCCCCGTAGAGCTTGCCTACAGCCCTTTGGTTATGTGTTCGAATCCGCATCCATGTGAATATTGTTCTTTGTTGTTGCTTTTCTTTTTCTCCTTTCAAATTGACCTGGGCTCCCAGTTTGACCTAGATTACAGTAATCATCATCTTGTGCCATGCCTATATGCTTGCGCGGTCATGTTTCACCATCTCACACGATTACCAGTGTCGAAGATCAGCTCTGTGTTATTGTCTCGACCGTGCCACGTGGCGGAGCCATCCAGGTATTTACTTCTCTGCGTTTGCCTTGTTCTTTTCCCCTCAATATTGCCAGTTGTCACAAAGTTCCCCAATTTATTTCTTCTCATAACGTGACCAAAAATTGTGAATGTCTTCGTATGATTTCTCTAATGTTAATGAATGAAAATAGAATGGCATATAAAATGGGTACCAGTAAATGTCATTGTAAGCGTACCCATATCATCCATGAAGTTCTGATTGGTCTTTGAAAACTTGACGCTACCATCATATACCCAATACACAAGGGATGTATAAGGGTGTTACTAGTGTACTCCCACTTGGTGAGATCTCACCTCAAGAGGGGGAAACATACACCCATTTATATAGCAATGTAGACAAAGTTGGGGGAACAGATGGAGATATTACAATAATAATTAACAATGCAAAATGAGCTTTTATAGTGTGACGAAACGCGTTTATCTGTCTTGGGTCGTCAAGATACCGCACTATTTTGGCGCGTCATCGGGGACTTTCCCAGCTAAAAATAGACTGAGGGAAGCCGATGGAGGACTTATTATCTAGAATCGTCTCGAAACACCGGAATTCGAGTAACCCGTGATGTTAGGTATCGCTCTAAATTCCCGTGCAGAGAGATCTAGAAACTCTAGGCGGGGAAGGACGTTTTCCCGAGAAAGTATCTTTTCTCGAGAAGCACTCGCTTCTAGTGCGCATTGAGTTGGCACGAAGCGGGAAATTGGCTACAGCAGTCATTCACTTACTTTTGTTCGAAGAGAACAGACGCTGGCCTGAGTGTGAGCCATTTTTGTGTTGCGTCTCACCTCAACCATGATTCGGCTGACTGTTATGAAAAGGCAGCTGAGAAGCCCTTGAACAGTTCGGAAGCTGACTGGAGAGCTGGTTTCACCATGCAGGTAGATATTTGGTTAAATCATTTAACTGTGTACGTGTGTTCCACACGCCATTGTTCTAACCTCATTACCTATGCGGATGTCCTTGCATACTAATTAGCAAACCGATCGATAACGCAGTTGACGGCGAATCGTGTTTGTTTACCGTGTGCTCGCGAAGCAGCTGTTAGGAACGCCGTAATGTGATGTGGGCGATTTGGGTTCCAAATATATGTACCATATATTGCCAATCGTTGCATCTATTAGGTTGCTGTGTTAGAATAAAACCTAGTTACTTGTGCCGGATGGAAACTTAGATTATGTCAGTCAGTTGCTGAAGCCAGAAGAACGGTTAGAAAACCAGGTAAGTTGGTAGGTGGAGATTCAGACAAAATTGTGCTTAGTTACTAAGTAAAGGAAGAACTTAGTTCTGTGCTCCAGGAATGATGTAACTATTGTGTAGTAACTTAATAGTGAATTCATTGTGTGGAACAGAGGATTTCTGTGGAAAGGTAAGTGGCTTTGGTGCTATATCTATATATATATATATATATATGATGTGACATTGTGTATATATATTAGTTCATGGCATGGGATACTTCCTGGGGTAATTCCGAGCGCCGAATAGCACGACGCGTGATAACACTGCGTGCCGTCGCGATGTAAATATGCGTTCTGAAATCTTGTCTAAGCTATCCTGTTTCTTTCATACTGGCGCTAGTGCGAGTGAATGCTAAGGTGCTGGAAGTATGGAAGGATGAAGGAGGCTGTATGAGACTGGGGAAATATAGAATATGGGGATGTGAAAGCAAGTTATGAAAGTATGTGTTGGTAGACCAAGCCAACGATGAAGTTCAGTCCAGGCCAAGGCTAAACCACTTGGGAGGACAGAACTGGAACAGTACCCTTGGAACATGGGGGGGAACATGTATTCTCAAGAAGGCTTCTTGACTCTAAGGCAGAGTCTGATAAGAAGAGTTTGCTGTGGCGTGGGCAGGTGGTCCCACCAGCAAACAGGCTTGTGTACATAGTGGATGTGATCATGTACTATTCCTATATCCCGAGGGATGGTATATTGATCAAGTTTATGTTTCTTAATGTACATTGATGATGTTAGGAAGGAGTCTAGGGACTCTTTACCTATTTGTTTAGTTCGATTAAATTAGAACAATAACAGCCTTGTATCATTACTGACGTTAGCGACGACTGGTAGATGATTAGGGATAGGTGAGACCAATGATCAGACTCGTCATTCTGATTTCTTGCTCTGTTTGACGGGCTGTTCTGTGAGGCCAGCTGACATTTGTGAATCCATGCTTTACTACTCTCCATATAGAGATAATGCTTTGGTTATATGAATAACTAACTAGCATGACTGAGAGTTGAGTAGTTATTGGTAGGATGCAGGTGAACTAATGTTTGGGCCAGTATACTCTCACCGGTCGCTCTTCCTTTTCAGGAGTTTGCCTGTTGAGGAACCAGTCAACTATAATTGTTGTTGGCAGGAAACCACTTCGTGTGACAGAGCGAAGGGTTCAGTTCTTACTTATCACGCCAGACTCCATCACACCAGGTACCCAATGTGATTCACCATGCGTGAAGGTTGCTTCAAGACATACAACTGCCCGGAAGGTGCACGTGTGAGAAGTGATGGTTTGTGATCGTTTAAAATAGAAGATACTCTGTTTTTGCCAGGAACATTTCAGCATGTTGAGTAATCATGCTCGACAGGGAACACCGGTCCGTCAGGTTTGACGGGGGTTCTGCCTAAACGCAGAAGTAACTAATCTTCAGACACTTGAATGGTTCTTTGGACAGCTCGAGTGGCAGGTCTTGAGAAGAACTACACCAATAGTGACGTGTGTCAAGTGTAACCCGGTGGAAGGGACTATGGATTATAGTCCAACCTGAATTGTTTCCGTAAAATAGATGTCTGATTCTATTAATGTACTGTTTCCGTATCCAGATTATCAACTGTGTTCTAGAAGGACTCAGTAACTTTTCAGTAGCCATATCTGATCCTACAAAGTGTGACTGTAAGAGACCATTGAATTGGTCAATGCCAGATCGGTTCTGCAGTGGGACTGTGCTATGAGTGACAGACCATTCGGTTGGTCAGTGACTATTTAGTTCATCGAAGTAACCAATACTTGGAGCCAAGTCCAGGAAGATTGTCTCCAACTCGGTAGTGTTCGAGAACTGTATTACCAGTGACTCCGTGGGAGTGTTATAGATGCAGTTGGTCCAGTGAAGTGTGGTCCAGCAGTGACTCTATTGTTGTGGTTCCACGTTCGGGAGACGGAGTGGTCTCCAAGGTTCTAATCATCTCACTGGAAGGAAGCCGGGTGAGTGGCGGACCGACTGGACGGGACATCTGCATCCACTCTACTTCTCAACTCGATGAAGACACCTACATCTCTAAGTCTTTCTCTACTCTATCTTCTATTTGTGTAAATAGATTCTTCTATCAGGAAGTTCATTTCAGTTCTATATTCTCAAGGGTAGAATAAACTTTATGTAAGTTGACTTGCTCTTTGTATAATGATTGAGTGTGGTCTCGGACGATGCCTAAGTGTTCATTGTTCAACAGGTGTAGGTAGTTAGTGGGGGTCTAGAATCTGGAGGGGTGTGTAGACGTAACTAAATAACCTGAGATCAACCACAGAGAAACAAAGTGTATCTGCTCGTCCAACCCCTGGGGCTAGAATACACGGGAGTGCTAGAGACACCTCGGGTGTGGTTCACTCTCACTACCCAAGGTGAACCCGAAACACTCCGTTACATATAGCACTATTAAATTTGTGGACGTAAAACGAAAGTAAACTTATTACCAAACAATGCATAATTAACTCAAATATTCAATCTTGACTGTATTTGTGTCAGGTCTTAGTCAGGTATGACAGTAGACGGTACTACCTGCTTTCTGTCAGCGCCGAATGTTGGGCGGCGCTTACCAAACCCGACATCCCACATTCTACCAACGGCTTCGGGCAGAAGAGCGCGATTGGGAGGGTGCAAGCCTTATCCTGGTGCGAGGAAATGCAACTAAAGACAAAATATCATGACAGGGCAGACCAGGCCCTAAGCCTTGGTTGGCAGCTGATCTAGGATCGAAGCTCCAACAGGCGGACAGATAGAACATTGCTTTACTGATCCGGCATCTTCTGCAACTTGTCTTGTTCCAGATGTATTGGTGCACCTTTCCTCTGGAGTGAACTAGGCAGGCCGAGAGAGGGATCGTGCTGCATGGGCAACACATGATCTCTATAATTTAGCCCAGGCTTTGTGCTATGGAGAGGTATAACTCCATCCCTGGTCTTAACCGGTCTGGGAATAAGAGAGAGAGGCAGCAGTTACGGGCTATAAGTCTTTGTAAATTGGCGTAGACATGGGGTTGCCATGGGTTGCCTCTGACGGTGAGACACCTACAAGTCTCATGATCAGCTACAGCCCTCCTCAAGCTGGGCAGCCCCCGGCCAGTTGAATGTAGCCTGCCTGCTTCAATGGGTGCTTGGGGATAGGACAACATCTGAATCACAGGCTGTAGAACCAATGCACCAAGTACCACTAAAAAGAAAAAAATATAGAAACCTCAAGCTACGGGTTGCATCCTGGAACGAAAGAACCATGTGTCCAGAATTTTCCACCGACGTGACGAATATTGACGATGTGAGAAAAACGACTGTGATTGATGCCGAACTCAATCGTCTTAACATTGATATTGCTGGACTGCAGGAGAATCGCCTCGCCGAGGAAGGGAAGGGAAAACAACTACACCTTTTTTTTTTTTTTTTTAGAAAGGTAAAGGGCAGGCAGAAGAAAGGCATCATGGTGTGAGCTTTGCAGTGAAGAATTCGCTACTGGGAATGATTAAAATTCCAACTGGAGGTAATGAAAGACTATTAGTTAGTTAGTTATCAGTTGGGGTATCTTCGTTGCACTCCGGACATGTCCATAGGTGCTCAGATCCTCCCCCCAGCATATGCATCAGCGTCCGGTGGCTAATAGTGCCAGTTCTGTGTTGGTTGACGAGGCGCTTTGTTTTCCCGATGTACCTCTCGCGTCTGGCTGTGCCGATTCTTACTCCCAGGTCTTTCATCCTGGAAAGCGATGTGGAATCACTGGCGTCAAAATCCTCTGTTCTCGCCATATCTTTAAGGGCGTTAATAACATCGGCACGATCCATGGGCTGGCCATCTACAGGGGGTGCAGAGCCAGCCAATTTATCAGCTCGTTCATTTCCCTCGACTCCCGCATGTCCCGGGACGAAGATGAAGGTGACTTTGCGGACAACGGACTTCCGCAGCGACTCAGTCCACTGTCTACGTACAGATCCAGCTTCGACCTTCTGAATCATGCTCATTGAATCACTTAGTACACACACGTTGGTATAATGCTGTGATTCCAGCCATATGAAAGCCTGTGTAACTGCCATCACCTCCATCGTCATGCTGCTCGTGGTCATAGAGTGGGCACCACTGGATTCTTGAACGGTTCGGCCCGCTGAACGGGCTGTAAATGCCCACGCACTTCTCTGCTGCTTTACAACAGATCCATCTGTATAGATGAGCACTTCGGGGCTATCTGAGTGATCATAGATGAGCGCGTTAACCTCTGCATTGACAGCGGCAGGGTTCTGCTCTCTGCACCGTCTGTCGAGTGTGATAATGCAGGAGAAGGTACACTTAAAAGCTGGAGGCACCGGCACCCATTCCTTGCCGGGGTTGATACTGGTAAGACTGCAGACCTATCCGACGACATCTTCCGCCCGACCCATCCATGATTTGCCCCTCTTTAGCCTGTCACCCTTTTCTCTGAATACAGCGTCATGCAGAGGGTGCTGCTCATCTGCACTTATGAAAAGACTATTATCCCTGCGCTTGGCAACCTCTTGTGGCTTTGCCACCATTATCGCTGCATATGCACTGAAACTCACTTCCTCAAATGATGTGAAGCATTTGTTCTATGAGGAGTTAGATTCTGTGATCAAGGCAGTTCCAAAATCCGACTACATTTATATGCTCGGTGATTTCAATGCTCGTGTGGGCAAGGACTCGAGTTCATGGCCAGTGTGCCTTGGAAGATGCATCATTGGTCGCATTAATGAAAATGGGCTAAGGCTGCTGGGGCACCAGAAATTAACTATGCATTACAAACACCTTTTTAAAAACAAAAGAGCTGCATCAGGTCACATGGAAACATCCGAGATCCGGCCGCTGGAATCAGCTGGACTTCATCATCACACGGAGACAACATGTGAACCAAATATCATTAACTCGAAGTTACCACAGTGCTGACTGCGATAAGGATCATTCTTTGGTTGTTGCAAGAGAATCTACACTGCTAAACACAAATCTAGCCCCAGGATTAATATTATTAACACCTACAATCTTGATAAGTGCTTTGAGTTCCAACAGCAACTTGAAGACGCTTTCAGTGATACATCAGAAAATTCTACAGCAAGTGAAACGTGGGATAAACGTAAGGAAACTCTTTATAAACCAGCGGTAGGGGTTTGCGGCACTGTGGATCATAAGAGGCAGGACTGGTTTGCGGCAAACAACCAGACATAGCAGCCTTTTTTTGAATAAAAATAAAGGTAGCTCTCTTAAGAAACGTCGAAAGAGCAACGCGAAACACTCTCAGTGAGCTGAAGCAAGCTAGGAAGGATGTACAAAAGGCTGCCAGGCAGTTACTATTGGATCAAGTTATGTTAGTCCATTCAAAATGCAAATGATAAGGGAAACATCAGAAGAATGTATGAAGGGATAAAGAAAGCCTGTGGTCCAATTATCAAAAGAAGTGCACCACTGAAAACCTTGACTGGAGAAATCATAACTGATAAGAAACAGCAGATGGATAGATGGGTAGAGCACTATTTAAAGCTTTCCTCAAGTGAGACCAAACTAGCAGATGATGCCCTCAACGCCATACAGACCCTGCCAACTCTTGACCACTTGGACACATTTCCCACCATAACCGAATTTAAGTGTGCAATAAATGAACTTGCATTGGGCAAGGCCCCAAGTATGGATGGGATTTCAATAGAGGTTATCAGGAGTAGGCAAGACACACTCACTCTACAGACCCACTAGGTATTTCAAAGATTCAAGCATTATAACGCTGTGCGAGAACAAGGGCGATCGGAGCGACTGTAACAACTACAGGGGTATCTCACTACTGTGTATTCTTGGGAAAGGATTTGCCAGAATTGTTTTGCGCAGGTTTCAAGTCCTGGGAGATCAAGTCTACCCTGGGACGCAGAGGTGTTTCCAAGGCACCAGGGCCGGGTTATATACTGGCCAAGACCTATTGACGCGTCCTCGTCGAGCGTCCTGGGCAACAGGTCCCTTCGGGGTCCTGGCTAAAGTCAGTAGGATCGCCGATTCCTCCGAAGTCGGAGAGTGTCTGCCTGTACGGCGAGGAACCACCAGTCTGCACACCAATAAGCCAGACATGGGACAACGGATACTCACGCAAAACTCAGGTCCTGTATGACATCACACTGATGTTGGACAACAGGATGCCTTCATCCGACATACAGGACTTCACGTTGGAGCTCAAGCCAACTAACACAAGCAAGCAAGCAAGCAAGTCTACCCTGATTCACAGCTAGGCTTCCGACAAAACAGGTCTACCATTGATATGATATTCTCATTGCGACAAATGCAAGAAAAATGCCGTGAACAGAATCAACCACTGTTTATTGCCTTCATCGACCCCACAAAGGCATTTGATTTGGTTAGTCATGAGGGTCTGTTCAAGGCACTAAAGAAGATTGTATGCCCACCAACTCTTCTGTCCATTGTGGAATCGTTCCACACAGACATGAAGCTTAATGGTGCAACTTCAGAAGAGATTGAAATCAAGAGTGGAGTTAAGCAAGATTGTGTACTAGCTCCCACCATCTTTTGAATATACTTTTCACTTCTTCTGAAACTTTCCTTTCGTAATAAGGATGGTGGTATACACATTCACTCACGCTCAGATGGCGGCCTCAACAATGCTCAGAGATTGAATGCCAAGACCAAAATAAGGAGGGTACTGATCAGAGAGTTGCTTTTTGCAGATGATGCTGCAATTATGACCCACTCTGAGAAATAATTACAATGTCTACTATCTAATTCTTCAATGATTGTTCTGAATGTGGTTTAACAATTTGAAAAAAGAAGACACAGATTATGTCACAATGTGCACATGGGGTACCATCAATCTTTATTGCCGACGCCAAATTGGAGCTGGTAGACCATTTTACATATCTAGGATCAGAGGTAAATAGCAAATTATCCCTAGATCAGGAAATCAACATCAGGATTGGTAAGGCAGCAACAACAATGAACAGGTTAACAAAATGAGTCTGGGAGAACAGGAAGCTTACTGCCAAAACAAAAGTCCTTGTCTATAAAGCCTGTGTCTTTAGTATTCTTCTTTATGGCAGTAAAGCCTGGTCAACTTACTCACACCAAGAGAAACGTTTAAACAGCTTTCATATGCGGTTTCTGCAAAGAATACTTGGTATTAAGTGGCAAGACACAATCACAAATACTGAAGTATTGGAAAGATCAGGATTTGTGACGGTTTGTTCCATGCTCAGTCTTCGTAGACCTAGATGGATAGGACATGTTAGGAGGATGGATGATGGTAGAATACCAAAGGACATCTTGTTTGGTGACTTACAGATGAGTAAGAGATCTCAGGATTGACCTCTACTACAATACAAAGATGTATGTAAGCGGGACTTGATTGATACAGGCATTGAAAATGCACATTGGGAGCAAGTCGCTGCTGAACGTATTGCATGGAGGGCGCATATCAGAAATGGAATAAAGACAAAAGAGAAAATGATTGCAGATAGGTCATACACTGCGCGTATGTGGCGTAAGATGGTACGTGATGATGAAAATGACCATGTGTTAACTTGCATCCACTGTGGATGAACAATTACATCGCGAATTGGCTTTATCAGTCACATTCGCTACCGCCATGGGTTGTAGTTACTATGCTTTTGTGAAGCACAATGTAACAAACTATCATCTGTCAAGACGGCAAGGTGCCAATGATCAATCTTGACTTTATTGATGTAGGTAAGAAACAACGAGAACAAGTATGTGAATGGTTAATAAACAATAAGAACGAGTAAGTGAATGATTAGCAAACAATAAACATAACATAAATTATGTAATACCTGTACAAAATAGTGGTATTAAAATGGTATAACAGAACCACTAGTTTTGGAGAGAATCAGACAAAAATGGAGCTTATGGGGAGAACCAGACAAATGTGGAGCTCATGGAGAGAACCAAAAAAACCTAGAGCTCATGGAGAGAACCAGATAAACCTGGAGCTCATGGAGAGAACCAGACAAACGTGGAGCTCATGGAGAGAACCAGACAAACGTGGAGCTCATGGAGAGAACCAGACAAACCTGGAGCTCATGGAGAGAACCAGACAAACGTGGAGCTCATGGAGAGAACCAGACAA
>OY992876.1:115674320-115721820 GCA_963921405.1 Cepaea hortensis
CAATATTTCAGCCATAGTCAAAGCCGACAATGACTTCAGAATACTACACGGAACTCGCTGTTGCCCTTTATCTCTGTTTCCACAAATCTGTCCAGTTGTCACAGCATGTTCTAGTTTTCGTTTTCATATAATGTTGTCAAAAGTGAAAATTCAGTATGGTGATGCATGCTTGTCAGTCCAGCATGTGTATGAGTGGAGTAGGAAGTTAAAAAAAGGTGTGACTTATGTGAAGTGCTCCAGCAGGTGGTATATTAGTGGTTAAACGACCAAGAGAATTTTTTCTAGAGAAAACAAAGCACTTTATCGACGCTGGAGGACATGCATTGAACGCAGTACGTACGAGCGCACGTGTGTGTATGTATACATAATATGTATGCATGTGCATGTATGTATGTGTGTGTGCGGTACACTTGAGTGTGTATGAATGTATGCGTATCTGTGTCTGTGCGTCCGTGTGTGTGCATGTCTCCATGCGTGTGTGTATGTGCATGTGTGTGTGTGTGTGTGTGTGTGTGTGTGTGTACAGATGTATGAGTGTGTGTATGTGTGGCTGTGTGTATGTGTTTCTGTGCGCGGGCGTTACAGTCTCTTACCAAGCATTTCATAATTATGTACCAGGATCTTTGATGCAGAACATGGCCCTCAACGCGACCCGCTGACATGTATCTCAGTCCCCCGCCAATTGCCCTGCCTCATGTATTTTGATTCGTTGGGTATCTGTAGTGTCCCGTGTCCATCTTAGTTCTGGTCGACCTTGCCTCTTCTTCCAGGAACTATATGCTTCGAGGTCATGAAAGGAGCAGCCTTAACCAACTCTTCATGGAAACAGTCAGCAGAAATACTGTGGGATGGCTGCTGCATCAGAGGACTGAGCACGCCAGATAATGCTCAATGTGCAGTGACTTCTTCTGCGTTCGTCCGGAATGTTTTAGACGTAATTGCATTATGCCTGTTCAGAACTGTAGCACACATTGTATTCATTGTGGACTTGGGGAGTGTGCTTGGCAGGGTGGAGAGAGAGAGAGAGAGAGAGAGAGAGAGAGAGAGAGAGCGAGAGAGAGAGAGAGAGAGAGAGCGAGAGAGAGAGAGAGAGAGAGAGAGAGAGAGAGAGAGAGAGAGAGAGGTGTTTCGTGTGTAGTGGCTTGCCTCACTTTAGATTGTGAGAACTGTATGAAGTTTTTGCCCCGGCCGTACGGGAGGGCGGGGGAAATGGGCAGGCTGGTGGGCTGGCAAGGAATACACTTCCTGCTGGTGGATTACCTCAGGACAAGGGAAAGGTGGTCGTGGGATCAGGTGGAGAAGGTGGGAGAACAGATTGGGAGCCCTTTTGTGGAGGGGTTGGGATTGCAGTGGATCGGGGGAGGGGTCCTGTGGGGGAGGGGTGATCTCAGGTCTGAGAAGGCGGGGGACCTGGATATCTTTCGATCAGATAGGGTAGGAACGATTAGCAGTGTGACTCTTCTCTATCTGTTGAACGAGGGGACGGAGCGCTTATGGGAATGTCCTGAGTGCAATGACATCGGTTCATAGCTCAATTCAATAGCAGAGCTGCGATATTTGCACTTTTCGACCGACGCATTCGACTTCTTCTGCATTTGTTGACCGGGTTACCTTTTCGGGTGTTTCGTAGAACGTTTGACTCTTACTGTTGTGGTATCATCCCCAGCTGGCCCATGTAGAGCACCTGAAGACATCCCGGTCAACCCTCAAGGGAAGGCATGGGCAGACCATGGGCATTCCCCGCCATCCAAGGAGGCTTCCATAATTGCTGAGCCGACACACAGCGCTCTGGGACTGGACTCACCCAAGGAATCGTCACGTCCTGTAATGGCTGTTTAGCCTCACTTCCGTATATTAGATTGGGCCTTCCGTTCACCACAGGCTGTTCCTTTCGGAAACCAGAAGAACGCAGTCTGCAGATGACATCCGCACAATGAGCTTTCGATTCGGACTTTCCACGTATTGGATCTGCTATCCAAGCAATATTCCATTTCGTGCCATTGGGACGCTTTTGCCACCGACATACATGTGGCATGAAATGTTGCAGGCTAAGCACTTCTTCATGCACCTTTAGATGTCAATCTGAATTTAATTGAAGACAGTGACTAGTTCGACACAACATAACATAACGTAATGTAACGTAGCATAACATAACATAACAAAGTACAACATAACATAACGTAATATAACACTGTGTAACGTAGCATAACATAATATAACATAACATAACATAACATATCATAACCTAACGTAACATACATAAAGTAACATAACATAACACAACGAAACATCACAAAACATGCTCAACATTGTCAAGAGTATTCAGGTAGTTAGGAGTCCCGCTGAACTTGTCTATATTTGTCAGCAAGAGATGTTACACATACACAAAAATTGCTTTCTTTGTCGATAGAAACCCGATCATACCGGATGTTTCTGTCGCCTTTTGTTTCTGATTCTTTCATTTACAATCCTGAGTAGTACACACATTGTATGATTATTCACACATAAAGACAACACGATTATACTGCCAAAGGATAAATGGATCAAAACTGTTGTTACTGTCATTACTTCAGGTTAAAGACACAAAGAATTCTACACAATACAACTCGCTAAACAAGTTTACAGTGATTTAATTAACATTGCAGGGTTGAAGTAAATTCAGTGAAGATAAACGGCAAGAAATTAATACAGCACTTACATTATACAATAGCAAGAGATGTGTCTGTAATGTGACTGGCAGGAAGACACTTCGAATAATGTCGTCTTAAATAAGAAACGTTAATTTTAACTGGAGTAGAGTGATTTCCAGTACAGATCTGACGAATATTTGAGCAGTTCCCATATCAGATATTCTGCAGAGGACGGGATCTGTGACTGTTGATCTACCAATGGCCAATTCTCTGTTGTTTGCTGTTATTTTCGTGGTGCTGCAATGTAAGTGGTCGTAAGTTTTGTGTTGTAATTTTGCTTCATAGTTTATACTAAAGCATTTGATAAGGTACAGCATGATGAAATGATTAAAATGTTGGAAGATATTAACATTGATGGGAAAGATCTCAGAATAATAAAAAAAATAATATTTACTGGAACCAAATAGCAGCAGTTTAAGTGGGAAATAAAGAAGGAAATTATGAACACAAAAAGCTGGGAGTAAGACAGGGATGTATTTTGTCGCCGGATCTCTTCTCTCTCTATAGCGAAGTAATAATGAGAGAGATCATTGAAAAGCCAAGAATAATATTCGGAGGTTATAATATAACTAATATACGTTGTGCAAATAACACAAAATTGATGGCGGATAATGCAAAAGATCTACAACTTCTGGACATTGTAGTAACAGGAAGTTCAAAGAAAGGACTCTCCATGAATATCAAGAAAACAGTATTTTTATTTTTATTTTTTTATTGGCACCTTGCCGTCTTGACAGACGATAGTTTGTGCTTCAGGTGTATTCTTCTTCATTAAATGTTTCAAGTGAGAAGATTTCTTCCATTCTCATGGATGTAATATTGATTATTATCATCATCATCATCATGGTTTTTATAATCATTGTAATTACAATCATTATCATTATTTTCATAATTATTAGATTGTCATTACAATCATTATCATTATTATTACCATAATTATTACATTGTCATTGCAATCATCATCATTATTATCATGCTTATGACATTAGAAATCATTACATTATTCTAACATTATCATCATAATCATTGTTACATCATTTTCATTAAATTACAGTCATCATCATCATCTTTGCAGTACATTATTATCATTACACTAGACCATATGTGTTAACATGAACTACAAAGTGGGATTTTGCTTAAATTACAAACACAGATGCTGGTGCTATGCGTAATGTATGATATGGTTTGTGTCGTGCTTAGCGCACAAAACTAGATGATTATAGCATGAATGATATTTTATACAAAGTGGTGTTATGCGAAGGAGTGTACTAAATTATTTTTTAGTTTATGGGTTACACCGAAGCATTTCTCTGGTGATATTCATGGCAATCCACATCAAAGTTGCCCGCTATCATGAGATTGACTGTTGGCTTATACTCTCTCTCTCTCTCTCAGCATGTAACTTCACTTACTCACTCAATTTCCTCATGCATCAGTCAACATATCCATCTTTGCATGTGGGGTCAATGCACTCTCTCTGACATCATTCTTATGTATGGATGATAATTTCACTCAGTCCATAGACACATTCATATTGGTATGGGTGATCATAAAGGAATCATTCATCACACATCCTTCATACTGTCATGTAAGGTGTTTGATTTCCCAATGATAACCTTAAATGTTAACACCATTGACATCACAATGAGATCTCACCCATTCATCAGACAATAATATCTGTATGGATGACAATCATGCATATGTAGGTGCTTTATACCGAATACATTCACAGATTTACAAGAATGACATTACAAGGGAATCTCATTGTTCAACCTAACTCATACTATTTCATGGATATTTAGTCATGCATGCTGATGGGTTTTATCAAATGATACATTCCCATCTGTTTAACAATGATGAAATCACACATGAATCCTCACAGACATGTTATCAGCAATGACATAGTGATCATTAGACATAATTATGAGATTCTCAAAGGATACTGCCTCATGTGTAGCAATAATAAAATGCAACGAGGTCCCCCCTTATTCTCATAGATTTATGTGATCTACTCAGTCTACATTCAGGCATTATGAATCTTAACCATTCTACCATGCCGGTTGACTCAGTATTATTACTGTGTGGCACAAACATTAATTCCATATGTTTACAACATTGAAAATACATTTGACTCACCGCTATGATGTTTTAACTCAACACACAAATTATGATACCTGTAACTCTTGTTGGTTTTCATGTGTTCATGAATTATAAAAAACTATTTGTTTGTCCATGTGCTCATGTCAAAAAGTAATTCTACTGACTTATGTGCTCCATCTACTTGACTATACACATTCCACTAAATTCTCTATTAGTGCTGGCACATGTAAACTAGTTTTTAATCTTACCAGTGGGCCATATACATTATGTCCTTATCACTGTACTAAGAATTCTGAATTTCCTTAAGTCACTCTAATTCATTGTAGATTCAGTTTCATGATTAAGAAATACAATGTATAACATGTGTCTAATGTTTTATACATTAACTAAGTTGTTTAGCTGGGAGAAAATAAAACACTGTAGTTTTCTCCTATTGTACAGTTTATTTTAAGCCTATGATAACTGAGTATAATATTATTTAATTTGTACTAGATTAAATTCTTTAAGAACTCACCATTCCAATCCTTGTAGATTGAGTTACTTAAGAAATAAATGTACCACTTCGATTACTGTTTATACATTAAATCAGTGGTTTACTTTGGGAGAAAATAAAATTCACTATGGGTATTCTTAATTAATAGTTATCTATAAACTATAACATTTAAATTAACTTCTTAATTCACCACACGTGTTCACCGAGTCTACTTACCAACTCCTCTTCTGGGAAAATAGGCTCACACTTAATCTAAGATTTAAAATAAATTATATTCACCTCATCAAAACAGGATGACTTCCAAACACTTCAGCGACAGGTTTCAGATTTTTTCCAATGCGATGTCGTGGGCTGATGTTTTTTCTTCCTATCTAACTTATACTAAATTATCTTTGCTAAGTTGATTTTGAAGAGACTATCACTCCCTTCCTCATCGAATCTCTCCTGCGTCGTGTGTGTGTGGGTTGGTTCACAAAAACAGACAGTTTCTTTCCCGCATGGGCTTTTATTTAGATTTCGTTGTTCCGGTGGTGACGTCACAATGGGTGGATAAAAAAGTCGGATTATTGCCGTGGCGAACGGGGCGGTGTCAACCTTTTTCCGTCGCTAGGAATTATTTACCGCATGTTACGCTGGTGAAAATGTAATATATCACATGGCTCGCCTCTCAGACTGTTGTTCACCTGAAGAACAGTAGCTTTGAGCAAGCGTAACAAGCTTATAGTTCCTCTAATCCTTTCTTCTCCCATTATTTCTTTTCTCCTCTGATTCTTGTACATAATCTTCAATAGGATGTCTGCTGAGAAAGTCTGCTGCTACATTCATCTTTCCTGGAACATATTCTACTTGAAATGAATAGGTTGTAGAAGCAACGACCATCTCATTAGTCGAGCGTTTAAGTTTCTGGATGTTGCCAGGGACGTGAGAGGTTGATGATCGCACTGTATTGTGAAGTGTTTCCCATACAGGTACGCCTGGAACTTCTCTAATTCCCAAACTAAAGATAAACATTCTTTTTCAATGGTAGAATAATTGCGTTCGGCTGAATTCAATTTTCTACTGGCATAGGCAACTGGAAAGAGCATTGATTGATCCTCATCCATTCCTTGTAATAAGGTGGCACCAATTCCTATGTTGCTTGCATCCGTCCTAAGTATCCATAGACGCGTTAGATCAAGTAGATGAAGAACTGGTTTTGCTGTTAAAGCTTTCTTTAACTCCGCGTATGCTTTCTCGTAGTCAGCAGACCAAACGACATTCTCTGGTTCCCCTTTCTGAGTGAGATTTGTCAACGGAGATGCGAGGGAATTGAAGTTTGGGATGTATCTTTGGTAAAATCCACAGAGAGATACAAAAGATCGAACATCCTTTTTGGTTCTGGGTCGCGGTGCATTTCTTAGTTTCTCCACATTACCATCATGAGGTTGCATTTGCCTTGAGATATTGTGTGTCCCAAAAAGTCTAATTGCCTGAACCCAATCTGGCACTTCTTTGGTCTTGCGGTCAACCCCACTTCTTTCAGGCGGTTGAACAGTATTTTCAATGTCTCAAGATGTTCCTCGAATGTTTCTGTAGCAATCAGGATGTCATCCATGAAGTTGCTAAGACGTGGATTTTCCAATGGTCCTAAAAGTTTCATCATCATGCGAGTGAAGACACTAGGCGCATTGCTTAATCCGAAAGGAAGAACGTTAAATTCATAGTGTCCATCAGGAGTGCTGAAGGCTAGCCACGGTCTAACTTCCATTTTCACTGGGATTTGATAATATCCTTTGCTGAGATCTATCTTTGTGAAATATGTTGCTCTGTTGAGGCTGGTGAAAAGTTGATTCTGATCTGGCAGTGGTTCCGGTTGGAACTCTGTCACCGCATTCAGCTGCCGATAATCAATGCATAATCTATGTTCACCACTGGGTCTCCTCAATAAAACTACACTTGCATTGTAAGGTGATTCAGAAGGTGATATTATCCCAACTGAAAGCAATTGTTGAATTTCATCTTTGAGAGATTTGGCTTTGGCGTATGAAACAGGGTAAGTTTTGACTCGCGCAGGTGTTGTATCCTTCAACTTCATGTTGAATTCTTCAAGATTCGTTAATCCTGGCTTCTCGGTTAGTATCTCTGCATAATTCTCTAAGCACTCTCGAATCTGCTGCTGCTGATCTGTCGTTAATGTTGAACTAATGTCCACATCTCGATAAGTCTTTTTGAACTGCAGGGGATACTCGACTCCCTTTGAGTTTCCATGTTCAACTTCTGCTGTTACTGCCATCGCTATCAAATGTGCTGTCTCGGTGGTGGGTCTCTCGTGGTACTTTTGTAACAGGTTGAGATTAAGATTTTCTCTTTCCCCTTTATAGAGATCTTGTAGTTTGTTCTGGAAATTCTCTCCTTCACTACGTAAGGTCCTCTCCAACTGATCTGCAACTGATTTTGACTTGTGGGAAGAAGTACTTGCACTTTTTCTCCCACCTCTAACTCTATGTTGTTGGATTTCTTGTTGAAATCTCTCGTGATGGGCATTTCCCTTAATGTTTCTGGTGATGTCCAGAGCTTCGGGGCTACTTTCTGACATTCTGGGCATGATTTGACATATCGTTGGATGTCCATGGCCAGTAGTAGTAAGTTGAGATTCGTTGCATGGTTGCGTTGATTCCCATATGTCCGCTAAACGGCATAATATGTCCCATCTCAAGTATTTGTGTTTTGTAAGTAGTTGGAACAACCATTTGAGAATACTCTTGTCCTAACTTTCCTGCCTATCTGTGAAGAATTCCATTCTTTATGTAGAAATCACCCTTCCCAGGAGGTGTATGTGTAACAGAGCACCATCTCTGTTAGGGAGTTAATGAGTTAATGGATGCTGTGCAAAATAGGGAAATAGGTTTGTGAACGCGTGAGCACCGGTAGTTAGGTATCTAGGATTGCTCACGCGTTGACATAGGCAGTCTCCATCTACCGCCCGAGTCGACAAGTAGGGTACGTTTTCATCTATATCATGTTCTACAAGTGTGATACCAATAAACTCAGATGAATTCTTCAACTTGACTTTGTCGTTTATAGTCAACATCAATTCTGATTGCCTACAGTTGCTTTGGAGTCGTTCCACACTGTTAAAGGACTCTAAATTGTTGCCTTAGACGCTAGGATCTCTTACTTGGGTTGCCCGCGGCCAATTGAAGCGAAGTACTAACTGCACGTTTTATTATGCATTGTCGAGAACTTACATGAGCTGAAATATCAACTACTCGCGTAAGGATGAAGATGCGGCCAAGTAAAATTTCAAGTCAGGGATTTTTTTTGAAGACCGCCCATGGTCAAGAAGTTCAGGCGTTACCTCAGGTCAGTTGAATTTTTAAAACCGCTCAAGTTCAAACGTTACCTCAAATCAGTTGAATTTTTAAAGCCGCTCAAGTTCAGGCGTTACCTCAAGTCAGTTAAATTTTTGAAGCCGCTCAAGTTCAGGCGTTACCTCAAGTCAGTCAAATTTTTGAAGCCGCTCCAGTTCCAATGTTACCTCGGGTCAGTCAAATTTTCTTTGCAGAATGGCGATCAAGGTTCCAATCAATTATGAATCCAATTTGAACATCCCGTTTTATCGAATGTTATTCAAGGTCGAAGGAACGTGCAATTGGTTCTGAAATTATTTCAACTCGGGCTTGAGAGACTTTCAACAATTTTTGAATCCAGTACAACTCAATTGTTTTGCTGAAAGTGGCCCAGGATGGAGGAAGATTGCAATTGTTTTGACGTCACTCAGACCTGGGGAAGTTTCTACTCGTTTTGCTTGCCTGACAAACTTGCTCTGGAGGACTAGATGACGCAGAAGTGCCCGACAAGGGGTGAAAAGAAGTCAGAAAACCGACGTGCCCAGATACGGGTGAAGCCAAGGCTCTGAAACATCCAGAAGTCTGAACTTAGCCATCATACAGGAGAAACCAGATCCTGGATCTAGAAATTTTACAGGACGAAAAGAAGACAGAGCAAAATTAACAATTACACGCGTCGTTTGAAAGAACTTTGTAAGGACCAGACACCAGCCAAGTACACTTTGAATACGCCGTGCGATGTGAGTTGTATCCTTACCTAAAATAGGCATATTAATTATATTGTAATTGTGAAATTGTTTATATTAAATATATTAAGTGAAGTTGTATAACAAAAATATGGACATGTCCGGAGTGCAACGAAGATACCCCAACTGATAACTAACTAACTAACAAAAATATTTCAGCAGGGCAGAGGAAGAGGTTTTCAAACAGCAAAGCATAGCTGTTGACATTGATAAGTTTAGTGGGCAAGCATAGTGTTTGAGATTGCATACAGAAGAATAATTATGAGTCACCTTCATGCAGAATTAAGACGCATAAGTACTTGGTTGGGAGTTTTAAAAGTGGCAGTTAGTGAGGTAGAGAATTTTGTGGAAACGTTGTGGAAATGGACAAGAAACTTATAGATTTAAGGTAGACTGCAATAGAGTAGTAAAGAATAACAGGAGACAGCCAGTACTTAATAAAGACAGAAGACAATATGATTCTGCTTATGCAGTTGGTTACGACGAACCAAGACCCGATGTTTATAGGGTAAAAGGCGGTGAAAGGAAGCGTAATTGTGAAATGTCGGACTGGTATAAGTGTCATAGGTTCAGGAATGGCCCTGAGAGAAACTTTTCCAGGAAACAATGGAATTGGCCATCCAATAGTATGACTGCTAGAAAAAGACGGGACGACTGGTTTGATCAAAGACGGAGACAGTATCTGAAGTCAGGGTCGAGGGACAG
The DNA here is from genome assembly GCA_963921405.1 of Cepaea hortensis. Classification (NCBI taxonomy): domain Eukaryota; kingdom Metazoa; phylum Mollusca; class Gastropoda; order Stylommatophora; family Helicidae; genus Cepaea; species Cepaea hortensis. The sequence continues at coordinate 115,684,384 of OY992876.1, forward strand.
GGTAGAACACATAAATAGAAATTCAACTGCTCCTAAGGTGGTTGCGAATGTGACTGTTAGACAGGAAAAGAAGAATACGGTACTGATAAAGAAACAGGACCAAGAGACACAGACGCAGACAGTCAGTAGTGTGGAGAAGAGTACGCAGACACAAATTGATACTGTGGAGAGGACAACTCAAGTACAGCCATTTAAGAAAATAGAAAAGGGGATGCAGACTATCAAGACGGCAGAAGAAGTTACAGAACCACTGAGGGCGAAAGTAGAAAAGAGAGACACACTTAAAAATAAGGAGGACAGGCAGACAAAAACCAAGGATGCCAGAAGACAGGTAAGGAAAACTATCAGGGATAGGAAGGCAACAACTAGTCTATTGGCCAATGTGGGTTCCTCAGATGGAGACCGAAGCAAAGAAGGTATTGGTGTAAATAAAAAGAATATTAGTTGTATGACTTCCGACTACAGAGGTGTTGTTTCCTCTTCTACAACATATAATCAACAGCTTGACGGAACAATCATATACAGTGATTATTCAGAAGACGAGGGAGGAAGATATAAAATATATCGAACGTATACTGAGCAGAACGACGCGGGAAACACAGGAATAGCAAATAAAGGAAACAGAAAGAAAGCACTAAAGAAGAAGAATAGTAATAGACAGATGGCAGAAATTTACTCGACTACGGAAGATGACATACGAAAAATCAGAGACTATATGACCTTAAGACCTTTGTACTTTAGTGACAGTCTAACAGTTATGGATACTGAAGATGAGATAGTTGAAAAGAGACACACACTAGCAGTAGGAGACAATGAAATATTTGAATTGAATGCGCTCTATGGCTGTTAGAATTCCGAGGGTGAGAAAGGGCATTGTTTTGTTTTACGAGATGAATTGCGGTTTGAGCATATACATATGTTCTGTCTAAAATAGGCAGATAAATGTTTTTGGTGTAGCATCACAATATATGGTGCAGGCAATAGAGTTATTTTGGATAGAGAGTCACAGCAAGTAATAGATTATTTTAAACCTGGTGTGTGATGGAATATTCTACGTGGATACGTTATAAAGAATATCTTGTGTTTAGTTGTGGTGCGGGGAGAGTAGACAATGTGGAAATTGAAATGTCCCTTTTCCGGAATGGCCGGATAGACTGGGTTGATCACGTTGAGTGATGTATAACTGGTGTGATTAAGGTAGGGTAGACTCAACACAAAATTTACACGGAGAGGAACAAACTAATGATGAATGCTCGTACTAAACTTGACGCGTTGTTTTTGAGGGCTTGACTCAGAGCTTTTGGAAGAGTAACTGGAGTATGAAAATGCTATGACGTGATGTCTGAGATAGTTTCACTTGTTGGTTCGAGAAGCAGGTATAGTAACATTAGCAGATGAACTGAGCGTGACCGGTAAGGAGATGTAGATTGAGGAGGATTTGAGTATCCTGTGAAAAATAGCCAGCTTAGCGTGAGAGAGTATTAAGAGTAGAAGACTGTGGAAGCCGATGCTTGAAGAATGCGAGTTCTTGGTGAGGGGGATGAAGTAACTAAGTGATAGTTGTGGAGAAAGAAGAGGCGACTAAATCTGAGAAAGTTGTTGTGAAAGATAGTTGATAGCATGGATAGAACGATGTTAGGTGATTAGTAGTAGCGCATACATGTACGGAACGTTTGGTCTATCCTGGACTTGAAGTAGTGTGAAGAGAGATTGTGTCACTGTCTATGGAAGAAAAAGTGATCGACACGCTTAGGGTGCGGTGAGTAATTGGTAGAATGTTAAATTGGTGTCTAATTTGATTTCTTGGAAGTAATAGTATAGGCACGTCAGGTTGTCGTGATATGAGAATAATGACGAGAACGAGGTTGTCTGTACACAGTGAGTGCTCAGTGCATATAAGAAGCATAAAGTACGACTGCCGTGCGAATATGTGAAGACGCTGATAAAGCATACTGGTGATTTCGTGGAGGATAGAGTAACTGAGTATGCGAAAGTTGGGAGGTGAAAAGAATATGATTGGAAATTTGCGATGTCTTTTGTTTAAAATGTGTGATGTTAGACAGAATTAATGAAAATTCTATGACAGGGTGACAGAAAGAGAATTAACGTTTTGGATGTCGTTTCATAAAACAGACACAGTATCGTTGGCAGAGACATGTCGAAGCAAGAATGCCTGATACAGAGAAATGAGAGAAGATATGATTTGAATGCCCAATATTAGTGAGGTTTCAAATCAAATCAAATCAACTTTATTAGGGTCACAAATTGGGCGCGCAGGCCCGTCTTACATTCGGCCCTTCCAATCACTCGTCTTTCGTTCATCAAGAGTATTATACATTTACATAGGAAGAAAAATAAACATTGTGAAATGAATGTTGTAAACATAAACAAGGCTAATAACCATGTTATGAAGCCCATCTCCCACCTATCCATACATCACCCCACCCACACAACACCCCCACCTACCCACACACACGCAAACCAAGGGACACATACACACCCCCACCTACCGACACACACGCACACCAAGGGACACATATATATCCCACCAACCTATCCATCCCCCTCCCGCACATCCCCCACCCACACACACTGCCCTCACCTGATCCCCCAACCAAAATACACTCGCCACCCACAAACATTCCCCCACCAACCCACACATTCCACGCCCATCCACATACACATCCTACCCCACACATCCTCTCCCCACCCACACCTCAAACCACCCATCCCCCAGCCACATCTCCATCGACAACATATTCCCCACCCATGCACACAATCCCCCACCAACCCGCACATCCACATCCCAAAACCATACACACACATCCCCACCAACTGACATGTCCCTACCCCCCCCCCCCCACACACACACACATCTCCCTAACCACCCATACATCCCCAATCCACTCACACACACCCCACCACCCACACATACAACTTCCACCCACCCACACACGCCTTAACCTAATTCCCCACCACACAATCCTCCACCCGCACATCACATACACCCCCTACCACGCACTATTCCCAACCCACGCACCACACACACACATACCCTCACCAACACAACCCCACTTACACACCACACACATATCCCCCACCCAGATACCACACAATATTCACACCCACACAGATACCCTTACCCATCCACCCCACATACCCCCACTCACACACCACAAAAATCCCCCACCCACACACATAAACCTCACCCACACAATATCCCTAACCAACACACCACACACCTCTCACCACCCACACACGCATTCCCTACCCGTCCACCAACACACACTCACTCACGCATACATCCTCCACTACGCACCTACACACCCCCACCTACCTACCTCCAACCAAGCATCTCTCGATCACAATACCCCTACTCCCACACACATCCTCCACCCACTCACACATACAACTCCCTTACCCACCTACACATCCCTAAGCCATTCACACACCCCCACCCACACATTCCCCATCCACACACACACATCTCCCACCCACACTCCCCCACATACTTCCCCCAACCACCACAATCCCCTACTCACCCACACATATACCACACCCGCACATTTCCCGCACCCATCACGCACATCCCCCATACCACACACTATCCTCCACCCATACCACCACAAACATACCCTCCACCCACACATCATTCACACATCCCCCATCAACACACCGCACACATATCTCAAACCCACACACCATACACTTCTCCCCACCCGCCCTTGCATCCCCAATCCACCCAACACAATCCCCTACCCACACAACCCCACCTCCCACACATACTTCCTCAAACCATCCACACATCTCCACCCACATAAACACACATCTCCTGCATCCGTCCCATACACATATCCTCCACCCATACACACATCCCCCACACCCATTCCAACACCCCTACTTTCACCCCCACACATCCATCCAACACCCACAAATACCACTACCCACCAAAACCCACACACCCAAACCCATCCAAACGCATACCCCCACCCACACACCCCCACCCACACATATCCCCACACTCACACACATCCTCCACATACACTCACACTTCCTCACATCTAGACACATACAAAATGTCTCACGTTAGTATTGAAACTAGTATGAACAAACTCCCACATTTAACTCACACACATACACTGACACTTGTCATGAGCAGTCTCATAAAAATGTTAAACATGGAGAAAAATGTGTACATAAAATGTATGTGACGTAAAAATAGTGATGCTCTCTCTCTCTCTCTCTCTCTCTCTCTCTCTCTCTCTCTCTCTCAAACACACACACACACACACACACACACACACACATTCACTCTTCCGCTCATTCATTCACTCTCACGCATTCACTCTCCCGCTCATTCACTCTCCCGTTCACTCATTCACTCTCCCGCTCACTCATTCACTCTCCCGCTCACTCATACACTCTCACGCTCACTCGTTCTGTATCTTATTCACACTCACTGACTCTCTCACTCAAACTACAGTAATGAACATGAGTTTATATTATGCATGATAAAATCAAATGGTATTTAACTGATAATATGATAGATGAGAATACACAAACATATGGATTCGCGTGTTACATAAAATGCGTGTTACATGACATGCATCTGCTCAGCTCTCTCTCTCTCTCTCTCTCTCTCTCTCTCTCTCTCTCTCTGTATTCTTTCATATACACACACTCACACGCATACGCACGCTCACACACACTAACACATCAACTCTCCCACTGCCTCACTCTCTAACACACAATCCTTCACACACACACACACACACTCACTCTCTCAATCACACTCTCTCACACATACACATACACATGAACGCATGCACATGAACGCATGCACGCACGCATACACTCCCTCACTCACTCTCCCACATACACGTACGAATGCATGCACTGACACATTCCCCCACCATTTCTCGCTCAATCACTCTCTCCACACACACGCATGCACGTGCGTACACACGCATTCACTCTCTCCCTCTCTCTGACACCCACTCTCTCTCTCTCTCTCTCTCTCTCTCTCTCTCTCTCTCTCTCTCGCTCCCACACGCACACACATATATAGTGAACAATTATAGTTAAACAATTATAATGAACAATTATAGTGAACAATTATACTGAACAATTATAATGAACAATTATACCAGTAAATGAATTATGGTGGCATATAGTCGGTATGGATTAAGTATTGAAAGAGTTTTCGGTTAAATGTGTAGGGACTCATTGGAGTTTTCAGATCTGGAGGCAGATCATTCCATAAGTGAGCACCAGAATAGGCGAAACATGTTTTGTATAGGTCCAATCTGGGCTTTGAGACATGTAACAAATTTAGGCGCTTGCTGTTCATTGCATTAGATTGAATCAGCGGCAGAAGATACTCTGGGGTATTTTGAGATATAATTTTATTCACTAATTTGGCTTTGTTGAAAAGGAAGCGCTTTTGTAGTGGTAGAAGTCTTAGATGACTGTACAAATTATTACTTTCAACGTGCTTTATGCCAGAAACCAGACGAATAGCGCGGTTTTGTAGAGAACATAGTCGTTTTAAATTAGATTTAGGGCAACCATCCCAAACTGTGGAACAGTAATCGAGATGTGATTGGATATAGCATGTATAGAATATTTTTCGTGTGCTTTCGTCCAGGAAGTGCTGAATTTTAGCAAGTTGGTAAACTTTTTGTGCTATTTTCTTGGTAAGAGCGTGAACATGAGAGCTCCAGTTCAAATGGCTGTCTATTAAAAGCCCTAGTGTTTTATGTTCAGTCACATTAACTATAGGTAACGTGCCCATGCGGAGTTCGAGCGGTGATCCAGTTATGGCTAGTGTCTGTAGTTTTTGTCTGGTCGTTATTAGCATGGATTTGGTTTTGTCGATGTTAATTTGCATGCGGTTTTCATTGCTCCATCTAGTAAGATTATCAAGTTCCTTTTGTAAAGAATTCTCTAATTCACTACGGTTTTCTTGACTAGTATATATAGTACAGTCGTCTGCAAATAGATCACAAGTTGTATTGATATATAAAGGAAGATCATTAATATAAACTGCAAAAAGCAACGGACCTAGTATTGAGCCCTGAGGCACACCAATATTAAGCTGTGTGGGTCTTGATAGACAGTTGTTGAAGGACACGACTTGTTGCCTGTCGGATAGAAATGACGTTATTATGTTCACCAAGTTGGTGCTTGTCTTCATTTGCTTTAGTTTTCTAATTAAAATATCGTGATCTACCATATCAAAAGCTTTTTTAAAGTCTACAAACACAAATTCTACCGTTGTTGATGTTTAAGTGCCAGTTATCGGTCATTTTTGTTAGAGCACTATGACAAGAATATTTAGGTCGAAACCCAGATTGACTGTTAATTATTAGATCATTGTTAATTAAATGGTGTAACGTTATTTTATGAATGTGTTTTTCTAGTGGTTTTGATAGCGACGATAGTAAGGAAATAGGTCTATAATTACCCAAAACGCTATTATCGATTGAGCCATTTTTAATTAGCGGAAACACTTTAGCAATTTTAAATGCAGATGGAAAGTAGTTTTTGGCCAGGCACTGGTTGTATATGAACGTTAAGGACTCGCTAATGACTGGTGCAGCACAACGAAGAATTCTATTACTGATACCATCTAGGCCGTGTGAGTTTGTTGATTTGAGGTTCAAGAGATATTTATAAACGTCTGCAACAGACATTAAAGGAATCTCAGCGGGAATATTTCTGGTGCACTTCTCCTCACAGAATGATGCGAGTGAACTTAAATTATACGATGAGTCTGGTATTGAAGACTTTAGATTCTCTATTTCTGATTGAAAGAACCAACTGAATTCATCGCATGTTATAGAATTTGGTATTGCTGATTCTGTAGGGCGTTTCTTATTGGTTAGCAAGTTAATAACCTTCCATATATTTGTACTGTTTGAATTATCTACAATCAAATTTTTAAAATGATCTTTTTTTATCCTACGAATTTCATATTTAACTTTATTCCTTAGTCTGCGGTAATTGATGAAGTCTTTATTTTTGTGTGCTGTATCTCGCTCTCTCATGATTTCCAGCACTTCTCTAGTGACCCATGGGGATTTATGTTGATTTTTGACTCGAACTTCTTTGATTGGCACGTGTTTATCGAACACATTGTAGACTGTCTTCGTCCAGAAAGCTAATGCATCGTCCGGGTCAGGAAGTTGGTAAACGTGATCAAGGGCTGCTTTTCTTAAGTCTTGCAAAAATAAATCTTGGTTGAATGCTTTATAATTCCTAAATTTGATACTTACATGTTTATGTTTAAGAGGTTTGAACCCAATTCTTGACCATGTACAACATACCGGGTAGTGGTCACTAACTGTACAAACAGGAACAGAACATTCAATAATATTATCTGGACAAGTAACATATATATGATCAATTATAGTTGAGGATGTGTCAGTAACCCTTGTGGGACGGTTTATTAGTTGTTTGAAATTGTAAGAAAGAATGATATCGTCCCATGTCTGGTTGGATTTACTAATATCTATGTTGAAGTCACCTAGTATCATAACTTCTCTACCTGCTGTAAACACTCTATCCATCATTGTTGTGAAGCAGTCATACCAACTGTACCCGGCACAAGGATTCCTATATAGGTATCCAATGAGAAACGGCTGTTGGCTGGCTGGCTTCACCTCTAACCAAACACATTCTATCCCTATTGTCTCGAGATCACTTCTACGGGACCAGTTGAGAGAATTGGAAATGTATACAGCAATACCTGTCTCTAAGAGGTTTGTTGTAAGGAGATACCCATTAGTCGTATGCAGTTTTGGTTAGTTTCTGAAAGAGGTCCCGATAAATGTGAGTAACTTTGAGTAGTGGTGAAAGATGAGAGATGAGAGAATGTGATTAACCAGCTGAACATCAGAGTATTATAAGTAGGGCACTGTAGAACGTGTTTCGATAATTGTGAGTGGCGTGACTACCGTCGCAGTGGGTGTGAGTTAGGTTAGGAGAGAGTTGAGTGTAACCCTGGTTTGTTGTGGTGAGATGATGGAGATTAGTTATGCGGGAGAATGAAACTTTAGTTGAGTCGGGTGGACGAGACCCGTAAACTGAAAGAATGGCTTTATAAAGTAACAGTAGAATTAGTTGTTGACAAATCTAGTAGCTAGATGTGTTGGTGAAGGCTATAGTAAATAGACATTTTTTTTGGTGGTTGTAGCATTGTGGAGATACCGTGGTAGACGGTAATGTTTAAGAAGTTATAATAATTCTTGGTACAAATCAAATCCAAGGGAAACAACTAGTGCGCCGAGTTACAATTTCCCTTAGTAGGTAGATGAATTGTGGTACGCTGAAATAGCCACACTAGTTAGAAAATGGAGCAATTTCAGCTGTAGTTAACAGTAATTGCTTGTTTAATATTTCAAATACACTGGTGTTGCTATGATTTAGTTTTGTAATGTACGGACTATTATGAAGGGGGATAATCAACGCAAAGTTAACCCTGCTCTTTAGCGAGAAGACAGTTAGTTTTAATTGAATATGATCTTTCAATGCATCATGTATGGTATGTTATATTATTTTTGATTTACTTGGTTTTGTAAAACGATTACCATTTGATTTTAGAATAGGATTGTTGTGTTTTCAGTCTTTTACATACAAACTACTGGTCCGTAAAAGAGACCAGTAGTGTTAGATAACACTAGATAATTTAAAAAAAAAATTTAAATTGATGCTTGTTTTATTTTGAAAAATGTTGGGGATAAACGTTTGAAAACCAGGGAGGGGTGATATTGTTCTATTTTGATTTGTCTTGACTCCAGTTATTCATGAATTGTGGGTTTATTTAGCTTACTTTGGTTAAATATTAGTATATTAATTTGTTTATTAATTTTCATTTGCAAAAGTTATAATGATGTTACTTATTGAGTTGCCCTTACTATGTTTAAATTAGTTTTCGTTTGACGTTCAGTTGTGGGGAGTTAGAAAATTAAACAGGTCCATATTAAAGAGAGAGACTTATTAATGGGTCCTTGGTAGTTCTGGATACATAATTACGTTCAGAAAATATGGTAAGGAGAAAAACATGAATTGAATGCCATGTTTTAGTCCGAAGAGTAATCATATACTGTGGATATCAGTACAATAGTTGGGGGATTAGATGATGAATAGTGAATCATGAAGGGTAATGGCTGTAGTTATCAGCAACGATAAACATGGACTGAGAGCCATGGGGGCAGGATTAATAATATATGAACCACGAATGTTATTGTTCGTGCTGTGATTGCAGCATGGGATGAGATGAATGACAAAGAGTAGAAGTTAAGTTTACAGTAAGTGAACAGCGATATTAATTTTTGGGTTACAGCATATGGACCTGACTTAAAAGCCATAAAGTAAAAGTATGGGAATGTCTATAATAGATAGGCAGAGATATGATGGGATAGAGAGCTTAGAAGGTCACAGACATGAGTTCAGTGGCGGTATTTTGGTTGCTGTTGATAACGGCATGAAGTGACAAGTGGAGGTTTTAGGAAGTATTGCCCATAACAAGGAAGTAGCAGTGAGTTGCTGAGGCTTTCAGCGAGATTAATAGGGAACCTGATACGAAGTATCCCTGAAGTATGTAAGGGTCAGAGATTTAGTTATGTAGGTGATGTTTATAATGTTGGAGGAGGTTTTGAGTAGTGGGACCCATGGTGGACCTTTTGATTTGGGCCCTCGAGATGTGTTTTGTGGTAACGTTCAGAGCCACAGTATCAGAACTGTCTAGGGGTTAATAATATTTTTGGTGTTTGAGGCTGGTGAGATATGTAATTTTTTAAAGACTTTACTGCATAAAGTCTCAGGGTGACATGGTGGGGGGGGGGGGGGGTAAATGTGAGTATGCTTTTGTGAGGAAGAGTTTTTGTTCTTTGATTTTCCGGTGGCCATCGATTCTTTATCTTCCTATCGTGTGATTAGTACGAGTGGTTTCAAGTTGGTTGAATGGGGAATTAGTAATGCTGACGTACTGAAGTGTTGGCATAGACTTGTGAGAGATGATGATAGGGAGAATGAAGTATTTTAGAAGAGTATGCGTTTTGAATTTTTATAGTCAGGATTAGATATTGTTAAGAAGAAGTAGCATTTATAGAAACCGAAGAAGAAGTATAACTTCACGAAGAACTGTGACGGAATATAGCGGTTGGCTATAAGATATAAGTAGACAAGTAGTAGTAGAAAGAGTAATAACTAAAGCACATTGGTTAAGAGGGGGCTAGTTTAAGATGAGCAAGCGGGTTAGGAGAAATACATTGGGGATAAGTAGGTTAGGGATTAAGACTTTTCAAGGAAAAGTCTTGTTGAGGGTGGAGAGGAATGTAACAGAGCACCATCTCTGTTAGGGAGTTAATGAGTTAATGGATGCTGTGCAAAATAGGGAAATAGGTTTGTGAACGCGTGAGCACCGGTAGTTAGGTATCTAGGGTTGCTCACGCGTTGACATAAGCAGTCTCCATCTATCGCCCGAGTCGACAAGTAGGGTACGTTTTCATCTATATCATGTTCTACAAGTTTGATACAAATAAACTCAGATGAATTCTTCAACTTGACTTTGTCGTTTATAGTCAACATCAATTCTGATTGCCTACAGTTACTTTGGAGTCGTTCCACACTGTTAAATATGTGATTTTGGCAACTTACGGAAGCACGTCCCAAGTGAGATATCTGTTAATTGGGCTTGTTTTAAATCTTCGGGTTGAAGATTTACTGGTGTCGTAGTCGTTGTTGGAGTTTCCTTGGCCTGTTGGCGCGTAGTCACCGCTGATGCTATCATTGGCTGTACTGGTTCTCCTAAAAAGACATAGCGACATCCGAGCATGACAGGGTAGATTGGATCTTCCATGACCGCTGCTCTGAATTCACCCTAACATAGCGTGAAGTTATGCTGACCTTGGCAACAGGAAGTGTCATAGGTACGAAACTTTTCAGAAATCCCTGTATTTCGACGGTTTCATCTGTAACTTGCTCTGGGTTTACCAATGAGGCTTTACAATTGCGTCGAAAAATAAACCTGTATCATAGAGACATTCCACTGTCCATCCATTCAGGTTGACAGATTCTATGACTGGTAGTTTTGAGTTCCGTTGCGTGTCCATATTGGAATGAGCATTACGGTTCCTTCTCGCTGCTTTAGGTTTTACTGCACAGGCTGTGGTGAGAGGCTGAGGCTTCTTTTTGCAATCCCTTGTGTTATGAGTATGATTTTTACAATGGCTGCAGTAGGGCTTCTCCCACTTGACCTGCTGGTTCTGTTTTGTAGTGGTCTTATTTGATCCATTCGATCCATTTGGTTTGCTGGATTTCGGTTCTCCTTTATCTTTGTTCTTCTGAGGGAATTCGCGAGGAAGATTATTGGTATTTCGTTGATTACTTCCCGCCTCTTTCTGAGGTTTTTCATATCTCTCTGCCAAAGTAATGATAGACTCCAATCTCTCAGCTCCATTCTGTGTTAAAAATGCTCTCATGTCCTGAGACATTTTCTGTTTGAGTTGATCTACCAGAAACATTTCTTGTAGATCTTGGTAGGTTTCCTCAAATCTAGACATGGTACGCCATTTGTTTAGGTAGGATTTTAGTCGTTCTACGTATTGAGAAGAATTCTCTCTGGCTTCCTTCCGAGCAGTCCTGAACTGTTTCTTGTAGTTCTCTCCGTCTATCTCGAATCTGGCTAAAAAGGCTTGTTTTAGGATGTTATAATTGCCCAACTCCTCCGGTCGTATCCTAGAAAATACTTCGTATGAAATTCCGCGAAGTCCTTGTGACAATTTAACTGCCCATGTGGTCTCCTCCAGTCCGCACATCACACACATCCTCTCGAATCTTGATAAATAATTTTCGATGATGTCTGTTTGTTCGTTGAAAGGATCCAACGGAAAAGACATGGCGTTCACTTGAACTGAAGCTGCTTCCCCTGGTGGTTCAGCTGAAGATCTACTTTGATCTGCTGAGGGATTGTGTTGGTTCATGATTTCCAGTCGTCGTAACTCGGTTTCATTGTCCAACTTCCTCATTTCCAGTTCATGTTGTCGCCTTTCTCTTTCTGCTTCTCTATCCTTTTCCTTATTTTCTAATTCGACTTGTAGTCTCCTTTCATCCTTTTCCTTCTCAGCTTGTAGCTGCTTTTCTTCTTTTTCCTTCTCAGCTTGTAGACGTTCATGTTTCTCGAATTCCTCGCTAACATATTGAGCTAACTCCTTACCTGTTAGGTCGCACTGCTTACCAGTCTCCTTGAAAAGATTTCTCAGTCTGGCGGTGTCTGCCATTCTTACCTTTTTCTAGTCTTCTCTGAAGGTGAATACAACTGTATACCTGGAGAATAGACTTTAAGCAAAGCACGTATGTCTGAGTAGAGTTATCTACCTAACTTTATCAATATCTAATGATATGATAACTTCTGACTAGATGAAAGTTACTATCCTAACCTGCTATATTCTACTTTCTAATAAAAAAATCCCGGACTTAGCCCCCCAACTTGATGGCTCAATCCCAAAGAGATAAAGGATGATATGTCCTTTTTTCCAATGCGATCCTGCCCGTTTAATTAATTTAGCTGTTCTGACTCAATTGTTTGAGACAGAAATAGAGGTTTAGAGAACCAAGGAATACCTTCAGGAAATAACTGACAAAGTTGTATTCCCTTTTATACCCAAAATATCCTTTAAGTGGTTCATTGCCTCTCCTCTACCAACTAATTAATTCTATCTAGGGTAATTTAAAACAATTTAACTATGACAAGTAAAATACAATCAATACATGACATGACCTCAGTTTTTATGATTTAATAAACACAAATATGGATTTTGTAAATTGCATTCAAAAATTACAATTTCCTGTCATAAAATAAGGACATATACATATATAGTAAATATACAGAATTGATGTGCCAATTATAAGGTAGATATTAAGTTATATTTTTCCCAGTGGCATGTAATCCTAATCTTTTTCTGGCCTGGAAGATATGAAAAAAATGAACTGTCTACAATCAGGCTTCTCCACTTCCAGCTTTGGGAATCACTCTGGCTATCATCAATTGTAGTATTAGTGTTCCAGGGCGTAGTAGAACATAAGTTGGCTCTTGGTTTTCCTTTCCATTGTTTGACAGGGAAATGTTTACATAAAGATTATCTCTCCTCTGAGACAAATGGAATGGTTGCAGGTGGATAAGTTTCTGCGCTACTCTATCAAGGGCATCACTCAACAATGTGCTCACTCAATAGGTGCTGCATTCAATCTTCACCAATCTTCAGGTTTGGATAATGACCACTACCTGCAATTTTAGCATCATACAATTCTAATTATATCATAAATATGACATTAGAAATGAAATGTAAGAGCCTAAGAACATAACCAGTGAAAACAATAAAAGGAATCTTGTTCTTAGAGAAAATAACATAGAAGAAAGGTAGTCTTGGTGTTCCCAATAAGTTATCACCAACATAGTTGTTTGCTCTCACTCCAATCTTCCACTATCAGGGGTTCAAGGCGTTAACTAGCAGATGTGCAGTTTCATCTTCACCTATGCCTGTCCTCAGGTCTACCGGTTAAGTCATACCTTGATTGATTTGGAATTTACAACTATGTCTCCTATCCCATTCTGTTCCTAGTTAATTCTCTTGCTCATCTTTGTCTTTTCAAGAAAAAGGGTCTCATACATTAAGGGCTTTTAAAAATCAGTTCCCCTTTCCATGAGTATTTGCTTATAAACAAGATAAGTACATTATGGTATTATTCTTGTATAGCATTCAGGTGTATTCTTCTTCATTAAATGTTTCAAGTGAGAAGATTTCTTCCATTCTCATGGATGTAAAAGTGATTATCATCATCATCATCATCATCATCATCATCATCATGGTTTTTATAATCATTGTAATTACAATCATTATCATTATTTTCATAATTATTACATTGTCATTACAATCATTATCATTATTATTATTATAATTATTACATTGCAAGGTGTTTTTTTATGCACAGGTGTTAAGCAACTTCTCTGTAGACATGAAACAGCTTTCAACTAGGAGAACATAAACAAATCAATTAAAAAAAAATATAAAATGAGATCATACACTCTATTTCAATTCTCTCATCGTGCCATTGAGAGGTCATCTACACAGATGGGTCGGTCGTCCAACATGTGAGAAGCTCATGGGCCTTTACAGCTCTGGCCGGAGGGAGAATTGTGAAGGAGGACTCTGGTGCTTTCACTGAAACCACAAGTAGCCTGACCATGGAAGTCATGGCAGTAAGTAAAGCAATAACATGGCTCGAGACACAGACATTCACTAGGGCTTGTTTCCTTAGCGACTCAATGAACATGATCAAGAGGATAGAGGAGGGGTCGATCCGAAGAGAATGGTTGCTGCCTCTGAAGCGGTCTCGGCTGGCAAAGATTAGTTTCATCTTCGTGCCGGGGCATGCGGGAGTACAAGGAAATGAGCGGGCTGACAAGCTCGCAGGTGAGGCTACTGTGGAGGGCGGACGCGCCATGGACCAGGCTGAATGTGCAAAAGTTTGCCAGGCAGTGTGCAAATGACTATTGGATCAAGTTATGTGAGTCCGTTCAAAGCGCAAGTGATAAGGGAAACATAAGAAGCATGTATGGAGGGATAAAGAAAGCGAATGGTCCAATGATAAAAAAAAGTGCACCACTAAAAACCTTGACTGGTGAAATCATCACCGATAAGAAACAGCAGATGGGCAGATAGGTAGAGCACTATATGGAGCTTTACTCAAGTGAGACCAAACTAGCGGATGATGCCCACAACGCCATAGAGGCCCTGCCAACTCTTGACCACCTGGACACACTTCCCTCCATAACAGAAGTTAAGTGTACTATACATGAATTTGCATATGGCAAGGCTCTAGGTAAGGATGGGATTCTAATAGAGGTTATCAAGAGTGGGCAAGACACACTCACTCTAAAGATCCACCAGCTAATAGAGCTATGCTGGCGAGAAGGACAAGTCCCATAGGGTTTCAAAGATTCAAGCATGATAACGCTGCACAAGAACAAGGGCGATCGAAGCGACTGTTACAACTATAGGGGTATTTCACTTTTGTGTACTGCTGGGAAAGTATTTGCCAGAATTGTTCTGCGCAGACTTCAAGTCCAAGGAGATCAAGTCTACCCCGAACCACAGTGCAGCTTCCGATCGAACCGGTCTACCATTGATATGATATTCTCATTGCGACAAATGCAAGAAACAGGCATGTGGAATCGTTCCACACAGGCATGAAAGGTATAATCAAGTTTGATGGTGCAACTTCAGAAGAGTTAGAAATCAAGAGTGGAGTTAAGCAAGGTTGTGTACTAGTCCCCACCCTCTTTGGAATATACTTTTCACTTCTACTGAAATATTACTTTCGTGCCGGTATATACATTCAGTCATGCTCAGATGGCGACCTCTATAATGCTCAGAGATTGAAGGCCAAGACCAAAATTAGGAAAGTAATAATCAGAGAGTTGCTTTTTGCGGATGATGCTCTGAGGAATAATTACCATGTTTACTATCTGCATTCTCCAATGCTTGTTCTGAATTTGGTTTAACAATTAACAAAAAGAAGACACAGATTATATCAAAAGGTGCACATGGGATACCATCAATCTTTATTGACGACGCCGAATTAGAGATAGTAGACCATTTTACATATCTAGGATCAGAGATGAATAGCAAATTATCCCTAGATCCGGAAATCAACATCAGGATTGGTAAGACAGCAACAGCAATGAACATGTTGGCAAAAAGAGTGTGTGAGAACAAAAAAGCTTACTGCCAAAACACAAAAGTCCTCGTATACCAAGCCTGTGTCCTTAGTACTCTTCTTTATGGCAGTGAAACCTGGTCAACTTACTCACACCAAGAGAAACGTTTAAACAACTTTCATATGCGGTGTCTGTGAAGAATACTTCGTATTAAGTGGCAAGACAAAATCACAAATACAGAAGTATTGGAAAGATCAGGTTGTGTGACGGTGTGTTTTATGCTCAATCGTCGTAGACGTAGATGGATAGGACACGTTAGGAGGGTGGGTGATGGTAGAATACCAAAGGACATGTTTTTTGGTGAATTACAGATGGGTAGGAGATCCCAGGGTCGGCCTCTACTACTATACAAAGATGTGTAAGCGGGACATGATTGATACAGGCACTGATAATGCACAATGGGAGCAAATCGCATGGAGGGCAACTATCAGAAATGGAATAAAGACAAAGGAGAAAATGATTGCAGATAAAGAACACACAGAGCGTGAAAGACGTAAGATGGTGCATGATGGTGGAAATCACCATGTTTTCACATGCATCCACTGTGGACGAACATTTAGAGCACGAATTGGCCTTATCAGCCACACTCGTCACCGCCATGTGTTGTAGTTATTAATCCTGTTTTAAGCACAATGTACCAAATTATCGTCTGTCAAGACGGAAAGGTGCCAATCAGGAAGGGATCGCAGGGTGGGAATTGAAGTCCTTAGAAAATATCTCATATGCTCGGAGACGTGCCTGCCAATCGAGTCAGGGGCGCTTTAACCCCCCCCCCCCCCCGCGCCCCCGGGTAGGTGGAATCCGTTAGCTTTGAACAGCAGTCCATCTAGGAGATAGACAACTCCAAATATACACCCCCAAGGTCAAGGTGGACCAGCGTGCTGAGGAGCTGGGTGGCCACGGGTAAGTTTGTCGTGAACGTTGGACGTCTGGCAGGCGTGCGGAGCGGCACCAGGCGTATGGACTCCTGTGGGACATCCCTTGCCTCTTCGCTAGCAAGCAGGCAATACTAGGGTGACCGGTTATTTCCTGCAATATCCAAACTTTGTTTATGGAATTAATTAAAGACGGGAATCATCGCCGGAGCTACGGAGCTCGTCTATGCCCTTGAAACATCTTTCAGAGGTTAGCGAAGAGAGAGAGAGAGAGAGAGAGAGAGAGAGAGAGAGAGAGAGAGAGAGAGAGAGAGAGAGAGAGAGAGAGTTAGGAGGAGAAGACGAGGAAATGGTGTGAGAAGAAGGAATAGGCATAGGAGGCCAGGCGCCAGGAGAACAAGACGAAAAGTGGAGAGACTAGGTTTCAACCATGTAAGAGTGGGATACTGGAACTGTCGTAGTGCCAGGCAGAGAGGTCCTGTATTGGAGAGGCTAATATATGATTTTGATGTCCTCATGCTCCAGGAGCTAAATACAGACACATATCAGTGCCCTGGGTATGCCAGTCACATGAACCCTACTGGGCAGAGGAGGCATGGGAAAGGTCTGCTGGTGAAGGAAGGAGTGAAGCATGTGGTACTTGACTTGAGGCAATGGAATCACAGTGCAAGAGAGGTCCGGGGCATAAAAATGGAAATTGGTGGCTTACGTTCGAACATCATAAATGTATATGCCACTAATATGTGGACTGTTTTGTCAGAAAGGATCACTGGGACTGGCTTAAGGAATTGGAAGAATTACTAGGTGATAGAGAAGGATCAAGGATATGCACTACTGATGAGCTCAAACGAGAGCGAAACTCGAGTCTAGTGCTTCCACATTGACGTGGATACGCCTTAGGTTCATACCAGAATACGATCAGCGTTGCCAGTAGTGGGTTGTGCTCAATATTTAAATCTCAAATCCCGAAACAACCAAACAAATCAATTTGATTATTACTCGCTGGACTTTAGGCGGCCTGGTGTGCCTTGCCAGTGAGAAGACATGATCTTTCGGGTCCACATCGATTGACGGAGGTCAGTCGCGGCGATCGGGCAAATCTTGAGCTACAGCCTACGATGGGTGACGTAATATTCTGTTATGATAATTTGGCCGTGATCCGGGGTTTGTTTCCGGGTCCGGTCAAGGATATGCACTACTGATGAGCTCAAACGAGAGCGAAACTCGAGTCAAGTGCTTCCACATTGACGTGGATACGCCTTAGGTTCATACCAGAATACGATCAGCGTTGCTAGTAGTGGGTTGTCCTCAATACTTAAAACTATGGCTGCAATGGGCACAGAGCAGAGAATGCTTTTCACACTATACCAGTGTCATGAAAATCACCGTGGATTAACCAGATGATGATAATACAGACAGTTTGCTTCACGGCGTGTTTTCAAGGCCACACTTGTTTTTAACCGGTTCAGAAAAAAACGGTCTGTGTTCGCAGCTCCAACTTGTTTACTTCGAGTAGCGGTGAGATAAAGACACGCAGGAAACATTAAGAATTCTCCGACATCAAACGAATTGGCGGCTTGTTATTGAAACCCGTTGTTGGGAGAATGCAGGGACTCGCTACCTTGTTTGGAAGTTGCAACAAGGAGAATCACTCTTGCATTGGTTGCGACAGGGGACATAAGATTTCTGAAAATGGATGATCTGCCCCTTGAGAATCTGGTGTGAACATCAAAGGAACGTCACGTGGACAATTCAAGGCGTTTGCCAAAAACATGATTTGGTGACACAGTGTAACTCAGACAGTTGATTTAGGCAGAAGTGCTTTGGCACTGCAGTTATGGATTGTAATAATTTCTACCGTGTGCGAATTAAGTGGATTTAATTTTACACGTGCCTGTCATGGCAAATGTAGATGTGATTTAGTAGAAATGCGGTGTTGCCTAAGGTAGTTAATATTGTATAATTAGTCCTAATTAATTTAGGCAGTAGCATGGTTGAAACTAGCTAGAGTAGTGAAGTGATGATTAGCTCTGTTAGTTGAAAATAGAGTTGTGAAGTGTTGATAAGCTCTACTAGTTGAGAATTGAGTAATGGGGGATAATTGGGATCTTCCAGTGGGTGCTCCCTGGTGGGCGGGGTTCCGAATTCTGTTTGTTGTTTTTTTTTTCTTCTTGTCTTGGCCTGATGAAAACCAATATGTTAAGTTCATCTGTCCCTGACAGAGTTAGGTTCACTGTATTTTTCTGAGCAAGGCCGGTGGCCCACGATCATCTAATAAGTATCAGTGACGGGGAGGCTATCACCAGTTGTGTTATATATTTTACAGGTTCCTCTGGTTGGGATGAAGAACACAGAAACATTGAAAAATTCCGATCCCGGATATTTTTGTTGCAGGAAGATTGACCAGCAACTTTCTCACTGGGCCTATGCTAGAAGAATTTGATAAACATTGCTCGGTGGAGCTGAATAGTATAAGTATCCCACAGGATAAATACTGAGAACATTACTAAGAAGATGTCACACTACCTGTGGACAGCAACATGGTAATGGGTGTTGATTTTCATACCATTCGTGAATATCCCAGTGATGATGGATGTTTAGTCCACTTATTACTAGAACAGTAGGGATTGATTTTCACATTATATGAAACCAAAACACTGGAGAGTGGTTGTTCCACGTATCAAAGAAATCATAACATTAAGACGTTATCTGGAAAATTAAGAGATCTATTTGAGTCTAGATACAATGTCTGTTTTAAGAGTGAAAACTATAGAACATTTCGCAAGAAGGAAAGACGTCATGTTCATGGGACAGTGTTCCATTTTTCACTGGGCAGGAATTGTGTGGTTTCAGTTTCTATAAACTATTAGGAATAGTTTTTTTTTAGGAACAAAAAATAGTATCATTCCCGGACTTTATATTTGGATGGGAATCAGCCCTCATGGTTATCAAAGCTCCTGGAGGAGGATATGTCTGGCGGGAGAGACGCGACATTTGGTGAGGTCCATTGTGCTGATTCTTGCGATGTCGTGTAATCCTTGCCATGATGAGTGGACTCTGATCATGAACTTTGTGGTCTGACCTCTACATTTACATTAGAATACACAACACACATTTTCTTCGCATACACGTCTCACGTACAGTACACTTTTCTTTTAATAAATTAATCTTTATTAATTTTTAGAAGCCAGAGTTGTTGAGTATGTGGCGTTGGGGAAGCATGGGAGGTGGCATGATCCAGGGGTGAGCGAGAGTGAGAAGAAGGTGTCTTCAGATTGAGGGAGTGGACGGAGTCTGCTGGATATCTCCAGGATATTGATAAGGGGTAAAATATAATGTGGGTGTTGACTCCCCTCACTCCAGGGACGACGCTTTAAACAAATTCACGACATTATTTGGGGCTTGTTCGGGATCTCTCGTAAACGTGATTCCTGGACAGCGGGATCTCTCGACAAAAGGGGGGATCTGTTGACACGGGAATTCTTGACACGGGATCCTTAGTTACTGGACGGATATATCATATTAGTGAGAATCCAGATAGAGTGAATGTGGATAGGGGTTAAGACACATATCTTGCCTGTTCACACTTCACACGTCTACTTAGGTCTGTGGTCCTAATTCTACTCTTGTCACTGAGTGATTGTGTTGTGTTGTGCTGTGTGGTTAAATATATAGATATCTATTAATTAGTCATTATCTATATATTTGTTTAGAGATAATTAATATTCAACCTGCTGACTGACCTCTCTAAAGTATGGCCACTCCTAAACTAACCACGGCAGAACTAAGAGCACAGGGGGAAGAAATGGGCTTGTCGGGTTCTGCCATAACAGATTACATACAGGAGGTGGAGAGGGAGTTTCGTCAAGCAGAAAGGGAAGATCGAAAGGCCGAGTTGGAATTGAGAAGGATGGAGTTAGAAGAAGCTGCTAAGAAATTGGAAGCAGAACAAGCTGCTAGGCAATTGGAAGTAGAACAAGCTGCTAAGAAATTGGAAGCAGAGCAAGCCATGAGAAGGCTGGAAATTGTAACTGAGCAGGCAGCTAAGAAACTTGAAGCTGAGCAGGCAGCCAAGAAACTGGAATTTGAAGCTGATCAGGCAGCTAGGAAACTTGAAGTTGAGGAAGCTACTAGGAAACGGGAAGCGGAGCAAGACGCTCAGAAAAGGAAGCACGAGTACCGGATGCGGGAACTCGAGCTTAAGAGGCAATCTAATAGGGAAACTGAGGGAGCAGTTGGAGGTTCCTCCATCCCAGGCTCAACCCCAGCAGGTGGACATAGTTACCACTAGTTCCCTCTAGCAATCTACGAGGAGGACAAGAAGAAGATTGTCCAGTACCTTCAACGCTTCGAGGCCATGTCTGTTGCTATGGGTCTGGACCGTGACAAATGGTGTCTTAAGCTATCCCAGGGATTATGCGGGACCGGCTACAAGGTTTATTCTCGCCTGCCACCAGGACATGAGAACAATTATGACGAATTGAAGACGGCTCTGCTGAAACGATTCGAAGTTACGTCACATACCTACCGGAAAAAATTTCGAGGAGCGAAACGAGAACCGGGGGAGTTGTTCGCCGCCTATAGTCTGCGTCTGAAAGCCTATCTCCATAAGTGGATGGATTTGGCTGGGTTCGCACATGACTATGAGAGTCTGGAAGAGCTCATGGTGGTCGACCAGCTGAAGAAGCAAATGTCGAAACCTCTCAGGACGTTCCTTGGAGAACAAGGAGCGGAACGTATTGACCTCGTGACAAAATTAGCATGGGGAGGCAGGGGAAAACCTTTCCACCAACACTAAAAGTGAGGAGAAATATGACAAAAAGAAAGCCAAAAACTCAGGAACCAAAAAGGGGGAACCTTATGTGCAAAAATCAGAGGATAGTTCAGAGAAGACGAAGGAGGGAAGCAAGATCACTTCAAGCCCTACACCAAAACGACCGTGGTCGGAGAAGTGGTGTTCAATTTGTAAGTCGCCCTCTCATAATACGAGGGACTGCAAATCGAAGGCTAAGAGCCCTCTCCTCGCAGCATGTCAAGTGAACCCCAAGGAGGTTGTCACTGAAAATGTCAAGGTCAACAAGGAAGCTCGCCACCAGGAGAGCTCACTCGAGTCCGGCACTAGAAAATCTAGGACAGGGAAATGGTGCAACCAATGCAAGTCGAATACGCACAATGCTATTGACTGCAGGGGAAAGTCAGGAGACACTCAATTCGTCGTGTGCCCCGGGAAACCCAAGGTGGAGCCCTCCGAACAGGTCGAGGCCGAGGGAGAGACCCCAGACCAGGAAAATCCACCTGTAGTGGAATTGGTAGAAGTTAACGGTCGTCAAGTGGAGTGTTTGTACGACACAGGACTGGACGGGGAGGCCGTGATTTCTGCGGATCTGGTACATCCAGAACAATTCACAGGTGAAACCATGGAGATACAGCCTGCACAGAAGAGTGCTGTAGCCATGAAATTGCCCATTGCCAGAGTGGAGATTCGGTCAAGATATGTCACCGGCACCATCAAGGCCGCGGTGTTGACCGATCCCATTTTCCCCGTAATCCTCGGTTGCCGGTATGTCTTTCTGGGAATGCCCAGGGAGCCAATCCATATGGGAGCTATTCAGACTCGCTCTCAGACGAAAACGGATGAGGCAGAAGCAAATGTGACTAACCCACTGCCAGGGGAGCTGCGAACTGCCCAGAGTGAGGATGCTACTTTACGTCCTTGCTACAAAAAGCTGCAGAGGAGTGTTGATCCACCAGGACGAGGGCAGTACTACATGAAGAATAGGATACTCTACAGGAGAGCAGGAAGGGGAGACAACCTATACGGTCAGCTGGTCGTCCCGAAAGCTCACCGGTCACAGATTCTTCATATGGGGCATACCATCTCCTTTAGTGGACATATGGGTATTGCCACCACCATGCAGCGAATTCCTGCCATTACTATTGGCCGGGAATGACAGGTGATGTGTGTCGGTATGTGAAGTCATGCCCTGAGTGCCAGAGGGTGGCACCGACACACTGGACAGCACCGGTGGTCTTGGGTGAGATGCCCATAATGAACTCTCCTTTCGAGAGGGTAGCCATCGATATCGTGGGTCCACTTCCTAGGACTAGGAAGAGGAACATGTATATTCTCACAATGGTGGATTGCTGTACAATGTGGGGGAGAAGCCATATCGTTGACCACGATTGACTCGAAACGAGTGGCGGACGCACTGATGGAGGCCTTTACCAGATTAGGCTTCCCTGATCAAATTCTGACGGACAATGGGTCCCAGGTTTGTGGAAAACTCATGGAGGAGGTATTTAGGGTGTTCCAATCTAACGACATACATACCAGCCCTTACCACCCTCAAGCCAATGGACAAGTAGAGCGTTTCAACGGCACGTTGATGACAATGCTCAGGAAACTGGCACAGGAAAAACCTGATAGGTGGAATGAATATATCCCAGGAGCACATTTTGCTTATCGGGAAGTACCTCATGGCTCAACAGGACTACCACCCGCTACGTTGCTGTTTGGTCGTCCAATCAAAGGACCGTTGGAAGCCATGTTGAGGAGTTGGACTGAAGAGGGGACGTCAGAAGAAGTGATCTCTTCCTATAAATACGTGGAGGAACTGAAAGAAAAACTCCACAAGGGATGGACTCTGGCGAATCAAAACTTGAAAAAGGCCAGAAAAAGACATGCGGCTTACTACAACCGTAGGTCTAAAGACAGATCTCTAGAGGTGGGAGACAAAGTCTTGTTGCTACTCCCAATGGGAAACAACAAACTGGAGATCGGTTGGCAAGGACCATTTCCCGTGGAAAGGGTGATATCCAGAACCGACTATCAGATCCGGATCCGGGGAAAGTCGAAGATTTTCCATATCAATCTCCTGCGGAAATACGAGGAGAGACCCGGAGACAAAGCAGCTCACCTCATGGCAATGGCAGTTGCAGTGGAGACTGAAGTGGGAACCAACGAGGGCGGGGAATATCCCTTGGTACACCAGGAGTATCCACCGGAATAAGTGGACAACTCTGCAACTGAGCAGAGCAGGGCACTCACTTGTCCTTACAGTCGGAAATGGCTGTCAAAGGCAGAGGTAAAAAGACCACCATGTGAATGTGGAAGGCAAGGGGAAACCACCACATTATCTTCCCAAGACTTCATGGCAAAACATATATCAAAGTTAGTGAAGGACGTTAATGGCTGTCTTAGGACATCCTCGTCCGGTAGGGACAGTCATGAGCCACAGGTGACACCAGACCGTCATCCAGCTACTGATGGCAAAATCTTAACTAAAATAAATAAATTTAGAGTAGGAACATGGAATGTTAGGACATTAAATGAGCTAGGAAAGTTGACCAATGTTCTAAGAGAGATGGATAGCATGAAAATGAATATACTAGGCGTTAGTGAGATGAGAGGAAGGGATCGGGCAAAATTATAGCTGACAATCACACAATAATTTATTCTGGAGGGGATACACATGAAAAAGGTGTAGGAATAATATTAGACGAAAAAACAGCCAAGTCAATTAATGGATACTAGTGTATTTCAGATAGAGTTATTATGGTAAAAATCAAAGGCAAACCAATAGACATAAATATTATACAAGTATATGCACCAACAGCAAGCAGTAGTGATGAAGAAATACAACACTTTTACGACGAAATAGAAATGACGATGGCTCAAATTGGATCACAAGAAATAAAGATAATACTTGGTGATTTTAATGCAAAAGTAGGAAAGGGAAAAATGGAGGATGTAGTGGGGAATTATGGTTTAGGTACAAGAAATGAAAGAGGGGAAAAGCTAATAGAATGGGCAAATATCAATGATATGATAATTGGAAACACATGGTTTAAACACCATAAAAGACGAATGTACACATGGATAAACCCTGATAAGAAAATAAGCAACCAAATTGACTACATACTAATTAATAAAAGATTTAGAAATGCTTTAATGAATGTAAAGACAATGCCTGGTGCTGACTGTAATAGTGATCATGTACCACTATGTGGACAAATAAAAGTAAGATTAAAGAGAGGGGAAAAAATGGTTAAGAACATGCGACTTAATAAAGAGGTTCTGAAAATAGATAAAGAAATGCAAGAACAATACAGAGTGACTGTGAAAAATAGGTACAATGCAATAACTAAAATACAGAGTATAGATGAACAATGGGAAATGTTAAGGGACTCCATTCATCAAACTAGCAAAGAAGTATTACCGGAGAGAGGCAAAATAGCTAAGAAAAAATGGATGAATGAAGATATCTTAAAACTGATGGACAAAAGAAAACAGAGTAAAAATGACAAACAAGAATACGCTAAGATAAATAAAGAAATAAAAGATAAATGTGGGTTAAACGAGCAATGCAAAAAAATTGAATTAAATTCCATTAAAGATACAAAAAATATGCACAGACAAATCAGTGAGCTTACAGGAAGAAAAATAAGAATAAATACAGGGTGTTTGAAATCAAAAACAGGAAAGATAATATTAGAGGAAGATGCTATAATGAAGAGGTGGAATGAGTATATAAGAGAATTATATGAAGGAGAAAGGGAAGAATTAACAGAAGATAGTAACTTAGAAGGTCCACCTATTCTGAAAGAAGAAGTCGCTGACGCTATGAAACGGATGAAGAAAGGAAAAACAGCTGGGCCAAATGAAATCACAATAGAAGAATTAGAAGTATTGGGAGAATTTGGAGTAGATATATTAACCAAAATGTTGAATGATATTTACAGCAGTGGATATTTACCCAGTGATATGCTGAAATCTGTATTTATAGCTATACCAAAAAGACCAGGAGCAATTGATTGTGAAGATTTTCGTACAATTAACCTTATAAACCATATCACTAAGCTTCTACTCAGAATCATAATGAGAAGAACCAAAAATAAAATAAAAATGGAAATTAGTGAAGAACAGTATGGATTTGTGGAAGGAAAGGGCACAAACAATGCAATTTATACATTACGGACACTAATAGAAAGGTCAATAGAGAAACAGAGAGACATATATTTGTGCTTCATAGATTATACTAAGGCATTTGATAAAGTAAAACATGATGAACTGATTAAAATGTTGGAAGATATCAACACTGATGGAAAAGATTTAAGAATAATAAAGAATATTTACTGGAACCAAGTAGCAGCAATTAAAATGGGAAATAAAGAGGGTAGTTACGAACAGATAAAGCTAGGAGTACGACAAGGGTGTGTCTTATCACCAGATCTTTTCTCCCTTTATAGCGATGTAATAATGAGAGGGATCAAAGAGATGCCAGGAATACTAGTTGGAGGTTATAATATAAATAATATACGCTATGCAGATGACACAGTATTGGTGGCGGATAATTCAACAGACCTACAACAATTATTAGACGTTGTAGTAACAGAGAGTGCAAGGAAAGAACTCTCCTTGAATATCAAGAAAACAGTAACAATGGTAATATCAAAGAAAATGGTGACACCAAAATGTGACATAGAAATAGAAGGGAAAATCCTTAACCAAGTTGATAATTTTAGATACCTAGGGGCATTTATAACATCAGATGGAAGATGTACAACAGAGATTAGGAGCAGAATAGGGCAGGCAAAAGCCGCATTTAAGAAAATGTAGAGTATCTTATGCAATAAGTCACTATCACTGAATGTAAGAAAGAGAGTGATGAAATGCTATGTAGAACCAGTTTTGCTGTATGGTAGTGAATCTTGGAATGTAAATGAACAAATTAAGAAGAAATTAGAAGCAACAGAGATGTGGTTCCTGAGACGAATGTTGCGAATTCCTTGGACTGCCAGAGTAACTAACGACGACTGCCTGAAACAGGCTAACGAAACTAGAACATTATATACAACAATAAGACAGAGACAAACAGCTTTCCTCGGTCATGTGATGAGAAGAGAGGCATTGGAGAACATCGTAACAACTGGAAAGATCGAGGGGAAGAGAGGCAGAGGTAGACCAAGAGAAGTGATGCTGGATGGATTGAGACGGTGGCATGGAGGAATATCAGCAGCATAGTTGATCCAGAAAACCAACGACCGAGATCTAGGGAGAGCCATGAACGCCTACGCCAGCCGGCACGGCACTTGATGATGATGACACCAGGAAACCTATAGAGATGTGAAAGTGAACCCTGATCTGACCTCCCAGGAGAGGGAAAATGTAACCCAGTTTCTCGAGTCTCATAAGGAGGTACTGACTGATAAACCAGGACGAACGAGGTTGGTGGAGTTCGAGATGACTTTGACCACTCAGGAACCTGTTCGCCAAAAGGTTTACCCAGTGCCATTCTCTAAAGAAAAGGCCCTGGCGGAGGAAATACAAAAACTGCTGGAGACTGACGTGATTGCACCATCCACATCCCCATACAATGCGGGGGTAGTTTTGTTACGCAAACCAAGTGGAGATCACCGGTTGTGTATAGATTACCGATTTCTGAACAGTCATACACAATTTCAGGTGGAACCTTTGCCGAATCCAACTCAGTTATTCGCTAGGCTCCATAAGGCTCGGTACTTTTCAAAGGTGGATCTGAGTCGGGGGTACTGTCAGATACCAGTCAAACCGGAGATTCGACCACTGTTGGCTTTCAGTACACCCAGTGGACACTACGAATTCAAGGTCATGCCCTTTGGACTCAGCAATGCACCTAGTGTGTTTACACGCATGATGAGGACTTTACTAGATCCTTTACAGGATCCGGCCATCATCTCATTCATGGATGATATTCTGATTTCCAGTGACAGCTTGGATGACCACTTGCAATCCTTGGAGAGAGTGTTTAATAGACTCAGGGAAGTAGGGATTACCGCTCGCCCAACCAAGTGCATGATTGGTTAACAGACTCTGGAATTTCTAGGTCACACCATCACTCCAGGACAAATTGTCCCAGAAGATAAGAACCTGGAGAAAATCAGAAATGCCCCAAGGCCAAAAACGAAGAAGGATGTGCGATCTTTTCTCTCGTTGTGTGGGTTCTACCAAAAATGTATCCCACATTTCACTGAAATGGGAGCTCCATTGACGGAAACCTTGAAAAGGGGATTTCCGGACCAAATCATTTGGATACCAGAATGTGAGACTGCCTATAGTCAGTTAAAGGAGGCTTTGGTCAGCAAACCTGTATTACAGCTCCCTGACCTTTCCAAACCATTTGTGTTGAGAACGGATGCGAGTGGGATTGGGATTGGGGCAGCTTTGTTACAGGAAGGAAAAGACGATGCTTCGGTTTTGAAACCTGTGGCATACGCAAGTAAGAAACTTCTCCAGGCTGAGAGGAATTATTCGACCGTCGAGAAAGAGTGCTTGTCTCTCGTATGGGCCATGCAAAAATTCCAGCCCTATTTGTATGGAGTTAAGTTTCGGGTCCAGTCGGATCATCAGCCCCTGATGTTCCTGGCTACTTCTCAGAAGCTCAACGCCCGTTTGATGCGGTGGTCGTTGTTACTTCAACCCTACAATTTCACAGTGGAGTATATTCCTGGGAAGGAAAATGTTGGAGCGACTTCTTGTCAAGACACCCAGCTCCCGAAGAAGAGGAATGAATCATCTGGATTGAACTCACGGTGGAGAAGAGTGAGATGGACTACTCTCTTAAGAGGGGGCCTATGTCATGAAAATCACCGTGGATTAACCAGATGATGATAATGCAGACAGTTTGCTTCACGGCGTGTTTTCAAGGCCACACTTGTTTTTAACCGGTACAGAAAAAACAGTCTGTGTTCGCAGCTCCAACTTGTTTACTTCGAGTAGCGGTGAGATAAAGACACCCAGGGAACATTGAGAATTCTACGACATCAAACGAATTGGCGGCTTGTTATTGAAACCCGTTGTTGGGAGAATGCAGGGACTCGCTACCTTGTTTGGAAGTTGCAACAAGGGGAATCACTCTTGCATTGGTTGCGACAGGGACCATAAGATTTCTGAAAATGGATGATCTGCCCCTTGAGAATCTGGTGTGAACATCAAAGGAACGTCACGTGGACAATTCAAGACGTTTGCCAAAAACACGATTTGGTGACACAGTGTAACTCAGACAGTTGATTTAGGCAGAAGTGCTTTGGCACTGCAGTTATGGATTGTAATAATTTCTACCGTGTGCGAATTAAGTGGATTTAATTTTACACGTGCCTGTCATGGCAAATGTAGATGTGATTTAGTAGAACTGCGGTGTTGCCTAAGGTAGTTCATATTGTATAATTAGTCCTAATTAATTTAGGCAGTAGCATGGTTGAAACTGGCTAGAGTAGTGAAGTGATGATTAGCTCTGTTAGTTGAAAATAGAGTTGTGAAGTGTTGATAAGCTCTATTAGTTGAGAATTGAGTAATGGGGGATAATTGGGATCTTCCAGTGGGTGCTCCCTGGTGGGCGGGGTTCCGCATTCTGTTTGTTGTTTTTTTCTTCTTCTTGTTTTGGCCTGATGAAAACCAATGTGTTAAGTTCATCTGTCCCTGACAGAGTTAGGTTCACTGTATTTTTCTGAGCATGGCCGATGGCCCACGATAATCTAATAAGGATCAGTGACGGGGAGGCTATCACCAGTTATGTTATATATTTTACAGGTTCCCTCTGGTTGGGATGAAGAACACAGAAACATTGAAAAATTCCGATCCCGGATATTTTTGGTGCAGGAAGATTGGCCAGCAACTTTCTCACTGGGCCTATGCTAAAAGAAGTTGATAAACATTGCTCGGTGGAGCTGAATAGTATAAGTATCCCACAGGATAAATACTGAGAGCATTACTAAGAAGATGTCACACTACCTGTGGACAGCAACATGGTAATGGGTGTTGATTTTCATACCATTTGTGAATATCCCAGTGGTGATGGATGTTCAGTCCACTTATTACTAGAACAGTAGGGATTGATTTTCACATTATATGAAACCAAAACATTGGAGAGTGGTTGTTCCACGTATCAAAGAAATCATAACATTAAGACGTTATCTGGAAAATTAAGAGATCTATTTGAGTCTAGTTACAAAGACTGTTTTAAGAGTGAAAACTATAGAACATTTCGCAAGAAGGAAAGACGTCATGTTCATGGGACAGTGTTCCATTTTTCACTGGGCAGGAATTGTGTGGTCTCAGTTTCTATAAACTATTAGGAACAGTTTTTTTTTAGGAACAAAAAATAGTATCATTCCCGGACTTTATATTTGGATGGGAATCAGCCCTCATGGTTATCAAAGCTCCTGGAGGAGGATATGTCTGGCGGGAGAGACGCGACATTTGGTGAGGTCCATTGTGCTGATTCTTGCGATGTCGTGTAATCCTTGCCATGATGAGTGGACTCTGATCATGAACTTTGTGGTCTGACCTCTACATTTACATTAGAATACACAACACGTCTCAAGTACAGTACACTTTTCTTTTAATAAATTAATCTTTATTAATTTTTAGAAGCAAGAGTTGTTGAGTATGTGGCGTTGGAGAAGCATGAGAGGTGGCATGACCCAGGGGTGAGCGAGAGTGAGAAGAAGGTGTCTTCAGATTGAGGGAGTGTTGTGGACGGAGTCTGCTGGATATCTCAGGGATATTGATAAGGGGTAAAATATAATGTGGGTGTTGACTCCCCTCACTCCAGGGACGACACTTTAAACGAATTCACGACAACCAGCACTTATCTTCTCAGTGATTGATTATGGACTAGGGCTGCTCACTGTCTCAAAGAGTCAGCTGGTTAAGCTAGAGCGCATACAGAACGAAGCTATGTGAGTCATTCTGGGTTGCACCAGAGACACCCCAGTAGTGTGTATGGGTTACATCCTTGGTTTGCCTACTGTTGCCGGTAGGCTCAAGGTGATACAGGCGAAGACATACCTTAGAGTAGCTGCAGACACAGATCACCCTTTGCATAGGTGCTGGAAGCAGTTAAGGGTCAGCGACTGATAAGAGGGAAATCATGGATGGCTAACACGGAGGATACGATCAGGCACGAATGTATCTTGGAGAATATTAGGCGAGGAGACGAGTGGGTCAGAGTGCCAGCGGAGCGGTCAGACCTGTGCAGAGTCATAATCACATTAAGCCGGGAATGCAGGGAGTGGCCAGCAGGGGCCACTGATTTGGAAATTCAGCGACTATTTCAGGATAATGCTCACTCGAGTGATTTGATCTTCTACACACATGGTTCTGTGTCAAGAGGTAAGAGAAGTGCCTGGGGGTTCGCAGCAAAAGCATAATAGTCGACGTTTGGTGCTCGAGAGCCTGGCATATGATACCACAACATCTAGCTTCAGAATCTAGCTTCTTGAGCACAGCCTACGATGGGTAGCGTTGTGATGTTCTGTTGTGATAATTTGGTGTGTCCAGTGTGTGCAGCGTGGTTACACACCCGCTTCACACGCGTCATCCGGGACTGTTTCCGGATCAGGTCAGGGATATGCACTACTGACGAGCTCAAACGAGGGCGAAACTCGAGTATAGTGCTTCCATATTGATGTGGATAGGCCTTAGGTTCATACCAGACCAGAATGCGATCGGCGTTGCCAGTAGTGGGTTGTGCTCAATATTTAAATTTCAAATCCCGAAACAACCACATAATCAATTGATTATTGCTCGCTGGATTTAGGAGGCCTGGTGTTCCTTGCCAGTGAGAAGTCCTGATCGTTCGGGTCCCATCGATTGACGGACGTCGGTCGCGGCGATTGGGCAATCTTGAGCACAGCCTACGATGGGTAGCGTTGTGATGTTCTGTTGTGATAATTTGGTGTGTCCAGTGTGTGCAGCGTGGTTACACACCCGCTTCACACGCGTGATCCGGGACTGTTTCCGGATCCGGTCAGGGATATGCCCTACTGACGAGCTCAAACGAGGGCGAAACTCGAGTATAGTGCTTCCATATTGATGTGGATAGGCCTTAGGTTCATACCAGAATGCGATCGGCGTTGCCAGTAGTGGGTTGTGCTCAATATTTAAATTTCAAATCCCGAAACAACCACATAATCAATAATTAATTGTACCGATTCATTTGTTGAAGAATATTCCCATTTACTTGTATATTACATTGTGGTATTTCGTTCTTCCTAGTGACGACCATAATCTGTGTATTTTTAGAATTTAATTCTATCCCCAGTTGTTCATTGTGTGCAACAACCGCATCTACTAATTGTTGCAGATCCTGCTCTTTGTCTGCAATCAATACTGTATCATCTGCATATCTAATGTTATTGCTGTTTCGTCATCCAATGCTGATTCCATTTATATCTTCTACATTTCTGAAAATATGTTCACTGTATAGGGAAAAAAGATCTGGAGACATTACACATCCCTGCCTAACACGTCTCTTAATAGGCTGATATTGTCCCACTTCATTATCAATCATTATGGCAGCTTGTTGGTTCCAATATATGTTTTTATAAGTCTAATGTCTTTCCCATCAACCTGTAGATCTGCAAGCATATCTACCATGTTGACATGTCTTACTCTATCGAAAGCCTTTGAGTAGTTAATAAAGCAAAGATGTTGTGAGGTTATTTGTATATAATATCTCAATTTTGCGTCTAGGGGTATCTAGAGGGTCCTTGATTCGAGATGTAGGAAATGAGGAGATGATACATGGTGCTCTTCCTTGCTGAATTCTCCAGGAACTAGACTTATGGCTCTGTTTCTCATAAGGATGAGACTAGATAGAATTGATCACAGTCTAATTCACCTTAAGAAGACTAATCACCTGGAGAAGATATTGAGAGTCAGGTCAGTTGCCTTAGCCTTCAAGGGAATAAAATCCTCTATCTGGAGTAATAGGCCAAGTGCTTTCGATCTCCCCACATTAACTCTCACGTTCTTAAATAAACCAGTGAGATATATCACCACAATAACATTACGTTGTAACAACCTTCACAAGACAGTACGACCAACTCTTAGTTCTAACTATAGCTTTTAATATATACTTGATATTGAGTTATGTTGTACTTTAACATCTCTGCACTCCTAAATCAACAAAACATGATAACAAAATAAACCATCATCAAACAATACACTGTGAATAATCAAATTCAACAACCCATTTCCCTCCAAACAAATCAATACCGATATCTGGAATGGTTTTACATCATTTCCTCACATAATGCATGTAAGCAACTAAACTTCATTAACCATATATGTAGTCCATTAACTGGCATAGGTTGTTGACTTGATCAGTCTCTTAACTAAATCTTTTTTTCCGTCCGGAAAGATTCTGTGACTTAACCGCGAGGTACTGTCACCCAACACAGAGCTTGATAAACAAACTGCACCTAAGCTCTTTGATACACACATAATCTGACTGCACTATACCGTCTCTTCTATAAGATTTCCATCGATGAAGACGGGAAGGTTCATCCCATTCTTTATGGACCTTACAACTGAATCTGTCACTGTCTAATAAGTCCTCCGGCTGAATATATTTATACGAAATGGGGATGCTGGAATATTGCTTTGTAATACAGTTGCGGGGGGGGGGGGCATAACTGATAGACGTAGGCACTGTCTAATAATTCTCCCGCTATGCGTTGATGTAGATACACGATAATGAATGATGTCGGCATCTTCCTTTGGGCCCTCTTCTCTTGTAGAGGACTGGTGAGTGACGTAAATCTACATTTGAAATGGTAATTCTTCTTCTTCTTCTTCGTTTCGTTTATCCGGAGTGTTTTTTCAGATGTGATTACGGTGTGTCTGTTTTGCGCCCTTGGGCAGAAACCCGTAGGCCAACACATCCGGCTACAGCGTGCTTTTTTGACCAGGTAGCATTCCTCGGAGACTCTCACTTTTGTGGTGCCATCCACAATCCAGCTGGGCAAGGTTGAACGGTCGAAGACAACGGTCATCCCTCAAAGGAAGGCAGGGACAGTCCATAGCACTTTCCGCCATCCAAGGCTGCTTCCATAGTTGCAGGGCCGACACATAGCGCCCTGGTTCTGGGCACACCGAGGGAATCGTCAGTCCTGTTCATGGCTGCTTTAAATCCTCACTTCAATATATTGGTCATTTCGTTTGCCCCGGGCCATTCTCGCACAAACCAGACAAGTTTGCAGAAGGTATCCACTCAATGAGTTTTCGGACATGTGCTTGTCGTTGCGCCCGTCAGAGCTGTTCCAGGCACGACAGACATTCGGAAAACTACCTAGTCAGAGCTGTTCCGAACAAGAGCGGCATTCGGAAACTAGGTAGTCAGAGCTGTTCTTAGCACGAGAGACATTCGGACGAGACATTTCACTCGGACGTAATTGCGTAGTGTCAATTTTTAGTTTGCCACCCGTAGGACGACACTTCCGACTTCCGGCGCGCATTTTTTAATGAGGTTAGCCTTCCTCTGGTTTCGAGGCACGTTAGACTGTTGTGATGTCGCCAACATCTCAGCTGGTTAAGATAGTACGATCAACGACATCGTGGTCGGCCCTCAAGGGAAGGCAGGGGCAGACCATGGGCATTCCCTCGCTAGCCAAGGAGGCTTCCATAATTGCAGAGCCGGCACATATTGCTCTGAGACTGGGCCCACCCGAGGAGTTGCCACGTCCTGCTCATGACTGCTTTAGTTCCTCACTTCCATGTGTTGGGAAACTCGCTTGCCACTGATCGCTCAAGCACACACCAGGAGCGGTCAGACTGCGAGCGACATCCACTCGGTAAGCTTTTGCTTTTGACTTCGGACCACGCAACAGGTTCGCTCGCCGTGCGTTCCATTTCGCGTCATTGAGACGTTCTTCCACTTTTGTCTACACTCTACGAGGTAGATACAGACAGTTTACGTAACCATTTCCTTCGACTGGGGCACTTTTCTGACTTTTTGTACTCGCTCACAAGGTAGGCTACATGTGCTGCCGGCTCAGCACCTTACCTTCGTGGAGCAGTGAACGAGAAACGGCCTGGCCCTCTCATCCGGGGATCTCTCATAACCCCCAGCTGAGAGCCTTCGAACTTGTATCAGACCTGAGCATGTAGCTTGCTCAGTATCACGCCTCTATTTTTCGAAAGGTGGGTATCGGCCAGGCTCTCAGATCCAAGGGTTTATGGCTTAGAGGCGTCCAGCCACAGCCCTCGACAGGGAGCCTTAAGTGTTTTGTCCGGACCAAGAACTTCTGCCTTCGTGCACCTGATTTAAATTTTGACTGCTATCCTCTCAGTCTACCTGCAGAAAATGGTAATTCTACCAATGGCTGTTTAGCTCAATTGCTATCAGCTCGGGGAGCCAGGACTAGGTAAAACATTCTGTAATGTTGGTTGTAGTTATTTGAGCGGCAAACCCAATTTTCGTGTAACGGTCCTGCTCTTTGGCGACTGCCAAGGTAGAATCCAAAACAGGTCTTGTATGCTGTGGATACAAGCCAGGAGTGTCGTCTCTGATTTGCAATGATAGGCTGGACTTTATAACCGCCTACCAGAATTTGAGTGTTACTAGCCCAACGCTCTGCAGACGAAATGAGTGGGTTAAGGATATCCACTTTTCTGTACTAGCTTTGGTTTAGGCTGCACAGCACACGTAATCTCTTCCAAAGGCATTTTCTGGTAGGTAGGATCCACTGTCGAAAACATCTCATCGCTATATTCTTGCTGGACAAATGCTAGAAATGCGGAACTGCAAAAGGAGGTAACTGAGAACTGCCTTCCCATCGGTCGTGGGAAATTATAAGATGAGTTACTTCCCTTGTTATAGTCTAGCGCTGTTTCTCTAGATCTGTTCCAACATTGTAGGCCTGGTTTTACCATGTTTTATATATATAGATGCCATTGTTTTCCCATCGCAAAAACTGTGCTTTTCTTCAGTGCCTTTAAGAGGGAAAACAAACAAACGTATGTATAGTTGACATCGTATCAATTGTCATTGAAACACACACACACACAGAGAACAGAACAAATACACGAATGGGGGAAAAGGGGGCGTTTCCCCACCTGTTTTATCTCTGTGAATTAAGCTGTCCCTAACCCCGATTGGCGAGGGGGGGGGGGGGTTGGTTCGAGTGCTTGTCTATAACCTAGCCGTATGTTGATCTGGGGTTTCGTGACTATAGAATCTAACTGACGTTACAACCTGTCACGATCAGACACCACGATCACTTACAAGACGAAACATCAAGAAATATACATACTCTCACGGCACATGGGACACACCCCAACATATGAGATAACACACATAATCTTACTCTAGAATCATGTAGTAATCACCCACAGAATATGGATCCACCCTATACCCATGTCCCTCGGGTAGCTAGGGGGGGGGGGGGGGGTTCATATCTTCTTCTTCCTGCATCACACTGCACTATTTAGCTGAACCTAAAATCAGGTCACTTAGGCAGTCACACGAATTAGCCTTGCTGATACTGCTATGCAGATGCAGCACATTTCCTGGAGACACAGAGTGTCCACTTCTCATTCCCTATGAGATTATACTCATGGAAAAACCTCACACTAATTTCCCTGTCTATTCTTTAAACAGGTCACAACATGATTCACACACGATATGTGTTTACATGGATGAATGATAAGAATGCACTCTTGAGTACACACGTGTTCACTAAAGTCTTAGCACAGGCAGTTCCTAATTCTAGAGAATCTGGGTTCAAATATGGAATTAGAGTGAACAGATATTCTTCTGCATTAAAAATGCAATTGATAGTGGGGCAGGTTTTCCCCATAGATATTAGCATCATAGCCGTATAACAATGTAAGCATAGAAACTTCGCAGGAGTGGCATAGACAGTATTTCTGCAGAAACAAAAGTCAGGCTATCTTTTCAAGAAGTAATTAGGTAGTTATTACTTCACCCAAATTTACATCAAATACATATATTCTATTATCATAAAATACAGGTATTACATTCAAAAAGACTTATTAGCTTACCATAGCACTGAGAAAGCACAGTTAGTAAAAATGCACTCCCTTAACGCCTACATTTTGACTTGATGGCGATTAAAAATTCAAGTGCTGATATCGGCTTAGCCCTCGGGTTAAATAGCCCCGCTAATTTATCTATTTTTAGCTAACTGTGATTCTTTTTCCTTTGTTCGCGGCGGTAAGACATTATGGGCCGCCTTTTAAGGAGATGCTAACAACCGAGTGAAACGTCATTTTCTTAGAAATGCCCGCTGCAATAGTTTATGCAAATGTCTGCAGCGTTGAATGCAAAGGTCTAAAACTGTTCGAAAAGGCCTGCTATGCTACAGATGTATATCTTTGTTTACTTCTATAGAACGTGCAATAACTGATCGCAACATGTACACAACATTTACTGTACCCTTTCCTTGTACAAATCCACATTGTTCCCCTTATTCAGGTTGTATTTTCTGCCTCACTCGTTGCATGATAATTCGTAGCAAAATCATTGTTATGTGACTCACTATACTGATTGTTCTATGTTGAGCATATTCTAAGGCTCCTGATTTCTTTGGGATATCAATAAATTCAGAATTACATAATTCAGAAGGTATATCTCCGGTAACATATAATGTGTTCAGCAGTCTGATGACTTGCTCTATTCCATATGCATCTAAAGCTTTAATCATTTCTGTTGTGATGTTATCCGAACCGGGGGCCTTGCCATCTTTCATTTGGTTAAGAACATTTCGAACCTCGATCTTCAAAATTGGCGGTTCTTCATTATTAAATCGAATATCATACTGTTCATCTCTGTTATCATCATAAAGGTTTTTCACATAGTCTGACCATGCATGTAGAATCTTATCTTTTTCAATTATGATTTTGCCATCTTTAGTTGTTAGACATCCTGCTGATGTACTTCTTCTTCTATTAGTAAGTTCCTGAATTCTTTTGTGCACTAATTTGGTATTTTG
>OY992876.1:115726820-115739320 GCA_963921405.1 Cepaea hortensis
TTCTCTGAGAATAAAGCGCCAGTGCTGGGGTCAGCTTGAAGGACAGACAAAAAACCTATACATAAAATGTGAAAACTTGAAGTATGCCAGAAACGAAACACCTGAAAACTGGAAATGTATCAGAGAACAAAAGACGTGAAAACTGGACGTTCTCTAGGCTACATAAACGTGTTAATACTAGCGGGGGAAAGGGTAAAAAAAGAAACTGCACGTTTATCAGAAAACAAAATATGTGAAAACTGAAAGTATTCCAGACAATATAATCGTGTGAAAACTGGCAAAAAAAAATCAAAAAAAATCGTGACTACTGAATACCTGAAAATGTAATTATAATACCAGCCACAAAACATGCGACAACTGAAAACTGGAAAGACTCCAGATTATAACAAAATCATATGAAAACGTTTAAGGTAGCTCAAACGGCAGAAATTTCCGTTACAATGTTGTGAATTATGTCTTCATATATTCTAGTCTACGACATATGGAGTGAAGTGAACAGTTCATGATACAGAAGTAAAGAGGACTACAAAAGACACTCGCAGTCGTGAAGAGAACCTCAGAAGACACATGCATTACTGGAGTGAACAAAAGAAGACATGCAGAATTGACGTGCTGATGTAAACAATAGAATACATCCAATACTGACGTGAACAATAGAATTCAGCCAATACTGACGTGAACATTAGAAGAATGCAGTGCTGACGTCAACAATAGAAGACATGCAGTACTGACGTGAACAATACAAGACATCCAATACTGACGTGAACAATAGAATTCAGCGAATACTGACGTGAACATTAGAAGAATGCAGTGCTGACGTCAACAATTGAAGACATGCAGTACTGACGTGAACAATATAAGACATGCAGTACTGACGTGAACAATACAAGACATGCAGTACTGACGTGAACAATAGAAGACATGCAGTACCGACGTAAACAATAGAAGACATGCAGTACTGACGTGAACAATACAAGACATGCA
Source organism: Cepaea hortensis (assembly GCA_963921405.1). Taxonomy (NCBI): domain Eukaryota; kingdom Metazoa; phylum Mollusca; class Gastropoda; order Stylommatophora; family Helicidae; genus Cepaea; species Cepaea hortensis. The sequence continues at coordinate 115,727,805 of OY992876.1, forward strand.
GTACTGACGTGAACATTAGAAGAATGCAGTGCTGACGTGAACAATAGAAGACATCCAATACTGACGTGAACAATAGAAGACATGCAGTACTGACGTCAACAATAGAAGACATGCAGTACTGACGTGAACAATAGAAGAATGCAGTGCTGACGTGAACAATAGAAGAATGCAGTGCTGACGAGATCAATAGAAGACATCCAATACTAACGTGAACAATAGAAGAAATGCAGTACTGACAGGAACAATACAAACCATGCAGTACTGACGTGAACAAAAGAAGACATCCGATACTTACGTGAACAATAGAAGAATGCAGTACTGACGTGAACAATAGAAGACAAGCAGTACTAAAGAGAATAACAGAAGACATCCAACACTGACGGGAACAATACAAACCATGCAGTACTGTCGAGCTCAATAGAAGACATGCAGTACTAACGTAGACAATAGAAGACATGCAGTACTGACGTGAACAATAGAAGACATGCAGTACTGACGTGAACAATAGAAGACATGCAGTACTGACGTGAACACTTGAAGACATACAGTGATGACGTGAACAATAGAAGACATGCAATACTGACGTGAACATTAGAACAATGCAGCGCTCACGTGAACAATAGAAGACATACAATACTGACGTGAACAATAGAAGAATGCAGTGCTGACGTGAACAATAGAAGAATTCAGTACTGACGTGAACGATAGAAGAATGGAGTATTGACGTGAACAATAGATGAATGCAGTACTGACGTGAACAATAGAAGACATGCAGTACTGACGTGAAAAATGGAAGAATGCAGTGCTGACGTGAACAATAGAAGACATGCAGTGCTGACGTCAACAATAGAAGAATGCAGTACTGACATGAACAATAGAAGACATACAGTACTGGCGTGAACAATAGATGACATGCAATACTGACGTGAACAATAGAAGAATGCAGTGCTGACGTGAACAATAGAAGACAAGCAGTGCTGACGTCAACAATAGAAGAATGCAGTGCTGACGTGAACAATAGAAGAATGCAGTGCTGACGTGAACAATAGAAGCTAAGCAGTACTGACGTGAACAATAGAAGACATACGGTACTGGCGTGAACAATAGATGACATCCAATACTGACGTGAACAATAGAAGACATGCAGTACTGACGTGAACAATAGAAGACAAGCAGTACTGAAGTGAATAATAGAAGACATACAGTACTGACGTGAACAATAGAAAACATGCAGTACTGGCGTGAACAATAGAAGACATACAGTAGTGACGTGAACAATAGAAGACACGCAGTACTGACGTGAACAATAGAAGACACGCAGTGCTGACGTGTACAATAGAAGACATGCATTACTAAGGTGAACAATAGAAGACATTCAATACCGACGTGAACAATAGAAGACGTGCAGTACTGGCGTGAACAATAGAAGAATGCAGTACTGTCGAGCTCAATAGAAGACATGCAGTACTAACGTAGACAATAGAAGACATGCAGTACTGACGTGAACAATAGAAGACATGCAGTACTGACGTGACAATAGAAGAATTCAGTACTGACGTGAACGATAGAAGAATGGAGTATTGACGTGAACAATAGATGAATGCAGTACTGACGTGAAGAATAGAAGAATGCAATGCTGACGTGAACAACAGAAGACATGCAGTACTGACGTGAACAATAGAAGAATGCAATGCTGACGTGAATAATAGAAGAATGTAGTGCTGATGTGAACAATAGAAGAATGCAGTGCTTACGTGAACAATAGAAGACATGCAGTACTGACGTGAACAATAGAAGACATGCAGTACTGACGTCAACAATAGAAGAATGCAGTGCTGACGTCAACAATAGAAGAATGCAATACTGATGTGAACAATAGAAGACATGCAGTACTGGCGTGAACAATAGAAGAATGCAGTGCTGACGTGAACAATAGAAGACATGCAGTGCTGACGTCAACAATAGAAGAATGCAGTACTGACGTCAACAATAGAAGACATGCAGTACTGGCGTGAAAAATAGAAGAATGCAGTGCTTACGTGATCAATAGAAGACATCCAATACTGACGTGAACAATAGAAGACATGCAGTACTGACAGGAACAATACAAACCATGCAGTAATGACGTGAACAAAAGAAGACATCCAATACTTACGTGAACAATAGAAGAATGCAGTGCTGACGTGAACAATAGAAGACATCCAATACTGACGTGAACAATAGAAGAAATGCAGTATTGACGTGAACAATAGAAGAATGCAGTGCTTACGTGAACAATAGAAGAATGCCGTGCTGACGCGAACAATAGAAGAATGCAGTGCTGACGTAAACAATAGAAGAATGCAGTGCTGACGTGAACAATAGAAGATATGCAGTACTGACGTGAACAATAGAAGACACACAGTGCTGACGTGTACAATATAAGACATGCGGTACTAAGGTGAACAATAGAAGACATTCAATACTGACGTGAACAATAGAAGACATGCAGTACTGACTTGAACAATAGAAGACAAGCAGTACTGAAGTGAATAATAGAAGACATACAGTACTGACGTGAACAATAGAAGACATACAGTACTGTCGAGCTCAATAGAAAACATGCAGTACTAACGTAGACAATATAAGACATGCAGTGCTGACGTGAACAATAGAAGACATCCAATTCTGACGTGAACAATAGAAGACAAGCAGTACTGACGTAAACAATAGAAGACATGCAATACTGACGTGACCATTAGAAGAATGCAGTGCTGACGTGAACAATAGAAGAATGTAGTGCTGATGTGAACAATAGAAGAATGCAGTGCTGACGTGAACTATAGAAGACATGCAGTACTGGCGTGAACAATAGAAGACATGCAGTACTGACGTCAACAATAGAAGACATGCAGTACTGGTGTGAACAATATAAGACATGCAGTACTGACATGAACAATAGAAGACATACAGTACTGGCGTGAACAATAGATGACATCCAATACTGACGTGAACAATAGAAGAATGCAGTGCTGACGTGAACGATAGAAGAATGCAGTATTGACGTGAACAATAGATGAATGCAGCACTGACGTGAACAATAGAAGAATGCAGTGCTGACGCGAACAACAGAAGACATGCAGTGCTGACGCGAACAACAGAAGACATGCAGTGCTGACGGTAACAATAGAAGAATGCAGTGCTGACGTGAACAATAGAAGATATGCAGTGCTGACGTGAACAATAGAAGATATGCAGTACTGACGTCAACAATAGAAGAATGCAGGGCTGACGTGAACAATAGAAGACATGCAGTACTGACGTGAACAATAGAAGACACTGACGTGAACAATAGAATGCAGTATTGACGTGAACAATAGATGAATGCAGCACTGACGTGAACAATAGAAGAATGCAGTGCTGACGCGAACAACAGAAGACATGCAGTGCTGACGTGAACAATAGAAGAATGCAGTGCTGACGTGAACAATAGAAGATATGCAGTGCTGACGTGAACAATAGAAGATATGCAATGCTGACGTGAACAATAGAAGATATGCAGTACTGACGTCAACAATAGAAGAATGCAGGGCTGACGTGAACAATAGAAGACATGCAGTACTGACGTGAACAAAAGAAGACACTGACGTGAACAATAGAAGACATACGGTACTGGCGTGAACAATAGATGACATTCAATACTGACGTGAACAATAGAAGACATGCAGTGCTGTCGTGAACAATAAAAGAATACAGTACTGACGTGAACAATAGAAAACATGCAATACTGGCGTGAACAATAGAAGACATACACTACTGACGTGAACAATAGAAGAATGCAATGCTGACGTGAACAATAGAAGACACACAGTGCTGACATGTACAATAGAAGACATGCAGTACTAAGGTGAACAATAGAAGACATTCAATACTGACGTGAACAATAGAAGACATGCAGTACTGACGTGAACAATAGAAGACAAGCAGTACTGAAGTGAATAATAGAAAACATACAGTACTGACGTGAACAACAGAAGACATACAGTACTGTCGAGCTCAATAGAAGACATGTAGTACTAACGTAGACAATAGAAGACATGCAGTACTGACGTGAACAATAGAAGACATGCAGTACTGACGTGAACAATAGAAGACACGCAGTACTGACGTGAACACTTGAAGACATACAGTGCTGACGTGAACAATAGAAGACATGCATAACTGACGTGAACATTAGAACAATGCAGTGCTCACGCGAACAATAGAAGACATGCAATACTGACGTGAACAATAGAAGAATGCAGTGCTGACGTGAACAATAGAAGAATTCAGTACTGAAGTGAACGATAGAGGAATGCAGTATTGACGTGAACAATAGATGAATGCAGTGCTGACGTGAACAACAGAAGACATGCAGTGCTGACGTGAACAATAGAAGAATGTAGTGCTGATGTGAACAATAGAAGAATGCAGTGCTTACGTGAACAATATAAGACATCCAATACTAACGTGAACAATAGAAGACATGCAGTACTGACGTCAACAATAGAAGAATGCAGTGCTGATGTCAAAAATAGAAGAATGCAATATTGACGTGAACAATAGAAGACATGCATTACTGGCGTGAACAATAGATGAATGCAGTGCTGACGTGAACAATAGAAGACATGCAGTGCTGACGTCAACAATAGAAGAATACAGTGCTCACGTGAACAATAGAAGACATGCAGTACTGACGTCAACAATAGAAGACGTGCAGTGCTGACGTCAACAATAGAAGAATGCAGTGCTGACGTGAACAATAGAAGTCATGCAGTACTGACGTGAAGAATAGAAGACATGTAGTACTGGCGTGAGCAATAGAAGAACGCAGTGCTGACGTGAACAATAGAAGACATGCAGTGCTGACGTCAACAATAGAAGAATGCAGTGCTCACGTGAACAATAGAAGACATGCAGTACTGACATGAACAATAGAAGACATACAGTACTGGCGTGAACAATATATGACATCCAATACTGACGCGAACAATAGAAGAATGCAGTGCTGACGTGAACAATAGAAGACATGCAGTGCTGACGTCAACAATAGAAGAATTCAGTGCTGACGTGAACAATAGAATAATGCAGTGCTGACGTGAACAATAGAAGATATGCAGTACTGACGTCAACAATAGAAGAATGCAGTGCTGACGTTAACAATAGAAGACATGCAGTACTGACGTGAACAATAGAAGACATGCAGTACTGACGTGAACAATAGAAGACATACGGTACTGGCGTGAACAATAGATGACATCCAATCCTGACGTGAACAATAGAAGACATGCAGTACTGTCGTGAACAATAAAAGAATACAGTACTGACGTGAACAATAGAAGACATGCAGTACTGGCGTGAACAATAGAAGACATACAGTACTGACGTGAACAATAGAAGACATACAGTACTGACGTGAACAATAAAAGACATGTAGTACTAACGTAGACAATAGAAGACACGCAGTACTGACGTGAACAATAGTAGACATACAGTGCTGACGTGAACAATAGAAGACATACAGTACTGACGTGAACAATAGGAGAAATGCAGTACTAACGTAGAAAATAGAAGACATGCAGTACTGACGTGAACAATAGAACACATGCAGTACTGACGTCAACAATAGAAGAATGCAGTACTTACGTGAACAATGAAAGACATAGTACTGACGTGAACAATAGAAGACATACAGTATTGACGTGAACAATATAAGACTCACAGTACTGACGTCAACAACAGAAGAGTGCAGTACTGAAGTGAACAATAACAGACATACAGTACTTACGTAAACAATAAAAGTTATACAGTAGTGATGTGAACAATAGAAGACATACAATACTGACGTATGGAACAAAATGCATACAGTACTGATGTAAACAATAAAAGACATACAGTACTGATGTGAACAATAGAAAGCACAGTGAAGGGAACAACAAAAGACACATCAGGCTGGCGAAATATGGCAAGAAAGTGCGAAATTCAGCTCCATGGTTCAACAACATGATGATATACCTAACAGTTGAAGTTACGAGAGGGGCAAATAGTAAGATTAAAAAAACAAAAACAAAGACAAATATAAATTTGTTTCAAATCCTGGAGTCAGATTGCTGAGGTAAAGGCGTTTGAAATAAATCGCAGTAAAATAATAGGAAAACAAAAATGAACTTGTCCTTTGTTCATGCTATGACCAATTTTATTAGCTGTTGAGAAATCGACGATGGCTGCGCTTTATAGCCTTTCAGCTGAACAATAATTAACTTTCTTTTCCACTCACACGGGTATATGTTCGACTACTTGATTTGCTAATTGTCTTTCCCTCATACCAATGTAAGTCGCTTGACACTGACAGGGGACTTGATAAATGCCGTTTGATTTGGTGTACGGAGACAATGATTCTTTTACAAATGAAGTTAGTATCGGGGTTGTTTTATATTTAATCATTGGTTCAGCCTGTTCCATGTGTTAAAGAATCAATGTCTCCGCACACCAAACCAAACTGCATTTATCAGTTCCAGTATGAGCACCAAGGAACATACATTGGAAAACGGAAAGACAGTTACGGCACATGATGTATTTATGATAATATTTCAAATGTCAAAATGGAGATCATTATCATGTGCCACACCGATACGCGTTGGCGGTCATGTTTCGCCATCTCACGCGATCACCAGAGTCGTGGATCAGCTCAGCGTTCTTGTCTCGACCATACAACGTGGCCAAGCCGTCTATGTATTTACTTCTCCGCCATCTCCTTGTTATTTTCCCCTCAATCCCGCCAGCTATCACCAAGTTCTCCAATTGATGTCTTCTCATAACCTGTCCACAATATTGTGACTCTACGTCTATTTTCTCTAATTAGTTTACAGTTTTCATTCGTTTCTTGTAAGACTTGGTCTTTGGTCATTCTGTCTGTTCATAGCATTCTTTGTATTTCCATAAGAAACCACACTTCCACAGCCATCAGATATTTTTCAGCTTGACTGCTCATTGTCCACGCTTCACATCCATACAAAAGTACAGGTTCTATGTAGCACCTCAACACTCTTTTTCTCGTTGCAAATGCCACCTTTTTATGGGTCAGTATGTTTTCCATCTTGTAAAAGGCTACATTCCATGGAGATCAGTATTGTTCTTAAAATTCCTAATTGCCCATGCCGAGGTAGGGGGTTCAACCCATATACCAGTTCAGTTGGATTAAAATGTTGACTTCTCCTTGACTTTGGGACGTAAATTACAAGTACTTCAGAAATCGGAGTGGGTTTGCCTCATGGCGAGGGGCATTGGTAATAGGGAAAGCTAATCCACACACAAAAATCAATGCATTGCACTAGAAGTAGTAGCACGCGTGTGAACTATGAGTTCAAAGCGAGCGAATACCAAGTGAATAAGTCATCATATTCTGGGTATATTTCAAATCGAATATATTTATATTTCTATAAAAAATATACCAGATTGGAGCATATAGCATTTGTGGCGCCATTGTGATTATATGCAAATGTGCAAAATAAGCGTATTTATAACTATTTATACTTATTTTGGATGTATTTCAAGATTTCAAAAAAAAAATCCACAAAACTTTTAGCGTGTCTCGGCATGAAGGCGCTGTGTTTTCTGTTCAGCTTTAAATCACAATTAACATTGTTTTCTCATCTGCCTCTGTCTGGTTGACATTCCAGCACAGCTATCTTGTGAAATGAAGCTTTGTTGGTGCCATTTTTGTTTCCCTTCATTGTTGTAAATTGGGTATGGATGCAGAAGTTGACTGGAGGTCGCTGGTTGTCAAACCACATTTAGCAAATCTGAACTGTCTAGCTGGTTGTTGGTAGTCAACTACCGCCTTGAAGTCTACATTTGTTTATATGTGCATTTGTATACTAACTTCTGTTGACTTTATAGTTGGCTACTTGACTGGCACTTTGCCGTCTTCATAGACGATATTTTGTTACATTGTGCTTCTAAAAGGCATTATACGCCTCAACAGCACAAATTCTGGGCTGAATTGTAAAGACCATGTGTTGCCGGTGCATCTTTATCCCTCTCTCCGCGTGCCTAGTTTACTCCAGAGGAAAGGTAACACTAATACATCTGGAAAAAGGCAAGCTGCAGAAGCTGCCTTATGTGAAAAGCAATGCTGTAACTGTTCGCCTGTCGACCCCAGACCATTTGCCGGCCAAGGCCATAAGCTTTACAAGAACACGTTCACAAGTAACACAATGAACGTTGCGGCCAATGCCTTCGTCAGCACACAAAACAACAAACACACACCGATACAACTACATGAAAACAATCTCACTCATCTGTATCCCTGTTAAGGACTGGACACGTGTTTCATGAGATCCGCGTCTATAATTCTAACAAAGCGACTGAACCGGAAGCTTGTGATAAATTAATAACCTCAATTGTTGGAATAAAAAGCAACGCCATGGTCAAATTAAGCTGAACAAACTCGAGCTAAAACAACCTATTCTGTGTTCGTTTTACTAATTTTGTCCCAAATAAACAGCTGGTCAAATTAACCCATAATCCATCCGCACCCAAGTTTTTTATCTATGCTTGTGTGTATGTTGCAATGAACATCAACTCATGGCTATCTTCTTCAAAATTTCACAGCTCCCAACGGTCAGCTTGCTTCTGGAAATCTGAATTTCATATCTGCATCTACGTACCAAGTTCAGCCTGCTGGTGGAGAAACGCCTGTGCAAACAGCACAATTCATCCGCGGACTAAACACACCTATGGATAACCCACCAGCGTACACAGATCAGGAAGCACCACCACCTCCTTTTCAGTACCGGAATATTCACTGTGGAGATGCTCTGACATCTAAAACAGCCTTACCGTAATTAGACGGATCTTTCATTCATCGGAAAAAGACAATATGAAAGGAAATTCAACGAATCCACTAATCCTCTTTTTGTTAGATGTAACAATAACAGCAACAACAGCAAGAGTGCTAATAATAAATGACATAAGATGAAGTTGACACGAGACGGGACAATGAAACAGCAGTGTGAGAATAGGAGAGACTAAAAACATAGGTAGCGATAACACAGATTAGTATATTCACAGAGCATCGATGAATTAAATAGTTTGATTTAACTAAAATGGAAGTAGATCAACCAGCGGCTCGAGCGTTCTGTATGAGAATATCGGGATACAAAATCAGACGATGACACGGGAAATGTGGGCTAGCTGGAGCAAAAAAAAAAAAAAAAAAAAATGACATTGAAGAAATGACATATGACTTTAATACAAGTAACAAGACAGGCAAAATACAGATAATTACATCTACCTCCGCTCCGTAACGCTTCACGGGAAAAGCAGTAGGACAAAAAAAAATATACAGACGTGTGTGGGAGAAGTCCTGAATATTTGGTTACTTTGAAACAAACTTAACGTTGGCCAGGTTCTCATGTAGGTTCAAATAGCCTTTTTTTTAGATGAACTCACATGTAAGCACTTGAACGCATCTGGGTACTCACGTTGTCATGCCTAGACATTCCGTATAACATCAAGATGATCAACATCACTTACCAGCCTTTACAACCAAAGCCTCCACATGATCCTTAAAAGACATACACCTGCCAAAGGTGATTCCCAAGTACTTCAATCTACTTTCTCTACTAAGAGTATATCTATTCAATATAATACATGTGACATCCGCCTTCACGATCCGGTTATCCATTGAGTACCACACAACTGATGCATTGTCTGGGTTTATAACGACCCCTGCGTCACTGCACCACTCCGCAACCCTGTTTACTGCCATCTGCAAGTCTACAGTCAAATGTTCCCTGACTCTTCCATGTCTGTACACAAGCATATCATCTGCAAATGTAAAAATGCTACCAATTCTGGTGTCTCAATAGCTGCGATTTTTGCCGTTGTATACATTAAAGAGCACTGAGGACATGACAGAGTGGCAACCCAGGTATATTAGTACAGGGGTCAGAAGTCCTGAACCCATGTGCAGTGCAACCTTACACTCATAGAGGACTGTCGCAACCCATCTGACAAGGCAAGTGCAGACCTTGATGTCCAACAGTGTATATATCAACCGATCACACCTGACCCTGTTATAGGCATCCTCCAGGTCAAGAGCTACCGCCACTGTCTCTTGTTTATCCTGGAAGCCCTCATAGATATCAAATGCAAATGGTGGCGCATTGGCACAAATTACTTAACTATTTCTAACAGTACACTGTGATCTTTACATATACGAGAACCATAGGTTCTCTTAACTATAATTGTAACTGTGCGATGTGATCTCTACGTATACAAGAAACACGTGGTTGCTTAACTATACTTATAACTGTATGGTATAATCTTTATATGTACAAGAAACACAGGTTTGTTGAAATATATTTATAACTGTACGGTGTGATTTTTATATGTGCAAGAATCACAGATTTGCTTAAATATATTTATAACTGTATTTTCTAATCTTTACATGTACAAGAAACACAGGTTTGTTTAACTATGCTTAAGACGACAAGCTGTAAATTAATGTTTCTACATTATACGTTTGTTCAAAATAAAATATTCCATTTGGCTAAAACATAAGAAAAAATTGTCTTATGCTTTTATTTATTCAGGATTTCTTAGTGCTGCCTTGACCTCACACCACAACCTTATACCCGTTGTAGCGTTAGTGGTTGTCGTTGTCAGCTGGGGTGTTGTTTTCGCGGGTTTATAGCTGGTCGACAAGTCAGGCCCCATAGAGACTTCAGTCCATACCATTGGTTTAGTTAGTTAGTCTGTTAGTCATTCTATCAGTTAGTCAGTCAGTCAGTCAGTCAGTCAGTCAGTAAGTTAGTTAGTTAATCATTTAGTTAGATAGTAAGTCAGTTAGTTACTTAGTTAGTAAGCCAGCCAATCATTTAGTTAGTTATTCAGCCAGTCAATCCGTTAGTTAGTTAGTTTGTCGGTCAGCCAGTCAGTCTTTCGATCAGTCAGTCAATCAGTGAGTTAGTTAGATAGTCAGTTAGTTAGTTAAATAGTTTGTTAGCTGGTTAGTTAATTAGCTAGTTAATCAGTCAATTAGTTAGCTAGTTATTTGTTAGATAGCTAGTTGGTTAGTTAGCTAGTTAGCCAGTCAATCAGTCAATTAGTTAGTTAGTTAGCAAGGTAGATAGTTAAATAGCTAGTTATTTAGTTAGTTAGCTAGGTAGAGGTCAGACTATCCGAGCCATCCAGTCTATAACTGTTCAGATCCCCTCCTCTGTATCTCCCTCAGTGTGTAGCTGTCCACCACGCCAGTTCTGTGTTCGTTGACTGTTCTTCAATGGCTTCCTGCATGTCGTTCTTGTTACTTTCACCGCGTTTGACGTGCTGTACCGGTGTGGTGACGCCGAAGTAGCGGGTTCAATCTCTACACCGATCAGTGTAAATAACATGTTTCACGTTTTATTCTTGGCTTGGGGACGTAAATTACACGTACCTCAGAGATCGGAGTGGGTTCGTCTGATGGTGAGGGACACTGGTAAGAGGAAGGC
>OY992876.1:115741820-115811820 GCA_963921405.1 Cepaea hortensis
AGAGAGTTGAATTGCATCACTAATTTTTACGCTACACAATGTATATGTACAATTTTTTCTCCATTTCTTACAATTTTTGCTTGAATGCTCACGACAATCGTCAGTATTTCAACTGTGTGTAAAGTGTGGGAGTTTGTTCTTATTAGTTTCAGTGATCATGTGAGGATGTGTGTGTATGTGAGGGATGTGTGTGTGTGTGTATGGGGTGTGGGGAATGTATGTGTGGAGGGGTTATGTGTGGGGGATATGTGTGGGTTGATGGGTGATGTGTGGATGGGTGAAGGGATGTGTCGTCGGTGGGGGATGTATGTGTGTATGTGAGGGATGTATGTGTGTGTGTGTGAGGGATGTGTGTGTGGGTGGGGATATTTGAGAGGATGGTTTGAAGTATGTGGTGTTGGTGGGTTGGGGGTGTGGGTAGGGCATGCCTGTTTGGGTGGGTTAATGGGTATGTTGGAGATGTGTATGGGTTGGGGGATGGGTGTGTGATGAGTGTGGGGATGGGTGTGGTGGGTGGGTGTGGGGGGGGGGTGTCTGTGAATGGGATATGTCTGTGTGGGTGGGTGTGTGTGAGTTTGCAAGGGGTGAATGTGAGTGAGTGGAGGATGTATGTGTGGGTGGTGAGGATGTTTGTAGGTGTGGGATGTGTGAGTGGGTGGGGAGATGTGTGTGTGTGTGTGGGTGAGAGATTTGTGGGCGGGGATGTGTATGGGGAATGCATGTGGGGGATGTGTGTGTGGGGGATGTGTTTATGGGTGGGGTGTTGTGTGGGAGGGGAGTTGTGTGAGGGGTCTGGGAGGTGTGGGATATGCGGGTGGATGAAGGATATATGTGAGGATGGGGAATGTGTGTTTGGCTGGGTGGTTGGGGTGTGTGTTGGTGGGAGGGTAGATAAGAGATGCATATGTTGATGGGTGGGTGAGTGATGTGTGGGTGATGGATGAGTAAGTGAGTGTGTGGATGTGTGTGAGAGATGAGTGTATGGGTGGGGGATGTGTGTGAGCGGTGGATGTGTGTTGGTGGGGTATATGTGGGTGGTAGGGTGTGTGTGAGGTGTGTGTTTTTGTATGAGGAGTGTGCTGGTGGGTGGGGATGTGTGTGTGAGTGTATTGATGGTGAGATGTGTAGTTAAGGGATGTGTGATTGTGGATTGGAGATCGGGAGGGGGAGGGTGTGGTTGGCGAGTGGGTGGGAGGAGGATGTGTGGGATTGTGAGTGTGTGTAAGTTGGGGGTGGGTGGGGATGTGTGTATGTGGGGGTGCGGGTTAGGAGGGTGGGGGAGATTGTGTGGGTGGGGGATTGTGTAAGTGGGGGATGTGTGGGTGGGTGTGGGTTTTGTATGTGGGTACGTGCGGGATATGTGAGTTGACGGGAATATGTGTGTGTGTGGGTGTTGGATATGTGGTTGGGGGATGTGTGTTTGGCTGAGTGGTTGGGGTGTGTGGGTGGGTGGCGGAGGATATGTCGGTGGATAAATGTTGGTAGGTTATGAGATGAGTGGATATGTGTGCGTGTGGGTGGGGAGATGTGTGAAGATGGGGGATGTGTGTGTGGGTGATGGATGGGTGGATGCATGCATGTGTGCCTGGGTTTGTGTGTGGGTGGGTGGGGTATGTGTGGATAGATGTGTGGTGGGTGGGAGATGTGTGTATGTGGGTGGGGAGATGGTTATGTGGGGGTGTGTGTATGATGTGTGGGTTGGGAGATGGGTGGACGGATGGGGGAATGTATGTGCCTGAGGGTATGTGTGTGGTTGGGTGGTGGACGTATATGTGGAGGACACGCGGATGGATAGGGGATGGGTGGGTGGGTGGATGGGGGATTTGTCTCATAACATGGTAATATGCATTGTTTATGTTTACAACAATTATTTCGCAATTGGAAGAGCCGAATGTAAGACGGGCCTGCGTATCCAATTTGTTACCCTTTGAAAATAAATTTCGTTCGTTCGTTCGTTCGCTCCTTTGATAGGTACCGGCAATCTACCTGTGATTTCTTTCTAACCCTCTTTGGCCGAGACGCTGTATGACGTAGTTACAGCAGAGACTCCGTATGACGTAGTTACAGCATGTTGTTAGTCACATATAGATCAATAGACAACGTCGCTGAGTCCTTGTTATTATTCATATCACTGCAAAGTTATTTATCGTGTGAAGTGAATTGATTAATAATACTTAAGCGGAAACAATTGAAACACAGTAGCAGGTAATGTTGGAATAAGGATAACATCGCTTGATATATATCTCTGCAGTATGAACCTGACGAGATGCAGCGAAATATGCCAGGCAAGAAATGGTCCAACATATTGTTTGTGGCTTCTGTGTTGAAAATCACAGCCAGTCTACATTTTACAGCAAACCGTTAGATCCCCGCCACGGCAGTAGTATATAGGATGGATTGACACCCCCAATGAGGCATAAAATACCTCATATACAAAGAATATATAGAGAGGACCATGAGGAGCCATGAGGACCCGCATTGTTTTAGTAAGCTCAAAGAAGGGGGAATGGGGGAACATAATTTATGCATAATCGATTGGAGTGCGCCGGCTGTTACGAGTTGATGTATTCGTATCTTTGATAAGATCGGTGAACATCTGTGAGCAAAAAGTCGATATTGCCGGCAGTTGAATATCAGTGTCGGGGTCGAGGGAGGTCGCTGGCGCCATCTGTTTTTAATCAAAGGCGATGTCGGAATAAAATAATAAGCGCAAAGAACGATGTGTAGGGTGGGTTGGTAAGTGCTGAAAGACGGGGCGTGCGTAGTTTGTCATAGTGGGATATCACCAATGTGTAACAGGGGTTCTAGTTACTGCCATTGCGCTTGACATGTTCGAATCTCGAGGTGTGGTTGAGGTAGTGTGGTGGTGGTCGAGTTCGAATAACGCTGCTGGTCGATAACGATGTCCGCCCTAGACGGGGACTTTTAAAATGTCTACTAAGGGGTGGTGAGGGCTTAGAGGTGAGAAGTAATTGGTCGTAGAGGGGTGTGGTGGGATATCACCACTGTGTAACTGGGGTGTCTAGTGAGTTCCCTACCTTGCGACAGGTTCGAATCCTACTGTGCGATGGGTAGTGTGGCAGTGGTCGAGTGTGTAACGGGGCTAGGTGGTGCCGTAGGCATCGTTTCAGATTCGAAGCACGCGCCTGGTTGTTAACTATAGCCAACATAGGCGCCAGAGATGCGAATCCAGCTGTGTGGGGAATCTGTTAAAGTAACATTGGTGTCACGTGTTCCATATCTTTGGAAAGGTTGGTTTACAACATCCGTGACCAAAAAGTCGGAATTGTCCGCAGGTTTATAGTAAAAGAAATAATGTATATTATGAATTAGTTGTGCTGGCGACAGTTGGTACTATTAATTATATCACCATTATATGTTAACAAGGGAGAACTCGATTGAATCGACCGTTGCGGAAGAGGTTACCTGACCCGAAATTTACTCTGTAATGGCTATAGCGCCAGCTTTCCTATTGCGGTTATTGGTGATCTGTAGAGACCTGTAGTGGTGTATGCACTATCATTACACTGTATAAAGGAAAACCTTAAAAAAGTAAAGATGGCGGCTTAGTGATATTCGTTGTTAAGTGGTTGGTGAGTTGTGAAAGTGGTAGATAACTGCGTCCGAACATTAGCATCATACAGAGTCAGATCGTTAAAGAAAATCCTTGAAGAAAAAAAAAAAAGAAAGAAAGAAAAGGAAAAAGTAAAGATGGCCCTCCATGTCGTTGTGGGTGTCGGGCTGGAATGAGATCGAACCTGATGGTGGCGTAATGTCATAACACTTAAACAACGTGGCTGCTCTCTGTTCTATATTACGGCCAAAATATGTGCAGGCCTCCATCCTTTGAGTTGAGTCTGCTTGAGGCTTCTGGCGGCAGAGTGACTTGTGAAGCAAACAAACCGATGTGTGGCTTACAACCAATCAGGGTCTTATGACTGATCCACATTTTATGTTAGACAAGCACTAATTGGTTGGCAACTACTGTGGGCGGGGCTTACTTTAAGTAATATATAACCATTTCACCTAACTCTCACTCACTTTGTGCTTTACACAAGAACGACGAACGATCGAGTCTTCAGTTTTGTGGTTATTCAACGGCTATTTGCCTTCAAGTGTGGAATGTTTGCCAGGCACCCGTTTGTCTCGGTATCCACGGACTATCAACCATAGACGGACATACCGATTTAGTAGTTCTGTCTTCCAGTTCTTGGAAAATCACAACTGCCTTGTAAGAATTATCAATCAGCTTCTTACCCAGACGCATCCCAAGTGTAAACAACATCATTATTCTGCCATAGTTTACAAAACCAGTGGCAAAGATTTCATCACCGATTGAAACAAAGATGGTACAACTTGTTGGGGTTTGATACCACATACTAAGCTAGTGAATATTGCATCTTGTTGTTTGGGTATTTGGCTGCCTAAACTAGTCAACGTCGAGTTATCTACCATTGGTGAATTGTGGAAATTAATGATATTCAACGCCATATTCAGAGACTCGGTGTGAACAGGTTTCAAGGCGAGGGTTGATTATCTCTCTATCAACTCGCTAGCGTGCGTGCCTAAAAAAGATGTCTACTAGGCAATCATCTAAGAACCACTTATGTGCAACTTGTGGGAAAGGTTTCACTGATGCAAGTAATCTTCGTCGCCATATTCAGATCAGTCACAGTACCAAGGCGCAAGTGTATTCGTGTCAAACTTGTGGTCATAATTTTAACAGGAAAGACAACGTCACATTACAAAAGAACACACAACACCAGGATCACCAGCCAGTGTAATACCAACAGAAACTTCAACACATTTTTCACCAACTTTACGTAAGAGACCAGCGGCTACTAATAGCGAGGTGGCAGTCAGCGAGAAGAATACTAAACAAGATAAAAACGCCTATCCAATTAGCGACACACAACCCAAGGATGAAGCGGCTTCTCTACACATGCTACGAGATGATGTCAAACAAGTATACATCGACAACTGGAATAGTATCAAAACACATCACAAGATCAACAAATATATGTCTGTCTATACATTTCAATTGGTCCACAGACACAGCACCCTAAAGACTGGACAGATACCTTGTACAAGATCTTTAACACTCAAAGAAGCATATTCAAAATCAACTTTAGTTATCATGTAGTCCTTAGGCACATCGAAACACAAGCTCTTCGCTTTTTTCATGCCTCTTCCAATAACGCTTCTGTCTTAGAAATTTCACAACTAATCCGAAGCAGACAAATCTTTGACGATTTTATCAAAACAGTACACGAACACGACATTCTTACATACGCTAGGCAACAACGTCCAAATACCAAATACACTACAGAGACGATTTCAGCTATAAGTTTATATCTCTATCATATCCCATAATTCTCTCTCGTTTAATAAATAACCACCGTTTTATGACCAAGGTTCGACACCATTGTACATGGTGTGTATATGAGCATACTATGTATAACATCCCATATTGCATCATCTATTTTTATACTGATATTATGTTTATTTTTATTTTTGTAAAATTTACTCAAAATACTGTAAAATAAACAGTTATATGTATAATAATTGCGTTCCCTTGTTGGTTTTTAGTGTTGACGGTGCATATGGGTGTCATGTGATGAGCTAGTGTTACATGTTGATGGTCAAGTCAAGAAATATTTCAACCAAACTTATAAATATATCGACCAAACAGGAAAATGTGTTAACCAAAGACGAAAACTGTGGTTCAAGTAAAGAAAAAAGTTCAAACAAGCTTATAAAAAAGAGGAAAAAATGCTAGTTAAAATAATACAAAGGGTGGTCAAATACAGAAATATCTCATTCGAACTTATAACAAGTAAGAAAATATACTAGTAAAATCAAGAAATATGTCGACCGAAGTAATACAATAGGCAGGACGATGGACAAACTTATAAATATTTCACTCAATCTTATAAAGACTAGGATAAAAATGTTAGCCAAATCAAATAAAAGACTGACCAAACTTATAATTAGCTCATCCAACCTTATAAAAAGTAGGAAAATTTGTTAAATAGACAAAATATTGGTCAGATACACAAATATCTCAATCAAACTTATAAAAAGTAGGAAAATTGTTAGCCAAACTGACAAAACTGTTAACTAAAATAAGAAATATTTCGACCAAAATTATAAAAACATAAGAAAAATGATAGCCAAACTAATTAAAAATGGTAATAAAAATAGGAAAATCTCGACCAAACTTATAAAAAGAAGGACAATTGTAAGTCAAATGTAAAAAATATTAAGCAAATAGAAAATCATATCAACCAAATAGGAAAAATATCGCTCAAACTAATAAATAGCGCGTCCAAACTTATAAAAAGTAGGAAAATGTGTTAGCTAAAAGGGGAAATATTGGTCAAATTAAGAAACATGTCGACCGAAGTAGGAAAATACGTGAGTCAAAGTATAAAAACGCTGGGTAAATACAGAAAGGTGTCGACCAAATTGATAAAAATCTCCGCCAAACTTATGAAAAGTAGGAGACCACTAGAAGCGTGTTTCCTACCATCGCACAGTAGGATTCAAACCTGTCGCAAGGTAGGGAACCCACTAGACACCCCAGTTACACAGTGGTGATATCGAATCCACTAGAAGCGTGTTTTAGACAAGTTGAATGTGATTATCGATCAGTATGGTCACTGTTAATTAAAATTTAAAAAGTAAAGTTCGACAAGAACATTCAACTTGTCTAAAACACGCTTCTAGTGGTCTCAGTGACAACCGTTTTATCTCCAGTAGGTTGGGTAATTTGACCAACCAGAAGAGACGAGTCCATCTCTTTATACAAGTATTATGTTATTATCCATTTTGACCACTTTGCACCGTTTCACAATAGTGGATCAGCAGTTTCACTGCTAGATATCTTTTGATGAACGTTAGCTATCAGTATAATAATGACACAAGCAACGATTGACTTGAAACAAGTTCATAGCGATATGGTGAATATGGCGCTGACTATTATTAGTTCCTACAATTCCAAAAAGGCAAAGAACTCGACGTTGTCTGGTTTAGTCGGTCAAATAGCCAAACAACAATCTGTGTTGTTCACGAGACTAGAAGACAGTATCAAGCCCGAACAAGTTTTCCAAGTCTTTGTTTTAGTCAGTGATGAATTCTTTCGTGATAACGTCATCAACTATGGGAGAATAATTATGTTGTTTACCTTTGGCATGCGTCTGGGTAAGCATCTGGTTGATAATTCTTACAAAGCCGATGTGAATGTCCAAGACCTGGAAGAGGACTTCGCTAAATCTGTAGGCGAATATATGGCTGATAAACTTAGTCCTTGGAAACTTCAACAACAAGGTGGTTGGCGGAATTTCTATGCTTTGACTGCAAACAAAGAAATTGATTAAAAACAAGCTTAAATCCCAGTATTTCGTTATTCTTGTGGGTGTGAGAGCACTTGATTGTGGATATATAATACCTATAGTAAACCCCTTTAGGTAAATTGTGAGAGGGAGTCGACACGTTGTAATGGCAAGAGGTAAAATTGTGATAGTCAGTGGGGAATTTGTGAGGTTAATTGGTCAATTTGATAAGTTGTGAAAGCAAATGGGGTAGTTGGTAGGGCAATTCGACAAGTTGTGAAAGCAAATTTCTTAGTTTGCTATAATTGTTTCTCCTTTTGGTTAATATTTCTTCATTTGGCTAGCGTATTTATTACTTTAGCCAACTTTTTTCTTACTTTACCATACATATTTCCTAGTTTGGTTTGTATTTTTCTCACTTTGATTAGTATCTTTTTCAGTTTTGGTAATATATTTTCTTACTTGGTCGACAAATGTTCCTATCGTTTGTAAATTTGGAGGACATAAGTTTGGTTGAAATATGTGTTTACTTGGCCAATATTTTTCCCATTTGGCTAACAAGTTTTCCTATTTAGGTCGATATTTTCTATCTTTGGTTAATAATTTTCTTCGTGTGGGTTAACAAAGTTTCCTACTTTTCATAAGTTTGGCAGAGCTTTTTATAAGTTTGGTCGATATTTTTTCACATTTAGTTAACAAAATTTCCTATTTTTCATAAATTTACCGGAGATTTGTAAAAGTTTGGTCGACATATTTCTATATTTACCCAATATTTTTAATACTTTGGTCAGTTTGGATGATATATTTATAAGTTTGGTCAGCCTTTTAGTTGATTTGGCTAATATTGTTTTCCTACTTTTTATAAGTTTGGATGAGACATTTATAAGTTTGGCCGATCTTTTTCACATTTGGGTAAGACATTTTCCTAACTTTTATGGGGTTGGACGATCAATTTATTTACTTGGTCAATAGTTTTCAGCTTTGGCTAATAAAGTTTCCTATATTTTGTCAATTTGGATGCGCTATTTCTTTACTTGGCCAATATTTTTTCCCATGTGGTTAGCAAATTTCCCTACATTTAATAAGTTTGGTGGAAATATTTCTGTATTTGGCCGACATTTTCCCAATGTGGTTAACACATGTTCCTACTTTTCATAAGTTTGGCGGAGATTTTTATCAG
Organism: Cepaea hortensis; assembly: GCA_963921405.1. Taxonomy (NCBI): domain Eukaryota; kingdom Metazoa; phylum Mollusca; class Gastropoda; order Stylommatophora; family Helicidae; genus Cepaea; species Cepaea hortensis. Next base: position 115,750,335 of record OY992876.1, read on the forward strand.
TTTGGTCGACACCTTTCTGTATTTACCCAGCGTTTTTATACTTTGACTCACGTATTTTCCTACTTCGCTCGACATGTTTCTTAATTTGACCAATATTGTCCCCTTTTAGCTTTTTCCTACTTTTTATAAGTTTGGACGCGCTATTTAATAGTTTGAGCGATATTTTTCCTATTTGGTTGATATGATTTCCTATTTGGTTAATATTTTTTTACTATTGACTTACAATTGTCCTTCTTTTTATAAGTTTGGTCGAGATTTTCCTATTTTTATTACCATTTTTAATTAGTTTGGCTATCATTTTTCCTATGTTTTTATAATGTTGGTCGAAATATTTCTTATTTTGGTTAACAGTTTTGTCAGTTTGGCTAACAATTTTCCTACTTTTTATAAGTTTGATTGAGATATTTGTGTATCTGACCAATATTTTGCCTATTTGGCTAACAAATTTTCCTACTTTTTATAAGGTTGGATGAGCTAATTATAAGTTTGATCAGTCTTTTATTTGATTTGGCTAACATTTTTATCCTAGTCTTTATAAGATTGAGTGAAATATTTATAAGTTTGTCCATCGTCCTGCCTATTGTATTACTTCGGTCGACATATTTCTTGATTTTACTAGTATATTTTCTTACTTGTTATAAGTTCGAATGAGATATTTCTGTATTTGACCACCCTTTGTATTATTTTAACTAGCATTTTTTCCTATTTTTTATAAGCTTGTTTGAAATTTTTTCTTTACTTGACCCACAGTTTTCGTCTTTGGTTAACACATTTTCCTGTTTGGTCGATATATTTATAAGTTTGGTTGAAATATTTCTTGACTTGACCATCAACATGTAACACTAGCTCATCACATGACACCCATATGCACCGTCAACACTAAAAACCAACAAGGGAACGCAATTATTATACATATAACTGTTTATTTTACAGTATTTTGAGTAAATTTTACAAAAATAAAAAGAAACATAATATCAGTATAAAAATGGATGATGCAATATGGGATGTTATACATAGTATGCTCATATACACACCATGTACAATGGTGTCGAACCTTGGTCATAAAACGGTGGTTATTTATTAAACAAGAGAGAATTATGGGATATGATAGAGATAAAAACGTATAGCTGAAATCGTCTCTGTAGTGTATTTGGTATTTGGACGTTGTTGCCTAGCGTATGTAAGAATGTCGTGTTCGTGTACTGTTTTGATAAAATCGTCAAAGATTTGTCTGCTTCGAATTAGTTGTGAAATTTCTAAGACAGAAGCGTTATTGGAAGAGGCATGAAAAAAGCGAAGAGCTTGTGTTTCGATGTGCCTAAGGACTACATGATAACTAAAGTTGATTTTGAATATGCTCCTTTGAGTGTTAAAGATCTTGTACAAGGTATCTGTCCAGTCTTTAGGGTGCTGTGTCTGTGGACCAATAAAAATGTATAGACAGACATATATGTGTTGATCTTGTGATGTGTTTTGATACTATTCCAGTTGTCGGTGCATACTTGTTTGACATTATCTGGTAGCATGTGTAGAGAAGCCGCTTCATCCTTGGGTTGTGTGTCGCTAATTGGATAGGCGTTTTTATCTTGTTTAGTATTCTTCTCGCTGACTGCCACCTCGCTATTAGTAGGTCGCTGGTCTCTTACGTAAAGTTGGTGAAAAATGTGTTGAAGTTTCTGTTGGTATTACACTGGCTGGTGATCCTGGTGTTGTGTGTTCTTTTGTAATGTGACGTTGTAGTTTGTCTTTCCTGTTAAAATTATGACCACAAGTTTGACACGAATACACTTGCGCCTTGGTACTGTGACTGATCTGAATATGGCGACGAAGATTACTTGCATCAGTGAAACCTTTCCCACAAGTTGCACATAAGTGGTTCTTAGATGATTGCCTAGTAGACATCTTTTTTAGGCACGCACGCTAGCGAGTTGATAGAGAGATAATCAACCCTCGCCTTGAAACCTGTTCACACCGAGTCTCTGAATATGGCGTTGAATATCATTAATTTCCACAATTCACCAATGGTAGATAACTCGACGTTGACTAGTTTAGGCAGCCAAATACCCAAACAACAAGATGCAATATTCACTAGCTTAGTATGTGGTATCAAACCCCAACAAGTTGTGCCAGTCTTTGTTTCAATCGGTGATGAAATCTTTGCCACTGGTGTTGTAAACTATGGCAGAATAATGATGTTGTTTACACTTGGGATGCGTCTGGGTAAGAAGCTGATTGATAATTCTTACAAGGCAGTTGTGATTTTCCAAGAACTGGAAGACAGAACTACTAAATCGGTATGTCCGTCTATGGTTGATAGTCCGTGGATACCGAGACAAACGGGTGCCTGGCAAACTTTCCACACTTGAAGGCAAATAGCCGTTGAATAACCACAAAACTGAAGACTCGATCGTTCGTCGTTCTTGTGTAAAGTACAAAGTGAGTGAGAGTTAGGTGAAATGGTTATATATTACTTAAAGTAAGCCCCGCCCACAGTAGTTGCCAACCAATTAGTGCTTGTCTAACATAAAATGTGGATCAGTCATAAGACCCTGATTGGTTGTAAGCCACACATCGGTTTGTTTGCTTCACAAGTCACTCTGCCGCCAGAAGCCTCAAGCAGACTCAACTCAAAGGATGGAGGCCTGCACATATTTTGGCCGTAATATAGAACAGATAGCAGCCACGTTGTTTAAGTGTTATGACATTACGCCACCATCAGGTTCGATCTTATTCCAGCCCGACACTCACAACGACGTGGAGGGCCATCTTTACTTTTTTCTTTTCTCTTTCTTTTTTTTTTTTCTTCAAGGATTTTCTTTAACGATCTGACTCTGTATGATGCTAATGTTCGGACGCAGTTATCTACCACTTTCACAACTCACCAACCCCTTAACAACGAATATCATTAAGCCGCCATCTTTACTTTTTTAAGGTTTTCCTTTATACTGTGTAATGATAGTGCATAAACCACTACAGGTCTCTACAGATCACCAATAACCGCAATAGGAAAGCTGGCGCTATAGGCATTACAGAGTAAATTGCGGGCCAGGTAACCTCTTCCGCAACGGTCGATGTAATCGAGTTCTCATTTGTTAACATATAATGGTGATATAATTAATAGTACCAACTGTCGCCAGCACAACTAATTCATAATACACATTATTTCTTTTACTATAAACCTGCGGACAATTCCGACTTTTTGGTCACGGATGTTGTAAATCAACCTTTCCAAAGACATGAAACACGTGACACCAATGTTACTTTAACAGATTCCCCACACAGCTGGATTCGCATCTCTGGCGCCTATGTTGGCTATAGTTATCAACCAGGCGCGTGCTTCGAATCTGAAACGATGCCTACGGCACCACCTAGCTCCGTTACACACTCGACCACTGCCACACTACCCATCGCACAGTAGGATTCGAACCTGTCGCAAGGTAGGGAACCCATTAGACACCCCAGTTACACAGTGGTGATATCCCACCACACCCCTCTACGACCAATTACTTCTCACCTCTAAGCCCTCACCACCCCTTAGTAGACATTTTAAAAGTCCCCGTCTAGGGCGGACATCGTTATCGACCAGCAGCGTTATTCGAACCATTAATGATACCACCTAGCTCCGTTACACACTCGACCACCACCACACTACCTCAACCACACCTCGAGATTCGAACATGTCAAGCGCAATGGCAGTAACTAGAACCCCTGTTACACATTGGTGATATCCCACTATGACCAACTACGCACGCCCCGTCTTTCAGCACTTTCCAACCCACCCTACACATCGTTCTTTGCGCTTATTATTTTATTCCGACATCGCCCTTGATTAAAAACAGATGGCGCCAGCGACCTCCCTCGACCCCGACACTGATATTCAACTGCCGGCAATATCGACTTTTTGCTCACAGATGTTCGCCGATCTTATCAAAGATACGAATACATCAACTCGTAACAGCCGGCACACTCCAATCGATTATGCATAAATTATGTTCTTCCATTCCCCCTTCTTTGAGCTTACTAAAAAATGCGGGTCCTCATGGCTCTTCATGGTCCTCTCTATATATTCTTTGTATATGAGGTATTTTATGCATCATTGGGGGTGTCAATCCATCCTATATACTACTCACGGCCCGCTTTCATGGATCGCCACTAATGATCTCATAACAGCGGGAAATACTGACAATAGTCACAGATGTGGAAGAACAGGTAATACGAAAGCCATGTTGACATCACTGATTCTTTTATTGGCACAGAGTTGCGACATTCTGTAATGTGTGGACTGCCCCTGGCCCTGCAGCAAGTGGGGTTAGGCTCGGCTAGTCTTTCCCAGGAGGGTGAATAGTGAACATTAGTAGCCTGTCGATGACCCGCAGACTACACAAGTCATCCTTACCGCTCCGTGGTGTAGAATGGGAAACTATGACTGCGTGGTCATCAGGGATGACGGTTTCCCCATGGTCATATTATTTCTGTCCTAAACCTGTGACTGGCCAAAATTCCAAACTGTTCTTCACAAATTTCCATTTTAATTTCTTTGTTTGTTATTCTCAATATAATTCTGAGTAGAAGCTTAGTGACATGGTTTATGCTGTTAATTGTACGAAAATCTTCGAATTCAATTGCTCCTGATATTGTTGGTATAGCTATAAATACAGAATCCAGCACATCGCGACTTTAAGTGAAACGACGTATAGCGAATCACTAATTAGCATATAATTAAAATGAAATACAGTGTAATATGTAATGTTTATTTTGATGGTTGTTGGTATTTATTGGCTAAATAGAGGTGGGTTGGAGGGTTAGTGGTAAAGTTATTCGGATGTAGAGGTATTAAAACCACGACTCGCTCCAAAACTATCGTCAGCACTACTAGTACTGCTCTCACCTGCTTTCTTAGCTAGATCGTCATAGAGAGACTTTGCTTTCTCTTGGATAACCATCTTGCTCACAGACATATTCCGTTGGTTGTGGTATTCAATCCAGACGGCCTATAGTGCTTCCATGTTCTTCATAAAAGTACTTCTGGTTCGAGTGATCTTGGAAGCAATCAAAGGGGTTACGTTTTTAGCACCATCTTTGATTTTGTCAGCACCTGTACGATTTGTCCTTACCGTGGTTATATATATATATATATATATATATATATATATATATATATATATATATATATATATATATATATATATATACTAGCTGAACCGGCCCGGCTTAGCCCAGCTCCTGGCGGGGAACAATCTGTCTGTCTGTCTGTCTGTCTATGTTTGGCCCTTTCCCGTTGCCGTTGCGGGAAAAATGGGTTCGAAAATTTTCACGTATTTAAAATAGATGCATTATTTTTATGAAAATTTTGAAAATGCCTTAAAGATGTAATCATTATATTATAACGCATATGACTGTAGATAACTACTTTAAACATTTTATGAAACTTAAGAAAAATACAACAATTATTTAAATTACATAATACTACATGCTACTAAAAGTTATGTCCCTTGATATAACTTTTCTTAAGTTAAGTCCCCTTGTAATATTTTAATTAAATTCAATTTAATACGTAAATAACTGTTTCTAAACTAACAAACTATGCCAGTTGGCTTGGCGGGAAAGAGAACATCTGTAGAAAATTTCATCTCAATCGGATGAACCGTTCGCGAACGTATAAGGTACACACAATGACACAAACAAAGACACACACGAACATTCTCTTATATATATATATATATATATATATATATATATATATATATATATATATATATATATATATATATATATATATATATATATATAATTTTCTAATTTCAATAGCCTCTTTCAGGTAATCGTTGTTAATTACTCTGGTAGTCTAAGGTATTCATCACAGTCTTCCCAGAAACCACATTTCGGTTGATTCCAAGCTTTTCCCAGTTTTCTCCTTCTCGTTCTATGATTCACAGCAATAAAGCAAAACAGGTTCCATATAACATCCCTACATTCTATGGTAGGGACTTATTGCATAAGGCGAGCATGACTCACCCTAGTGTTAACGTTGAGACAACAACCACAAATGCTGGATAGTTTCAAGCTCCCTATAACATATATCCCTGGCCAATGTTGTCAGGTTTTAAAAGCTATAATAAGAAACTACATAACAATAGCCATGTAGCTTCTTTAGACGGTGTAACAGCAGGTTATGTAAAACATATTTATACACCCATTATACATCACTGTTTCACAAATCCAAATGATTTAAAACATTCTAATACTCCCAATATACGTCGCTGTACTCACAAATACAACTTCACTCTCAAGTTTGACACAAAACGTATTGTCTGTTGGCATGTTAACATGGATTACCTGGTTATGTTTCAATTTGTATGCAACATGAGCCATTCATTATTGTGTTATTGTCACCGGTAGCTTGTAGTCAACCCGGGATGGTTAACCCGGTCAATAAATGCCTGCTAAGTCGGATGTGTCGGCCTAACTGCGCAAGAACGCCGCTCTGCCGTAAACAGGCACAACGCAATCACGCCCGAAATAACTCTGCGAATGAATGAATGAATGAAGAAGAAGAAGATGAAGAAGAAGAAGAAGAAGAAGAAGAAGAAGAAGAAGAAGAAGAAGAAGAAGAAGAAGAAGAAGAAGAAGAAGAAGAAGAAGAAGCTTGTCGTCATGGCAGACGATGTCTGTTTATTCATCATGTGCCGTGCCGATAAACGTGGGCTGTCATGTTTAATTCTTTGCTTCCTCCTTGTTCTTTACCCCTCAATCTTGCCAGTTGTCACCAAGTTCTCCCATTTATTTTTCCTCATAACGTGACCAAAAAATATTGACTGTTTACGCCTAATTTCACTAATCAGTTTACGACTTTCATTTGTTTCTTGTAGGACTTGGTCATTGGTTTTCCTGTCTGTCCATGGTAATCTTTGCATTTTCCTGAGAAACCACATCTCCACCGTCATCAGATGTTTTTCATCTTGTCTGCTTATTGTCCACGCTTCACATCCATACAAGTTCTATGTAGCACCACAGCACTATTTTTCTTGTTGCAAATGACGTTTTCAAAAAAAAAAAAAAAAATGGTCAGTATGTTTTTCGTCTTGCAAAGGCCACGATTCTGGTTCTAATCTCTTCAAAGCATCTCCCATCAGATGTTATGTCTGTTTGGAGATAATTGTACTGAATTACTTAGTTAAGAATAGTCCCACTTACTTGAATATTACATTGCGGTATTTCTTTCTTCCTAGTGACGACCATGATCTGTGTCTTCTAACAATTTAATTCTAACTATGCGCAACAACTTCATCTACTAAATGTTGCAGATCCTGCTCATTGTCTGCAATCAACACTGTATCATCTGCATATCTAATGTTATTGATATTACGTCCCTCAATGATGATTCCTTTCATACCTTGTACATTTCTGAAAATATTTTCACTGTACAAGAAAAAAAAATATCTGGATACATTAATCATTCCGGTCTCACACCTCTCTTAATAGGCTGAAAATGACTACTTCATTATCTATCCTTATGGCACCTTATTGTTTCCAATATATGTATTTTACAAGCCTACAAGCACTTGGAATCAACGACTGGCAAGAGAAGGTCCACCAGAGAGACGAATGGAGACGGATTGTATCTGCAGCAAAGAACCTCAATGGCTCGGAACGCTGAAGAAGAAGGAGAAGATATGTATTTTACAAGTCTGCGGTCTTTCCCATCAAATTGCAGATCTGCAAGCATCTCCATCATGTTGACATTTCTTACTTTATCGAAAGCCGTTGTGTAGTCAATAAAACAAAGACATAGGTCTTTGTTTACTTCTATAGAACGTTCAAATAATGGTCTAAGCATATACACAGCGTTTACTGTACCATTCTTTCCTACAAACCCACATTGTTCTTCTCTTATTTCTGGTTGTATTTTCGTCGTAACTCTTTGAATGATAATTCTTAGCAAAATCTTCGTGATGTGACTCATTATACTAATTATTCGATGTTGATCGCATTCCAAGGCTCCAGATTCTTTGGGATGGCAATAAATACAGAATTACATAATTCAGGAGGTATATCTCCAATATCATATATTGTGTTCAGAAGTCTGGCGACTTGGTCTATTGCACATTCTTCAAAGGCATTTGTCAATGCTGTTGTGATGTCTGAACCGGCGTCTTGCATATTTCAAAATGGTTAAGAGCATTCTGAACATCCATCTTCAAAATTGATGGTCATTCATTCATTCATTCATTCATTCATTCATTCATTCATTCATTCATTCATTCATTCGTTCACTGGCTCCTTTCCGCCTTGACAGACGATAGTTTGGTACATTGTGCTTCAAAAAGGCTTAATAACAACGACACATTGCGGTGGCGAGTGTGGCCGATAAGGCCAGTCCGTGCTGTAAATGTTTGTCCACAGTGGATGCATGTGAAAACACGGTCGTTTAGTTTCGTTTCGTTTAGTCGTTGGATCAACATCACGGCACACGGTTTAACCCATAAGTGCACCGTTTTCCTCCTAACTCAAACCTGAGTCTGGAGAAACTCAGCTCAATGCACGAACTCCGTTGCATCGGCGAGGATCCTGAAATACTTTGGGTAGATTTTTAACTTTAATTTTGCCCGGGCAGCGCCGTTAGGCTACTCTTTTTCGATTTCCAACTGCCAAGGGATGTTTTACGTGCGCAATAATACACACGGGCGTCCGATCTCACTACCCAGAGACCAGGGGAAATTTTATTACTGGAAGTCCAGGTGGATTTTTAAAAATAAATCCCGGTCCTCACCGGGGCCTGAACCTGGGACATCCAGCACTCAAGGCGGACACCATACCTCGAGACCACTCAGCCCAAAACATGGTCATTTACACCATCTTGCACCATCTTACGTCTCTCACGCTCTGTGTGTGCTTTCTCTGCAATCATTTTCTCCTTTGTCTTTATTCAAATTCTGACAGTTGCCCTCCATGCAACACGTGCAACGGCGACTTGCTCTCAATGTGCATAATCAATGCCTGTTTCAATCATGTCCCGCCTACACACATCTTTGTATCGTAGTAGAGGCCGACCCTGTGATCTCCTACCCATCTGTAATTCACAAAAAAAAAAAAGAAAAAAAGAAAAGAAAGATGTCCTTTGGCATTCTACCATCATCCATCCTCCTAACGTATCCTATCCATCTAAGCCTACTAAGACTGAGCATGGAACACACCGTCACACAACCTGATCTTTCCAATACTTCAGTTTTTGTGATTTTGTCTTGCCACTTAATACCAAGTATTCTTCGCAGACTATGAAAGCTGTTTAAACGTTTCTCTTGGTGTTAGTAAGTTGTCCAGGTTTCACTGCCATAAAGAAGAGTACTAAGGACACAGGCTTGGTAGACGAGGACCTTTGTTTTGACAGTAAGCTTCCTGTTCTCCCAGACTCATTTTGCTAACATGTTCATTGTTGTTGCTGCCTTACCAATCCTGATGTTGATTTCCAGGTCTAGGGATAATTTGCCATGTACCTCTGATCCTAGATATGTAAAATGGTCTAATATCTCTAGTTCGGCGTCGTCAGTAAAGATTGATGGTACCCCATCTGCACCTTGTGACATGATCTGTGTCTTCTTTTTGTTTATTGTTAAACCAAATTCAGAACAAGCATTGGAGAATGCAGATAGTAGATGCTATAATTCTTCCTCAGAGTGGGTCGTAATTGCAGCATCACCCGCAAAAAGCAACTCTCTGATTAGTACCCTGCTAAATTTGGTCTTGGCCTTCAATCTCTGAACATTATAGAGGCCGCAATCTGAGCGTGATTGAATGTATATACCGGCCTGATCACGAAAGGCATATTTCAGTAGAAGTGAAAAGTATATTCCAAGGAGGGTGGGGGATAGTACACAACTTGCTTAACTCCACTCTTGATTTCAAACTCTTCTCAAGTTGCACCATCAAACTTGATTATACACTTCATGCCTGTGTGGAACGATTCCACAATGGACAGAAGAGTTGGTGGGCAGCCAATCTTCTTTAGTGCTTTGAACAGACCTTCACGACTGACCAAATCGAATGCCTTTGTGAGGTCGATAAAGGCAATAAACAGTGGCTGATTTTGTTCACGGCATTTTTCTTGCATCTGTCGCAATGAGAATATCATATCAATGGTAGGCCAGTTCTGTCGGAAGCCGCACTGTGATTCGGGGTAGACTTGATCTCCTAGGACTTGAAGTCGGCGAAGACAAATTCTGGCAAATACTTTCCCAACAGTACACAGAAGTGAAATACCCACATAGTTGTTATAGTCGCTTCGATCGCCCTTGTTCTTGTGCAGAGTTATGATGCTTGAATCTTTGAATTCCTGTTGGACTTGTCCTTCTTGCCAGCATAGCTCTATTAGCTGGTGGATCTGTAGAGTGAGTGTGTCTTGCCCACTCCTGATCACCTCTATTAGAATCCCATCCTTACCTGGAGCCTTGCCAGACGCAAGTTCATTTACAGCATACTTAACTTCTGATGTGGTAGGGAGTGTGTCCATGTGGTCAAGAGTTGGCAGGGCCTCTTTTGCTTTGAGGGCATCATCCGCTAGATTGGTCTCACTTGAGTAAAGTTCTAAATAGTGCTCTACCCATTTATCCATCTGCTGTTTCTTATCAGTGATGATTACTCCAGCCAAGGTTTTCAGTGGTGCACTTCATTTGATCAATGGACCACAGGCTTTCTTTATCCCTTCATACATGCTTCTGATGTTCCTTTATCACTTGCGATTTGAATGGACTCACATAACTTGATCCTATAGACATTTGCACTCTGCCTGGCAGCCTTTTGCATATCCTTCCTAGCTTGCTTCAGCTCACTGAGAGTGTTATGTGTTTTTCTTTCCTTGTTTCTTAAGAGAGCTATCTTCTATTTATCAATTAATTGCTGCAGTGTCTGGCTGTTTGCAGCAAACCAGTCCTGCCTCTTGTGATCCAAAGTGCCGTAAACCCCAACCACAGCTTTATGAAGAGTTTCCTTAAGTTTATCTCGCTTTTCACTTACTTGTACAGCTTTCTGATGTATCAGTGAACGCGTCTTCAAATTGTTGTTGTAACTCAAAGCACTTTTCAGGATCGTGAGTGTTAATAATATTAATCTTTTCAGGATCGTGAGTGTTAATAATATTAATCCTGGGGCTAGATTTAAGTTTAGCTGTGTAGACTTTCTTCGGTCTCAGTCCAACTCTTGCAACAACCAAAGAATGAACCGTATCACAGTCAGCACTGTGGTAACTTCGAGTTAATGATGTATGGTTCAGATATTGTCTCCGTGTGATAATGAAGTCCAGCTGTTGCCAATGGCCGGATCTTGGATGTTTCCATGTGACCTATTGCAGATCTTTTTTTTAAATGAGTTTGTAATACATAGGTCATTTATGGTGCTATGCTCCAGTTGCCTTTGCCCGGTTTCATTCATGCGACCGATGTTGTATTTTCCAAGGCACACTGGCCATGAACTCTGAGTCCTTGCCCACACGAGCATTGAAATCACCGAGCATATAAATGTAGTCGAATTTTGAAACTGCCTTGATCATAGAATCTAACTACTCGTAGAACGAATCCTTCATATCATCAGAGGAAGCGAGTGTCGGTGCATATGCAGTAATAATGGTGGCAAACCCACAAGAGGTTGCCAGACGCAGGGATAATAGTTTTTAATTACCTCCAGCTGGAAATTCAATCATTCACAGTAGCGAATTCTTCACTGCAAAGCCCACACCATGTTGCCTTTTTTTTGTGCCTGCCCTCTACCCTTCCAAAAATTGGTTTAAATGTTTTCCCTAAGTAACCTTTCCTCGGCGAGGCGAATCTCCTGCAGGCCAGCAATATCAGTGTTAAGACGACTGAATTCGGCATCAATCACAGCCGTTTTTCTCACATCGTTAATATTCGTCAAGTCAGTGGAAAATCCTAGACACATGGTTCTTACGTTCCAGGTTGCAAGCCGTAGCTTGAGGTTTCTATTCTTTTTATTAGTGCCTGGTGCATTGGTTTTACAGCCTGCGATTCAGATTTAGTCCTAACCCCAAGCACCCATTGAAGCATGCAGGCTGTGGCGGATCAGCACCCAATTGGTCGGGGGCTGCCCAGCTTGAGGCAGGAGGTAGCTAATCAGTGACACCTGTAGGTGTCTCCCACCGTCAGAGGCAACCCTGGCGCCACATGTCTACGTCAATTGACAAGGACTTATAACCCGTAACAGTTGCCTCTCGTCTTGATTCAGAGACCGGTTAAGACAAGGATGGAGTTATTGCCTCTCCATAGCACAAAGCCTGGCCTAAAATATAGAGACCATGAGTTGCCGATGAAACAGGATCCCTCTCTCGGCCTGCCTAGTTCACTCCAGAGGAAAGGTAACACCTATAGATCTGGAACAAGACAAGCTGCAGAAGCTGACGGATCAGCAAAGCAATGCTCTAACTGTCCGCCTGCCGGAGCTTCGATCATAGACCAGCTGCCAACCAAGGCTTAGGGCCTGGTCTGCCCTGCCATGACATTTTGTCTTTAGACTGCATTTCCTCGCACCAGGATAATGTTTGTACCCTCCAAGTTGTGCTCTTCCACCCGAAGACGGTGTACAATGTGGGGTGTCGGGTTTGGTAAGCGCCGCCCAACATTCGGCGCTAACAGAAAGCAGGTAGTATCGACTACTGCCATACGGTAGCTCAGTCATATCTGACTAAGACCTGATACCTGTTCCTTTATTATTATTTCTAATATTGTACTGTTCTTCTCTTGTATCGTCATAAAGGTGTTTCACATAATCTGACTATGCATCTAAAATCTGATCTTTTTATATTATGATTTTTCCATCTTTTGTTTTTATGCAGCCCGTTGATGTATGTATTGTTTTATTAGTAAACTCCTTAATTCTTTTGTGCATTAATTTGGTATATTTACTATTGTGTTGTTTTTCAATTTCTATGCATTCTTTCTCGAGCCATGCTTCTTTTGCCTCCAAACATAATGTTATGACATTTCCGTGAATCTGTTCATATTTGTCAGTATTAATATTGTTGTGTCAGTGTTTCCATTAGTAGTACAATTTCTCCAGTCATCCATTTCTTACCGGTTCGAGTCGCGCCAGTGACTTATGAGAGCATGGAGCCGGTCGCTCAGAAAGTCGTGGCGTGCTGATGATCGTAATCTAGCCTAGGAATGAACATACAGCTGAAAGATGCTGATGTTGACTGCAATATCCTGAAACAGAATGGAAACGCGAAAAAAAAAATCCATTTCTTACAACCTACTTCCTTTAATTTTGGAATATGTGTTTCTGCAGCCAAACTGATTGAATTCTTCGACATTTCCCATTGATCATCCACATCTTGAAATATGATCTCTAGATCAGAAAATATATCAAATCTGTTCTTTACTTCCATGTTAAAAATTGTCTTGTAATTCCTTGTAATTTTTCAATGTACACAGATCATATTTAGTTTTTCCTGGTGTATATTTGACTTTCTTTATCTTAACCTTCAATGTGCCTGTAATCAATCTGTGATCTATGTAACTGCATTTTTGAACTGTTTTTGAAGTTGTTAACGTATTTCGAAACCTTCTCATAATCAGGAAGTAATCAATCTGGTTTCTAATCTTGCAGTCAGGACTCCTACATGTCCTTAACCTTCTACGATGTTTTTTAAACTAGGTGTTTCCGACAATCATTTCATGCTCTTATGCCCATTCTACAATTCTGTATCCTCTTTTGTTTCGTTCTCCCAAAACCCATGTTTGCCTACTGTGCATCCATCGCTTCAATTTCCTACTTTCGCATTGAAGACACTGAATATAATATGTATTTCCGAATTTTTACATTTATTCAGTGCATTCCCCATGTCATTCTAAAATTCCTATAAACTATCTTCATTCTTTCTCCTGTTGGGGCATATATTTGAATGACGTTTATGTAAAAAGTTCTGCCGATTAATTTTACCAATAGAACCCTGTCTGACACTGCCCAATAACCTTTAAAAGATGTTGATGTTTGCAGATCCAAGATAATCGCTTCACCTCTTTGCCTTTCTTCTCCCCCAGAACATATACTCTTAAAATCCTACCCTGTCTGAATCCCTGTCCCTTTCCATTGCTTCTACCACATTCCTAATATATTAATATTTTCTCTCAGCATTTCTTGTTTGTTGTTATTTAACTTTCCGTCTTAGCTTAAAGTACTTACATTCATTTTGCCAATTTCAGTGTTGCTGTCTTTTTCTTGTGACGTTCTGTGATTTGACGAATTATTATAAACTAGGCTTCTTTAAAGAATATTGTTTGCCGTTGCTTTCCTTCCTGGCAGTGACCATACTGGCCGGAGAGTGTAACCATTGTCTCGTTAATAAAGAGATCCTCTGCCTACTGTCTCGAAACTTGAGACCATAACTAACAACTATCTGTCGGCTGCCCTCAAAATTCCATACACCACCTGCCTTCCATGGTTGATTGTTACATTGTCCTTAAAAAGGCAAAATAACTATAAGGCGGGGGACCAGGGATAGAGTTATACCTAAAATAGCACAAAGCCTGTGATGAATTGTAGAGATCATGTTTTGCCTATGCAGCATGATCCCTCTCTCGGCCTGTCTAGTTTACTCCAGAGGAAAGATAAAATCAATACACCTGGAACAAGACAAGGTGCAGAAAATGTCTGATCAGCAAAAAAAAAAAAAAAAATGTGTTGCGTATCCCTTACGGGACGTTGCAGTCAACACCAGCATTTTTTCAGCTGCTGTTGATGTACTAGGCAAGTGTTACGTTCAGTAGTTTGCCATTGCTTTCTGAACGACCGGCCCCTATACCTTTTTCGAAAAAAACCAGCACCGCCGTGTTTCGAACCCGGGTATGCGGGCTCACAAACCGAGTTCGCAAGCCCTTAGCCACAAAGACCGGTGATCAGCAAAGCAATGCTGTAAATATCCACCTGTCGGAGCTTCGATCCTAGACACTTGCTGACCTAGCCTTAGGATCTGGTTGCCCTGCCATGACATTTAGCCATTAGGGTGCATTTCCTCGCAGCAGGGTAAGGCTTGCACCTCCTAATTGCGCTCTTCCTCCCGAAGCCGTTGGTACAACGAGAGGTGTCGGGTTTGATGATCGCCGCCCAAAATTCGGTGCTAACAGAATGCAAGTGGTACCGCCAACTGTTACACGGCATCTCAGTCATATCTGACTTAGAGTTGTTATACAACTGGTATAATTCTACAATAATATAACATCCTTTTCAGTTCACCAAATGTTAGTTTCAAAATGCGACATTAAATTAAATAAATACAATACATCTAGCCTCTGTAGCATAATGGCTAGACGCTCACCTGTCGGCTCGGTGGTCATGGCTAGAATGCTCATCGTGGTCCAAGATTGACCCAAGCTACAATGGATACCTGGAGCGCAATTAGAAGTGTACAGCCTTTTCCTAGTGCAAGGAAATTCAACCTAGAGACTAAATGTCATAGGAGGGCAACGAGGCCCTAAGGCTAGGTCAGCAACAGCCTAGGATCGAAGCTCCTACAGGTGGACAGTTACAACATTGTTTTGCTGACCAGGCAGATTCTTTGCCTTGTCTTGTAGAAGCGACCGACGTGATACTGACCACAACACCTACAGAGTGGCGAATGGTCCATACAAATATGGGTCTAGCACCATATGCCAGTACTCTTTGAAGTGTGTCAAAGTATCATTTGCTTACACTAAAATGAGTTATAATCTGTGAGACTAAGTCGAAGAAGTTAGGATCGTAGTGTGTATATTGTATTAGTTGTCGTTGGTTAGTTAGAAGCTTGCTTGTGTGTTTCTACTCCTCTTCCCTTCGACAATAAACTGCATATTCGAGTGAAGGGCGGCTTCTTGTCGGTGCTCTGACGATTTGATCTTGTCGAAACTACTGTTTCCTTCACGAGTTCACATGTGACAATGACGAGCGTGTGGTTTCTGATGGTACAGGAGAGGAATAATTTTGGGGCTACCCATTGCTATGAAGATTGTACGACTAGCACTACTAAAGTAATAGAAAATGTACAATTTTTCACGTCTTAAGATGCATTGGGCGTACAGGGCAACTTCCATATCTCTATGGACCGATCGACCCTTGTTGGGTGGTATGGTCAGGTATCTAGCAGTTCGCCTTTACTCCCCAACACATTTCCTGATATTTATTTTAGGCCGGATCGACCTGGGAGACCAGATCTAGGTTAAAGAATCGAACCCACAGAGTCCCGTTGCAGAAACCTGTGTGGGTATGTGAAGTGTCAGGACCATCATATTGTGTCGACTCTGTGGCCAAAGGGTTACGGACGAATTCGTAATCCCGCATACGGCGTTCGAAACAATGCTGCTGTCGATTCGGAAGCAGGCCGCCTTGCGTTGATTAAAGGTATGATTGTTCAGAAAGCAATGGCAAACTGCTGAACGTAAACTTGCCAAGAAATCATGAACAGCCTAAATATTTCTGAGGTTGACTGCGATGTCCTGTAAAGGATATGCAACTATTTTTTTGTTTTTGATGCATAGGCAAAATAAATGATCGATGTAAAGGGGTGTAAATGACAAAATAGGTGATAGATATAATGGGATGTAAAGGACTCGATCTATATTGAGATTGGGCTCAAGTTAAAGTAGTACGCCATACTATACATACATACTCCCCATACGGGGGAGCAAAGAATAGTAACACTGTTGCTTACCATGCATGTCGTAAGAGGCGACTAAGGAGGATATGGTTCCGTCGCCCTGCTACTGAGTGAGTGCGTGGCGCGACACTGTGAGCTGTGAGTTTCGCTTGGAATGCTTTTACATCTGTCCGCGGTTGTGTGCAACGGGAACTGCATGTTCAGAACGATGGCGGCCGGCTGTTGCTGGATTGAATGGTTTGCCTTTTCGGCTGAAGAGTGCATTTTCAGGAGTCGCCACTGGAGCTACGGAGTTCGTGCTTTGTGCGGCGTTTTCGGCGGGTCGTCCTATGGAAAGAGACCGAGCCATATAGGATAAAACCCGGGTCAATGAAGTCTTTCTGGTGACTGCCATTTCCACCAACGATGAACTGTATTTTTCATGGAGGACTTTTGTGTTGGCATTCTGGCGGCGGCATTATGCACAGTGTACCTGTGCGGACTGTTGGCTTGCCGATACTCCTGTCTGTTCCATTGTTCACTTTTGGCAGTGAGGAGCATATTGTGTGATATTCACTGGCACAGGAACGGAGCAATATGGGGACAACCCGTTGCCGTGAAGTTGGAACCACGACTAACTAACTAACTAACTAACTAAAGTAGCTTGCACTTTACTATACGTCAAATATAAACCATATGAGCCAAGGTGAAGGTTGCACGGCTGAATAAACCAAACCGTAGGTCTGGGATTGTGCTAATATATATTCAAGGACATATTGTTCCACATTGTAAATTTGAACAAAGGAGACACAAACAGAAGGCTGGACAATTTATTGACTGGCAGTTTTTGTGGGTATCTCATCACGTACAGCAGAACTACATAAGATGAAACAAATAGATGATTCCTGTTTTGGTGGAAGAACGCGGCTCTAAGCACACCCACCCCAAGCTCACAGCTCAAAACACACAGCTCCAAGCACGCAGCTCCAAGCACACAGCTCCAAGCACACAGCTCCAAGCACACGGCTCCAAACACACAGCTCCAAGCACACAGCTGCCTTTATCCGTCATTAGCATTGATGGTAAGATGAGTGTTCATGGGTATATAGCCTAGCTTGGATGCCTCTCGGGTCTTAAACTGGAACGAAAAGATCAAGGTGGAATTAAATATAAACAGAATACTACCTCTTCTTCGCTTCTCTTTCCAGGATAGTGCATGAAATCTATTTCAATATTATTAAGTCCTGGCCAGCTGGCGTAGGCGTTTATGTCTCTCCACAGATCTCGGTCCTTGGTGTTTGTCAAAGAGCTGCAAGTAGGCAAATAGAGAAGAGATGAATAGAACCAAGGAATAGAGCTAAGACAGATCAGAGATCACATCCCTATATAGTAAATAGGGAATAGAAGGGACAATAGCAGTGAGGAGAACTGTGAACAGTTCTCCGACTGGACACACACGTGTCCTAAAAGGGGACACGGCAGGACATGATCAGAAGTTACCCAGAATGGGGATACCAGTACCACGTGGAGTATCCCTTAATAGTGGTTACTCTAGAAGAGTGACAATTGACAAGCCACTAAACGCGTGCTAGACTACCAAGCACGCAAACCTGCTGACGCACGAAGGGTCAACGACGCGTGGCTGTACACGCCACGAAAGTCGGGCAGACGGGGACTTGACAGCGTAGAAGACAGATCATAGTATTCGCCCAGAATACTTTGTTTGTTTACTGGACAGTAGCAATAGTGATAGACTTAGGCTTAGACTAGTGCAGTGATCGTACCATAGATGATGTTGTAATGTAATATTGCCATGCTTGATGTGATCGATATAATTGTCAGCTCTCGGAGCTAGTATGCAACTAGTCCCGAATAAATTGATATCCTTTTGTACGACGTACGAGTTGTCATTCGTGTGGTGCAAAAGAAGAATCCATGTGTGCCTGTCAAAGTTAGGTTGTTGACAGTGTTCTTGATCAACTCTGCTGATGACATTCCTCCATGCCGCCGTCTCAATCCATGTCGGCCTCTGCCTCTCTTCCCCTTGATCTTTCCAGTCGTCACGATGGTCTCCAATGCCTGTCTTCTCATCACATGAACAAAGAAAACTCTGTGTCTCATTCGTATTGTTGAATACACAGTTCTAGTTTTATCAGCCTCTTTCAGGCAGTCATTGTTAGATAAAATGGCAGTCCAAGGAATTCGCAACATTCGTCTCAGGAACCACATCTCTTTTTCTTCCTAATGTGTTCATTTTCATTCCAAGATTCAAATCTAGTATGCACCTTAAAGGTCATTATGCCATGCTTTCGTCATGCATTTGTGAAAGGTTTGCTGTCTCTAGATAAATTCCATCCAATATAAACTGTTCTATGTACCCATGGGTAAGTTTGTCTTTCCTTATAATTTTTCCCAGCCCAGTGAACATACGGCCTACTCTTTGCAATTTCCGACTGACCTGGGATCTTTATCTTGCACACGAGACCAGTGTTTTTCACCTTTATCCACGAAGACTAGATAACCGATTTCACTACGTAAGAAATCGGGGAGACGTACGATATTATTAGGTACCAATGGTTCATGAAAACATTCCTCGCCCAATTCTGGGGTTGAACCCTTGGCTTCTGAGCCTGAAGCTAACACCATGACCTCTCAGCCACGGTTGCCCTCACTAGAGGACACACAGCTAACACACAGGACACACAGCTAATCTCAATAAACATACTGAAAACACAACTGCACTAACACTTGATTCCATCCCTCTTGTATCCTGGACGGGGAGTTGTACTCCGGATTGGGAATTGTACTCCGGACGAACAGTTGTACTCTGGACCGGGATTTGTAGTCTGGACGGGGAGCTGTAATCTGGATGGGGAGTTGTACTCTGGACGGAAAGTTGTACACTGGACGGGGAGTTGTACTCCTGACTGGGAGTTGTGCTCCTGACGGACAGTTGTACTCTGGACGGGGAGTTGTAATCCGGACGGGGAGTTGTACTCTGGACGGGGAGTTGTAATCCGGACGGGGAGTTGTAATCTGGACGGGGAGTTGTACTCTGGACGGGGAGTTGTAATTTGGACGGGGAGTTGTACTCTGGACGTGGAGTTGTACTCCGTACGGGGAGTTGTACTCTGGACGGACAGTTGTACTCTGGAATGAGAGGTGCACTCTGGACGGGCATTATTACCCAAGACGGGCAGTTTTACCCTAGACGGGGAGTTGTACTTTGAACGGGCAGTTTTACTCTGGACGGGCAGTTGTACTCCGGACGGGGAGTTGTACCGTGTAGTGATCAATTTCAAAGCCTGACTGTACCTAAGCCCTGTGGTCAGGAGAGCATGCATATAGTGTACACATTCCTTTGTGCACATGTTTTGTAAGTTTTAACATTTGCAGAGCCCGACCATTACGTATATAAAAAATCTCTATTACAGGCCGTAAGGACCATTTGGCATCTGGTGCTAAAACCATATTGTTAGACCAGTATTAGGTGGGTGACATGGTCAGTATTACGCCGTTTACTTTCCAAGATATTTTCTGGTGCCAATTTAAGGCAGGTTTGATCTGGTAGCTCAGGTTAACTGTACTCTCCGCCCTGATGGAACGAACGAAATTTATTTTCAAAGGATCACAAATTGGACACGCAGGCCCGACTTACATTCGGCCCTTCCAATCACTCATCTTTGGTACATCAATTATTTATTGTGCATATTAGAGTCACATTGAATAAACATTGTCAAATGAATGCTGTGAACACAAACAACTGGATGGAAGCCGCGTTATGGCACTGGCTAGAGCTCGCGTGGCGGCACGGTGGGCATGGGTTCGAATTCGCATCAATTAGGGATTTTACATTTGGCCTGGGCTTCTAGTTCGACCCAGTATAAAATGAGCACCAGGAAATGTCGTGGGAAGTGAATGCCGCCGGTGGGATCACATCGCCCTCCGTCTGCTTTTTTAAATATTGGGCGAAGCACCATATGCCCATCATTCCCAAAAGCGAACAAAAAGGATTCTTTACTTTTTAATTTGACAACACTGTCGTCAGTCCCATCCCATCCATCCCCCAAATGAAATACTGAAGAGGGGATCCGACCACGTTTAGATTAGATGATTCGATGTTCAGTAAGCATGATAACTTGGCTAACTCATTCAGTACATTATTGTATCATAGCAGTAATAATTTGACACACATCATGATACATTCCTTGACAGAGCAGTCACCAGACTAACCTGTCACTGGTGCATTGTACATCACCGTGTTTGTTGTCGTGGCTCGTGATCCTCGAAGACAGCAGCGACAGCAAGCGACCAAACCACTGATGACAAGCACGATTATCCCCACACTTGACCAGCTAGCACTAAAGCGCACAGTTCTGTAGCTATAAACATTTGTGATAATTAGTTATATGGTATATGTGGCCATTAATTAAGTTGAGTTGAGCTAAGAATCAATATCACTGCACTCAGGACATTCCCATACTATCCCCGTCCCTTCGTTTAACAACCATCAAAGAGTCACACTACTAATCGTTCCCACCTATATCTGATTGAAAGTTCTCCTGGTCTACCGTCTTAGTTTTTAGATTCTTCCAGAACCTCTGCCGATCAGCCGCAATCTCATCCTTTCCACACACGGGTTCTCAGTCACCTTCTCCACCTGGTCCCACAGGCGCACGACCACCTCTCACTTGTCCATAGGTAATCTACCACCAAGAGGTTTATTCCCTGCCAGCCTTCAAACTATTCATCCCACCGCACTCCCGCATGGCCAAGGCAAACCATATAATTCTCACAATCTGAGACCTCTGAATCGAGGTGAGCCATTCCACACGGAATATTTCTTTCTCCACCTTACTAAGCATATTCCTAGAGTCCGTGATGAAGACAACGTGTGTTTCAGTGGTCTCTTCTAATAAACGAAATGCCGCTGTTCCACTTCCATTCTCTTGCTAGAGGTCGTAGTCTCATATGCCAGACATTCCTTTTAAAAGAATCGTCCAATAGCCTTCACAATGAAACCCCAATCACTCCGTCTGTTTCTCACCACTGACCCATCGGTGTTGACGACTATGTCACCTTGATGTGTGTTACTCTGGATCAGTTGTTGCACCTCAAACTCTGTGTCGCCCGCCGCCCATTCTCAGCACTCACGACCCAGTGGTACTATTACATTGTGCTAATCCGACATGTCTTCCGGTACTTTAATCCACTCTTTTTCACGATTGATGGTTTCTAGATCACACACCTACCTCGTCTTAGTCTATGACCCTTGACCATATCCATGGCTTCATGCACGAAGTGATCCTTATCTGCAGCAACTCTCAGGTACCAATTGGAATGAAGGACCCTATGAGTTTCCGCCATTGTTTGTAGCGCCAGGATATACGTGATGCATATATTAGGGGCGTTCATTTGAAACCTGTTCCAATGGCTTTATTACAAAAGCATGAAAGACATATTAACAGGTGTGGTATAATTAAACAAAGCATTCATTTTGAATGAATTATGCACCATGGGTTGGTCAGAAGAAGTCGCCGTATGCATTCAGGCAAGCATTCCATTGCTTAGGTAGGAGGCGAATTTCGTTTCGCAAAAAGGATTGTAGTTGCTCACTGAACCAAGTGTTTACCACGTTCATTACGTCAGCATCTGTGTGAAATCTTTGCACTTTGAGAGCTTTTATTAGTGGTCCGAACAAATGAAAATAACATTGTGACACATCAGGGCAATAGGCTGGATGTTTCAGAATTTCCCACTTCTTCCTTGGTAATGCTTCCTGCACAATCTTTGCGACATGCGGACGAGCATTATCGTGCAACAAAATTACACCGCGAGAAAGCATGCTGGGTCGTTTATTCTTGATGACTTTTTGCAGCTTATCTAGTGTTTGCAAGTAGTGGGTAGAGTTGATGTTGACACCAGGTTCTGAAAAGTCGGCCAACAATAGCCCTTCATGGTCAAGAAATGCGCTCAGCATAACCTTACCAGCGGAAACCTGTAACTTAATTTTTTTGGCTTTTGGTGATCCAGCATGCTTCCAATGCATGCTCTCTCTCTTTTGCTGCTAGGCTCAAAATCGTGACACCATGATTCATTGCTTGCCACTATGCGGAAGAGAAATGTATCACTCTCCACGCAGTAACGCAGCAAGTGGTTTAAACACCATCCCATGCGTTCCTCTTTTTTGTGGTCGGTCAACATCAGTGGTACCCACTGTGAACACACCTTCCGATATTGCCGTTTCTTACGAACGAAGTTTTGAATTGTCCCAACTGATACATACAATTCTTTCGCTAGCGAACGTATGCTTCGACAACGGTTCATCGGTACTGCTGCATCAATTTTGGCGATGTTTTTTTTTTTTTTTTTCTGTTGCACTTGACCCGCCGTCGAAGATCTGTCGTGAACTG
Source organism: Cepaea hortensis (assembly GCA_963921405.1). NCBI lineage: Eukaryota > Metazoa > Mollusca > Gastropoda > Stylommatophora > Helicidae > Cepaea > Cepaea hortensis. The sequence continues at coordinate 115,773,360 of OY992876.1, forward strand.
ACGTCCTTTACAAAACATTCGTGCCCAGTCTGTCACTGTTGTCTTCGACACAAATTTGTTACCGTACGCAGCCTGCATTCTTCGATGAATGTCCACTGGTCGACATCCTTCAAATGAAAGAAACTGAATCACCGCTCTATGAGCTTCTTTGGACGGATTTTGGATCAACCCGGCCATTTTCTCAACGATCAGAAACAGAACCTAAGCATCATGGGACGATAAGAACTTGCTCTTTTATTCATTGGTCAGTACTTATCACATGACTATGACATGATCATGTTCGACGTAAGCAATTACGCGCTGTGCGGCACGAATGGATTTCAGATGAACGCCCCATAATTGGTGTGTCCTTTGTGCACCCCAGGATCACCCGCATGGTGGCATTCTGTATGCGCTCCAATCTTGTAATCTGGCCCTTTAATACTGAAAGCAGCCTCAACCCATACTCAGTGACAGAATTATTAACCTGTAAAGCATCCTCATTAATGATATGTTATATGTGATAACACGGGTTTACACACATTTTGGTGCCTTGCATTTTAAAGCTGTTCTTGGGTAATTTTGTGTTGCTGATTCCAAACATTTAATTATATATGTTCTTGGGTAATTTTGTGTTGCTGATTCCAAACATTGAATCATATTTTTTTTTCTATCAGCTCTAGTTTTTGAGATAACCAAAAATGACCTTCTTAGTAGGGCATTTGTTATGTACAAGCCTAGAGTTAGGTGCCATCAGTGGCATTTTCACTGTAATCTGCATTCATATTATATGTAATTATTGTGCGTTTAGTACCTTCATATAAAACAAAAAATGTCAGGTCTTAGTCAAATATGACTGAGCTACCGTATGACAGTAGACGAAACAACCTGCTTTCTGTTAGCGCCGAAGTTTGGGCGGCGCTTACCAAACCCGACACCCCACATTGTGCCAACGGTTTCGGGTGGAGGACCACATTTGGGAGGGTAAAAGCTTATCCTGGTGCGAGGAAATGCAACCTAAAGACAAAATGTCATGGCAGGGCAGACCAGGCCCTAAGCCTTCGTTGGCAGCTGGTCTAGGATCGAAGCTCTGACAGGCGGACAATTAGAGCATTGGTTTGCTGATCCGGCAGCTTCTGCATCGTGTATTTTTCCAGATGTAGTGGTGTTATCTTTCGTCTGTAGTGAAATAGGCAGGCCGAGAGCGGGATCGTGCTGCATAGGCAACACATCTCTATATTTCAACCCAGACTTTGTGCCTTGGAAAGTATACGACACAACAAAAATCTAGAGCCAGGATTAATATTATTAACACCCCTAATCATGATTAGTGCTTTGAATTCAAGCAGCAACTTGAAGATGTTTTTACTGATACATCAGAAAATTGTACAGTAAGTGAAAAGTGGGGTAAACTTAAGGACAATCTTTATAAAACAGCGGTAGGGGTTTATGACACTGTGGATCATAAGAGGCAGAACTTGGTTTGCAAAAAAACAGCCAGACACTACAGCCCTTGATTGATGTTAAAAAAGTAGCTCTCTTAAGAAACATTGAAAGAACAACGCGAAACACTCTCAGGGAGCTGAAGCAAGCTATGAAGAATGTGCAAAAGGCTGCCATGCTGTGTGTGCAAATGACTATTTTATCAAGTTATGCGAGTACATTCAAAATGCAAGTGATAAGGGAGACATCAGAAGCATGTATGAAGGGATAATCACTGAAAACCTGGAATGGAAGAAATGGAGGAAATCATCACTGATAAGAAACAGCAGATGGCTAGATGGACAGAGCACTATTTGGAACTTTACTCAAGTGAGACCAAACTAACGGATGATGCCCTCAACGCCATAGAAGCCTTGTCAATTCATGACCACTGGACACACTTCTCACCATAACACAAGTTAAGTGTGCTATAAATGAACTTGCATATGGCAAGGCTCCAGGTAAGGATGGGATTCCAATAGAGGTAATCAGGAGTGGGCAAGAAAAACTCACTCTACAGATCCACCAGCTAATAGAACTATGGCGAGAAGGACAAGTCCCACAGGAATTCAGAGTGAAGCAACATAACACTGTACAAGAACATGGGGAATCGGAGCGACTGTAACAACTATAGGGGTATCTCACTTCTGTGTATTGTTGGGAAAGATGTCCCAGAATTGTTCTGCGCAGACTTCAAGTCATGGGAGATCAAATCTAATCCGAATCACAGTGTGGCTTTCATCAGAACCGGTCAACCATTGATATGATATTCTCATTGCGACAAATGCAAGGAAAATGTCGTGAACAGAATTAACCACTGTTTATTGTCTTCATCTACCCCATAAAGGCATTTGATTTGGTCAATCGTGAGGGTCTGTTCAAGGCACTAAAGATGATTGGCTGCCCACCAACTCTTCTGTCCATTGTGGAATAGTTTGATGGTGGAACTTCAGAAGAGTTTGAAATCAAGAGTGGAGTTAAGCAAGGTTGTGTACAAGCTTCCACCCTCTTTAGAATATACTCTTCACCTGTACTGAAAATATGCCTTTCGTGATCAGGATGGTGGTATATACATTCACTCACGCTCAGATGGCGGCGTTTACAATGCTCAGAGAGTGAAGGCAAGAACCAAAATTATGAGGGTACTGATCAGAGAGTTGCGTTTGCAGAATATACTCCAATTACGACCCACGCTGAGGAAGAATTACAACGTCTACTATCTGCATTCTCCAATACTTGTTCTGAATTTGGTTTAACAATTAGGAAACAGAAGGCACAGATTATGTCACAAGGTGTAAACGGGTTACCATCAATCTTTACTGACGATGCCGAACTGGAGATAGTAGACCATTTTACATATTTATGATCAGCGGTAAATAGCAAATTATCCCTAGACCAGGAAATCAACATCAGGATTGGTAAAGCAGCAGCAACAATGAACAGGTTAACAAAATAGAGTCTGGGAGATCAGGAAGCTTACTGTCAAAACAAAAGTCCTTGTCTATAAAGCCTGTGTCCACAGTGCTCTTCATTATGTCAAAGAAGCCTGGTCACTTACTCACACAAAGAAAGACGTTTAAACAGCTTTCAAATGCGATGTCTGCGAGGAACACCTGGTATTAAGGGGAAAGACAAAATCACAAATACTGAAGTGTTGGAAAGACCAGGTTGTGTGACGGTTTGCTTCATGCTCAGTCTTCGTAGACTCAGATGGATAGGACACGTTAGGAGGATGGATGATGGTAGAATACCAAGGGACAACTTGTTTGGTGAATTACAGATGGGATAGGCCTCAAATACGATGTAAAGATTGTATAAGCGGGGCATGATTGATATAGGCATTGATAATGCACATTGGGAGAAAGTCGCCGCTGAGTGTGTTGCATGGAGGTCAAACATCAGAAATGGAATAATGATAAAGGAGAAAATAGTTGCAGATAGGTCACACACTGAACACGTCAGACGTAAGATGGTGAGTGATGGTGAAAATGACCATATTTACGCTTACATCCATTGTGGACGAACATGTACACGCGAATTGGTCTGATCTGTCACATTCGCAACCGCCATGAGTTGTAGATGTTATGCCTTTTTGAAGCACAATGTAACAAACTATCGTCTGTCAAGACGAAATGTGCCAATGTATAATGCATAAATATAGTATTAACACTTTAAAACTTGCATTTAAAAAATCTATAGTCAAACAACAACAACAACAACAACAACAAACAAAAAATTAAAAAAACAAAAAAAACCAAACAAACTTACTTTTGAGTACTTCCTGGAATGTGATATGCTAGGATGTAGTATACTGTCTTACAAGCCGTTACTAGCTGTCAAGATCTCCTCAAAACCAACCCCATTTTACAAGGACATAAAACTGCAATCACCACCGGTACGATTTCAACTTGGGGGAAAAGAAACAATCGACACCGCCCCAGATTGAAAACCGCACAGATCACGAATCGGAGCAAATACGTGGGAAAAAACTAGGACTGAATCAAAGAGTATAAAACATGGCGCACAAATGAACATCGCCCTGTTTACACAAAGCCAAGACACATGGCAGAAGGCCCATTGACGGACGACCGGCAACGTCGAAAAACAAACAACGATAAAATCCATTCGTGAAAGACGACAGAAGTAGAAGCGAAGCTGATCAACGCTGAGTCCAAAAACCTGAAACCAGTGTCAGTGTTTACAGCCATTCAAGAGAATGCAGATAGTGGCTAAGTACCGCTAGATCCAGACCAGACTATGTTGAATGCAGGTCTTGTTGAAGGTAGCAGATTGACTGAATCTAGATCAAGGCCTGCCTTTTCTTTTGTGAGTGAAGTATCTGGACAGAGTGATGCAGAACAGTATCCCAAACAGAACTCACCTGCAAGCAGTTTCATAGTCCAGTAATAGAGGTAACTTAACTGGAAACACAAAACCTATCCGATACCCAGGGAGATAATTAACAATCACTAGGAGAACTTAATCAACACAAGTTCAAGGAATTAGTGTCATTAGGGATCTAGTCAACCTGAAGTACAACTGTTTATAAGCAGGTTCAGACAGTCTATCGCAAATGAAATGAAAGTATGTCATTAAAGTGTATATATCAGGCATCCAGGAATATGAAATATCTTTTACCTGTATGAACCCACATTGGTGCATAATAAAAGTTGATATTGATGTTGTTGATGTATTAAATGACCATAATTCATGTTTATGTTTTAATAAATTATGTAAGAGGTCATTTCCTTCTTTGAGTGTTTTCTTGACGTTTCAGTAGTTCAATAAGACACACCTTAGATATTAATCAATTAGCTGAGAGAAGAGAGGCAAAGAATCCCCAACCAGATAGTGTTGGCCTTCAGGAAACGATACGTTGTTCCCCGGAGGAATTCCTTGGTTCTCCGAAACTCTACATATTAAATCAAGCATTTGAGCCAGTGCTAGCTTAATTGATTATAACCGTCAGGATCACATTGAGAAAGAGGAGTTTAGAATCCTTTATCTCTTAGGGTTGAGCCATCAACTATACATCCGACAAGTGGGGGATCTTCCGGGATTTTTTTCACCAGGAAGTAGGATACAGCAGGTTGGAATAGTTACATTCACCTAGTTAGAAGTTATCATATCATTAGATATAGGTAAAGTTAGGTAGATCACGTTAACTAGACATTTGTGCTTTGCTTAAAGTCTATTCTCCAGGTATACAAGTGTAATTACCTTCAGAGAAGACAAGAAAAAGGTAAGAATGGCAGACACAGCCAGACTGAGAAATCTTTTCATGGATACCGGCAAGCAGTGCGACCTAACAGGTAAGGAGTTAGTTCATATGCCAGCGTGGAACACGAACGGCTACAAGCTGAGAAGGTAAAGGAGGAAAGACGGTTACAAGCTGAGAAAGAAAAGGAGGAAAGACATCTACAAGCTGAGAAGGAAAAGGAGAAAAGGCGGCTACAAAGTGAGAAGGAAATGGGGGAAAGGAGACTACAAATCGACTTAGAAAATAAGGAGACGGTTAGACAGGCAAACAGAGAACAAGGAGAAATAAGGCAACAACATAAACTGGAAATGAGGAGACTGGACAATGAAACAGAGTTACGACGACTTGAAATCACGAACCAACATAATCCCCGAACAGATCAAAGTAGATCTTCATCTGAACCACAGAATGAAGCAGCTTCAGTTCAAGTGAATGCCATGTCGTTTGCGTTGGATCCTTTCAACGAACAAGCAGACATCATCGAAAATTACTTTTCAAAATTCGAGAGGATGTGTGTGGTTTGAGGATTGGAGGAGACCAAATGGGCAGTTAAATTGTCGCAAGGACGTCACGGAATCGCTTATGAAGTATTTTCTAGGATACGACCGGAGGAGTTGGGCAATTATAACATCTCGTACAACAAAGGTCCCGTCTGCAGGTGAACCAGGGGATTTTTCCAGACATCACAGGATCAATCCGACGTCTGTCCAGACATTCCGTCTACAACTTCAAAGGCTGACTACGGCCTTGCAGACGGCTGGCGCTATTCTCCCGTCTCGACCAACAACTTGTTAACAAAATGCCGACTGTGTGTAGACATTTGACGCGACTTATTTTGTTCCTCAGTCGCCTTACTCATCAAAGGGTTGCCTGTTTTTGTAGACGAATGTCGGGTCTTTTTGTCATCGATCGAAACTATCAAGTTTTTTCCGTGACATAGGCCCCCTCCTAAGGGAGTAGTCCGCAACAACTATTTCTTCTTGAAGGTTCGATCCAGATGATCTATTCCTCTTCTTCAGGAGCTGGATGCCTAGACAGGAAATCAGCTCCAACATTTTCCTTCCCAATTATATACTCCACTGCAAAGTGGTATGGCTGAAGTAGCAACGACCACCTCATCAAACGGGCGTTGAGCTTCTGAGAAGTAACCAGGAACATCAAGGGTTGATGATCCGACTGAACTCGAAACTGAACTCCATACAAATAGGGCTGGAATTTTTGTACGGCCCATACAAGAGATAAACACTCTCTCTCTCTCTCTCTCTCTCTCTCTCTCTCTCTCTCTCTCTCTCTCTCTCTCTCTCTCTCTACGGTAGAATAATTCCTTTCAGCCGGGAGACGTTTCTTGCTTGCGTATGCTACTGGTTTCAAAACCGAAGCATCGTCTTTTCCTTCCTGTAACAAAGCTGCCCCAATCCCAATCCCACTCGCATCCGTTCTCAACACAAATGGTTTGGAAAGGTCAGGGAACTGTAACACAGGTTTGCTGACTAAGGCCTCCGACAACTGACTGTAGGCACTCTCACATTCTGGTGTCCAAACAATTTGGTCCGGGAATCCCTTCTTCAAGGTTTCCGTTAATGGAGCTCCCAGTTCAGTGAACTATGGGATATATTTGTGGTAGAACCCACACAACGAGAGAAAAGATCACACATCCTTCTTCGTTTTTGGCCTTGGAGTACTTCTGATTTTCTCTAGGTTCTTTTCCTCTGGGACAATTTGTCCTGGAGTGATGGTGTGACCCAGAAATTCCAGAGTCTGGTAACCAATCATGCACTTGGTTGGACGAGCGGTAAGCCCTGCTTTTTTGAGCCTATTAAAAACTCGTTCCAAGGATTGTAAATGGTCATCCAAGCTGTCACTGGAAATCAGAATATCATCCATGAATGAGATGATGGACGGATCCTGTAAGCGATCTAGTAAAGTCCTCATCATGCGAGTAAACACACTAGGTGCATTGCTGAGTCCAAAGAGCATGACCTTGAATTCGTAATGTCCACTGGGGGTACTGAAAGCCAGCAGTGGTCGAACCTATGGTTTGATCGGAATCTGATAATACCCGCGACTCAGATCCACCTTTGAGAAATACCTTGCCTTATGGAGACTTGCGAATAACTGAGTTGGATTCGGCAAAGGTTCCACCTGAAATTGTGTATGACTGTTCAGAAGTCGGTAGTCTATACACAACCGGTGTTCTCCACTTGGTTTGCGTAACAAAACTACCCCCGCATTGTATGGGGATGTGGATGGCGCAATCACGTCATCCTCCAGCAGTTTCTGTATTTCCTCCTCCAGGGCCTTTTCTTTAGAGAATGGCACTGGGTAAACCTTTTGGCGAACGGCTCTTGTGTGATCTAGGTCATCTCGAACTCCACCAACCTCGTTCATCCTGGTTTATCAGTCAGTATCTCCTTATGAGACTCGAGAACCTGGGTTATCTTTTCCCTCTCCTGGGAAGTCAGATCAGGGTTCACCTGCACATCCTTGTAGGTTTCCTGGTGTACCAGGGGATATTCCCTGCCCTCATTGGTTCCCACTTCTGTCTCCACTGCAACTGCCATTGTCATGAGGTGAGCCGCTTTGTCTCCGGATCTCTCCTCGTAATTCCGCAAGAGATTGATATGGAAAATCTTCGACTTTCCCCGGATCCGGCTCTGATAGTTTGTTCTGGATATCACCCTTTCCACGGGAAATGGTCCTTGCCAACCTATCTCCAGTTTGTTGTTTCCCGTTGGGAGAAGCAACAAGACTTTGTCTCCCACCTCTAGAGATCTGTCATTAGACCTACGGTTGTAGTAAGCCGCATGTATTTTTCTGGCCTTTTTCAAGTTTTGATTTGCCAGAGTCCATCCCTTGTGAAGTTTTTCTTTCAGTTCCTCCACATATTTGTAAGAACATATCACTTCTTCTGACGTCCCCTCTTCAGTCCAACTCCTCAACATGGCTTCCAACGGTCCCTTGATTATGCGACCAAACAGCAACGTAGCGGGTGGTAGTCCTGTTGAGCCATGAGGTACTTCCTGATAAGCAAAAAGTGCTGCTGGGATATATTCATCCCACCTATCAGGTGTTTCCTGTGCCAGTTTCCTGAGCATTGTCATCAACGTGCCGTTGAAACGCTCTACTTGTCCAGTGGCTTGAGGGTGGTAAGGGCTGGTATGTATATGGTTAGAGTGGGACACCCTAAATACCTCCTCCATAAGTTTTCCACAAAACTGGGACCCATTGTCAGAATTTGTTCAGGAAAGCCTAATCTTGTAAAGGCCTCCATCAGTGCGTCCGCCACTCGTTTCGAGTCAATCGTGGTCAACGGTATGGCTTCACCCCACATTGTACAGCAATCCACCTTGGTGAGTATGTACATGTTCCTCTTCCTAGTCATAGGAAGTGGACCCACAATATCGATGGCTACCCTCTCGAAAGGAGAGTTCATGATGGGCATTTCACCCAAGACCACCGATGCTGTCCAGTGTTTCGGTGCCACCCTCTGGCACTCAGGGACATAACATACCGACGCACATCACCTGTCATTCCCGGCCAATATTAGTTGCAGGAAATTTGCTGCATCGTGGCGGAAATACCCATATGCCCACTAAATGAGATGGTATGCCCCATATGAAGAATCTGTGAGCGGTGGGCCTTCGGGACCACCAACTGACCGTGTAGGTTATCTCCCCTTCCGGCTCTCCTGTATAGTATCCTATTCTTCATATAGTACTGCCCCCGTTTGGGTGGATCAGCACTTCTCTGCAGCTTTTTGTAGCAAGGACGTAGAGTAGCATCCTCACTCTGGGAAGTTCGCAACTCCCCTGGCAGTGGGTTAGTCACATTTGCTTCTGCCTCATCCGTTCTCGTCTGAGAGCGAGTCTGTATTGCTCCCATATGGATTGGCTCCCTGGGCATTCCCAGAAAGACATACCGGCAACCGAGGATTACGGGAAAAATGGGATCGGTCAACACCGCGGCCTTGATGGTGACGGTGACATATCTTGACCGAATCTCCACTCTGGCAATGGGCAACTTCATGGCTACAGCACTCTTCTTTGAGGGCTGTATCTCCATGGTCTCACCTGTGAATTGTTCTGGGTGTACCAGATCCGCAGAAATCACGGCCTCCGCGTCCAGTCCTGTGTCGTACAAACACTCCACTTGACGACCGTTAACTTCTACCAATTCCACTACAGGTGGTTTATCCTGGTCTGGAGTCTCTTCCTCGGCCTCGACCTGTTCGGTGGGCTCCACCTTAGGTTTTCCGCGGCACCCGACGAATTGAGAGTCTCCTGACTTTCCCCTGCAGTCAATAGCATTGTGCGTATTCGCCCTGCAGTGTTTGCACCATTTCCCTGTCCTAGATTTTCTAGTGCCGGACTTTAGTGAGCTCTCCTGCTGGTGAGCTTCCTTGTCGACCTTGGCATTGACAGTGTTTACCTATTTGAAGTCACTTGACATGCCGCGAAGTGAGGATTCTTAGCCTTCGATTTGTAGTCCCTCATATTATGAGAGGGTGACTTACACATCGAGCACCATTTGTCCGACCACGGTCGTTTTTGTGTAGAGCTCGAAGTGCTCTTACTTCCCTCCTTCGTCTTCTCCAAACTTTCCTCTGAAAGTTTCACATATGGTTCCACCTTCTTAGTTCCTGTGCTCTTGGCTTTCTTCAGGTTATGTTTTTCCTGACTTTTGGTGTTTGTAAAAAGGTTTTCTGCTGACTCCCCATGTACCTCGACGAACCGTTCTGCCAATTTCGACACCATGTCGATTCGTTCCGCAAGGTTTCGACATTTGCCTACGCATCTCGTCGACTACCATGATCTCTTCCAGACTCTGATAGTCATGCGCGAACCCAGCCAAATCCATCCACTTATGGAGATAGGCTTTCAGACGCAGACTATAGGCGGCGAACAACTCCCTCGGTTCTCGTTTCGCTCCTCGAAATGTTTTCCGGTAGGTATGTGACGTAACCTCGAATCGTTTCAGCAGAGCCGTTTTCAACTCGTCATAATTGTTCTCGTGTCCTGGCGGCAGGCGAGAATAGACCTCATAACCGGTCCCACGTAAACCCTGGGATAGCTTGAGATTCCATTTGTCACACTCCAGACCCATAGCAACCGACATAGCCTCGAAGCGTTGAAGGTACTGGTCAATCTTCTCCTTGTCCTCCTCGTAGATCGCTAGAGGGAACTTCATAGCATGATAACTATGTTCACCTACTGGTGTTGATCCAGGGAGAGAGGAACCTCCCACTGCTCCCTCAGTTTCCCCACTAGATTGCCTCTTAAGCTCGAGTCCCGCATCCGGTACTCGTGCTCCCTTTTCTGAACTTCTTGTTTAGCTTCCTATCTCTTAGCAGCCTGTTTAGCTTCAAGTTTCTTAGCTGCTTGCTCAGCTTCAAATTTCTTAGCTGCTTGCTCAGCTTCAAGTTTCTTAGCTGCTTGCTCAGCTTCAAATTTCTTAGCTGCTTGCTCAGCTTCAAATTTCTTAGCTGCTTGCTCAGCTTCAAGTTTCTTAGCTGCCTGCTCAGCTTCAAGTTTCTTAGCTGCCTGCTCAGCTTCAAGTTCCAGCCTTCTAGTGGCTTGCTCAGCCTCAAGTTTCTTAGCTTGCTCTAACTCCATCCTTCTCAATTCCATCTCGGCCTTCCGATCTTTTCTTTCTGCTTGACGATAATCTCTCTCCACCTCCTGTATGTAATATGTTAGTGCAGAACCCGACAAGCCCATTTCTTCCCCCCCCCCTTGCCCTTAGTTCTGCCATAGTTAGTTTAGGAGTGACCATTTTTCAGAGAGATAAGACAGCAGATAGAGTGTAGATTAACTCCAAGATAAATATATAGATAATAAACAATTACAGTTAATCTATATATTTAAGACCACAACACAACACAATCACTCAGCGACAAGAGCAGAATCAGGACCACAGACTTATGCAGACTTGTGAAGTGTGAACAGGTAAGATATGTGTCTTAACCCCTATCCACATTCATTCTAGCTGGATTCTCTCTCTAATGATATCTCCATCCTCTAACTAACGATCCCGTGTCAAAAGACCCCGTTGTCAGGAGATCCCGCTGTCACAAGACCCCTTTTACGATCCCCCAATAAATGTCGTAGTAATGCTTTATTACTTTAGTGTCGTCCCTGGAATGAGGGGAATCAACACCCACATTTTTTATTAACCCAATATTATTATCCTAGAGAAACCACAAGAATCCGTCCACAAAACTCCTTCAGTCTGTAGACACCTCTTTCTTACTCTCACTCACCCCTGGATCATGCCACCTCTCATTCTTCCCAAACACAACATACTTAACAACTGTAGCTTTAACAAATAAATACAACAAATAATTTATTAAAGCAAAGAGTATGTGTGTGAGAAGTGTGTGTGTGTAATGTGTAGACTGTGTTTCGAATATTCTAAGGTGTATGTATAATCAGACCAGTGAATCAGGAGCAAAGTTAGTTGCATCACTGTGCTGAGCACACAACAGCACCATGTATGCCGGATAGAATACCTCACCCAGATGATGTTTCTCCGGTCACGTAACGACTTTCTCCAATAACTCTCGAACAATCAGGACGCTAGTCATCAATGATAGACACTGTTCGATATTCGTCTTCATTCTAGCAAACACTGTGAATTTACTCTGTTCAATAATGTTCGTTGATCAGAGAATCTTTCAAATAACTTAAATGTCACCTGGGAAAATCTAAATGTTCATAAGTCACTGGTTATACGATTTTGCCCATATTAAAAAACAACCTATTAATGTTCCAGGTAGTTATGTATATTGGTATATGTGTTATTTATAGTGTTCTCAATCTTCGGTGATGTAACATATCACTCAAGAAAAAAAAATCACACATATGTTCATCAAGTCCTGCTCAGCAGAAGCCAGGTTTCTGCAGAACAACTAGGTTATGTGCCCAGTGTACAAGCCTCTCAGTAACCTCTGTCTTCAATCCGTGAGCCATCACTTTATATAACTTTGATACTGCTTCTTGGTAATATATCGTAGCACCATCAAGTGGAACCTGTAGAATAGAGAATCCCCCGGTGAGAGCAACTCAATTCTGACCTTAATTAGGTGAGTGTAGGCCCATAGCAGCACTCAGATCTATAACAGAGTACCGAACTCTGTTATACGGCCAAATAGTAATAACATTGGTCTGAGACATGGGAACACAAGGAAAGATTAAAGGAAACGGGTAGAAACCCAGCAGATGCCCTACTGGAAGATCCTACCATTTCACATTCCCTTCATCCCTCCCAACCATCCTCAATCTCTCTAATTATTATCCCACTACATTGTCCTTAACTCCCTGAGTTAAATGATATATCACACAAGCTAGTTAAAGCTACACAATAGGCTACTAGTGCCGACGCTCCTACAATACTTTCTATCACCGCACTTATAGAACATTCTATCACCGCACCTATAATACATTCTATCACCGCACCTATAACACTGTACTCTATTCCTAAACATACTCTAAGTTAAATATGTTTAATAGAATACCATATGGCTATTCCGGTTGATGATTGAGACTATGCAATCACAGACTGGATCTATGTCCGCCGATAAATATCAACACTTTGACACTATAGTCTCTTTCAATAACACAACCAGGAATACTGCCGATCCTTCGCCCTTCATAACTTTTGGTCGACTCCCTCAACTTGTTTACCTAAACTGGTTTTAATTCGGGGCTTGAGTGACGTCACCAAAAAGTCTAGACGCTAATCAGTCCAGAGTCTGGCTTTCTCCCCCTGTTTTCGACTGACTGGAATCAATCCGCCGTCTAGTTTGCTTTCATATGGGAATCCTTTGTCTCGTACAACAAAGGTCCCGTCTGCCGGTGAACCAGGGGATTATTCCCCACATCACAGAATCCATCCGACGTCTGTCCAGACATTCCGTCTACAACTTCAAAGGATGACTACCGCCTTGCAGACGGCTGGCGCTATTATCCCGTCTTGAGCAACAACTTGTTACCAAAATGGCGACTGTGTGTAGAAATTTGACGCGACTTATTTTGTTCCTCAGTCCCCTACTCATCAAAGGATTGCCTGTTTTTGTAGACGAATGTCGGGTCTTTTTGTCATCGATCGAAACTATCAAGTTTTTTCCGTGAATCCAGGTTTGAAATAGATGGAGAGAACTACAAGAAACAGTTCAGGACTGCTCGGAAGGAAGCCGGAGAGAACTTTTCTCAATGTGCAGAACGATTGAAATCCTACCTAAACAAATGGCGTACCATATCTAGATTTTAGGAAACCTACCAAGATCTACAAGAAATGTTTCTCATACATCAACTTAAACAGTAAATGTCTCAGGACATTAGAGCATTTCTAAGACAAAATGGAGCTGAGAGATTGGAGTCTATCATTACGTTGGCGGAGAGATATGAAAAGTCGCAGAAAGAGGCGGAAGGTAATCAACGAACTACCAATAATCTTCCTCGCGAGTTCCCTCAGAAGACGAAAGATAAGGGAGGACCGAAATCCAGCAAACCAAATGTATCTAATGGATCAAATAAGACCACTACAACTCAGTACTAGCAAGAGAAAGGGGAAAAGAAGGCCTACTTCAGCCATTATAAAACTCATACTCAAAACACAAAGGACTGCAGAAAGAAGCCTCAACTTCTTACCCAATTATGTGCGGTAAAACCTAAAGCAGCGAGAAGGAACCGGAATGCTCGTCCCAATAAGGACACGCAACGGATCACCAACTCAAAACTGCCAGTCATAGAATCTGTCAACCTGAACCTATAGACAGTTTAATGTCTCTATGATACAGGTTCATTTTGCGACGCAATTGTACAAGCCTCACTGGTAAACCCATAGAAAGTTACAGATGAAACCGTCGAAACACAGGGATTTCTAAAATTTTCCCGCCTATAAAACTTCCTGTTGCCAAGGTCAGCATAACTTCACGCTATGTTACGGGAGAAATCATAGCAGTGGTCAAGGAATACTCAATTTATCCTGTTTTGATAGGATTTCGCTACGTCTTTTTAGGAGAACCAGTACAGCCAATGATAGCATCAGCGGTGACTACACGCCAACAGGCTAAGGAAACTCCAACGACAACGACACCAGCAGATATTCAACCAGAAGATTTAAAACAAGCCCAAGCAACAGATAGTTCACTGTGGACGTGCTTTTGTAAGTTGCTAAAATCACATAACCTCCTGGGAAAGGTGATGTCTAGAAGAAGAACGGAATTCTTCACCGGAAGGCAGGAAAGTTAGGACAAGAGTATTCACAACTTGTTGTACCAACTACTTACAGAACACAAATACTTGATATGGGACATAGTATGCCGTTTAGCGGACATATGTGAATCAACGCAACATTGCAACGAATTTCAACCCACTACTACTGGCCAGGAATGAACGCGGACATTCAAAGATATGTCAAATCATGCCCAGAATGTCATAGAGTAGCCCAAAAGTACTGGACACCACCAGCGACATTAGGGGAAATGCCCATCACTGGCATACCATTCGAGAAAGTGGCTGTGGGCATAACGGATCTCTCACCCCGAGAAAGAGGAGAAATCTATTCATAATAACACTCGTGGGCACATGCTCGATGTGGGCGGAAGCTGTGCCGATGCCATCGAGTGATTCCAAGCATGTAGCAGAAGCTCTACCTGGTATATTTACCAGATTAGGATTTCCAATCCTGATCCTGATTGACAACGGATCAGAGATCAAAGGATAGTTAATGGAGGAAGTTTTCAGACTGTTCCAGTGTAGACACATATGTTCTTCTCCATATCACCCTGCTTCAAACGGAGCTGTGGAAAGATTTAATGGGACCCTAATAAACATCTTGAAGAAACTAGCTCAAGAAAACCAGAGGTGTGGGATACGTACATTCCGGCAGCACTTTTTGTGTACCGAGAAGTTCCACACAAATTTACGGGAATCGCACCAGCAACATTGATGTTCGGGCGTCCAATCAAGGGACCATCAAGAGCGTTACTTCGTACATGGACTGATGATTCAGTTGATGAGACTGTTGTGACTGCATCCACACATTGGAAGAGTTAAAATAACGACTTCAACTTGGCTGGAAATTAGCCACAACCAATCTACGACAAGCACGATGTAGAATGGCCAACAATTTCAACAAGAAAGCAAAAGATAGAGAGTTAGAGGTGGGAGAAAAAGTGCTATTACCTCTTCCCACAAGTCAAAACAAGTTTGCAGATCGGTTGGAAAGGACCTTATGGAGTAAAGGAGAAAACTTCACGAACAAACTACACGATCTCTATAAAGGGGAAAGAGAAAATCTTTCATCTTAACTTGTTACAAAAGTACAATGAGAGACCCGCCACCGAGACAGCACATTTGATAGCAATGGCCGTAGCAACAGAAGCTGAACATGGAAACTCAATGGGAATGGGGTATTCTCTGCAGTTCAACGAGAGTTATAGAGATGTGGACATTAGTCCAACATTAACGACGGATCAGCAGCAGCAGATTCGAGAGTGCTTAGAGAATTATGCAGAGCTCCTAACAGACAAGCCAGGACTGACAGATCTTGAAGAATTCGACATGAAGTTATAGGATCCAACACCTATGCGAGTCAAAATTTACCCTGTTTCATACGCCAAAGCCAAACCTTCAAAGATGAAATTCAACAACTGCTTTCAGCTGGGATAATATCACCTTCTGAATCACCTTATAATGCAAGTGTAGTTCTATTGAGCAAAACCCAGTGGTGAACATAGATTATGCATTGATTATAGGAAGCTAAACGCTGTAACAGAGTTCCAACCGGAACCACTGCCAGATCAGAATCAACTTTTCACCAGTCTCAACAGAGCAAAATATTTCACAAAGATAGATCTCAGGAAGGGATACTATCAAATCCCAGTGAAAAAGGAAGTAAGACCGTGGTTAGCCTTCAGCACTCTTGATGGACACTACGAATTAAACGTTCTTCCTTTCGGATTAAGCAATGCGACTAGTGTCTTCACTCGCATGATGAGGAAACTTTTAGGACCATTGGAAAATCCACGTCTAAGCAACTTCATGGATGACATCCTGATTGCTACAGATACATTCGAGGAACATCTTGAGATATTGAAGATACTGTTCAACTGCATGAAAGAACAGTAAGACAGTTGACAGTAAGACCAAAGAAGTGCCAGATTGAATTACGGCAATTAGATTTGTTGTACACACAACATCTCAAGGCAAAATGCAACCTCACGATGGTAATGTGGAGAAACTAAGGAATGGACCGCGATCCAGAACCAAAAAGGATGTTCGATCTTTTGTATCCCTGTGCGAATTTTACCAAAGATATTCCCGAACTTCAATTCCCTCGCATATCCGTTGAAAAATCTCACTCGGAAAGGGGAACCAGAGAATGTCGCTTGGTCTGCTGACTGCGAGAAAGCATACGCGGAGTTAAAGAAAGCTTTAACAGCTAAACCAGTTCTTCATCTGCCAGATCTAACACGTCCATGGATACTCAGGACGAAGGCAAGTAACATAGGAATTGGTGCCATCTTATAACAAGGAATGGATGAGGATCAATCATTGCTCTTTCCAGTTGCCTATGCCAATAGAAAATTAAATTCAGCCGAACGCAATTATTCTACCACAGAAAAGGAATGTTTAGCTTTAGTTTGGGCAGTAGAGAAGTTCCAGGCGTACCTGTATGGGACACACTTCACAATACACTGCGATCATCAACCTCTCACGTTCGTGGCAGCATCCAGAAACTTAAACGCTCCACTAATGAGATGGGCATTACTCCTACAACCGTATTCATTTCAAGTAGAATATGTCCCAGTAAGAATAAATGTAGGAGCACACTTTCTCAGCAGAATCCTATTGAAGATTCTTAGAAGAAGCAGAGGAGGAAGAAAAGAATGAGAGTAGAAAGAGTTAGAGGTAATATCAGCTTGTTACGGTTGATCGAAGCTAGATTTTCAAGCGAACAATAGTCTGAGATGGGAGCCATGTAGTATACTGTCGTACAAGCCGTTACTAGCTGTCAAGATCTCCTCAAATCTAACCCCATTTTACAAGAACATAAAACTGCAATCACCACCGGTACGATTTAAACTTGGAGGAAAAGAGACAATCGACACCGCCCCAGATTGAAAACCTCACAGATCACGAATCAGAGCAAATACGTGAGAGAAAAAAAAAACTAGGACTGAATCAAAGAGTATAAAAGATGACATACAAGTGAACATCGCCCTGTTTACACAAAGCCAAGACACATGGCAGAAGGCCTATTGACGGACGGCCGGCAAAGTCGAAAAAAACACACACACGATAAAATCCATTCGTGAAAGACGACAGAAGTAGAAGCCTACAGTGAAGTTGATCAACGCTGAGTCCAAAAACCTGAAACCAGTTTCAGTGTTTACAGCCATTCAAGAGAATGCAGATAGTGGCTAAGTACCGCTAGATCCAGACCTAACTAGGTTGAATGCAGGACTTCGAGAAGGTAGCAGCTTGACTGAATCTAGATCCAGGCCTGACTTTTCTTTTGTGAGTGAAGTATCTGGACAGAGTGATTCAGAACAGTATTCCAAACAGAACTCACATGCAAGCAGTTTCATAGTCCAGTAATAGAGGTAACTTAACTGGAAATACAAAATCTATCCTACACCCAGGCAGATAATTATTAATCACTAAGAGAACTTAATCAACACAAGCTCAAGGAATTGGTGGCATTAGGGATCCAGTCAACCTGAAGTACAACTGTTTATAAGCAGGTTCAGACAGTCTATCCCAAATGAAATGTAAGTATGTCATTAAAATGTATATTTCAGGCATCCAAGGATATGAGATATCTTTTACCTGTATGAACCCACATTGGTGCATAATAAAAGTTGATATTGATGTTGTTGATGTATTAAATTACCATAATTCTTGCTTATGTGTTAATAAATTATGTAAGAGGTCATTTCCTCCTTTGAGTGTTTTCTTGTCGTGTCATTAGTTCAATAAGACACACCATAGACATTAATCAATTAGCTGAGAGAAGAGAGGTAAGGAACCCCCAACAAGATGGTGTTGGCCTTCAGGAAATGTTACATTGTTCAGTTGAGGAATTCCTTGGTTCTCCGACTCTTCATATTAAATCAAGCGTTTGAGCGAGTGCTAGCTTAATTGATTATAACGGGCAGGATCACACTGCGAAAGAGGAGCTTAGTATCCTGTATCTCTTTGGGGTTGAGCCATCAACTATACATCCGACACCGGACAATTATGCTTAAGGTTCCATTAGTAATTTACCATCATGTGGGGATCCCAAAGTCGCTGTTAGTCTTTCATTATTTATATATCTTGATGAAATCTTTCAACTTGCTCCTCACTAAAGTCGCCAAGATTCTCGGGATATAAATGTAAATGGTTATTGGGTGCAATTGTATACTCACGCTGCATCCAAGCTTACAAAAACTCGACAGCATGTTTTCAACTAATTCAGAATAATTATCTACTTTAAAGTTACCCATAAAGTTGTGCACAGCTAACACAAATGATGACCAGGCTGTGGACTCTGTTATGTTCATCGAATCAATAAATTTGGATCGTTTATTAACTTTCTAATTTGAGGTCTATCAAAAATACTAGCTTTAAATTTGCTATGATCAATTCCGGGAACTTTCTGCATAATTAATTAAAACAAGCACCATCTTTGTTCTGTACCTTAACAAATTGCATAATCAAACCAAGCTTTATATGTAACGGTGGCAGCAGAACGCTTTTTCGATCAACAAGAGGCTTGTTGACAATATCATCTTCTCCAACTTTAAATTCATCCCTCAACTGCCACTGTTTCTTTGTAATTTTTCCAGAACTGTGCTTATTGTAGTATATTCCTCCTTCATTGTATTAGAATGAGAAATTAGAATTGAGAAATACATGTTACCATTGCGTAAGAGAACACCTTTCACACTACTTTTGGAGCTGTCAACGAAAATTCGCCACCCATCTGGTGTATAACTTACACCCATTTTGTTTACAAGACCTCCTACACTAGTACAAAACACAAGGTTGTTTTCTCTACAAAG
This sequence comes from Cepaea hortensis, assembly GCA_963921405.1. NCBI lineage: Eukaryota > Metazoa > Mollusca > Gastropoda > Stylommatophora > Helicidae > Cepaea > Cepaea hortensis. Next base: position 115,792,634 of record OY992876.1, read on the forward strand.
GAATGGAAGAAAACATTGCTCTCTGCTGCGATAAAATTTAACCTTTTTTTCTGCAGTCAATAATTTTTTTCCATTCAGTCTGGAAGCCAAACGTTATGAAGATTCCTTTGAGAAATATAGACCACGGATTAGATAATTTAGTTCACGTTGGTCAAATCGCTTTGCAGCTGGGAAATCATCTTCGATAATACTGTCACTTGTCGTTCCATGTGCTACTGCTGTCTCATCTTCTAGCTGGAAATACGAAATCTGACTGAAAGTTGGAATTGGTATGTCATCTCCGTATGGATATCTAGCAGAATGTAAATCTGGATATTTAAATTGTTTGTTATTATTTTAAAATTAATTCCGTTAATATTGACAATACAGAAATAACAGTCATCATAGTGGTTCTTGGGCTCTCTCCAAACCATTGGAATTCGAAATTTTAAACATTTTCTTTTCCCACAAGGCTACGGTCACAGTTTTTCATCACATGTTTGCAAACAATATGAGGAGCCCAAGATATTAATTAAATGCACAAATACCTGTACCTGAAAAAAAAAATCATCTCTCATTAGAGATATGTTATATTTGGTTATTACTGATATGTTATATATGGTCAATAGATATATATTATATGTGATCATTAGAGATATGTTATATGTGGTCATTACTAATATGTTATATGTGGTCATTAGATATATATTATATGTAGTCATTAGAGATATAATGAACAAAAGACATTGGAAATATTGACTCACTTAAAGGAAAAAGCTCAACAAATGGGGCTGGTTATCAACCAAGATAAGACAGAATATATGGTAATTTCAAGAGAAGGAACGGCTGAAAACTCTGGCCACATACAAATAGATAATATGACCGTTAAAAGAACGGAAACATACAAATACCTGGGTACAACATAATAAGGGAAGAAATACAAGCCAGAATAAACTCTGGAAATAAGATATACTATGCACTATAACATCTGCTAAAATCAAATGCGCTATCTCGTAATACCAAGATCACAATATACAAAACACTGATTAGACCAGTTGTGCTGTATGGCTCTGAAACCTGGAGTGCAACTAAAGGAGACGAAGCCTTGTTACAAACCTTTGAGAACATAGTCTTTTGACGCATCTTTGGGCCCCTTAGGGATACACACAGTGGAGAGTGGAAAAGAAGAAGCAATAAAGACATTTATGGTCCGTTTAAGTCCCCGTTTATCACTGGTATCATGAAGGCTAATAAACTGCAATGGCTGGGGCATATAGAAAGAATGGAAGATAATAGGGAAACAAAACTCGTTTACACAGGAAATAAATGACCATAGACCCCGAGGTAGACCAAGAAGACGGCGGAGAGATAATATACATACAGACATACAAGCACTTGGAATCAGCGACTGGCAAGAGACGGTCAACCAGAGAGACGAATGAAGACGGCTTGTATCTGCAGCAAAGAACCTCAATGGCTCGGAATGCGGAAGAAGAAGAAGAAGAAGATATATATATATACTAGCTGACCCGGCCCGGCTTCGCCCAGACCCTTGTGGGGAGCATCTCATTTAATTCATATAAGTAGTCATATAAGTTCTCGTTCCCGTTACCGGCAATCTGTCTGTCTGTCTGTCTATCTGTCTGTCTGTCTGTCTGACCCGGCCCAGCCCATGGTGGAGAGCATCTCATTTAAATCATATAAGTAGTCATATAAGATCCCGTTCCCGACTATCTGTCTGTCTGTCTGTCTTGGGTAAATGGAGGAGGGAGGAGGAAGAGGGAGGTGGAGGAGGGAAGAGGAGGGAGGAGGAGGGAGGAGGAGACAGGAGACAGGAGGAATAGGGAGGAATAGGAGGGAGGAGGAGGAATTAGGAAGAGGAGGGAGGAGTAGGGTGGAGGAGGAGGGGAGGAGGAGGGAGGAGGAAGAGGGAGAAGGAGGGAGGAGGAGAACGCAGGAGGAGGAGGGAGGAGGAGGAGGAGAGGGAGGAGGAGGGAGAGGGAGGAGGAGGGAGGAGGAGGAGGAGAGAGTAGGAGGAGGGAGGAGGCGGAGGGAGCAGGAAGAGGGAGGAAGAGGGAGGAGGAATAGGGAGAAGGAGGAGGGAGGAGAAGGAGGAGGGAGGAGGAAGAGGGAAAAGGAGGGAGAAGGAGGGAGGAGGTGAACGCAGGAGGAGGAGGGAGGAGGAGGAGGAGAGGGAGGAGGAGGGAGAGGGAGGAGGAGGAGGAGGAGGAGGGAGGAGGAGGAAGAAGAAAAAAAAACTATGACAGTGGGCTGCACTGGAATGAAAGGAAGGCGTGTAGAAAATTTCATCTCAATCGGATGGGCCGTTCGCGAGCGCATAAAGGACAGACGGACATACAGACATACATACAGACAGACAGACAGACAGACAGACGGAGATCCTAATTTATATATAAGATATATATATATATATATGTGGTCATTAAAGATATGTTATATGTGGTCATTACTAATATGTTATATGTGGTCATTATTTTTATTTTTATTTTTTATTGCGTATCCCTTACGGGACGTTGCAGTCAACACCAGCATTTTCAGCTGCTGTTGATGTACTAGGCAAGTGTTACGTTCAGTAGTTTGCCATTGCTTTCTGAACGACCGGCCCCTATACCTTTTTTCAAAAAAACCGGGACCGCCGTGTTTCGAACTCGGGTATACGGACTCACAAACTGCGTTCGCAAGCCCTTAGCCACAGAGACCGGATGTGGTCATTATATATATATATATTATATGTGGTCATTATATATATAATACTAGCTGACCCTGCCCGGCTTCGCCCAGACCCTGGTGGGGAGCATCTCATTTAATTCATATAAGTAGTCATATAAGTTCTCGTTCCCGTTACCGACTATCTGTCTGTCTGACTGTCTGTCTGTCTGTCTGTCTGACCCAGCCCGTCTTCGCCCAGACCCTGATGGGGAGCATGTCATTTAATTCATATAAGTAGTCATATAAGTTCCCGTTCCCGACTGTCTGTCTGTCTGTCTATCTATCTATCTGTCTGTCTGTCTGACCCAGTCCAGCCCATGGTGGAGAGCATCTCATTTAAATCATATAAGTAGTCATATAAGATCCCGTTCCCGACTATCTGTCTGACTGTCTGTCTGTCTTGGGTAAATGGAGGAGGGAGGAGGAAGAGGGAGGTGGAGTCAATTCGTGTGTTGACTATCTACCGTGCCATGACACAAGACTGCCAAGAATCGTCTCACACTGTCTTTCTCCCTCTATCTCTATCTTTCCGTAAATCTGTCCAGTTGTCACAACATATTCCAGTTTTTGTCTTCTCATAACGTGGCCAAAAAACGATGTCTGCATCTTTCTGATGTTTGTGATAAGGTGTCTTTGCAACTCAGCTCCCCTTAAAACATCATGCTTTCTCATTTTGGCTGTCCAATTAATTTTCAGCATTCTTCTATAAAACTACATCTCCAAGACTTAATTATCAGAATGTTGGCCAATAATGTACGGTAGAAGACATTCTTCCCCATGTAGCAGGCCCGTTATAGAACGTGGCTTGAATCTCGACACATCGAGAAGTTTCTCGATCTTTTACCCATTCTCCCGCCTCCTGCATCCGCATGCCCAATGTATTTCCATTGCCCTCTGTCCATCTTCGGGCTGGTCGACCATTGTCTCTTCTTCCAAGAAACATGCTTTTCCGTCACTGTTCTCACGATACCAATGGGCCAAACGTTCAAAGCGTTTTAGTCCAGAGTCATGGCGGCCTCTATGTCGGAACTCAGGAAGCTGGTTACGGCAGGGGAAGACTGATCACCTATTTCTACGTGCACTCAGGCCTAGAAAAATGTGATGGCCCTGAAACTTCACATACCCACAGCAGCTTCCCGCTACGGCCTTTCCTCCCTCTTTTAGTTAAGAAGCCCCAGTAGTTGTTGCCTGAACGCCACCTCCAGACTATCGTCTCAATCCGTCCAGGATCATTCTCTTGGTCTGCCTCTGCCTCTGTTCCCACTGTTCATCTCAGTTGTCACGATGTTCTCCAATGTCTCTCTTCTCATCACATACCAAAAAAAAAAAAATGATGCTTGTCTCTTTTGAATAGTTTATATAATGTTCTAATTGCATTATCCTCTTTCAGGTAATCGCAACATTCGTCTAAGGAACCAAACTCCGCTATTTCCGAGCTCTTCCTAATTTTTCTTTCACGTTCCATGATACACTGTCATACATGTTCTATTAAAGCTGGGAGTAAGACAGGGATGTGTTTTGTCACCAGATCTCTTCTCCTTTTATAGCGAAGTAATAATGAGAGAGATCAAAGAAAAGCCAGGAATAATATTCGGAGGTTATAATATAAATAATATACGCTATGCAGATGACACATTATTGGTGGCGGATAATGCACAAGATCTACAACAACTGTTGCGCATTGTAGAAATAGAAAGTGCAAAGAAAGGACTCTCCTTGAATATCAAGAAAACAGTAACAATGGTGATATCAAAGACACGGGTATCACGCATATGTGAAATAGAGATAGAAGGGAAAAATCTTCACGAAGTGGATAGTTTTAAATATCTAGGAACATTTATAACATCAGATGGAAGATACATAACAGAGATTAAGAGCAGATTAGAGCAGGCAAAGGCTGCGTTTCAGAAAATGATAAATATCTTATGCAATAAATCAATATCATTGAATGTAAGAAGAGAGTGCTTAGGTGCTGTATAGAACTTGTTTTGCTCTGTGGCTGTGAATTGTGGAATGTCTATGAACAAATTAGGAAGAGATTGGAAGCAACAGAAATGTGGTTCCTGAGACAAATGTTGCGAATTCCTTGGACTGCCAAAGTAACTAACAACGAATGCCTGAAAGAGGACAATGAAACTAGAACATTATATACAGCAATAAGAAAGAGGCAAACAACTGTTTTTGGTCATGTGATGAGAAGAGAGGCATTGGAGAACATCGTGACAAACGGGAAGATCGAGGGGAAGAGGCGCAAAGGCAGACGAAGGGAAATTATGCTGGATGGACTGCGACGGTGGCATGGATGAATATCAACGGTAGAGCTGAAAGGAAGGCGTGTAGAAAATTTCATCTCAATCGGATGGGCCGTTCGCGAGCGCATAAAGGACAGACGGACATACAGACATACATACAGACAGACAGACAGACAGACAGACGGAGATCCTAATTTATATATAAGATATATATATATATATGTGGTCATTAAAGATATGTTATATGTGGTCATTACTAATATGTTATATGTGGTCATTATTTTTATTTTTATTTTTTATTGCGTATCCCTTACGGGACGTTGCAGTCAACACCAGCATTTTCAGCTGCTGTTGATGTACTAGGCAAGTGTTACGTTCAGTAGTTTGCCATTGCTTTCTGAACGACCGGCCCCTATACCTTTTTTCAAAAAAACCGGGACCGCCGTGTTTCGAACTCGGGTATACGGACTCACAAACTGCGTTCGCAAGCCCTTAGCCACAGAGACCGGATGTGGTCATTATATATATATATATTATATGTGGTCATTATATATATAATACTAGCTGACCCTGCCCGGCTTCGCCCAGACCCTGGTGGGGAGCATCTCATTTAATTCATATAAGTAGTCATATAAGTTCTCGTTCCCGTTACCGACTATCTGTCTGTCTGACTGTCTGTCTGTCTGTCTGTCTGACCCAGCCCGTCTTCGCCCAGACCCTGATGGGGAGCATGTCATTTAATTCATATAAGTAGTCATATAAGTTCCCGTTCCCGACTGTCTGTCTGTCTGTCTATCTATCTATCTGTCTGTCTGTCTGACCCAGTCCAGCCCATGGTGGAGAGCATCTCATTTAAATCATATAAGTAGTCATATAAGATCCCGTTCCCGACTATCTGTCTGACTGTCTGTCTGTCTTCGGTAAATGGAGGAGGGAGGAGGAAGAGGGAGGTGGAGGAGGGAGGAGGAGGGCGGAGACAGGAGGAGTAGGGAGGAATAGGAGGGAGGAGGAGGGATTAGGAGGAGGAGGGGGAGGAGGAGGAAGGAGGAGGAGGGAGGAGAAGGAGGGAGGATGAGGGAGCAGGAGGAGGAGAGGGAGGAGGAGAAAGAGGGAGGAGGAGGAATGTGAAGGGAGGAGGAGGTAGAGGGAGGAGGAGGGAGGAGGAGGAGGGAGGAGGAGGGGGAGGAGGAGGAGGGAAGAGGAGGTAGAGGGAGGAGGAGGAGGGAGAAGGAGGGAGGAGGAGAGAAGAAGAGGAGGGAGGAGGAGGAGGGAGGAGGAGGAGGGAGGAGGAGAGGGAGAAGGAGGGAGAGAGGAGAAGGGAGGAGGAGGGAGGAGGAGGGAGGAGGAGGAGGGAGGAGGCAGAGGGAAAAGGAGGAAGGAGGAGGAGGGAGGAAGAGGGAGCAGGAAGAGGGAGGAGGGAGAGGGAGGAGGAAGAGGGAGGAGGAGGAGGAAGAGGGAGGAGGAAGAGGAGGAAGAGGAGGGAGAGGGAGGAGGGGAAGAGGAAGAGGGTAGGAGGAGGAGGGGAGAGGAAGAGGAGGAGAAGGGAGGAGGAGGGAGGAGGTAGTAGGATGGAGAAGTAAGAGGGAGGAGGTAGGAGGAGGAGGAGGCAGGAGGAGGAAGAGGGTAGGAGGAGGAAGAGGGGAGAGGAGGAGAAGAATGGAGAAGGAGGGAGGAGGAGAAGGAGGAGTGAGGAGGAGAAGGAGGAGGCAGAGGGAGAAGAAGGAAGGAGGAGGAGGAAGGAGGGAGAGGAAGGAGGGAGAATGAGGAGGGGAGGAAGGAAAGGGAGGTGGAGGAGGAGGAGGTAGAGGGAGGAGGAGGAGGAGGAGGGAGGAAAAGGGAGGAGGAGAGGGAGGAGAAGGAAGAAGGAGGAGGAAGAGGGAGGAGGAGGATGGAAGAAGGAGGAGGAAGAGGGAGGAGGAGGAGGTAGAGGGAGGAGGAGGGAAGAGGGAGGAGGAGGAAGGAGGAAGGAAGAGGGAGGAGGAGGGAGGAGGAGGAGTGAGGAGGTAGAGGGAGGAGGAGGAGGGAGGAAAAGGGAGGAGGAGGGAGGAGAAGGAAGAAGGAGGAGGAGGGAGGAGGTAGAGGGAGCAGGAGGAGGAGGGAGGAGGAGGAGTGAGGAGGTAGAGGGAGGAGGAGGAGGGAGGAAAAGGGAGGAGGGAGGGGGAGAAGGAAGGAAGGAGGAGGAAGAGGGAGGAGGAGGATGGAAGAAGGAGGAGGAAGAGGGAGGAGGAGGATGGAGGAGGGAGAGGGAGGAAGAGGGAGGAGGAGGAAGGAGGAGGAAGAGGGAGGAGGAGGATGGTGGAGGGAGAGGGAGGAGGGGAAGAGGAAGAGGGTAGGAGGAGGGAGGAGGGGAGAGGAGGAGAAGAATGGAGAAGGAGGGAGGAGGAGGGAGGAAGAGGAAGAGGGAGGAGGAGGAAGGAGGAGGGGGAGGGAAGAGGAGGAGAGAGGAGGAGGGAGAGGGAGGAGGAGGGAGGAGGAAGAAGGAGGAGGAGGGAGGATGAGAACGCAGGAGGAGGAGGAGGAGGGATGAAGAGGGAGGAGGAGGAAGGAGGAGGGGAGGGAATAGGAGGAGAGAGGAGGAGGGAGGGGGGAGGAGGGAGGAGGAAGAAGGAGGAGGAGGAGGGAGGATGAGAACGCAGGAGGAGGGAGAGGGAGGAGGATGAGGAGGAGAGAGGAGGTGGAGAGAGGAAGAGGTAGAAGGAGGAGGGAGAAGGAGGAGGGAGGAGAAGGAGGGGGAGGAGGAGGAGGAGGAATGATGAGGGAGGGAGGAGGAGGAAGAGGGAAGAGGAGGGATGTGGAGGACGGAGGAGGACGGAGGAGGTAGAGGGAGGAGTAGGAGAAAGGAAAAGGGAGGAGGAGAGAGGAGGAGAAGTGAGGAGGTAGGAGGAGGAGGAAGAGGGAGGAAGAGGAAGAGGAGTGGAGGGAGGAAGAGGAGGAGGAAGGAGGAGGAAGAGGGAGGAGGAGGATGGAGGAGGGAGAGGGAGGATGGGAAGAGGAAGAGGGGAGGAAGGAGGAGAAAGGAGATAGAGGGAGGAGGAGGAGGAAGGAAAGGGAGGAGGAAGAGGAGGAGAAGGGAGGAGGAGGGAGGAGAGAGGAGGAGGAGGTAGAGGGAGGAGGAGGTAGGAGGAGGAGGAAGAGGGAAGAGGGAGAAGAAGGGAGAAGGAGGAGGGAGGATGATGAGGGAGAAGGAGGCAGGAGGAGGAGGAGGGAGGCAGGAGGAGGCGGGATGAGGAGGGAGAGGGGAGGAGGAGGGAAGATGAGGGAGGAGGCGGAGGAGGCGGAGGGAGGAGGATGGAGGAGGATGGAGGAGGAAGGGAGAAGGAAGAGGGAGAAGGAGGAGGGAGGAGGAGAGGGATGAGAGGGAGGAGGAAGAGGAGGAGGGTGGAGGGAGGAGATAGAGGGAGGAGGAGGGAGGAGAAGAGAGGAGGAGAGAGTTCGCCATTCCGATTCATACTCGTCTAGTTCTTCCCTTCTACACGACTGTAGATAACTTCCTTACACATAAAAAGATGAATTGTTATTGATATTGCCGTGGCATGGAGGAATATCAGCAGCAGAGTTAATCCAAAAAACCAAAGACTGAGATCTACGGAGAGCCATGAACGCCTACGCCAGCCGGCACGGCACTTGATGATGATGATTGCCGTGTGACGATTCTGTGTAGTCACGTCATTTTCTTCCCTTTCCCTAGCGTTTTGGTTCGGGGATTCTTTCATCATCATCATCATATATTTACGTACGTATTTTGGGAGGGGGAGGAGGGAGGAGGAAGAAGAAGAAAAAAAAAACTATGACAGTTGGCAGCTCTGGAATGAAAGGAAGGCGTGTAGAAAATTTCATCTCAATCGGATGGGCCGTTCGCGAACGTATAAAGGACATACGGACATACATACATACATACATACAGACAGACAGACGGAGATCCTTTTTTATATATAAGACTAGCTGACCCTGCCCGGCTTCGCCCAGACCCTGGTGGGGAGCATCTCATTTAATTCATATAAGTAGTCATATAAGTTCCCGTTCCCGTTACCGACTATCTGTCTGTCTGTCTGTCTGTCTGTCTGTCTGTCTGACCCGGCCCGACATCGCCCAGCTCCTGGTGTGAAGCATCTCATTTAATTTATATAAGTAGTCATATAAGTTCTCGTTCCCGATGTTATCGCGGACCTCAGAGAGAAGTGTCTATGTAGAAGACCATTTCCTGGACGTACGTATTTTGGGAGGGGGAGGAGGGAGGAGGGAGGAGGAGGAAGAAGAAAAAAAAAACTACGACAGTTGGCATCTCTGGAATGAAAGGAAGGCGTGTAGAAAATTTCATCTCAATCGGATGGGCCGTTCGCGAGCGTATAAAGGACATACGGAGATACATAAATACATACAGAGATACGCACATCCTTTTTTATATATAAGACTAGCTGACCCTGCCCGGCTTCGCCCAGACCCTGGTGGGGAGCATCTCATTTAATTCATATAAGTAGTCATATAAGTTCTCGTTCCCGTTACCGACTATCTGTCTGTCTGACTGTCTGTCTGTCTGTCTGACCCAGCCCGTCTTCGCCCAGACCCTGGTGGGGAGCATGTCATTTAATTCATATAAGTAGTCATATAAGTTCCCGTTCCCGACTGTCTGTCTGTCTGTCTGTCTATCTATCTGTCTGTCTGTCTGACCCGGCCCAGCCCATGGTGGAGAGCATCTCATTTAAATCATATAAGTAGTCATATAAGATCCCGTTCCCGACTATCTGTATGTCTGTCTGTCTTGGGTAAATGGAGGAGGGAGGAGGAAGAGGGAGGTGGAGGAGGGAGGAGGAGGGCGGAGACAGGAGGAGTAGGGAGGAATAGGAGGGAGGAGGAGGGAGGAGGTAGAGGGAGGAGGAGGAGGAGGGAGGAGGATAGAGGAGGAGGAGGGATGAGGAGGAAGAGGGAGGAAGAGGAATGTGAAGGGAGGAGGAGAATGGAGGAGGTAGAGAGAGGAGGAGGAGGGAGGAGGAGAATGGAGGAGGAGGAGGGAGGAAAAGGGAGGAGGAGGGAGGAAGAAGGAGGAGGGAGGAAGACGGATGAGGGGGAGGAGGGAGGGGGAGGAGGGAGGGGGAGGAGGGGGAGGAGGAGAAGGGAGGAGAAGGGAGGAGGAGGAGGGAGCAGGAGGAAGGAGGAGGGAGGAGGAGGAGGAAGAGGGAGGAGGAGGGAGGACGAAGAGAGAGGAGGGAGGAGGAAGAGAGAGGAGGGAGGAGGAGGGAGGAAGAGATAGGCGGAGAGAGGAGGAGGAGGGAGGAGGAGGAGGGAGGAGGTAGAGGGAGGAGGAGGGAGGAGGAGGAGTGAGGAGGTAGAGGGAGGAGGAAGAGGGATGAGGAGGGAGGAGGAGGGAGGAGGGAGGATGAGGAGGAGGGAGGAGGAGGAGGGAGGATGGTGAAGGAGGAGGAGGAGGAGGGAGGAGGGTGAAGGAGGAGGAGGGAGGAGGAGGAAGAGGGAAGAGGAGGGATGTGGAGGACGGAGGAGGAGGGGGAGGAGGGAGGGGGAGGAGGAGGGAGAAGGAGGAGGAGGGAGGAGGAGAACGTAGGTGGGGGAGGATGAGAAGGGAGGAGGGAGAGGGAGGAGGAGGGAGGAGGGTGAGGGAGAAGGAGGAGGGAGGAAGAGGTAGAAGGAGGAGGGAGAAGGAGGGAGGAGGAGACAGGAGGAATAGGAGGGAGGAGGAGGGATTAGGAAGAGGAGGGAGGAGTAGGGTGGAGGAGGAGGGGGAGGAGGAGGGAGGAGGAAGAGGGAGAAGGAGGGAGGAGGAGGAGGAGGAGGGAGGAGAAGGGAGTAGGAGGAGGAGGAGGGAGGAGGAGGCGGAGGGAGCAGGAAGAGGGAGGAGGAGGGAGGAGGAGGAGGGAGAAGGAGGGAGGAGGAGGAGGATGGAGGAGGAAGGAGGAGTAGAGAGTGGGAGGAGGGAGGAGGCGGAGGGAGGAAGAGGGAGGAGGAAGAGGGAGAAGGGAGGAGGAGGGAGGAGGTAGTAGGATGATTGATTGCCATCCCACCAGGTTAATATGTTATCGCGGACCTCAGAGAGAAGTGTCTATGTAGAAGACCATTTCCTGGACGTACGTATTTTGGGAGGGGGAGGAGGGAGGAGGGAGGAGGGAGGAGGAAGAAAAAAAAAATACGACAGTTGGCATCTCTGGAATGAAAGGAAGGCGTGTAGAAAATTTCATCTCAATCGGATGGGCCGTTCGCGAGCGTATAAAGGACATACGGACAGAGATACAGACGCACAAGTCTTTTTTATATATAAGACTAGCTGACCCTGCCCGGCTTCGCCCAGACCCTGGTGGGGAGCATCTCATTTAATTCATATAAGTAGTCATATAAGTTCTCGTTCCCGTTACCGACTGTCTGTCTGTCTGTCTGTCTGTCTGTCTGTCTGTCTGTCTGTCTGTCTGACCCGGCCCGGCATTTCCCAGCTCCTGATGTGGAGCATCTCATTTAATTCATATAAGTAGTCATATAAGTTCCCGTTCCCGACTGTCTATCTGTCTGTCTATCTGTCTGCCTGACCCTGTCCGGCTTCATTAAATTCATACAACAAAAAAAGTAACTTAAAAGAACGTTCTTCTACACACCATCCATTATTTTTAATGAAAACTCTTTCTAATCACCTGCATGACTACAGTAACTTCTTAAGCAAAAAAAGATGAGTTACAATGTTATGCATTGTGCATCATTTTTATGAAAACTTTGAAAATGCCTTACAGATTGTATCATTATTTATTATAACTCATATGCCGGTACATAACTATGGACAAAGAGTTTATAAATCTTTGAAAACGATGCCACAATATGACTATAAGTTATACAGAAAAGTTATGCCCCTTGAAATAACTTTTACAGAGTTAGGTCCCCTGAAATATATAAAATTATGATGAAAAATGAAAAATGAAATAATACTGAGTAAGCAGGCGATTTCACACTAACAAAATATCACAGTTGTCAGCTCTGGAATGAAAGGAAGGCGTGTAGAAAATTTCATCTCAATCGGATGGGCCGTTCGCGAACAAATAAAGGCCATACGGACAGAGATACATAAATACATACAGAGATACATACGCACAAGTCTTTTTTATATATAAGATAATCTGGGAGTTGAGAGAGTTGATCCCTAAAGGATAGGCTTCTATCAAAGGTGATTCCCAGGTACTGCAGTCTGCTTTCTCTATTCATATTTCTACCATTTATTGAGAGGCTTGTGAGAGATTTAACAATCCTATTGTCTAGAGACCAACACAAGAGCTGAAACTTAATAATGCATATTAGTTAGTTAGTTAGTTAATCTTTCCTCTTGATCCCAAGGCGGCGCATAGGGCAGAAGTCATGGCTCGTTATGCCTGGCTGTTCGCTGCTACCTGTTATAGAACTTGGATTTTTACTTGGCCGTTGAATGAGCCTTCTCTGATGATGGTTCTACGCAGGGCCTCTAATGTATATGCCGCGGTTGATTCTTTTGTTACAAAGGAACAACGGGACTAGCTTAAGGAGCTGGAGGAGATCCCAGGCAGTAGGCTGCTCATTTGTTGTGACTTTAATGTAGGAAACAGAGAGTGGGACAATACTGGAGAAACCCGACAGGAAAATGCTCTTGCAGAAGCTATGATGGATTCAAAAGAATTCTGCATAAACGATGGGAGACCAACGAGAATGGAAATCCGTGACTGGTGATGCAGACACGGATTTTGACCGGGCATGTGTTACCTAGACGGCGCTATTGGATGTAAAATGGAATATCCTTGGTGATCATTGGAATGACCATCTACCCTGTTCAGTATTGATTTCTAAGTCAAACAAGACCAAGTCTGTGAGAGCAACTAAGCACTTTATATATTCGAGGGAAAACAACCTTATGGGACTACTCAGACAGAGGGCATGCAATGTCACTAGCAAACCTACTTATGTGCAGCCTCCATGGTGGACCACCGGGGTAGAACGGGCATGGGAATCCAAGAGGGCAGCAGTTAAACAATTATAGAAAGTGCGGCGCAAGAAAAGAAAGATATGCTGGAGAAATTCAAGCGCTGTGCAACAGAGACCGAAAGAGCGAAATAGGAACACTTTGTGAATGCGAAGGGGAAGCTTTCTTGCAGAGATTTAGCATAGAAGATCAGAACGATGGGGACATTAGAGATTCAGTTAGATATCTATCTGATACCATTAAAGATACCTACTGTGAGGATATCATACAGCTGTCCGATGTCAAAGATGTATTGAACAAAATAAGCAAGTGACACCTCACCAGGGCCCGATAGGATTAGGTATGCCCACATAATAGATATGAGTGATGGGGAACTTATAGAGATGACTGCTTGCTTCAACCTGATCATCAGGGTGTCATCAGTACTCCAGGTTTGGGTGCACAGTTATTTAACACCACTTTCTAAACCAGGCAAAGATCATTCAAAGCTAAGAGGATTTAGGATTATTACCTTACATAATACTTTTGGCAAGGTGCTGGAGAAGATCGTTGCTTTTAAGCTTCAGGAATAGTTAGAAAAGGAAAGCTTCTCCCGTAAAATTTGGGAGGTTACCGGCCAGGGAAAGATACTTGGTTAAATGTAGTCACTTTTGCCTACGTTTTTTATGAAGGGTTCCAAAACAGACAGGAAACGATGGTGGCAGCAGTCGGTCTCGAGGACGCGTACATCAGTCAGATGTGATATTTTGATGTACGCTCCTATGAAGAAGAGAGTCTGTCCTTGCTTGGTGAACTGGACTGCCGCTGTTATGTATTCTCGTAGACTGGTTCTTCGGTTGGGTACATGGACCTCTGAGCCATGAATCATAGCCCCCCCCCCCCCCCCAGACTACCACAGCGGTCAGCAATTTCATCTGTACTTTTCAATGTGTATATGAGCAAGATTGTATGGGTTGCACCCGTGTGCCGTGATGTTGATCCATCGACTAAACTAAACTATACGAGCAGGATTGCAAGCCTCGAAGCTCCAGGGGCATGGAAGGATACTAACATTTGCAGATGATGTTCTTGCATACAGGCAGGGAAGAGACAGAAATCAAACAGCTCAGGAGCTGTAGGCGACAATGGACAAAGTGATGGCGTGGTGTACAGAGATGAATGCCGTCATTAACCCAGAAAAGGCATCTGTCTTGTGGTGCTCTCTGGAGAATAGGATTGTCAAAGCTGACCTCATCTCATTGTGCCCTAGATGATCACTGTGGTGTAGTTGTTAAAGGAAGAGGACTTGCTACCGGACATCGTGATTCGGTTTATGGGTGTAATTTTCTGGGAGATTCTTGTGGGGCCACGCTGGAGTTTTAGTGTGTGTGCTCTGTGCGACGCCTTTGACAGTTCGCTCTGTGGAAAGAGATCCGACTATCTGGTATAAAACCTGGTGCTATGAAATCATCCCTCTTACCTTTCAACCATATTCAGTATGTCGTGGCCTAGAAATTGTTAAGGCCTAACACTTCCCACTCCGTCGGTAGTATCTGTAATGGGGCCATCTCCACCGTATATATAAATAGAAACACACGGAAACAAAGCTTCAAATGAAAACCATAACAGTATGATAGAATTTACAATAACCGTGTCATTGTTTTGTAACCTGTCAATATTGTTGTTAAGGATGTCAAGAGTGTTAAGCATGTGGCATCACATAGTAGACGAACACCGTGACGTCATACGGACAATTTAAAGATAGCCGCCGCACTTTTGACATGCACCAAAATGTAGCGAAGATATGTTATCCTGTTTATTTGTTTTTATTTTATTGTGAAAGGGTAAAACCTATAGAAATTCATGGGCGAATGAAGATCCAGTTTGGTGATGCATGCCTGTTAATCCCGCAAGTTTATGAATGAAGCATGAAGTTTCAAAACGGCGTGATTTCTGTGAAAGACTGTTCACGTGCGGGTCAGGTACACCGTTGAAGGCCACGTACAGGAAAACCACCGATTGACTGTGAGTGACATCGCCGCACATCCATACACTCCAGGTACAACACACCACATCATTCATGATGTGCTACCGTACCGCAAAGTGTCTGCAAGGTGGGTGCCACGACAGCTTGCTCCAGAATTGAAACAACGACGCATTGATGCTTCTCAAGAACTTTTGGAGTGCTTTGAAGCATAAGGTGATAGTTTCATATCAAGAACCTGGATTCACCACCACGAGCCGGAAACAAGAGAGCGAGCAAGGAATGGTGCCATCCCTTCTAACCGAAACAAAAGTAGTTTCACACGCAGCCATCTGCAGAGAAGATTATGCTGACTCTCTTTTTGGGTTGAATGAGTCGTTATTTTAGAGCACTGCGTGCCAAGAGGGAAAACTGTCACCAGTGTTACGTATACAGATCTCATAAGGAATCATTTCGACCTGCAATCAAATCCAAACGGCGTGGACTTCTGAGTAAAGGTGTCTTGTTGCAACATGACAATTCTTAAACCCATACTACACGTGCAGCGGTTGAAATCATCGAAGACCTCCACTTTCAGTGAGTACCACATCCTCGTATTTGTCAGACCTAGCCCCAAGTGAGTTCTATCTGTTTGGACACCTCAAAGAGTCATTGGGATGGAAGACATTTCAGTCCGATGAAGAGGTACAACAGGTGGTGCATGAGTGGTTACACATGCAACCAAGAGAATTCTTTTTCTGTACAGGAATCCAAGCACTTCATCGGCGCTAGAGTACTTGCATTAAACGCAGTGGTGACAATAACGGAAAATGATACATTTATTCTTTACTTTTTTAGAATATATTCACCAAAGATAAATTAAGGTTTTCATTTGAAGCCCTTCGTAGGTAGGCAAACAAACATAGAGATAGTTAGGTAGGCTGACGTGCATAGTTAATACTGAGGGGGTGGGGGGAGGGGTGGTGGAGATCGTCTCCTTCTTCGTTCACCTTCAGACGTCGTATACATAAATGCAAGGAAAGCAGCAATGAACATACGCTTATTGATATCCCCGTAGAAGTTGTCCTCAAATGGAGCAGGTGTAGGTTTAAATACTTTTCTGTAAAGAAAACTATCCAGACACAATCAATCGACAATAACGTAATGAACCGAGCAAAAACAATCATTGGAATTACACACTACAATATAGCGTAACATCGCAAGCAATGGCAGGGTCTTAACAATCACACACAAGAGTAGATGCATTGATGTCGAACTCAGTGTGTGTATACAAATGAAGAAAAACTCGAAAAATATATTATTAAAGGTAAAATTATGGACAAATTGTCTTGATCGTTACGCGTCAGTGAACTTCTATGATGACTGAAGCATGACATTCCAATTCTATAAATGCAATGACGATATTCGTATCTACGTATTGATCCCCACCCCCATGCCCATTTGTTCAGCGGAAACACATCTTGCATTTAACTACTAGCCCATAACATGCCTTAAGACACGTGTTGGCCTTTTATTGCAAGTTCGCTTTATCAGATTCAATTTACGTACATTCAATTTATTCACAAAGAACTTGTGGTTTGATATCGTTCTCTACACACCTACCTTTTCAGCCCTAGAAACTTAATGACCTAAAGCAAAATTATGGTTTGCAATTGACGTCATTAAATTGCAAAGGAATAACTTTCACAGTTCAGTATTAAGATTTGCACTGACATACGAAATATTGGTGTGTTAATGAGAGTACGTTGCTTAGGACTTTTTGCGCTGAATAGATAGCTGGGTAGCGCTTTTTTTTTTATTCAACAGCACGTGCCACTCATGTTTCCCCATCTCACACCATAACCAGAGTCGTATATCCATTCTATGTTCTTGTCTCGACCATGCCATGGGGTCAAGGCATCCATATATTTACTTCTCTGCCTTCCCTGTGTTCTTTCCCCCTCATTCTTGCCAGTTGTCACCAAGTTCTCTAGTGTATTTCTTTTGATAACGTCCCAAAACATTATGACTGTCTACGTCTAATTTCTGTAGTAAGTTTATGGTTTTCATTTGTCTTTTGTACTACTTGCTCATTGGTTTTTCTGTCTGTCCATGGTGTTCTTTTTATTTTCCCCAGAGACCACATTTCCACTGCTTTTTATTGCCAGTAAAAGAAGAATGTGGTATGTATAAGAATCACCAACATCATTCAGTGCCTTGCCGTCTGGCGCGGGCGATCATGCCTCTCCACAAATTGCCATCTCCGACGTCATGGATCAATTCGTGTGTTGACTATCTACCGTGCCATGACACAAGACTGCCAAGAATCGTCTCACACTGTCTTTCTCCCTCTATCTCTATCTTTCCGTAAATCTGTCCAGTTGTCACAACATATTCCAGTTTTTGTCTTCTCATAACGTGGCCAAAAAACGATGTCTGCATCTTTCTGATGTTTGTGATAAGGTGTCTTTGCAACTCAGCTCCCCTTAAAACATCATGCTTTCTCATTTTGGCTGTCCAATTAATTTTCAGCATTCTTCTATAAAACTACATCTCCAAGACTTAATTATCAGAATGTTGGCCAATAATGTACGGTAGAAGACATTCTTCCCCATGTAGCAGGCCCGTTATAGAACGTGGCTTGAATCTCGACACATCGAGAAGTTTCTCGATCTTTTACCCATTCTCCCGCCTCCTGCATCCGCATGCCCAATGTATTTCCATTGCCCTCTGTCCATCTTCGGGCTGGTCGACCATTGTCTCTTCTTCCAAGAAACATGCTTTTCCGTCACTGTTCTCACGATACCAATGGGCCAAACGTTCAAAGCGTTTTAGTCCAGAGTCATGGCGGCCTCTATGTCGGAACTCAGGAAGCTGGTTACGGCAGGGGAAGACTGATCACCTATTTCTACGTGCACTCAGGCCTAGAAAAATGTGATGGCCCTGAAACTTCACATACCCACAGCAGCTTCCCGCTACGGCCTTTCCTCCCTCTTTTAGTTAAGAAGCCCCAGTAGTTGTTGCCTGAACGCCACCTCCAGACTATCGTCTCAATCCGTCCAGGATCATTCTCTTGGTCTGCCTCTGCCTCTGTTCCCACTGTTCATCTCAGTTGTCACGATGTTCTCCAATGTCTCTCTTCTCATCACATACCAAAAAAAAAAAAATGATGCTTGTCTCTTTTGAATAGTTTATATAATGTTCTAATTGCATTATCCTCTTTCAGGTAATCGCAACATTCGTCTAAGGAACCAAACTCCGCTATTTCCGAGCTCTTCCTAATTTTTCTTTCACGTTCCATGATACACTGTCATACATGTTCTATTAAAGCTGGGAGTAAGACAGGGATGTGTTTTGTCACCAGATCTCTTCTCCCTTTATAGCGAAGTAATAATGAGAGAGATCAAAGAAAAGCCAGGAATAATATTCGGAGGTTATAATATAAATAATATACGCTATGCAGATGACACATTATTGGTGGCGGATAATGCACAAGATCTACAACAACTGTTGCGCATTGTAGAAATAGAAAGTGCAAAGAAAGGACTCTCCTTGAATATCAAGAAAACAGTAACAATGGTGATATCAAAGACACGGGTATCACGCATATGTGAAATAGAGATAGAAGGGAAAAATCTTCACGAAGTGGATAGTTTTAAATATCTAGGAACATTTATAACATCAGATGGAAGATACATAACAGAGATTAAGAGCAGATTAGAGCAGGCAAAGGCTGCGTTTCAGAAAATGATAAATATCTTATGCAATAAATCAATATCATTGAATGTAAGAAGAGAGTGCTTAGGTGCTGTATAGAACTTGTTTTGCTCTGTGGCTGTGAATTGTGGAATGTCTATGAACAAATTAGGAAGAGATTGGAAGCAACAGAAATGTGGTTCCTGAGACAAATGTTGCGAATTCCTTGGACTGCCAAAGTAACTAACAACGAATGCCTGAAAGAGGACAATGAAACTAGAACATTATATACAGCAATAAGAAAGAGGCAAACAACTGTTTTTGGTCATGTGATGAGAAGAGAGGCATTGGAGAACATCGTGACAAACGGGAAGATCGAGGGGAAGAGGCGCAAAGGCAGACGAAGGGAAATTATGCTGGATGGACTGCGACGGTGGCATGGATGAATATCAACGGTAGAGCTGATTCAGAAGACCAAAGACCGAGATATGTGGGGAGTTATGAACGCCTACACCAGTCGGATTGGCACTTGATGATGATGATAACATGCTCTATAGATCATTTCAATACTCTCTTTCTTATATTCAATGATAGTTGTATATTGCATAAAGCACTCTTTATTTTCTTAAATACAGCCTTTTCTTTACCT
>OY992876.1:115816820-116064320 GCA_963921405.1 Cepaea hortensis
TGCTGAATGCAATATACGATACTGGAGATATACCTCCTGAATTATGTAATTCTATATTTATTGCAATCCCGAAGAAATAAGGAGCCTTGGAGTGTGATCATCATCGAACAATTAGTATAATGAGCCACATCACGAAGATTTTGCTGAGAATTATCATGAAAAGAAAATACAACCCGAAATAGGAGACGAACAATGTGGATTTGTAGAAGGCAAGGGTACAGTAAATGTTGTGTATATACTGAGAACAATAATTGAACGTTATATAGAAGTAAACAAAGATCTATATCTTTGCTTTATTGACTACACAAAGGCTTTCGATAAAGTGAGACATGTCGACATGATAAGGATGCTTGATCTACAAATTGATGGAAAAGTCCTTAGACTTGTAAAAAATACATATATTGGAAACAACAAGCTGCCATCAGAATTGGGAACGAAGTAAGCCAATATCAGCCTATTAAACGAGGTGTGAGACAGAGATGTGTAATGTCTACAGATATATTTTCCCTGTACAGTGAAAATATTTTCAGAAATATAGAAGACTAGCTGACCCTGCCCGGCTTCGCCCAGTCCCTGGTGGGAAGCATCTCATTTAATTCATATAAGTAGTCATATAAGTTCCCGTTCCCGTTACCGACTATCTGTCTGTCTGTCTGTCTGTCTGTCTCTCTGACCCGGCCCGACATCGCCCAGCTCCTGGTGTGAAGCATCTCATTTAATTTATATAAGTAGTCATATAAGTTCCTGTTCCCGACTGTCTATCTGTCTGTCTGTCTGTCTATCTGTCTGCCTGACCCTGTCCGGCTTCATTAAATTCATACAAAAAAAAAAAATGTAACTTAAAAGAACGTTCTACCACACACCATCCATTATTTTTAATGAAAACTCTTTCTAATCACCTGCATGACTACAGTAACTTCTTAAGCAAAAAAAGATGAGTTACAATGTTATGCATTGTGCATCATTTTTATGAAAACTTTGAAAATGCCTTACAGATTGTATCATTATTTATTATAACTCATATGCCGGTATATAACTATGGACAAAGAGTTTATAAATCTTTGAAAACGATGCCACAATATGACTATAAGTTATACAGAAAAGTTATGCCCCTTGAAATAACTTTTACAGAGTTAGGTCCCCTGAGATATATGAAATTATGATGAAAAATGAAAAATGAAATAATACTGAGTAAGCAGGCGATTTCACACTAACAAAATATCACAGTTGTCAGCGCTGGATTGAAAGGAAGGCGTGTAGAAAATTTCATCTCAATCGGATGGGCCGTTCGCGAACAAATAAAGGCCATACATACATACAGACATACAGACAGAGATACGCACATCCTAATTTATATATAAGATATGGAAGGAATCAACAATGGGGGACGATGCATCAATAACATTAGATATGCAGATGATACAGTCTTGATTGCAGACAACGAACGGGCCCTGCAACATTTAGTAGATGCGGTTGTTACACACAGTGAACAGCTAGGGTTAGAACTGAATAGTAAGAAGACACAGATTATGGTCGTCATTAGGAAGAAGGAAATACCACAATGTGATATGCGAGTAAATGGGCATATTCTTAAGCAAGTGAATCGATACAGTTATCTCGGAACAGACATTACATCTGATCGGAGATGCCTCGAAGAGATTAGAACAAGAATTGCCATTGCAAAGGTGCCTTTTGCAAGATGGAAAACATATGACCGATAAAAAGATATTAATTGAAACGAGAAAAAGAGTGTTGAAGTGCTACATAGAACCTATACTTTTGTATGCATGTGAAACATGGACAATGAACAGCCAAGCTGAAAAACATCTGATGGGTGTGGACATGTATTTTTTGATGAAAATGCAAAGAATACCATGGACAGACAGAAAAACCAATGAACAAGTCTTTCCAAGAAAGAAATGAAGATCGTAAACTGATTAAAGTCATTAGACGTAGACAGTCAAAATATTTTGGACATGTTATGAGAAGAAATGACTTGGAGAACTTGGTGACAACTGGCGAGTTCGAAGGGAAGAGACCAAGGGGAAGACCGAGAAGTAAATACCTGGATGTCTTGGCCGCATGGCACGGTCGAGACAGGAACACGGAGTTGATCCACGACTCTGGTGATCGAGTGAGATGTCAGAACATGACCGCCCACGTTTATGGGCATGGCACATGATGGATGGATGGCCGTTCCAAGTTTTGTATTCATCTTGTGTGGAGGTAATGCAACATAAAAGGTGAATACACAATTGGACAGGCAATATTTTTAAAACCTCCACAGTCATTAATAATACACGCTTTCAAAGGTCATTAACTGATTAAGTGCCATGGATGATTAATCGTCCTAAGCAACTTCCCATATTTGCCATGGGATCACAAATCGCCGAAATGTTGTCGTTGCTAAATGTTGTCTCAATTAAAATATCAGTACAGTAGTTTTCCTCAAGCAATCCCCTTTACTTTGATATACAGTACAACATGTCGCCTACCATATTAACAACTGTTATATTATAATAACTGTACCATACACCCACTTCCCATATTTGGTCCAAACCTACTCTTTGTTTGGCACTGAATCTGTTGTGTGCACATTCACACATTCCCCAACCCACATACATCAACACATCCTCTACCCACAACTCCCCCACCCAACAACACACACATCCCTCACCCACACACCCATCCCCCAACCATACATAGATCCACAACCACACACATCTCCCCACCAACACACACATCTCCAGACCCACACACACATACCTGCCCACACACATCCCCACACCCACAGACAGACAGACAGACAGACAGACAGACAGACAGGCAGGCAGGCAGGCAGGCAGGCAGGCAGGCAGACAGACAGACAGACGGACAGACAGACAGACGGACAGACAGACAGACAGACAGACAGACAGACAGACAGACAGACAGACAGACAGACAGACAGACAGACAGACAGACAGATAGATAGATAGATAGATAGATAGATAGATAGATAGATAGATAGATAGATAGATAGATAGATAGATAGATAGATAGATAGATAGATAGATAGAACAAACTTTATTTTCAAAGGGTTAAGAATTGGGCACGCAGGCCCGTCTAACATTCTGCCCTTCTATCACTCTCTTTCATACATTATTTCAATCACACATCATTCAAGGCTAACAAAGAACAGCAACAATATAAAAGATATGCATTATAAAGGCATGATCAAAATGCAAACATCAAAACTACACGACACAGTAATATTAAATATGGTCTGACACTTGTTATTAGCCATGTGGAATATACTGGCCTACAAAAAGGGAATTGGCTGTTATACTAGGGTTTTGTTGTTGTTATTATTATTATAGATAGATAGATAGATAGATAGATAGATAGATAGATAGATAGATAGATAGATAGGTAGATAGATAGATAGATAGATAGATAGATAGATAGATAGATAGATAGTTAGGTTGGTAGGTATGTAGGTTGGTAGGTAGGTAGGTAGGTAGGTAGATAGATAGATAGATAGATAGATAGATAGATAGATAGACAGATAGATAGATAGATAGACAGATAGATAGATAGATAGATAGATAGATAGATAGATAGATAGATAGATAGATAGATAGATAGATAGATGCAAGGATGCATGGATGCATGGATGCATGGATGAATTGATGGATGGTTAGGAATGTAAGTAGGAATGTAGGTAGGTACATAAGTAGATAGCTATGCGAGTTGTTAAATATTAAGACAACTAGGTAGGTATGCATGTAGGTATGAACACCATAGGACAGACAAGCAAATAAGCCGGTTGGTGGGTATTACCATTGGGTTGAAATGAAAATCTTAAGCGT
Source organism: Cepaea hortensis (assembly GCA_963921405.1). Lineage (NCBI taxonomy): Eukaryota > Metazoa > Mollusca > Gastropoda > Stylommatophora > Helicidae > Cepaea > Cepaea hortensis. The sequence goes on from OY992876.1 coordinate 115,820,672, forward strand.
GTGATAGACATTACAAAAATCACACCATTGTCTTGTAACCTGTCAATATTGATGTTAATCATGTCAGGGCAAACACTGTGATAGCATAAAGACAGTTTAAAGATGGCCGCCCAACTTGTTCCATTCACCAAAGAGGAACAGCGTTCTGTTATCCATTATTACAGTGGTTCTCAACCTTTTTTGGCCCATGCAACCCTTCACCATATGTTGAGAATGTCAATCCTTCCCTTTCGTATTTCCTCCGTATAAATTCCCCCCTCCCTTTCCCATGCTGCCCGTACTTAGTATACGTAAAAATGGAAGCTAACTTTAATAACACATACTTAAACAAGTTTAGACGTCTACATAAAACGTGATGTGTGGGTCTACTTACGTTATAAGGCGAATATCAGAAGGGCGAGGAGTACAGAACCGTAAAGTATGGAGGGAAAAACAATATCAAGTAATCCGTTTTTGTATTAAAGCGATCTTGAAATAATCTTCATTCCCCCCACCTCCGGGAAACCCTAAAATTCCTCCCTAGGGTGGAATTCCCCACCGGTTGAGAACCACTGCACTATTAGGTCAGTGAAGGGGTGAAACCTATAGAAATTCATCGGCGAATCAATCTGGGCAATTATTCACGGACACATGTCAGATAGCTGGTGGGTTGATTTGTTGGTTGGTTGGCTATTTGTCTCGTTTGTTCCTGCATTAGTTAGCTAGTTAGTTAATTAGTTAGTTAGTTTAGTTAGTTACCATATCATCATCATCGCACAAGGAACTGTAAATCACAAAGAGAACTGGTTACTCGCATCAGAAGAAGACAGTCCACATTTTGGGGGGCATGTTGTGAGAAGGGGAAAGCTGTGGCATGTCGTAACAACAAGAAGACTGGAGGGGAAGAGAGGCAGGGGGAGACAGAGAGAAAATGCCGAATAGTTTGAGATCATGGCAATGAGGAAAGTCGGTATCAGAAATGATTGGAAGCATGAGAGACAGAAGAATGTGAACAGACATGATCGCCAACGCCACACAGCAGGGACTATAAGTAGAAAAAAACTTGTTTATTGGAAATCGTGTATGTACAACCTGTTGCCATCTGTTGTAGATTGGGGCACACTTAAAGTGTTTAAACAATCGGGGTCTCTGGCATCGCATTATAACTTTCAGCTTTTATATTGCCTAATGTGTCCTCTATCTTCTACTCAGCTATAGAAAAAAAAAATACATAATCTGTTCAGTGCAAAGTTTGTGTTATGCCTTTTGTCTTGGACATCCGCACTCATACAATATATTCAGTACATTATAGGGTGTGGCAGGCCATGGCGTCCATGCCACTTCCCCTTCAAGAGAAACTTTATTTCTAGAAGTGTAGCCAATAAATGTAAATTAAACATTACAATTTTAACTACAGGGAAAGTGATGTAAGCTCGTTAATATTTCTACAATACGTTACAAGCAGAAGTGCAGCATTCTATCAATTTTACTTATATTCAAAGAATTTTATCTAGATTCTGATCGCAAATTTTAACAAATCAAAGTATTTAAAACTATAAAATGCTGCTTTCAAAATGAAATATTTAGGCACTATAGAACCAAACATCTATAAAAGAGAAGGTTGCCTCCCTTTGAGTAAATCACATCGTTGTTAGTATGCTTGCCTTCAAAGACAGCGGTCTGGTTTATCTGTTGCCGACCTTGCCTAATTAAAATAAGTACCAACATTTAATTAGAATAATCTGGAAATTATATCTGTTGCCGACCCTGCCTAATTAAAATAAGTACCAAAATTTATTTAGAATAATCTGGAAATTATGTGGGAGTTGAGAGAGTTGATCCCTAAAGGATAGGCTTCTATCAAAGATGATTCCCACGTACTGCAGTCTGCTTTCTCTATTCATATTTCTACCATTTATCGAGAGGCTTGGGAGAGCTTTAACAATCCTATTGTCCAGTGAGCAACACAAGACCTTTGGGGGTCTGAGTTGGAACTTAATAATGTATATTAGTTAGTTAGTTAGTCTTTCCTTTTGAGCTCAAGGCAGCGCATAGGGCAGAAGTCATGGCTTGCCATGCCTGGCGGTTCGCTGCTACCTGTTATAGAACTTGGATGTTTACTTGGCTGTTGAATGAGCCTTCTCTGATGATGGTTCTACGCAGGGCCTCTAATGTATATGCCGCGGTTGGTTCTTTTGTTACAAAGGAACAACGGGACTAGCTTAAGGAGCTGGAGGAGATCCCAGGCAGTAGGCTGCTCATTTGTGGTGACTTTAATGTAGGAAACAGAGAGTGGGACAATACTGGAGAAACCAGACAGGAAAAGGCTCTTGCAGAAACCATGGTGGATTCAAAAGAAGTCTGCATAAACGATGGGAGGACAACGAGAATGGGAATGAGGTCTGGTGATGCAGACACGGATTTTGATCGGCCATGTGTTACCTAGACGGCGCTATTGGATATAAAATGAACTGTCCTTGGTGATCATGGGAATGACCATCTACCCTGTTCAGTATTGATTTGTAAGTCAAACAAGACCAAGTCTGCAAGAGCAACTAAGCACTTCATCCATTCGAGAGAAAACACCCTTATGAGACTACTCAGACAGAGGGCATGCAGTGTCACTAGCAAACCTACTTATGTGCAGCCTCCATGGTGGACCACCGGGGTAGAACGGGCATGGAAATCCAAGAGAGCAGCAGTTAAACAATTATAGAAAGTGCGGCGCAAGAAAAGAAAGATATGCTGGAGAAATTCAAGCGCTGTGCAACAGAGACCGAAAGAGCGAAATAGGAACACTTTGTGAATGCGACTGGAGGAGATAAAACAAGGGAAATTCCTGGAAATTGCACAAACAGATGCAAAGGAAAGATCGTCATGCAACAGTGGTTACAATATACAGAGATAGCGGTTCGCGTTTGACAACGGACAAAGAGAAAAGGGAAGCTTTCTTGCAGAGATGTAGCATAGAAGATCAGAACGATTGGGACATCAGAGATTCAGTTAGATATCTATCTGGTACCATTAAAGATCCTTACAGTGAGGATATCATACAGCTGTCCGATGTCAAAGATGTATTGAAAAATATAAGCAAGTGACACCTCACCAGGGCCCGATGGGGTTAGGTATGCCCACATGATAGATATGAGTGATGGAGAACTTATAGAGATGACTGCTTGCTTCAACCTGATCATCAGGGTGTCATCAGTACCCCAGGTTTGGGTGCACAGCTATTTAACACCACTTTCTAAACCAGGCAAAGATCATTCAAAGCTAAAAGGATTTAGGATTATTACCTTACATAATACTTTTGGCAAGGTGCTGGAGAAGATCGTTGCTTTTAAGCTTCAGGAATAGTTAGAAAAGGAAAGCTTCTCCCGTAAAATTTGGGAGGTTACCGGCCAGGGAAAGATACTTGGTTAAATGCAGTCACTTTTGCCTACGTTTTTTATGAAGGGTTCCAAAACAGACAGGAAACGATGGTGGCAGCAGTCGGTCTCGAAGACGCGTACAACAGTCAGATGTGATATGTTGATGTACGCTCTTGTGAAGAAGAGAGTCTGTCCTTGGTTGGTGAACTGGGCTGCCGCTGTTATGTATTCTCGTAGAGTGGTTCTTCGGTTGGGTACATGGAGCTCTGAGCCATGAATCATAGCCCCCCTCCCCCCCCCCCCCCCCCCACCAGACTACCACAGGGGTCAGCAATTTCACCTGTACTTTTCAATGTGTATATGGGCAAGAATGTATGGGTTGCACCCGTGTGCCGTGATGTTGATCCATCGACTAAACTAAACTAAACTAAACTATACGAGCAAGATTGTATGGGTTGCACCTGTGTGCCGTGATGTTGATCCATCGACTAAACTAAACTAAACTAAACTATACGAGCAAGATTGTATGGGTTGCACCCGTGTGCCGTGATGTTGATCCATCTACTAAACTAAACTAAACTATACGAGCTGGATTGCAAGCCTCGAAGCTCCAGGGGCTGGAAGGATACTAACATTTGCAGATGATGTTCTTGCATACAGACAGGGAAGAGACAGAAATCAAACAGCTCAGGAGCTGCAGGCGACAATGGACAAAGTGATGGCGTGGTGTGCAGAGATGGATGCCGTCATTAACCCAGAAAATGCATCTGTCTTGTGGTGCTCTCTGGAGAATAGGATTGTCAAAGCTGACCTCATCTCATTGTGGACCTAGATGATCACTGTGGTGTAGTTGTTAAACCACCTGTCTCGCGTTCCGAAGGAAGAGGGCTTGCTACCGGACATCGTGATTCGGTTTATGGGTGTAATTTTCTGGGAGATTCTCGTGGGGCGTCGCTGGAGTTATAGAGTGTGTGCTCCGTGCGACGCTTTTGACAGTTCGCTCTGTGGAAAGAGATCCAGTTATCTGGGATAAAACCTGGTGCTATGAAATCATCCCTCTTACCTTTCAACCATATTCAGTATGTCGTGGCCTAGAAATTGTGAAGGCCTAACACTTCCCACTACGTCGATAGTATCTGCTATGGGACCATCTCCACCGTATATATAAATAGAAACACACGGAAACGATGGAGCTTCAAATGAAAACCTTAACAGTAATTTAGAATTTACAATAACCGTGTCATTGTTTTGTAACCTGTCAATATTGTTGTTAAGGGTGTCAAGAGTGTTAAGCATGTGGCATCACAGAGTAGACGAACACGGTGACGTCATAAGGACAATTTAAAGATAGCCGCCCCACTTTTGACATGCACAAAAATGTACAGAGATATGTTATTCTGTTGTATTGTTGTTGTTTTTTTTTATTAGTGAAGGGGTAAAACCTATAGAAATTCATCGGCGAATGAAGATCCAGTTTGGTGATGCATGCCTGTTAGTCCAACAAGTGTATGAATGAAGCATGAAGTTTCAAAACGGCGTGATTTCTGTCAAAGACTGTTCACGACCGGGTCAGGCACACCGTTTAGTGAGCCCAGAGTCGATTGCAGCCGTCGAAGGCCTGGTACAGGAAAACCACCGACTGACTGTGAGTGACATTGCCGCACATCCTGACGTCACTCCAGGTTCAGCACACCACAGCATTCATGATGTGCTACCGTACCGCAAAGTGTCTGAAAGGTGAGTGCCACGACAGCTTGCTCCAGAATTAAAATAACGACTCATTGATGTTTGTCAAGAACTTTTGTGGTGCTTTGAAGCAGAAGGTGATAGTTTCTTATCAAGAATTGTTACTGGAGATGAAACCTGGATTCACCACCACGAGCCGGAAACAAGAGAGCGAACAAGAAATGGCGCCTTCCCTTCTAACCGAAGCCAAGGAAGATTCGCACGCAGCCAAATGCAGGGAAGGTTATGCTGACTCTTTGTTTTTTTTTTTTTTTTTTTTTTTGGGTGGGGGGGGGGGGGGGAATGAACGAGGTGCTATTTTAGAGCACTACATGCCAAGAGGGAAAAACTGTCATAAGTGATACGTATACAGATCTTCTCAGTAATCATCTTGGATCCGCAATCAAATCCAAACGACGTGGACTTCTGAGTAAAGGTGCCCTTTTTGCAACATGACAATGCTCGACCCTATACTGCCCGTGCAACGGTTGAAACCACCGAAGACCTCCACTTTCAGTTAGTACCACATCCCCGTATTCGTCAGACCTAGCCCCACTTTATTGGCGCTGGAGTACTTGCAATGAACGCAGTGGTGACAACATCGAAAAATGATACATTTGTTCTTTACTTTTATAGAATATATTCACCAAAAATAAATTAAGGTTTTCATTTGAAGCCCTTCGTAGTTAGGCAGACAAGCATAGAGATAGTTAGGTAGGCTGAAGTGCATAGTTAATATTGAGGTGGGTGGGGTGGGGAAATCGTCTCCTTTATCGTTCACCTTCAGACGTCATATACATAAATGCAAAGAAAACAGCAGTGAACATGCGCTTATTGATATCCAAATAGAGTTTGTCCTCAAATGAAGCTGGTGTAGGTTTAAATACTTTTCTGTAAAGAAAACTATCCAGACACAATCAATCGACAATAACGTAATGAACCAAACAGAACCAATCATTGGAATCTGTCAAAGACTTGGGAGATAGCGCTACGCTAATAAGAGCTGAAATAGAGCGTACGAATAGGGCAAGTGACGTAATAGGATAGGAGACCAGACAGGAGAGACACTATCGCTATAAATAGCGATAACGGGACACCCTTGTGTCAACAAGAAGGGCAACAAGTGCAGATGAGCGGAGTTGCCCAACAGACTGTGAAACCGAGTGCACGAATAAGGACCGAGTAACTCTGGTCAGCACAGCCCAGGGCCCAGCACGTAAACCAACCAATGCACGCTGAGCGAATTGCTGGTGGCTGAACACACCACGCTCAGCGAGGACAGACGGACATCAAACGGCGTAGAGATCAGACGTGTATCCGATAGGGATACTTTGTGGTGTTATTAAAGGACAGTATTATAGTTATAATAGTCTAGCTTAGCTTCAATAGTTATCATGTTTGTATCATCTCCTCATTCCATCTTATCGTCATCACATTCTATGTTTATTACCGTTATGGTATGCCGCTCATGGAGCTATTGTTGATCAGCTCCGAATAAACATGTATCCTTTTACAAATGATACGAGTTGTCAATTCGTGTAGTGTAAAAGAAGGGAATCCTTGTACGCCTGTCGCAAGTGAGTTGCTGACAGAATTACACACTACAATATAGCGTATCATCGCAAGCAATCACAAATCACACACAAGAGCAAATGCATTGATGTCGAACTCAGTGTGTGTAGAAAACTGAAGAAAAACTTGTAAAATATATTATTAAAGGTAAAATGATGGACAAATTGTCCTGATCGTTACGCGTCAGTGAACTTCTATGATGACTGAAGCCTGACATTCCAATTCTATAAATGCAATGACGATATTCGTATCTACGTATTGATTCCCCCATGCCCCTTTGTTCAGCGGAAACACATCTAGCATTGTAATCACTAGCCCATAACATGCATTAAGACACGGGTTGGCATTTTATTGCAAGTTCGCTTTATCAGATTCAATTTACGTACATTCAATTTATTCACAAAGAACTTATGGTTTGATATCGTTCTCTACACACCTACGCTTTCAGCCCTAGAAACTTAATGGCCTAAAGCAAAATTATGTTTGCAATTGACGTCATTAAATTGCAAAGGAATAACTTTCACAGTTAAGTATTAAGATTTGCATTGGCATGCGAAATATTGGTGCGTTAATGGGAATACGATGTTTAGGACCCTTTTTGCGCTGAATAGATAGCTGGGTAGTGCTTTTTTTTAAAATTCAACATCATATGCCATGCCGATAAGCACGGGCATTCATGTTTCGCCATCTCACACCAATATCTGAGTCGTGTATCAATACTGTGTTCTTGTCTCGACCATGCCATGTGGTCAAGGCATCCAGATATTTGCTTCTCTGCCTTCCCCTTGTTCTTTTCCCCTCATTCTTGCCAGATGTCACCAAGTTATCTAGTTTATTTCTTCTGATAATGTCCCAAAAAATGATGACTGTCTACGTCTAATTTCTCTAATCAGTTTATCGTTTTCATTTGTTTTTTGTACGACTTGCTCATTTTTTTTTTGGGTCTGTCCGTGGTATTCTTTGCATTTCCCCCAGATACCACATTTCCACTGTTTTTTATTGCCAGTAATGAAAGAAGTATGTGATATTCATCAGAATCATCACCTTCATCCAGCCTTGCCGGCTGGCATGGACAATCATGCTTCTCCAGAAATTGCGATCTCCGAAGTCATGGATCAATTCGTTTGTTGACTCCCTTCCGTGCCATTACACAAGACTGTCAAGAATCGTTTCACACTGTCTTCCTCTATCTCTGTTTCCGCAAATCTGTCCGGTTGCCACAACATGTTCCAGTTTTTGTCTTCTCATAATGTGGCCAAAAAACGATGACTGCCTCTTTCTGATGTTTGTGATAAGATGTCTTTGCGACTCAGCTTCCCTTAAAACATCATACTTGCTCATTTTGGCTGTCCAATTAATTTTCAGCATTCTTCTATAAAACCACATCTCCAAGACTTAATCATCAGAATGTTGGACAATAATCTACGGCAGAAGACATTCTGCTCCATGTAGCAGGCCCGTTATAGAACATCGTTTCAATCTCGACACACCGAGAAGTTTCTCGATCTTTTGCCCATTCTCCCGCCTCGTGCATCCTTATGCCCAAGGTATTTCCAATGCCCTCTGTCCATCTCATCGATCGCTGTCTTTTCTTCAAGGCAACATGCTTTCCGTCACTGTTCTCAAGATACCAACGGGCCAAACTTTCAAAGTGTTTTAGTCCTGAGTCATGGCGGACTTTATGTCGAAGCCTAAGAAGCTGGTTACGGGAGGGAAACACTGATCACCAATTCCTACGTGCACTCCGACCTACAAAAATGTGATGGCCCTAACACTTCACATACCCACAGCAGCTTCCCGCTACAACCTTCCCCCACCCCCTTCTTTTAGTTAAGGAAACCCCGGTAGTTGTTGGGTGGACGCCACCTCCATGCCATCGTCTCAATCCTTCCAGGATCATTCGCTTGGTCTGCCTCTGCCTCTTTTCCCACTGTTCATCTCAGTTGTCACGAAGTCCTCCAATGTGTTCTTCTCATCACATACCAAAAAAAAAAAAAAAATTATGTTTGTCTTGTTTGAACAGTTTTAAATAATGTTCTAATTTCATTATCCTCTTTCGGGTAATCGCAACATTCGTCTAAGGAACCAAACTCCGCTACTTCCGAGTTCTTCCTAATTTTTTCATTCACCTTCCATGATTCACTGTCATTCATGTTCTATTAAAACTGGAAGTAAGACAGGGATGTGTTTTGCCACCAGATATCTTCTCCCTTTATAGCGAAGTAACAATGAGAAAGATCAAAGAAAAGCCAGGAAAAATATTCGGAGGTTATAATATCAATAATATACGCTATACAGATGACACAGTATTGATGGCGGATAATGCATAAGATCTACAACAACTGTTGCGCATTGTAGTAATAGACAGTGCAAAGAAAGGACTCTCCTTGAATATCAAGAAAACAGTAACAATGGTTATATCAAATAAACGGGCAACACGCATATGTGAAATAGAGATAGAAGAGGAAAGTCTTCACCAAGTGGGTAGTTTTAAATATCTATGGACATTTATAACGTCAGATGGAAGATGCACAACAGAGATTAAGAGCAGAATAGGGCAAGCAAAGGCTGCCTTTCAGAAAATGATAAATATCTTATGCAATAAGTCAATATCATTGAATGTAAGAAGAGAGTGCTAAAGTGCTATATAGAACCTGGTTTGCTGTATGGCTGTGAATCTTGGAATGTAAATGAGAAAATTAGGAAGAGGTTGGAAGCAACAAAGATGTGGTTCCAGAGACTAATGTTGCGAATTCATTGGACTGCCAAAGTAACCGACAACGAATGCCTGAAAGAGGTTAATGAAACTAAAACATTATATACAACAATAAGAAAGAGGCAAACAACTGTTTTTGGTCATGTGATGAGAAGAGAGGCATTGTAGAACATCGTGACAACTGGGAAGCTCGAGGGGAAGAGAGGCCAAGGCAGACCAAGAGAAATGATGCTGGATGGATTGCGACGGTGGCATGGATGAATATCAACGGTAGAGCTGATTCAGAAAACCAAAGACCGAGATATGTGGGGAGTCATGAACGCCTATGCCGGTCGGAATGGCACTTGATGATGATGATAACATGTTCTATAGATCATTTCAATACTCTCTTTCTTATATTCAATGATAGTGGTATATTGCATAAAGCACTCTTTATTTTCTGAAATACAGCCTTTGCTTGATCTCTTCTACTCTTAATCTATGTCGTGCATGTTCCTTCTGATGTTATAATTGCCCCTAGATATTTAAATTTATCAACTTAGCTAAGCATTTTCCCCTCTATCGTTTTCTCACATTTTGGTGTCACTTTTTAAAAATATAACCATTGCTTTTGTTTTCCTGATATTCAGGGAAAGTCGTCTTCTACACTCTCTGTTACAGTAATGTCTAACATTTGTTGTAAATCTTTAGCACTTTCTGCCATCAACACTGTGTCATTTGCAAAGCCTAGATAGTTTACAATATATCCTCCAACGCGTATTCCTGATCTCTCTTTACAGATAAAGAAATTGTTGCCTCGACCAAAGCCAGGTAAACGGAATGCATTCTAGTAAACAATACAAACAGACGGACACTTTGCATATTGCCATTCCGTGAAGTACCCGTTTAGCCCCTTTATCAGTTTTACGTGAAGCCATGGGTGCAGGTGGTGGATGAAAATGAAGAGCAGCCAATAGATAGTTGTAGGTTATGATCTTCAGCTTCACGACGGTAGGCAGAGGATCTCTATTTTGGGAGACAATGGCTACGGTCATCGACCAGTATGGTCACTGCTAGGAAGGAAAGCAATGGCAAACTACCTTCTTTACACATGCTAAGAATATCATGTACTGCAGTCTTATCGATAATCAGAGAAACGGCGTAAATGGGTGTTCTACTGGAGCAGACTCGCCCGGTAGGGGTAGTCATGTGCACCAGATGACTCCAGACCATCTGCAGGCGACTGAGTGCAAAAGAGAATCAACATTGAAAGTAGGAACTTGGAATGTAAGAGCTATGAATGGGAATGGAAAATTTGATAACATTAAGAATGAAATGAAAAGATTAAATATTAACCTGTTAGGTATATTTTAGACCAGATGGACAGAAATGGGCATTATAACATCTGAGGAATATAGAATAATCTATTCTGGTGGGGAGAAACAACAGCGAAGAGTAGCAATTATAATGGATTCAGAGAGATCAAAATCGATCAAAGGATATTGGACTATATCAGATAGAGTGTTACTGGTGAAGTCGAATGGAAGACCTTTTGATGTCAACGTCATACAAGTTTATGCACCAACAGCAGACAGTAGTGATGACAGCATTGATGAATTTTATAGTGATTTAGAGAAAGCCTTCAAGAATTCTGAAGTAAATATCATATAATGGGTCACTTGAATGCCAAAGTTGGAAATCAACAGGACGAATGAATAGTAGGCAAGTATGGACTATGGGAACAGAATGAAAGAGGTTGCAGACTTGTACAGTGGGCAAAAGTGCAGGATTTGATTATTAGAAACACCTGGTATAAACAGCACCCAAGGAGATTATGAATATGGAGAAATCCTGAACATATGATCAGAAATCAGATTGATTATATTCTTTTTTTTTTTTAGAGGTTGGATAAGCATCACGGCACACGGCACAACCCATAAGTGCTCCGATTTCCTCCTAACTCAAACCTGAGTCTGGAGAAACTCAGCTCAATGCACGAACTCCGTTGCATCGGCGAGGATCCTGAAATACTTTGGGTAGATTTTTAACTAGAAATTTTGCCCGGGCAGCGCCGTTAGGCTACTCTTTTTCGATTTCCAACTGCCAAGGGATTTTTTTATGTGCGCAACAATACACACGGGCGTCCGATCTCACTACCCAGAGACCAGGGGAAATTTTATTACTGGAAGTCCAGGTGGATTTTAAAAAATAAATAAATAAATCCCGGTCCTCACCGGGGCCTGAACCCGGGACCTCCAGCACTCGAGGCGGACACCATACCCCGAGACCACTCAGCCCCATTAGAGGCTGGTCCTTCATTATTATTCCGATGATCATATTGTTCTTCTCTTGTATCATCATAAAGGTCTTTCACATAATCTGACCCCGCATGTAAAATCTGATCTTTTTCGATTATGATTTTGCCATCTTTGATTTTTAGGCAACCCGTTGATGTGTGTATTCTTTTGTTAGTGATATCATTAATTCTTTTGTGCATTAATTTGGTATTCCGGGTGTTGTGTTAGTTTTCAATTTCCTTGCAATTTTCCTTAAGCCATGTTTCTTTTGCCTCTTTGCATAGCTTTCTAATTTTCCAGTGAATCTCTTCACATTTTTCCTTGTTATTTTTGTTATTTCTTATTTTTTGTCCATGAGTTTTTAGATGTCTTCTGGTCATCTATTTCTTACTTCCTGTTATCTTTATTTTTGGGATGGTTGTTTCTGCAGCTTGGTTTACCTACTTCTGTAACCGAGTGGCTAGAACGCCGTGTTCTCCTTCAGGAGATCCGGGTTCGATCTCTCGGTAAGGTGTGGGATTTTTTTTTCTGTCGGGGGCAAATAGAAAGTTCTAACCTGCACAGTTCGCGGCGACAGCACTAGCCAGGCGGCCTTAATTCTTCAGGCTCAAAGACCCCTCTGCCAAGTTAGTTAGTTAGTTAGTCGCAGTTCCAACTTCACAGCAACGGGTTGTTCCCATTATGCTCCGTTCCTGTGCCAGTGAATATCACACAAAACGCTCCCCACTGTCCAATGTGAAAAGTTGAAAAGACAGGATTCTCGACAAACAGCAGCCCGCACAGATACACTGTGCATAATGCTGCAGCCAGAATGTCAGCACAATAGTCCCCCACGAAACACCCAGTTCATCTCTGATGGAATCGGCAGTCATTTTCCAATCTGTATGTTTCCTAGATGTTCACCCACACAGTCCACGAAAATACAGTTCATCGTCGATGGCAGTGGCAGTCAACCAGAAGCCCAGCAGCCATGCATTTCTGCATAAGGCAAGAACCGGTCAACTCTGGGACATAGCCATTTGCCATCGCTCCGAACACGCAGTCACGTTCCAAAAACTCTTGGGCAGATTCAAAAGAATTTCACAAGAAACTCACAGCTCACAGTGTCGTGCCACGCACTCACTCAGTAGCAGGGCGACGGAACCATCGAGCCTCCTTAGTCGCCTCTTACGACATGCGTGGTAGGCTACAGTGTTGCTATTCTTTGCTTCCCTTATGGGCCCCGGTAACACACGGGAGCCCTCTGCCAATCATCTCAAGGTATTATATTGGCAGTAAATGACAGTAAATGACAGTTTCCCATTGTTCACTGACGTCTTGAAATAATATTTCCATATCGGACAATGCATCGAATCTGTTCTTTACCTCTTCGTTGAATTTATTTTTTATCTCCTCACACTTCAGTGCCTGTAGATCAAATTTTGTGCTTCTTGGTGAATATTTGACTTTCTTAAATTTTATATGTAAATTGCTTAAGATTAATCTATGGTCGCTGTAGCAGTCTGCGCTTGGTATAGTTTTTGCGACTGTTAAGGTATTTCATGGATGCATGGATGTATTGTTGGATGGATAGGAATGTAAGTAGGAATGTAGGTAGGTACATACGTAGATAGGTATGCGAGTGGTTAGACAACTAGGTAGGTATGCATGTAGGTATGAACACCATAGGACAGACAAGCAAATAAGCCGATTGGTGGGCATTACCATTGGGTTGAAATGAAAACCTTAAAAGTGTGATAGACATGACAATAACCATGCCACTGTCCTGTAACCTGTCAATATTGTTGTTAAGCATGTCAGGGCAAACACTGTGACAGCATAAAGACAGTTTAAAGATGGCCGCCCAACTTGTTCCATTCACCAGAGAGAAACAGCGTTCTGTTATCCATTATTACAGTGGTTCTCAACCTTTTTGGCCCATGCCTCCCTTAACCATATGTTGAGAATGTCATTCCTTCCCTTTCGTATTTCCTCCGTATAAATTCCCCCCTCCCCCCACTCTGCCCGTACTTAGTATACGTAAAAATGGAAGCTAACTTTAATAACACATACTAAAATAAGTTTAGACGTCTACATAAAACGTGATTTGTGGGTCTACTTACATTATAAGACGAATATCAGAACGAATGGACGAACGAACGGACTTTATTTTCAAAGGGTAACAAATTGGGCACGAAGGCCCCTCTTACATTCGGCCCTTCCAATCACTCATCTTTCTTTCATCAACAGTGCATAGGAAAAACATAATCAAATGAATTTTGTAAACATAAACAACGCATATTACTACGTTATGAGACACATCCATCACCCACCAACACATCCCCCATTCACTCCAACTTTCCCACCCAACAACACACACAACCCAGACACACAAATATTTCCCCAGCCATCCACCACATCCCTACACTTACACATCTCCCCACCCACAAACACCTCCCACCCACCACACATGCCATCCACCCACACCCCAAGCACACATACGTTCCCTAACCCACACATCCTCCACCCACTCACATCCACCCACCTACACACATCTCTCCACCCACTCACATATCCTCTACCCGTCCCATTACCCACCAAAAATCACCCACCAACATATCCTCCTCCACCCACACACCTCCAACCACCCAGCCAAACACACATACCTCAGCAACAAATCTCCCACGCACACACACATCTCCCCGCCAACTCACATATCATGCACCGACCCACACACAAATTCCGCACCCATCCACACAATCTCCCATCTCCCCCTGTCCACTCACAGATCTCGAGCCCACCCATACAAACAGCCCCCACCATCTCCTAACCTACATACACTCACCCACCCACATATCCTCTACCCACCCATCCCCCAACCAAACTCCCCTTAACCACACACCCTTACCCATATACAATCACCCACCAAAACATCCTTTACCCAACCACACATCCTCCACCCACCCATCCCCCAGCCGCACATTTCTTAACCACACAACCCTACCCATGTACACACACATCCCCTCCCATACACAATCTCCCCACCCATACACACATCCCTCACACACATCCCCACACACCAACACATCCCCCATTCACAAACACACACCTCCCATCCACGTACACACAACCCACACACATATCCCATAACCATACACTCATCCCCTCACACATCCCTAGACACACGTACTTATCCCTCAATAACTGACACCCACACATCCCTCACCCACTCATCAACACATACATTACCTATCTACCCACCCGCACTCACACATCCCAACCACCCATCTGAACACACGTCAGAAGGGCGAGGAGTTCAGAACCGTAAAGTATGGAGGGAAAACCATTATCAAGTAATCGGTTCTTGTATTAAAGCGATCTTGAAATAATCTTCATTCCTCCCTCCCCCTGGAAACCCTAAAATCCGCCCCTGTGGTGGGTGGGGGGGGGGGGGGGGGAGAGAACTCCCCACCGGTTGAGAACCACTGCACTATTAGGTCAGTGAAGGGGTGAAACATATAGAAATTCATCGGCGAATCAATCTGGGCAATTATTCACGGACACATGTCAGATAGCTGGTGGGTTGATTTGTTGGTTGGTTGGCTATTTGGCTCGTTTGTTCATTCATTGGTTAGCTAGTTAGTTAATTAGTTAGTTAGTTTAGTTAGTTACCATATCATCCCCATCGCACACGGAATTATAAATCACAAAGAGAACTGGTTACTCACTTCAGAAGAAGACAGTCCACATTTTTGGGGCACGTCGTGAGAAGGGGAAAGCTGGAGTATGTCGTCACAACAAGAAGGCTGGAGGGGAAGAGAGGCAGGGGGAGACAGAGAGAAAATGCTGAACAGTTTGAGATCATGGCAATGAGGAAAGTCGGTATCAGAAATGATTGGAAGCATGAGAGACAGAAGAATGTGGACAGACATGATCACCAACGCCACACGGCAGGGACTATAAGAAGAAAAAAACTTGTTTATTGGAAATCGTGTATGTACAACCTGTTGCCATCTGTTGTGGTTTGGGGCACACTTAAAGTGCTTAAAAAGTCGGTATCTCTGGCATCGCATTATAACTTTCAGCTTTTGTATTGCCTAATGTCTCCTCTATCTTCTACTCAGTTAGAGAAAAAAAAAATCTATAATCTGTTCATTGCAAATATTGTGACATGCCTTCTGTCTCGGACATCCGCACTCATACAATATATTCAGTACATTATAGGGTGTGGCAGGCCATGGCGTCCATGCCACTTCCCCTTCAAGAGAAACTTTATTTCTAGAAGTGTAGCCAATAAATGTAAATTAAACATTACAATTTTAACTACAGGGAAAGTGATGTAAGCTCGTTAATATTTCTACAATACGTTACAAGCAGATGTGCAGCATTCTATCAATATATTCAGAACATTATAGGGTTTGGCGGGCCATGGCGGCCATACCACTTCCCCTTCAAGAGAAACTTTAATACTATAGACTGACATCAAGAGTGACTTAAAGTGAAAATTAAATATTACTACTTTAACTACAGAGAAAGTGATGTAAGCTCGTTAATATTTCTACAATACGTTACAAGCAGATGTGCAGCATTCTATCAATATATTCAGAACATTATAGGGTTTGGCGGGCTCTGGCGACCATTTTTTTTTTTTTTTTTGAATATCTTTTCCAGGACATCGCTGTCAACACCAGCATCTTTCAGATGTATGTTGATTTCTTGGCAAGATTAGGCTCAGTAGTTTTTTGCCATTGCTTTCTGAGCGGCCGCCTCACATACCCCGTAAGTTACCGATGTGATTCGAACCACTGCTGTTTCTCACCGTCATCACATTACCCACGAGAGTATACGAGATTACGGAGAAAAGTCTGCCACTTCCCCTTCTAGAGAAACTCGTTTTCTAAAGCCATCATTAAATGTAAACATTACAATTTTAACTACAGGGAAAGTGACGAATGCTCGTTAATATAATATGAGCTGGAACTTAATAAATGTATGTGCCGCGCTTGATTCTTTTGTTACAAAGAAACGACGGGACCAGCTTATGGAGCTGGAGGCCATCCCAGGCAGTAGGCTGCTCAATGTTCGATGTGGCGACTTTAATGTACGAAACAGAGACTGGGACAATACCGGGGAAAACCGACAGTCGCCTCTTACGACATGCGTGGTAGGCTACAGTGTTGCTATTCTTTGCTTCCCTTATGGGCCCCGGCAACACACGGGAGCCCTCTGCCAAACATCTCAAGGTATTATATTGGCAGTAAATGACAGTAAATGACAGTTTCCCATTGTTCACTGACGTCTTGAAATAATATTTCCATATCGGACAATGCATCGAATCTGTTCTTTACCTCTTCGTTGAATTTATTTTTTATCTCCTCACACTTCAGTGCCTGTAGATCAAATTTTCTGCTTCTTGGTGAATATTTGACTTTCTTTAATTTTATATGTAAATTGCTTAAGATTAATCTATGGTCGCTGTAGCAGTCTGCGCTTGGTATAGTTTTTGCGACTGTTAAGGTATTTCATGGATGCATGAATGTATTGTTGGATGGATAGGAATGTAAGTAGGAATGTAGGTAGGTACATACGTAGATAGGTATGCGAGTGGTTAGACACCTAGGTAGGTATGCATGTAGGTATGAACACCATAGGACAGACAAGCAAATAAGCCGATTGGTGGGTATTACCATTGGGTTGAAATGAAAACCTTAAAAGTGTGATAGACATGACAATAACCATGCCACTGTCCTGTAATCTGTCAATATTGTTGTTAAGCATGTCAGGGCAAACACTGTGACAGCATAAAGACAGTTTAAAGATGGCCGCCCAACTTGTTCCATTCACCAGAGAGAAACAGCGTTCTGTTATCCATTATTACAGTGGTTCTCAACCTTTTTTGGCCCATGCCTCCCTTAACCATATGTTGAGAATGTCATTCCTTCCCTTTCGTATTTCCTCCGTATAAATTCCCCCCCCCCCACCCACTCTGTCCGTACTTAGTATACGTAAAAATGGAAGCTAACTTTAATAACACATACTAAAATAAGTTTAGACGTCTACATAAAACGTGATTTGTGGGTCTACTTACGTTATAAGACGAATATCAGAACGAATGAACGAACGAACGAACGGACTTTATTTTCAAAGGGTAACAAATAGTTCACGCAGGCCCGTCTTACATTCGGCCCTTCCAATCACTCATCTTTCTTTCATCAACAGTGCATAGGAAAAACATAATCAAATGAATTTTGTAAACATAAACAACGCATATTACTACGTTATGAGACATATCCACCACCCACCAACACATCCCCCATTCACTCCAACTCCCCCACCCAACAACACACACAACCCAGACACACAAATATTTCCCCAGCCATCCACCACATCCCTACACTTACACATCTCCCCACCCACAAACACCTCCCACCCACCACACATGCCATCCACCCACACCCCAAGCACACATACATTCCCTAACCCACACATCCTCCACCCACTCACATCCACCCACCTACACACATCTCTCCACCCACTCACATATCCTCTACCCGTCCCATTCCCCACCAAAAATCACCCACCAACATATTCTCCTCCACCCACACACCTCCAACCACCCAGCCAAACACACATACCTCAGCAACAAATCTCCCACGCACACACACATCTCCCCGCCAACTCACATATCATGCACCGACCCACACACAAATTCCGCACCCATCCACACAATCTCCCATCTCCCCCTGTCCACTCACAGATCTCGAGCCCACCCATACAAACAGCCCCCACCATCTCCTAACCTACATACACTCACCCACCCACATATCCTCTACCCACCCATCCCCCAACCAAACTCCCCTTAACCACACACCCTTACCCATATACAATCACCCACCCACACATCCTCTACCCAACCACACATCCTCCACCCACCCATCCCCCAGCCGCACATTCCTTAACCACACAACCCTACCCATGTACACACACATCCCCTCCCATACACAATCTCCCCACCCATACACACATCCCTCACACACATCCCCACACACCAACACATCCCCCATTCACAAACACACACCTCCCATCCACGTACACACAACCCACACACATATCCCCTAACCATACACTCATCCCCTCACACATCCCTAGACACACGTACTTATCCCTCAACCACTGACACCCACACATCCCTCACCCACTCATCAACACATACATTACCTATCTACCCACCCACACTCACACATCCCAACCACCCATCTGAACACACGTCAGAAGGGCGAGGAGTTCAGAACCGTAAAGTATGGAGGGAAAACCATTATCAAGTAATCGGTTCTTGTATTAAAGCGATCTTGAAATAATCTTCATTCCTCCCTCCCCCCGGAAACCCTAAAATCCGCCCCTGGGGTGGGGGGGGGGGAGAGAACTCCCCACCGGTTGAGAACCACTGCACTATTAGGTCAGTGAAGGGGTGAAACCTATAGAAATTCATCGGCGAATCAATCTGGGCAATTATTCACGGACACATGTCAGATAGCTGGTGGGTTGATTTGCTGGTTGGTTGGCTATTTGGCTCGTTTGTTCATTCATTGGTTAGCTAGTTAGTTAATTAGTTAGTTAGTTTAGTTAGTTACCATATCATCCCCATCGCACACGGAATTATAAATCACAAAGAGAACTGGTTACTCACTTCAGAAGAAGACAGTCCACATTTTTGGGGCACGTCGTGAGAAGGGGAAAGCTGGAGTATGTCGTCACAACAAGAAGGCTGGAGGGGAAGAGAGGCAGGGGGAGACAGAGAGAAAATGCTGAACAGTTTGAGATCATGGCAATGAGGAAAGTCGGTATCAGAAATGATTGGAAGCATGAGAGACAGAAGAATGTGGACAGACATGATCACCAACGCCACACGGCAGGGACTATAAGAAGAAAAAAACTTGTTTATTGGAAATCGTGTATGTACAACCTGTTGCCATCTGTTGTGGTTTGGGGCACACTTAAAGTGCTTAAAAAGTCGGTATCTCTGGCATCGCATTATAACTTTCAGCTTTTATATTGCCTAATGTGTCCTCTATCTTCTACTCAGTTAGAGAAAAAAAAAAATCTATAATCTGTTCATTGCAAATATTGTGACATGCCTTCTGTCTTGGACATCCGCACTCATACAATATATTCAGAACATTATAGGGTGTGGCGGGCCATGGCGGCTATGCTACTTCCACTTCAAGAGAAACTGCATTCCTAGAAGTGTATCCAATAAATGTAAATTAAACATTACAATTTTAACTACAGGGAAAGTGATGTAAGCTCGTTAATATTTCTACAATACGTTACAAGCAGATGTGCAGCATTCTATCAATATATTCAGAACATTATAGGGTTTGGCGGGCCATGGCGGCCATACCACTTCCCCTTCAAGAGAAACTTTAATACTATAGACTGACATCAAGAGTGACTTAAAGTGAAAATTAAATATTACTACTTTAACTACAGAGAAAGTGATGTAAGCTCGTTAATATTTCTACAATACGTTACAAGCAGATGTGCAGCATTCTATCAATATATTCAGAACATTATAGGGTTTGGCGGGCTCTGGAGGCCATTTTTTTAATTTTTTTTTTGTGTTTTGGAATATCTTTTCCAGGACATCGCTGTCAACACCAGCATCTTTCAGATGTATGTTGATTTCTTGGCAAGATTAGGCTCAGTAGTTTTTTGCCAATGCTTTCTGAGCGGCCGCCTCACATACCCCGTAAGTTACCGATGTGATTCGAACCACTGCTGTTTCTCACCGTCATCACATTACCCACGAGAGTATACGAGATTACGGAGAAAAGTCTGCCACTTCCCCTTCTAGAGAAACTCGTTTTCTAAAGCCATCATGGGACGCAGAGGTGTTTTCAAGGCACCAGGGCCGGGTTATATACTGGCCAAGACCTATTGACGCGTCCTCGTCGAGCGTCCTGGGCAACAGGTCCCTTCTGGGTCCTGGCTAAGGTCAATAGGATCGCCGATTCCTCCGAAGTCGGAGAGTGTCTGCCTGTACGGCGAGGAACCACCAGTCTGCACACCAATAAGCCAGACATGGGACAACGGATACTCACGCAAAACTCAGGTCCTATATGACATCACACTGATGTTGGGCAACAGGATGTCTTCATCCGACATACAGGACTTCGCGTTGGAGCTCAAGCCAACGAACACAAGCAAGCAAGCAAGTAAAGCCATCATTAAATGTAAACATTACAATTTTAACTACAGGGAAAGTGACGAATGCTCGTTAATATAATATGAGCTGGAACTTAATAAATGCATGTGCCGCGCTTGATTCTTTTGTTACAAAGAAACGACGGGACCAGCTTATGGAGCTGGAGGCCATCCCAGGCAGTAGGCTGCTCAATGTTCGATGTGGCGACTTTAATGTACGAAACAGAGACTGGGACAATACCGGGGAAAACCGACAGTCGCCTCTTAGTCGCCTCTTACGACATGCGTGGTAGGCTACAGTGTTGCTATTCTTTGCTTCCCTTATGGGCCCCGGCAACACACGGGAGCCCTCTGCCAAACATCTCAAGGTATTATATTGGCAGTAAATGACAGTAAATGACAGTTTCCCATTGTTCACTGACGTCTTGAAATAATATTTCCATATCGGACAATGCATCGAATCTGTTCTTTACCTCTTCGTTGAATTTATTTTTTATCTCCTCACACTTCAGTGCCTGTAGATCAAATTTTCTGCTTCTTGGTGAATATTTGACTTTCTTTAATTTTATATGTAAATTGCTTAAGATTAATCTATGGTCGCTGTAGCAATCTGCGCTTGGTATAGTTTTTGCGACTGTTAAGGTATTTCATGGATGCATGAATGTATTGTTGGATGGATAGGAATGTAAGTAGGAATGTAGGTAGGTACATACGTAGATAGGTATGCGAGTGGTTAGACACCTAGGTAGGTATGCATGTAGGTATGAACACCATAGGACAGACAAGCAAATAAGCCGATTGGTGGGTATTACCATTGGGTTGAAATGAAAACCTTAAAAGTGTGATAGACATGACAATAACCATGCCACTGTCCTGTAATCTGTCAATATTGTTGTTAAGCATGTCAGGGCAAACACTGTGACAGCATAAAGACAGTTTAAAGATGGCCGCCCAACTTGTTCCATTCACCAGAGAGAAACAGCGTTCTGTTATCCATTATTACAGTGGTTCTCAACCTTTTTTGGCCCATGCCTCCCTTAACCATATGTTGAGAATGTCATTCCTTCCCTTTCGTATTTCCTCCGTATAAATTCCCCCCCCCCCCACCCACTCTGTCCGTACTTAGTATACGTAAAAATGGAAGCTAACTTTAATAACACATACTAAAATAAGTTTAGACGTCTACATAAAACGTGATTTGTGGGTCTACTTACGTTATAAGACGAATATCAGAACGAATGAACGAACGAACGAACGGACTTTATTTTCAAAGGGTAACAAATAGTTCACGCAGGCCCGTCTTACATTCGGCCCTTCCAATCACTCATCTTTCTTTCATCAACAGTGCATAGGAAAAACATAATCAAATGAATTTTGTAAACATAAACAACGCATATTACTACGTTATGAGACATATCCACCACCCACCAACACATCCCCCGTTCACTCCAACTCCCCCACCCAACAACACACACAACCCAGACACACAAATATTTCCCCAGCCATCCACCACATCCCTACACTTACACATCTCCCCACCCACAAACACCTCCCACCCACCACACATGCCATCCACCCACACCCCAAGCACACATACATTCCCTAACCCATAGATCCTCCACCCACTCACATCCACCCACCTACACACATCTCTCCACCCACTCACATATCCTCTACCCGTCCCATTACCCACCAAAAATCACCCACCAACATATTCTCCTCCACCCACACACCTCCAACCACCCAGCCAAACACACATACCTCAGCAACAAATCTCCCACGCACACACACATCTCCCCGCCAACTCACATATCATGCACCGACCCACACACAAATTCCGCACCCATCCACACAATCTCCCATCTCCCCCTGTCCACTCACAGATCTCGAGCCCACCCATACAAACAGCCCCCACCATCTCCTAACCTACATACACTCACCCACCCACATATCCTCTACCCACCCATCCCCCAACCAAACTCCCCTTAACCACACACCCTTACCCATATACAATCACCCACCCACACATCCTCTACCCAACCACACATCCTCCACCCACCCATCCCCCAGCCGCACATTCCTTAACCACACAACCCTACCCATGTACACACACATCCCCTCCCATACACAATCTCCCCACCCATACACACATCCCTCACACACATCCCCACACACCAACACATCCCCCATTCACAAACACACACCTCCCATCCACGTACACACAACCCACACACATATCCCCTAACCATACACTCATCCCCTCACACATCCCTAGACACACGTACTTATCCCTCAACCACTGACACCCACACATCCCTCACCCACTCATCAACACATACATTACCTATCTACCCACCCACACTCACACATCCCAACCACCCATCTGAACACACGTCAGAAGGGCGAGGAGTTCAGAACCGTAAAGTATGGAGGGAAAACCATTATCAAGTAATCGGTTCTTGTATTAAAGCGATCTTGAAATAATCTTCATTCCTCCCTCCCCCCGGAAACCCTAAAATCCGCCCCTGGGGTGGGGGGGGGGGAGAGAACTCCCCACCGGTTGAGAACCACTGCACTATTAGGTCAGTGAAGGGGTGAAACCTATAGAAATTCATCGGCGAATCAATCTGGGCAATTATTCACGGACACATGTCAGATAGCTGGTGGGTTGATTTGCTGGTTGGTTGGCTATTTGGCTCGTTTGTTCATTCATTGGTTAGCTAGTTAGTTAATTAGTTAGTTAGTTTAGTTAGTTACCATATCATCCCCATCGCACACGGAATTATAAATCACAAAGAGAACTGGTTACTCACTTCAGAAGAAGACAGTCCACATTTTTGGGGCACGTCGTGAGAAGGGGAAAGCTGGAGTATGTCGTCACAACAAGAAGGCTGGAGGGGAAGAGAGGCAGGGGGAGACAGAGAGAAAATGCTGAACAGTTTGAGATCATGGCAATGAGGAAAGTCGGTATCAGAAATGATTGGAAGCATGAGAGACAGAAGAATGTGGACAGACATGATCACCAACGCCACACGGCAGGGACTATAAGAAGAAAAAAACTTGTTTATTGGAAATCGTGTATGTACAACCTGTTGCCATCTGTTGTGGTTTGGGGCACACTTAAAGTGCTTAAAAAGTCGGTATCTCTGGCATCGCATTATAACTTTCAGCTTTTATATTGCCTAATGTGTCCTCTATCTTCTACTCAGTTAGAGAAAAAAAAAAAATCTATAATCTGTTCATTGCAAATATTGTGACATGCCTTCTGTCTTGGACATCCGCACTCATACAATATATTCAGAACATTATAGGGTGTGGCGGGCCATGGCGGCTATGCTACTTCCACTTCAAGAGAAACTGCATTCCTAGAAGTGTATCCAATAAATGTAAATTAAACATTACAATTTTAACTACAGGGAAAGTGATGTAAGCTCGTTAATATTTCTACAATACGTTACAAGCAGATGTGCAGCATTCTATCAATATATTCAGAACATTATAGGGTTTGGCGGGCCATGGCGGCCATACCACTTCCCCTTCAAGAGAAACTTTAATACTATAGACTGACATCAAGAGTGACTTAAAGTGAAAATTAAATATTACTACTTTAACTACAGAGAAAGTGATGTAAGCTCGTTAATATTTCTACAATACGTTACAAGCAGATGTGCAGCATTCTATCAATATATTCAGAACATTATAGGGTTTGGCGGGCTCTGGAGGCCATTTTTTTAATTTTTTTTTTGTGTTTTGGAATATCTTTTCCAGGACATCGCTGTCAACACCAGCATCTTTCAGATGTATGTTGATTTCTTGGCAAGATTAGGCTCAGTAGTTTTTTGCCAATGCTTTCTGAGCGGCCGCCTCACATACCCCGTAAGTTACCGATGTGATTCGAACCACTGCTGTTTCTCACCGTCATCACATTACCCACGAGAGTATACGAGATTACGGAGAAAAGTCTGCCACTTCCCCTTCTAGAGAAACTCGTTTTCTAAAGCCATCATGGGACGCAGAGGTGTTTTCAAGGCACCAGGGCCGGGTTATATACTGGCCAAGACCTATTGACGCGTCCTCGTCGAGCGTCCTGGGCAACAGGTCCCTTCTGGGTCCTGGCTAAGGTCAATAGGATCGCCGATTCCTCCGAAGTCGGAGAGTGTCTGCCTGTACGGCGAGGAACCACCAGTCTGCACACCAATAAGCCAGACATGGGACAACGGATACTCACGCAAAACTCAGGTCCTATATGACATCACACTGATGTTGGGCAACAGGATGTCTTCATCCGACATACAGGACTTCGCGTTGGAGCTCAAGCCAACGAACACAAGCAAGCAAGCAAGTAAAGCCATCATTAAATGTAAACATTACAATTTTAACTACAGGGAAAGTGACGAATGCTCGTTAATATAATATGAGCTGGAACTTAATAAATGCATGTGCCGCGCTTGATTCTTTTGTTACAAAGAAACGACGGGACCAGCTTATGGAGCTGGAGGCCATCCCAGGCAGTAGGCTGCTCAATGTTCGATGTGGCGACTTTAATGTACGAAACAGAGACTGGGACAATACCGGGGAAAACCGACAGTCGCCTCTTAGTCGCCTCTTACGACATGCGTGGTAGGCTACAGTGTTGCTATTCTTTGCTTCCCTTATGGGCCCCGGCAACACACGGGAGCCCTCTGCCAAACATCTCAAGGTATTATATTGGCAGTAAATGACAGTAAATGACAGTTTCCCATTGTTCACTGACGTCTTGAAATAATATTTCCATATCGGACAATGCATCGAATCTGTTCTTTACCTCTTCGTTGAATTTATTTTTTATCTCCTCACACTTCAGTGCCTGTAGATCAAATTTTCTGCTTCTTGGTGAATATTTGACTTTCTTTAATTTTATATGTAAATTGCTTAAGATTAATCTATGGTCGCTGTAGCAATCTGCGCTTGGTATAGTTTTTGCGACTGTTAAGGTATTTCATGGATGCATGAATGTATTGTTGGATGGATAGGAATGTAAGTAGGAATGTAGGTAGGTACATACGTAGATAGGTATGCGAGTGGTTAGACACCTAGGTAGGTATGCATGTAGGTATGAACACCATAGGACAGACAAGCAAATAAGCCGATTGGTGGGTATTACCATTGGGTTGAAATGAAAACCTTAAAAGTGTGATAGACATGACAATAACCATGCCACTGTCCTGTAATCTGTCAATATTGTTGTTAAGCATGTCAGGGCAAACACTGTGACAGCATAAAGACAGTTTAAAGATGGCCGCCCAACTTGTTCCATTCACCAGAGAGAAACAGCGTTCTGTTATCCATTATTACAGTGGTTCTCAACCTTTTTTGGCCCATGCCTCCCTTAACCATATGTTGAGAATGTCATTCCTTCCCTTTCGTATTTCCTCCGTATAAATTCCCCCCCCCCACCCACTCTGTCCGTACTTAGTATACGTAAAAATGGAAGCTAACTTTAATAACACATACTAAAATAAGTTTAGACGTCTACATAAAACGTGATTTGTGGGTCTACTTACGTTATAAGACGAATATCAGAACGAATGAACGAACGAACGAACGGACTTTATTTTCAAAGGGTAACAAATAGTTCACGCAGGCCCGTCTTACATTCGGCCCTTCCAATCACTCATCTTTCTTTCATCAACAGTGCATAGGAAAAACATAATCAAATGAATTTTGTAAACATAAACAACGCATATTACTACGTTATGAGACATATCCACCACCCACCAACACATCCCCCGTTCACTCCAACTCCCCACCCAACAACACACACAACCCAGACACACAAATATTTCCCCAGCCATCCACCACATCCCTACACTTACACATCTCCCCACCCACAAACACCTCCCACCCACCACACATGCCATCCACCCACACCCCAAGCACACATACATTCCCTAACCCATAGATCCTCCACCCACTCACATCCACCCACCTACACACATCTCTCCACCCACTCACATATCCTCTACCCGTCCCATTACCCACCAAAAATCACCCACCAACATATTCTCCTCCACCCACACACCTCCAACCACCCAGCCAAACACACATACCTCAGCAACAAATCTCCCACGCACACACACATCTCCCCGCCAACTCACATATCATGCACCGACCCACACACAAATTCCGCACCCATCCACACAATCTCCCATCTCCCCCTGTCCACTCACAGATCTCGAGCCCACCCATACAAACAGCCCCCACCATCTCCTAACCTACATACACTCACCCACCCACATATCCTCTACCCACCCATCCCCCAACCAAACTCCCCTTAACCACACACCCTTACCCATATACAATCACCCACCCACACATCCTCTACCCAACCACACATCCTCCACCCACCCATCCCCCAGCCGCACATTCCTTAACCACACAACCCTACCCATGTACACACACATCCCCTCCCATACACAATCTCCCCACCCATACACACATCCCTCACACACATCCCCACACACCAACACATCCCCCATTCACAAACACACACCTCCCATCCACGTACACACAACCCACACACATATCCCCTAACCATACACTCATCCCCTCACACATCCCTAGACACACGTACTTATCCCTCAACCACTGACACCCACACATCCCTCACCCACTCATCAACACATACATTACCTATCTACCCACCCACACTCACACATCCCAACCACCCATCTGAACACACGTCAGAAGGGCGAGGAGTTCAGAACCGTAAAGTATGGAGGGAAAACCATTATCAAGTAATCGGTTCTTGTATTAAAGCGATCTTGAAATAATCTTCATTCCTCCCTCCCCCCGGAAACCCTAAAATCCGCCCCTGGGGTGGGGGGGGGGAGAGAACTCCCCACCGGTTGAGAACCACTGCACTATTAGGTCAGTGAAGGGGTGAAACCTATAGAAATTCATCGGCGAATCAATCTGGGCAATTATTCACGGACACATGTCAGATAGCTGGTGGGTTGATTTGCTGGTTGGTTGGCTATTTGGCTCGTTTGTTCATTCATTGGTTAGCTAGTTAGTTAATTAGTTAGTTAGTTTAGTTAGTTACCATATCATCCCCATCGCACACGGAATTATAAATCACAAAGAGAACTGGTTACTCACTTCAGAAGAAGACAGTCCACATTTTTGGGGCACGTCGTGAGAAGGGGAAAGCTGGAGTATGTCGTCACAACAAGAAGGCTGGAGGGGAAGAGAGGCAGGGGGAGACAGAGAGAAAATGCTGAACAGTTTGAGATCATGGCAATGAGGAAAGTCGGTATCAGAAATGATTGGAAGCATGAGAGACAGAAGAATGTGGACAGACATGATCACCAACGCCACACGGCAGGGACTATAAGAAGAAAAAAACTTGTTTATTGGAAATCGTGTATGTACAACCTGTTGCCATCTGTTGTGGTTTGGGGCACACTTAAAGTGTTTAAATCTCCCACATATCTCTGGCATCGCATTATAACTTTCAGCTTTTGTATTGCCTAATGTGTCCTCTATCTTCTACTCAGCTAGAGAAAAAAAATCTATAATCTGTTCAGTACAAAGTTTGTGACATGCCTTCTGTCTTGGACATCCGCACTCATACAATATATTCAGTACATTATAGGGTGTGGCAGGCCATGGCGGCCATGCCACTTCCCCTTCAAGAGAAACTTTATTTCTAGAAGTGTAGCCAATAAATGTAAATTAAACATTACAATTTTAACTACAGGGAAAGTGACGAATGCTCGTTAATATAATATGAGCTGGAACTTAATAAATGTATGTGCCGCGCTTGATTCTTTTGTTACAAAGAAACGACGGGACCAGCTTATGGAGCTGGAGGCCATCCCAGGCAGTAGGCTGCTCAATGTTCGATGTGGCGACTTTAATGTACGAAACAGAGACTGGGACAATACCGGGGAAAACCGACAGTAGCCTCTTAGTCGCCTCTTACGACATGCGTGGTAGGCTACAGTGTTGCTATTCTTTGCTTCCCTTATGGGCCCCGGCAACACACGGGAGCCCTCTGCCAAACATCTCAAGGTATTATACTGGCAGTAAATGACAGTAAATGACAGTTTCCCATTGTTCACTGACGTCTTGAAATAATATTTCCATATCGGACAATGCATCGAATCTGTTCTTTACCTCTTCGTTGAATTTATTTTTTTATCTCCTCACACTTCAGTGCCTGTAGATCAAATTTTGTGCTTCTTGGTGAATATTTGACTTTCTTAAATTTTATATGTAAATTCCTTAAGATTAAATCTATGGTCGCTGTAGCAGTCTGCGCTTGGTATAGTTTTTGCGACTGTTAAGGTATTTCATGGATGCATGGATGTATTGTTGGATGGATAGGAATGTAAGTAGGAATGTAGGTAGGTGCATACGTAGATAGGTATGCGAGTGGTTAGACAACTAGGTAGGTATGCATGTAGGTATGAACACCATAGGACAGACAAGCAAATAAGCCGATTGGTGGGCATTACCATTGGGTTGAAATGAAAACCTTAAAAGTGTGATAGACATGACAATAACCATGCCACTGTCCTGTAACCTGTCAATATTGTTGTTAAACATGTCAGGGCAAACACTGTGACAGCATAAAGACAGTTTAAAGATGGCCGCCCAACTTGTTCCATTCACCAGAGAGAAACAGCGTTCTGTTATCCATTATTACAGTGGTTCTCAACCTTTTTTGGCCCATGCCTCCCTTAACCATATGTTGAGAATGTCATTCCTTCCCTTTCGTATTTCCTCCGTATAAATTCCCCCCTCCCCCCACTCTGCCCTTACTTAGTATACGTAAAAATGGAAGCTAACTTTAATAACACATACTAAAATAAGTTTAGACGTCTACATAAAACGTGATTTGTGGATATACTTACGTTATAAGACGAATATCAGAACGAATGAACGAACGAACGGACTTTATTTTCAAAGGGTAACAAATTGGACACGCAGGCCCGTCTTACATTCGGCCCTTCCAATCACTCATCTTTCTTTCATCAACAGTGCATAGGAAAAACGTAGTCAAATGAATTTTGTAAACATAAACAATGCATATTACTATGTTCTGAGACACATCCACCACCCACCCACACATCCCCCATTCACTCCAACTCCCCCACCCAACAACGCACACAACCCAGACACACAAATATTTCCCCAGCCATCCACCACATCCATACACTTACACATCTCTCCACCCACACACACCTCCCACCCACCACACATGCCATCCACCCACACCCCAAGCACACATACATTCCCTAACCCACACATCCTCAACCCACTCACATCCACCCACATACACACATCTCTCCACCCACTCACACATCCTCTACCCGTCCCATTACCCACCAACAATCACCCACCAACATATCCTCCTCCACCCACACACCTCCAACCACCCAGCCAAATACACATACCTCAGCCACAAATCCCCCACGCACACACATATCTCCCCGCCAACTCACATATCATGCAAGGACCCACACACAAATTCCGCACCCATCCAAACAATCTCCCATCTCCCCTTGTCCACTCACAGATCTCGAGCCCACCCATACAAACAGCCCCCACCATCTCCTAACCTACATACACTCACCCACCCACATATCCTCTACCCACCCATCCCCCAACCAAACACCCCTTAACCACACACCCTTACCCATATACAATCACCCACCCACACTTCCTCTACCCAACCAAACATCCTCCACCCACCCATCCCCCAGCCGCACATTCCTTAACCACACACCCCTACCCATGTACACACACATCCCCACACATACACAATCTCCCCACCCATACACACATCTCTCACACACATCCCCACACACCAACACATCCCCCATTCACAAACACACACCTACCATCCACGTACACACAACCCACACACATATCACCTAACCATAAACACATCCCCTCACACATCCCTAGACACACGTACTTATCCCTCAACCACTGACACCCACATATCCCTCACCCACTCATCAACACATACATTACCTATCTACCCACCCACACTCACACATCCCAACCACCCATCTAAACACACATCAGAAGGGCGAGGAGTTCAGAACCGTAAAGTATGGAGGGAAAACCATTATCAAGTAATCGGTTCTTGTATTAAAGCGATCTTGAAATAATCTTCATTCCTCCCTCCCCCTGGAAAACCTAAAAGCCGCCCCCAGGGGTGGGGGGGGGGGGAGAACTCCCCACCGGTTGAGAACCACTGCACTATTAGGTCAGTGAAGGGGTGAAACCTATAGAAATTCATCGGCGAATCAATCTGGGCAATTATTCACGGACACATGTCAGATAGCTGGTGGGTTGATTTGTTGGTTGGTTGGCTATTTGGCTCGTTTGTTCATTCATTGGTTAGCTAGTTAGTTAATTCGTTAGTTAGTTTAGTTAGTTACCATATCATCCCCATCGCACACGGAATTATAAATCACAAAGAGAACTGGTTACTCACTTCAGAAGAAGACAGTCCACATTTTTGGGGCACGTCGTGAGAAGGGGAAAGCTGGAGTATGTCGTCACAACAAGAAGGATGGAGGGGAAGAGAGGCAGGGGGAGACAGAGAGAAAATGCTGAACAGTTTGAGATCATGGCAATGAGGAAAGTCGGTATCAGAAATGATTGGAAGCATGAGAGACAGAAGAATGTGGACAGACATGATCACCAACGCCACACAGCAGGGACTATAAGAAGAAAAAAACTTTCAGCTTTTGTATTGCCTAATGTGTCCTCTACTTCTACACAGTTAGAGAAAAAAAAAAATACATAATCTGTGCAGTGCAAAGTTTGTGTTATGCCTTTTGTCTTGGACATCCGCACTCATCTTATATATAAAAAAGGATGTGCGTATCTCTGTCTGTATGTCCTTTATACGCTCGCGAACGGCCCATCCGATTGAGATGAAATTTTCTACACGCCTTCCTTTCATTCCAGAGATGCCAACTGTCGTAGTTTTTTTTTCTTCTTCCTCCTCCTCCCTCCTCCCTCCTCCCCCTCCCAAAATACGTACGTCCAGGAAATGGTCTTCTACATAGACACTTCTCTCTGAGGTCCGCGATAACATCGGGAACGAGAACTTATATGACTACTTATATAAATTAAATGAGATGCTTCACACCAGGAGCTGGGCGATGTCGGGCCGGGTCAGACAGACAGACAGACAGACAGACAGACAGATAGTCGGTAACGGGAACGGGAACTTATATGACTACTTATATGAATTAAATGAGATGCTCCCCACCAGGGTCTGGGCGAAGCCGGGCAGGGTCAGCTAGTACAATATATTCAGAACATTATAGGGTGTGGCGGGCCATGGCGGTCAAACCACTTCCCCTTCAAGAGAAACTTTATTTCTAGAAGTGTAGCCAATAAATGTAAATTAAACATTACAATTTTAACTACAGGGAAAGTGGTGTAAGCTCGTTAATATTTCTACAATACGTTACAAGCAGATGTGCAGCATTCTATAAATTTTACGTATATTCAAAGAATTTTATCTAGATTCTGATCGCAAATTTTAACAAATCAAAGTATTTAACACTATAAGATGATGCTTTCAAAATGAAATATTTAGGCACTATAGAACCAAACATCTATAAAAGAGAAGGTTGCCTCCCTTTGAGTAAATCACATCGTTGTTAGTATGCTTGCCTTCAAAGACAGCGGTCTGGTTTATCTGGGGCCGACCTTGCCTAATTAAAATAAGTACCAACATTTAATTAGAATAATCTGGAAATTATATCTGTTGCCGACCCTGCCTAATTAAAATAAGTACCAACATTTAATTAGAATAATCTGGAAATTATGTGGGAGTTGAGAGAGTTGATCCCTAAAGGATAGGCTTCTATCAAAGGTGATTCCCAGGTACTGCAGTCTGCTTTCTCTATTCATATTTCTACCATTTATCGAGAGGCTTGGGAGAGCTTTAACAATCCTATTGTCCAGTGAGCAACACAAGACCTTTGGGGGTCTGAGTTGGAACTTAATAATGTATATTAGTAAGTTAGTTAGTCTTTCCTTTTGAGCCCAAGGCAGCGCATAGGGCAGAAGTCATGGCTCGCTATGCCTGGCGGTTCGCTGCTACCTGTTATAGAACTTGGATGTTTACTTGGCCGTTGAATTAGCCTTCTCTGATGATGGTTCTACGCAGGGTCTCTAATGTATATGCCGCGGTTGATTCTTTTGTTACAAAGGAACAAAGGGACTTGCTTAAGGAGCTGGAGGAGATCCCAGGCAGTAGGCTGCTCATTTGTGGTGACTTTAATGTAGGAAACAGAGAGTGGGACAATACTGGAGAAACCAGACAGGAAAATGCTCTTGCAGAAACCATGGTGGATTCAAAAGAAGTCTGCATAAACGATGGGAGGCCAACGAGAATGGGAATGAGGTCTGGTGATGCAGACACGGATTTTGACCGGGCATGTGTTACCTAGACGGCGCTATTGGATATAAAATGAACTGTCCTTGGTGATCATGGGAATGACCATCTACCCTGTTCAGTATTGATTTCTAAGTCAAACAAGACCAAGTCTGTGAGAGCAACTAAGCACTTTATATATTCGAGAGAAAACACCCTTATGGGACTACTCAAACAGAGGGCATGCAGTGTCACAAGCAAACCTACTTATGTGCAGCCTCCATGGTGGACCTCCGAGGTAGAACGGGCATGGGAATCCAAGAGAGCAGCAGTTAAACAAGTATAGAAAGTGCGGCGAAAGAAAAGAAAGATATGCTGGAGAAATTGAAGCGCTGTGCAACAGAGACCAAAAGAGCGAAATAGGAACACTTTGTGAATGCGACTGGAGGAGATAAAACAAGGGAAATTCCTCGAAATTGCACAAACAGATGCAAAGGAAAGATCGTCATGCCACAGTGGGTACAATATACAGAGATAGTGGTTCGCGTTTGACAACGGACAAAGAGAAAGGGGAAGCTTTCTTGCAGAGATTTAGCATAGAAGATCAGAACGATGGGGACATCAGAGATTCTGTTAGATATCTATATGGTACCATTAAAGATACCTACTGTGAGGATATCATACAGCTGTCCGCTGTCAAAGATGTATTGAAAAAAATAAGCAAGTGACACCTCACCAGGGCCCGATAGGATTAGGTATGACCACATGATAGATATGAGTGATGGAGAACTTATAGAGATGACTGCTTCAACCTGATCATCAGGGTGTCATCAGTACCCCAAGTTTGGGTGCACATCTATCTAACACCACTTTCTAAACCAGGCAAAGATCATTCAAAGCTAAGAGGATTTAGGATTATTACCTTATATAATACTTTTGGCAAGGTGCTGGAGAAGATCGTTGCTTTTAAGCTTCAGGAATATTTAGAAAGGGAAAGCTTCCCCCGTAAAATTTGGGAGGTTACCGGCCAGGGAAAGATACTTGGTTAAATGTAGTCACTTTTGCCTACGTTTTTTATGAAGGGTTCCAAAACAGACAGGAGACGATGGTGGCAGCAGTCGGTCTCGAAGACGCGTACAACAGTCAGATGTGATATTTTGATGTACGCTCTTATGAAGAAGAGAGTCTGTCCTTGGTTGGTGAACTGGACTGCCGCTGTTGTGTATTCTCGTAGAGTGGTTCTTCGGTTGGGTACATGGACCTCTGAGCCTTGAATCATGCCCCCCCCCCCCCCCAGACTACCACAGGGGTCAGCAAGATTGTATGGTTGCACCCGTGTGCCGTGATATTGATCCATCGACTAAACTAAACTAAACTATACGAGCAGGATTGAAAGCCTCGAAGGTCCAAAGGCTGGAAGGATACTAACATTTGCAGATGATGTTCTTGCATACAGGCAGGGAAGGGACAGAAATCAAACAGCTCAGGAGCTGCAGGCGACAATGGACAAAGTGATGGCGTGGTGTACAGAGATGAATGCCGTCATTAACCCAGAAAAGGCATCTGTCTTGTGGTGCTCTCTGGAGAATAGGATTGTCAAAGCTGACCTCATCTCATTGTGGACCTAGATGATCCCTGTGGTGTAGTTGTTAAACCACCTGTCTCGCGTTCCGAAGGAAGAGGGCTTGCTACCGGACATCGAGATTCGGTTTATGGGTGTAATTTTCTGGGAGATTCTTGTGGGGCCGTCGCTGGAGTTATAATGTGTGTGCTCCGTGCGACGCTTTTGACAGTTCGCTCTGTGGAAAGAGATCCAGCTATCTGGGATAAAACCTGGTGCTATGAAATCATCCCTCTTGCCTTTCACCCATATTCAATGTGTCGTGGCCTAGAAATTGTTACGGCCTAACACTTCCCACTCCGTCGGTAGTATCTTCTATGGAACCATCTCCACCGTATATATAAATAGAAACACACAGAAACGAGGGAACTTCAAATGAAAACCTTAACATATGATAGAATTGGCAATAGCCGTGTCATTGTTTTGTAACCTGTTAATTGTTCTTAAGGATGTCACGAGGGTTAAACATGTGGCATCACAGAGTAGACGAACACGGTGACGTCATAAAGACAATTTAAAGATAGCCGCCGCACTTTTGACATGCACCAAATTGTAGCGAAGATATGTTATCCTGTTTATTTGTTTTTATTTTATTGTGAAGGGGTTAAATCTATAGAAATTCATGGGCGAATGAAGATCCAGTTTGATGATGCATGCCTGTTAATCCCGCAAGTGTATGAGTGAAGCATGAAGTTTCAAAACGGCGTGATTTCTGTGAAAGACTGTTCACGTGCGGGTCAGGTACACCGTTGAAGGCCACGTACAGGAAAACCACCGATTGACTGTGAGTGACATCGCCGCACATCCATACACTCCAGGTACAACACACCACATCATTCATGATGTGCTACCGTACCGCAAAGTGTCTGCAAGGTGGGTGCCACGACAGCTTGCTCCAGAATTGAAACAACGACGCATTGATGTTTGTCAAGAACTTTTGTAGTGCTTTGAAGCAGAAGGTGATAGTTTCATATCAAGAATTGTTACTGGAGATGAAACCTGGATTCACCTCCACGAGTCGGAAACAAGAGAGCGAGCAAGGAATGGCGAAATCCCTTCTAACCGAAACCAAAGTAGTTTCGCACGCAGCCATCTGCAGGGAAGATTATGCTGACTCTCTTTTTGGGTTGAACGAGTCGTTATTTTAGAGCACTACGTGCCAAGAGGGAAAACTGTCACCGGTGTTACGTATACAGATCTCCTAAGGAATAATTTCGACCCGCAATCAAATCCAAACGGCGTGGACTTCAGAGTAAAGGTGTCTTTTTGCAACATGACAATTCTCAAACCCATACTACCCGTGCAGCGGTTGAAATCATCGAAGACCTACACTTTCAGTGAGTACCACATCCCCGTATTCGTCAGACCTAGCCCCAAATGATTTCCATTTGATAGGACAACTCAAATAATCATTGGGATGGAAGACTTTTCAGTCCGATGAAGAGGTACAGCATATGGTGCATGAGTGGTTACATACGTGACCAAGAGAATTGTTTTTTCTACAGGAATCCAAGCATTTTATCGGCGCTGGAGGACTTGCATTTAACGCAGTGGTTGTCGTGTCTTCCTTTAAAGTGTCGTCCCTGGAGTGAGGGGAGTCAACACTCACATTATAATTTTTTTTTTTTCAATATCAATATCCTGGAGAATCCACCAGCTTCCGTCCAACACAGTCCTTCAGTTCATGGACACCTTTTCCTCTCTCTATCTCTGTCGTACTATGCCCCCTCTCATTCTTCCCCACGCAACATATTCAACAACTCTTGCTTCCAAAAATTAATAAAGATTAATTTATTAAAAGAAAAGTGTAATGTACGTGAGACGTGTATGCGAAGAAAATGTGTGATGTGTTCTATAATATGTGTAGGATCGGACCCTCAGATAATAGCATAGTCAGTTCATCCTTGCAAGGACACACCACAGCACGTTAAGTCAGAACAAGTCCATCTCACCCGGTACTGTATCTCTCCTGCCGGACACCGACTGTCATCTGTAGCTACCTGGTAATCCATCTTCCTGATCATCCGAAATAGATACTGTTTGTAAATTACAGCTGATCATGGACCGGTTGCACACTACACATAAGTTCCTATCGTTCCTAAAGAATGCACAAATCCTTTGTAGTGGGTATTTAGGTATCACTGTTATTGTTAATATACTTGATCCTAACTAGTGTCTATCTAGTTTCCAGTATCATGTCGTTTGTACTGTTTCACTAGAATATATCACACCATGTGACTATTATATTTTAATGTTCTTGTTTAGGTACCACTGTTCTTATGCTGTGTGTTGCATCAACAATCATCACCCATCTTAGGTGAACCATCTCCTTCTAGCGTTATTTAATTTCCGTAAGAAACAGGTTACTGTTAAACTGAGGTTCTTTCAAATTGGCGTTGCACCTTTCTAAAACAGGGTTGAGCTTCCTCGTAACTGGTAGGGAACCTGTGAGAGAAACAACACATCTGGTGATAGTACTAGTCACTGATCCTACCGGCTGAGTGTAAGCCTATTGCCTTGCTCAGTTATTTTACAGCTAACTAAACTCTGTCATAGAGCATATTAGCTCCTCACCTACGTCCGAATCAGGCGATGACAAGGAAAGACCCATAACCAGAGTGCAAAACTTCAGTGGGCAAACCACTGAAAGATCCCACCATTGGACACTTTCCCCATCTCCCAACCCATCTTAAATCTCTCTAAATATCACCCCGCTATCCTATTCATCCTGGCAGAGCCAATCATCACTCATCCTCTAACTAGTTTTCCACTAACAGTGCTAATCATCACACTCTAGTTTTAACAAGGCTACTGCCTATATTAATTAGAACTAATTAGATAATATGTTCTACCTTATACGGCACTGCAGTTTACTCAATCACATCTAAGTTTGCCATGACAGGCACGTGTAAAATAAATCTAATTAATCCCGCACACGTTAGATGTTCTTAACTCCCTAACTGCCGTGCCAAAGCACGTCTACCTAGATCAACGGTTCGAGTTACACTAGTTGTCCCCAAATCGGGTTTTTGGCAAACGCCTAAAATTGGTCACGTGACGTTATTCTTTATGTCCACACAGGTGTTATTTTGGGCAGATCAGCCCTTGTCAGGAATCTATCTTCCCTGGCTCAATCAATGTCAGATTCGTCCTCCCATGTTTTGACATCCACAACAAGCTAGCGAGTTACTGTATGGTCCCAACAACAGTTTTCAATAACAAGCCGCCATTCTTCTGTCGAGTGGTGACAATCACAGCCGCCATTTCGCTTGATGTCCGGAACTCTAAATGACAGACGGACTGTTTTCTCCCGAGCTGGGCACTTCCGCTTGAATCCGACCTGTTTATCAACTGTCAAAGTGGTGTATAGATTCATCTCACTCACCACCGAATGTTCCTATTTAGCCCACCAGATGTAAATACGTGCAGCTGCAACCCAGACTGTTTTTACTGTATTTGTTGAAACAACCTGTGGCCTCGAACATGTCGTTAATCCGAACGCCTTTTATTGTCATCACTGGTTACTCACGGTGTTTTTCGTGACAGTGGTGACAACATCGAAAAATGATACATTTGTTCTTTACTTTTATAGAATATATTCACCAAAAATAAATTAAGGTTTTCATTTAAAGCCCTTCGTAGTTAGGCAGGCAAACATAGAGATGGTTAGGTATTCTGACGTGCATAGTTAATATTGAGGGGGGGGGGGGTCGAATCGTCTCCTTTTTCGTTCACCTTCAGACGTCATATACATAAATGCAAAGAAAACAGCAGTGAACATACGCTTATTGATATCCAAATAGAGTTTGTCCTCAAATGAAGCAGGTGTAGGTTTAAATACTTTTCTGTAAAGAAAACTATCCAGGAACAATCAATCGACAATAACGTAATGAACCAAACAGAACCAATCATTGGAATTACACACTACAATATAGCGTAACATCGCAAGCAATCACAAATCACACACAAGAGCAAATGCATTGATGTCGAACTCAGTGTGTGTATACAAATGAAGAAAAAGTTGTAAAATATATTATTACAGGTAAAATTATGGACAAATTGTCCTGATCGTTACGCGTCAGTGAACTTCTAAGTTGACTGAAGCCTGACATTCCAATTCTATAAATGCAATGACGATATTTGTATCTACGTATTGATTCCCCCATGCCCCTTTGTTCAGCAGAAACACATCCAGCATTGTAATCACTAGCCTATAACATGACTTAAGACATGAGTTGGCATTTTATTGCAAGTTTGCTTTATCAGATTCAATTTACGTACATTTAATTTATTCACAAAGAACTTATGGTTTGATATCGTTCTCTACATACCTACGCTTTCAGCCCTAGAAACTTAATGGACTAAAGCAAAATTATGGTTTGCA
Organism: Cepaea hortensis; assembly: GCA_963921405.1. Taxonomy (NCBI): domain Eukaryota; kingdom Metazoa; phylum Mollusca; class Gastropoda; order Stylommatophora; family Helicidae; genus Cepaea; species Cepaea hortensis. The sequence goes on from OY992876.1 coordinate 115,859,896, forward strand.
ATTGACGTCATTAAATGGCAAAGGAATAACTTTCACAGTTCAGTATTAAGATTTGCATTGACATACAAAATATTGGTGCGTTAATAAGAATACGTTGCTTAGGACTTTTTGCGCTGAATAGATAGCTGGGTGGCGCTTTTTAAAAAAAAAATCAACATCATGTGCCATGCCGATAAGCAAGGGCATTAATGTTTCGCCATCTCACACCATAACCAGAGTCGTGTATCAATTCTGTGTTCTTGTCTCGACCATGCCATAGGGGCAAGGCATCCAGATATTTACTTCTCTGCCTTCCCTGTGTTCTTTCCCCCTCATTCTTGCCAGTTGTCACCAAGTTCTCTAGTGTATTTCTTCTGATAACGTCTAAAAAAATTATGACTGTCTACGTCTAATTTCTCTAATCAGTTTATGGTTTTAATTTGTCTTTTGTACTACTTGCTCGTTGATTTTTCTGTCTGTCCATGGTGTTCTTTGCATTTTCCCCAGAGACCACATTTCCACTGCTTTTTATTGCCAGTATTGAAAGAAGTTGTGGTATTTATCAGAATCACCATCATCATGCAATGCCTTGCCGTCTGGCGTGGGCGATCATCCCTCTCCACAAATTTCCATCTCGACGTCATGGATCATTCGTGTGTTGACTATCTTCCGTGCCATGACACAAGACTGCCAAGAATCGTCTCACACTGTCTTCCTCTCTCTCTCTCTCTCTCTCTCTCTCTCTCTCTCTCTCTCTCTCTCTCTCTCTCTCTCTCTCTCTCTCTCTCCTCTATCTCTATCTTTCCGTAAATCTGTCCAGTTGTCACAACATATTCCAATTTTTATCTTCTCATAACGTGGCCAAAAAAACGATGACTGCCTCTTTCTGATGTTTGTGATAAGATGTCTTTGCGGCCCAGCTTCCCTTAAAACATCATACTTGCTCATTTTGGCTGTCCAATTAATTTTCAGCATTCTTCTATAAAACCACATCTCGAAGACTTAATCATCAGAATGTTGGACAATAATCTACGACAGAAGACATTCTTCTCCATGTAGCAGGCCCGTTATAGAACGTTACTTCAATCTCGACACACCGAGAAGAATCTCGATCTTTTGCCCATTCTCCCGCCTCGTGCCTCATGACCAAGATATTTCCAATGCCCTCTGTTCATCTTCGGGCTGGTCGACCATTGTCTCTTCTTCCAGGAAACACGCTTTCCGTCACTGTTCTCACGATACCAATGGGCCAAGCGTTCAAAGTGACATGACGGACTTTATGTCGAAGCTCAGGAAGCTGGTTATGGTAGGGGAAGACTGATCACTTATTCCTACGTGCACTCCGACCTACAAAAATGTGATGGCCCTAACACTTCACATACCCACATCAGCTTCATGCTACGACCTCCCCTCCCCCTGTTTTAGTTAAGGAAACCCCGGTAGTTGTTGGGTGGACGCCACCTCCATGCCATCGTCTCAATCCTTCCAGAATCATTCTCTTGGTCTGCCTCTGCCTCTTTTCCCACTGTACATCCCAGTTGTCACGAAGTCCTCCAATGTCTCTCTTCTCATCACATACCAAAAAAAAGAAATTATGTTGTCTTGTTTGAACAGTTTTATATAATGTTCTAATTTCATTATCCTCTTTCGGGTAATAGCAATATTCGTCTAAGGAACCAAACTCCGCTACTTCCGAGTTCTTCATAATTTTTTCATTCACCTTCCATGATTCACTGTCATTCATGTAAGTAAGACAGGGATGTGTTTTGCCACCAGATATCTTCTCCCTTTATAGCGAAGTAACAATGAGAAAGATCAAAGAAAAGCCAGGAAAAATATTCGGAAGTTATAATATAAATAATATACGCTATACAGATGTCACAGTATTGATGGCGGATAATGCACAAGATCTACAACAACTGTTGCGCATTGTAGTAATAGACAGTGCAAAGAAAGGACTCTCCTTGAATATCAAGAAAACAGTAACAATGGTGATATCAAAGAAACGGGTAACACGCATATGTGAAATAGAGATAGAAGGGAAAAGTCTTTACCAAGTGGATAGTTTTAAATATCTAGGGACATTTATAACGTCAGATGGAAGGTGCACAACAGTGATTAAGAACAGAATAGAGCAAGCAAAGGCTGCCTTTCAGAAAATGATAAATATCTTATTCAGTAAGTCAATATCATTGAATGTAAGAAGAGAGTGCTAAAGTGCTATATGGAACCTGGTTTGCTGTATGGCTATGAATCTTGGAATGTAAATGAGAAAATTAGGAAGAGATTGGAAGCAACAGAGATGTGGTTCCAGAGACTAATGTTGCGAATTCATTGGACTGCCAAAGTAACCGACAACGAATGCCTGAAAGAGGCTAATGAAACTAAAACATTATATACAACAATAAGAAAGAGGCAAAGAACTGTTTTTGGTCATGTGATGAGAAGAGAGGCATTGTAGAACATCGTGACAACTGGGAAGCTCGAGGGGAAGAGAGGCAAAGGCAGACCAAGAGAAATGATGCTGGATGGATTGCGACGGTGGCATGGATGAATATCAACGGTAGAGCTGATTCAGAAAACCAAAGATCGAGATATGTGGAGAGTCATGAACGCCTACGCCGGTCGGAATGGCACTTGATGATGATGATAACATGTTCTATAGATCATTTCAATACTTTCTTTCTTATATTCGATGATAGTGGTATACTGCATAAAGCACTCTTTATATTCTGAAATACAGCCTTTGCTTGATCTCTTCTACTCTTAATCTATGTCGTGCATGTTCCTTCTGATGTTATAATTACATTTACATTTACATGATGTTATAATTATATTTACATTTATCAACTTAGCTAAGCATTTTCCCCTCTATCGTTTTCTCACATTTTGGTGTCACTTTTTAAAAATATAACCATTGCTTTTGTTTTCTTGATATTCAGGGAAAGTTGTCTTCGACACTCTCTGTTACAGTAATGTCTAACATTTGTTGTAAATCTTTAGCACTTTCCGCCATCAACACTGTGTCATTTGAAAAGCCTAGATAGTTTACAATATATCCTCGAACGCGTATTTATGATCTCTCTTTACAGATAAAGAAATTGATGCCTCGACCAAAGCCAGGTAAACGGAATGCATTCTAGTAAACAATACAAACAGACGGACACTTGGCATACTGCCATTCCGTGAAGTACCCGTTTAGCCCCTTTATCAGGTTTACGTGAAGCCATGGGTGCAGGTGGTGGATGAAATTAAAGAGCAGCCAATAGATAGTTGTAGGTTATGATCTTCAGCTTCACGACGGTAGGCAGAGGATCTCTTTTTTGGGAGACAATGGCTACGGTCATCGACCAGTATGGTCACTGCTAGGAAGGAAAGCAATGGCAAACTACCTTCTTTACAAATGCCAAGAATATCATGTACTGCAGTCTTATCGATAATCAGAGAAACGGCGTAAATGAGTGCTCCACTGGAGCAGACTCGCCCGGTAGGGGTAGTCATGTGCACCAGATGACTCCAGACCATCTGCAGGCGACTGAGTGCAAAAGAGAATCAACATTGAAAGTAGAAACTTGGAATGTAAGAGCTATGAAAGGGGATGGAAAATTTGATATCATTAAGAATGAAATGAGAAGATTAAATATTAACCTGTTAGGTATATTTTAGACCAGATGGACAGATATGGGCATTATAACATCTGACGAATATAGAATAATCTATTCTGGTGGGGAGAAACAACAGCGAGGAGTAGCAATTATAATGGATTCAGAGAGATCAAAATCGATCAAAGGATATTGGACTATATCAGATAGAGTGTTACTGGGGAAGTCGAGTGGAAGACCTTTTGATGTCAACGTCATACAAGTTTATGCACCAACAGCAGACAGTATTGATGAATTTTATAGTGATTTAGAGAAAGCCTTCAAGAAATGCAAGAATTATGAAGTAAATATCATAATGGGTGACTTGAATGCCAAAGTTGGAAATCAACAGGACGGATGAATAGTAGGCAAGTATGGACTAGGGGAACAGCATGAAAGAGGTTGCAGATTTGTACAGTGGGCAAAAGAGCAGGATTTGATTATTAGAAACACCTGGTATAAACAGCACACAAGGAGATTATGGATATGGAGAAATCCTGATCATAAGATCAGAAATCAGATGGATTATATTCTTTCTTTTATTTTAGTCGTTGGATCAGCATCACGGCACACAGCACAACCCATAAGTGCTCCGTTTTCCTCCTAACTCAAATCTGAGTCTGTGGAGAAACTCAGTTCAATGCACGAACTCCGTTGCATCGGCGAGGATCCTGAAATACTTTGGGTAGATTTTTAACTCGAAATTTTGCTCAGGCAGCGCCGTTAGGCTACTCTTTTTCAATTTCCAACTGCCAAGGGATGTTTTATGTGCGCAACAATACACACGGGCGTCCGATCTCACTACCCAGAGACCAGGGAAAATTTTATTACTAGAAGTTCAGGTAGATTTAAAAAAATAAATAAATAAATCCCGGCCCTCACCGGGGCCTGAACCCGGGACCTCCAGCACTCGAGGCGGACACCATACCCCGAGACCACTCAGCCTCCTTAGAGGCTGGTCATTCATTATTATTCCGATGATCATATTGAAAAAAAAAGCAATGGAATGTATCATCATAAAGGTCTTTCACATAATCTGACCCCGCATGTAAAATCTGATCTTTTTCTATTATGATTTTGCCATCTTTGGTTTTTAGGCAACCCGTTGATGTGTGTATTCTTTTGTTAGTGATATCATTAATTCTTTTGTGCATTAATTTGGTATTCCGGGTGTTGTGTTAGTTTTCAATTTCCTTGCAATTTTCCTTAAGCCATGTTTGTTTTGCCTCTTTGCATAGCTTTCTAATTTTCCAGTGAATCTCTTCACATTTTTCCTTGTTATTTTTGTTATTTCTTCTTTTTTTTTTTCATGAGTTTTTAGATGTCTTCCGTCATCTATTTCTTGCTTCCTGTTATCTTTATTTTTGGGATGGTTGTTTCTGCAGCTTGGTTTACTTATTTCTGTAACCGAGTGGCTAGAACGCCGTGTTCTCCTTCAGGAGATCCGGGTTCGATCTCTCGGTAAGGTGTGGGATTTTTTTTTCTGTTGGGGGCAAATAGAAAGTTCTAACCTGCACAGTTCGCGGCGACAGCACTAGCCAGGCGGCCTTAATTACTCAGGCTCAAAGACCCCTCTGCCAAGTTAGTTAGTTAGTTAGTCGCAGTTCCAACTTCACAGCAACGGGTTGTTCCCATTATGCTCCGTTCCTGTGCCAGTGAATATCACACAAAACGCTCCCCACTGTCCAATGTGAAAAGTGGAAAAGACAGGAGTCTCGACAAACAGCAAGCCGCACAGATACACTGTGCATAATGCTGCAGCCAGAATGTCAACACAATAGTCCCCCACGAAACACCCAGTTCATCTCTGATGGAATCGGCAGTCATTTTCCCATCTGTATGTTTCCTAGATGTTTACCTACACAGTCCACGAAAATACAGTTCATCGTCGATGGCAGTGGCAGTCAACCAGAAGCCCAGCAGCCACGCATTTCTGCATAAGGCAAAAACCGATCTACTCTGGGACATAGCCATCTGCCATCGCTCCAAACACGCAGTCACGTTCCAAAACCTCTTGGGCAGATTCAAAAGCATTTCACACGAAACTCACAGCTCACAGTGTCGCGCCACGCATCCTCCACCCACCCATCCCCCAGCCGCACATTCCTTAACCACACACCCCTACCCATGTACACACACATCCCCACCCATACACAATCTCCCCACCCATACACACATCCCTCACACACATCCCCACACACCAACACATCCCCCATTCACAAACACACACCTCCCATCCACGTACACACAACCCACACACATATCCCCTAACCATACACTCATCCCCTCACACATCCCTAGACACACGTACTTATCCCTCAACCACTGACACCCACACATCCCTCACCCACTCATCAACACATACATTACCTATCTACCCACCCACACTCACACATCCCAACCACCCATCTAAACACACATCAGAAGGGCGAGGAGTTCAGAACCGTAAAGTATGGAGGGAAAACCATTATCAAGTAATCGGTTCTTGTATTAAAGCGATCTTGAAATAATCTTCATTCCTCCCTCCCCCTGGAAACCCTAAAATCCGCCCCCAGGGGTGGAGGGGGGGGGGGAGAACTCCCCACCGGTTGAGAACCACTGCACTATTAGGTCAGTGAAGGGGTGAAACCTATAGAAATTCATCGGCGAATCAATCTGGGCAATTATTCACGGACACATGTCAGATAGATGGTGGGTTGATTTGTTGGTTGGTTGGCTATTTGGCTCGTTTGTTCATTCATTGGTTAGCTAGTTAGTTAATTAGTTAGTTAGTTTAGTTAGTTACCATATCATCCCCATCGCACAGGGAATTATAAATCACAAAGAGAACTGGTTACTCACTTCAGAAGAAGACAGTCCACATTTTTGGGGCACGTTGTGAGAAGGGGAAAGCTGGAGTATGTCGTCACACCAAGAAGGCTGGAGGGAAAGAGAGGTAGGGGGAGACAGAGAGAAAATGCTGAACAGTTTGAGATAATGGCAATGAGGAAAGTCGGTATCAGAAATGATTGGAAGCATGAGAGACAGAAGAATGTGGACAGACATGATCACCAACGCCACACAGCAGGGACTATAAGAAGAAAAAAACTTGTTTATTGGAAATCGTGTATGTACAACCTGTTGCCATCTGTTGTGGTTTGGGGCACACTTAAAGTGTTTAAATCTCCCACATATCTCTGGCATCGCATTATAACTTTCAGCTTTTGTATTGCCTAATGTGTCCTCTATCTTCTACTCAGCTAGAGAAAAAAAATCTATAATCTGTTCAGTACAAAGTTTGTGACATGCCTTCTGTCTTGGACATCCGCACTCATACAATATATTCAGTACATTATAGGGTGTGGCAGGCCATGGCGGCCATGCCACTTCCCCTTCAAGAGAAACTTTATTTCTAGAAGTGTATCCAATAAATGTAAATTAAACATTACAATTTTAACTACAGGGAAAGTGATGTAAGCTCGTTAATATTTCTACAATACGTTACAAGCAGATGTGCAGCATTCTATCAATATATTCAGAACATTATAGGGTTTGGCGGCCATTTTTTTTTAAAAATATCTTTTCCAAGACATCGCTGTCAACACCAGCATCTTTCAGCTGTATGTTGATTTCTTGGCAAGATTAGGCTCAGTAGTTTTTTGCCATTGCTTTCTGAGCGGCCGGCTCACATACCCCGTAAGTTATCGATGTGATTCGAACCACTGCTGTTTCTCACCGTCATCACATTACCCACGAGAGTATACGAGATTACGGAGAAAAGTCTGCCACTTCCCCTTCTAGAGAAACTCGTTTTCTAAAGCCATCATTAAATGTAAACATTACAATTTTAACTACAGGGAAAGTGACGAATGCTCGTTAATATAATATGAGCTGGAACTTAATAAATGTATGTGCCGCGCTTGATTCGTTTGTTACAAAGAAACGACGGGACCAGCTTATGGAGCTGGAGGCCATCCCAGGCAGTAGGCTATACATTCCACAGATGGGGCTGAGTGGTCTCGAGGTATGGTGTCCGCATCGAGTTCTGGAGGTCCCGGGTTCAGGCCCCGGTGAGGACCGGGATTTATTTAGGTTCCAGTAATAAAATTTCCCCTGGTCTCTGGGTAGTGAGATCGGACGCCCGTGTGTATTGTTGCGAACGTAAAAAATCCCTTGGCAGTTGGAAATCGAAAAAGAGTAGCCTAACGGCCCTGCCCGGGCAAAATTTCGAGTTAAAAATCGACCCAAGTATTTCAGGATCCTCGCCGATGCAACGGAGTTCGTGCATTGAGCTGAGTTTCTCCAGACTTAGGTTTGAGTTAGGAGGAAAACGGTGCACTTATGGGTTAAACCGTGTGCCGTGATGTTGATCCAACGACTAAACTAAACTAAACATTCCATATAGTACTTCAGCTGTGCAGCACTTTTCACTTTGTCTTGTTATTTAGTATCTTCAACGCTAACCATTGGTTCACAATTATTTCAACAACTGGTTGAATTGATAACCATCTAGTTTTGCAAAATGACAGAATTTTCAGTGGTGAGGAACTATCATTTAATGCTTTACATAAATTATTGTATTGCTGTTGTCTGGCAGATGATTTGGAGAACCAGTTATGTGTTTCAGCAATACGGAATTCCAAATTTCTTGGTAAAAATTCTGATGAGGCATGTGATAATGCTAGCTGCAAGAATGACACACACATTTATGAGGATTAAAGATAGGATATCTTCCTTCAATTTGGCATAAACGTCATCTCTCTATCTCTCTATCTCTTCCCCCTCTCTCGCTCTCTCAACAATCTTGCTTCTCTGTGCCTACCTATGCCATGTGCATTGCTGGTGGTCGGATCTTATACAGTCCCAATAACAATAGCACTGGGTGATTTGATCCTTATGTAACAGGGTGAACGGTTAAACGATGATATCAATAGATGACATTCAAGCCTTTGTTGGGTATAAACGGCTTTTATTGTCCCGTAATACAAAGTTGATATAAGTTCTTGAAAATACACCCTAACTGAACATGGGTACAGTTGGAACTGTTTATATTTTTTGACGTCACCCGTGAGCTTCCCTAGAAATGGTGCTTTCAATAGCGCTCACGGGTGCGACATTTCCTAACCCTTCTCTATTTCCCACTAACTATCTGCTCTGTTATACTTATTATACGTATAACAATCAACCTTACTGACTCTATTTCATAGGGAACAGTATGAGTGAAGCCTCGTATTTGTAGACCGACCGACTCCACATGTGGTATGCAGGCACTTTTCCAATCTCTCTCTCTCTCTCTCTCTCTCTCTCTCTCTCTCTCTCTCTCTCTCTCTCTCTCTCTCTCTCTCTCTCTCTCTCTCTCTCTCCTCTCTCTTCCCCCTAATCTTGCTTCTCTATACCTACCTATGCCACGTGTATTGCTCGTGGTCGGATCTTATACAGCCCTAATAACACAAGCACTGGGTGATGTGATCTTAAAATACGTTGTATAACAATAAACCTTACTGACTGTATTTCATAGGGTACAGTATGAGTGAAGCCCCGTATTTATAGACCGACCTACTCCGTATACTTCGTGCGGTATGTCGCAGGCACTGCTCCGCTCTCTCTCTCTCTCTCTCTCTCTCTCTCTCTCTCTCTCTCTCTCTCTCTCTCTCTCTCTCTCTCTCTCTCTCTCTCTCTCTCTTCATTTTAATTAAAAAACTTGAGACAATGAAAATTGGCCCTAATGTAGTCACTCTAATATCATCTTTTCTATCAAACAGAAAGCAAGTAGTATCACATAATAAATGTCTGTCTCATACCACTACCTTCAATATTGGAGTACCGCAAGGCTCTATTCTTGGCCCTCTATTGTTTGCCATATATATTAACGATCTACCTTTGCATCTTTCGTCTTCCTGCGATCTATTTGCAGACGACTGTACAGTGTACACAAATGCTGAAAACTGTATTTTATTGGAGTCGTCTTTACAACAAGAATTAAATAATGTAGTTAGGTGGAGCTATTCAAACCGTATGAAAATTAACATCACTAAAACAAAATCAATGTTACTAACAACCAGACAAAGACTTCAAACTCTAAACTCACACACATCACTTCAACTTCACATCGATAACATGCCAGTAGAAAGTGTAATTGAGCACAAAACATTAGGCATAATCATTGATAGAAACCTAACCTTTAATTCCCACGTTCAAGCGCTTATTAAACAAACAGCGAAAAAAGTCTACCAACTCGCCAAAATTAAAAACTTCCTTGATGAGGACACAAGGAAACTATTCTATACTTCTCATATACAGACACACTTTGACTACTGCTCTACAATCTGGGACGGTTGTTCTAATTCAAACACCAAGCGACTTTACTCACTCCAGAAACGGGCCATGAGTCTAATTTATAACAAACATTTATCTGACAATCCTAGCCTGTATAAACGCCCTCAGTTACTACCACTCCGCAAACGCCTGCTTTTCAATAAAGCTAAACTAATTCATAAAATCCTGCATCGGAATGCCCCAAATTACCTTTGGCCATTGTTTAAATATAATGCTAGACACAGTAAACGTTTAAATATATTACACATTCCAAAGCCTAGGATTGACTTATACAAAACAAGCTTAACGTACTCTGCAGCTCAGCTGTGGAACAATCTTCCACAAGAAACAAAGACATCACCAATCCCTATTCATATAATCTCAAATTACTCGAACACTATCTCAGTACGGATTATCTTCCCCCTTAATAATAGAGATAATAATAATAATAACAAAACCCTAGTATAACAGCCAGTCCCCTTTTGGTAGGCCAGTATATTCCACATGGCTAATAACAAGTGTCAGACCATTATGTAATTTTACTGTGTCGTGTAGTTTTGATGTTCGCATTTTGCCCATGCCTTTATAATGCATATCTTTTATATTGTTGCTGTTCTCTGTTAGCCTTGAATGATGTGTGAATGACATAATGTATGAAAGAGAGTGATAGAAGGGCAGAATGTTAGACGGGCCTGCGTGCCCAATTCTTAACCCTTTGAAAATAAAGTTTGTTCGTTCGTTCGTTCTCTCTCTCTCTCTCTCTCTCTCTCTCTCTCTCTCTCTCTCTCTCTCTCTCTCTCTCTCTCTCTCCAAACAATCCTGCTTCTATGTGCCTACCCACATCATGTGTATTACCAGTGGTTGGATCTTATACAGCCCCAGTAACACAAGCACTGGGCGATGTGATCCTTAAATACGTTGTATAACAATCAACCATACTGACTCTATTTCATAGGGACCAGTATGAGTGAAACCTCGTAGACCGACCTACTCCGCATACCTCATGTGTTATGTCGCAGGCACTTTTCCAATCTCTCTCTCTCTTTCTTATATATATATAAAATCACAAAAATCTCGTTGGACAAAATCACAAATGCTGAAGTATTGGAAAGATTGGGTTGTGTGGCGGTTTGTTCCATGCTCAGTCTTCGTAGACTTAAATGGATATGACACATTATTATGATGGGTGACGATAGAATACCAAAAGACATCTATTTTGGTGAATTACAGATGTGTAAAAGATCTCGGGGTCGGCTTATACAACGATTCAAAAATGTGTGTAATCGGGACATAATTGATACAGGCATTGTTACTGCACCTTGGGAGCAGGTCGCCGCTGATCGTGTTGCATGGAGGGCAAAGATCAGAAATAGATCAAAGACAAAGGAGATAATGATTGTAGATGGGTCACTCACTTAGCGCGTGAGACGTAAGATTTCGCTTGATGGTGGATTCCTCACGCATGCTTTGTGGATGAACATTTACGGCACGAATTAGTCTGATCAGTCATGTTCCCTACCGCCATGGGTTGTGGTTATTATGCCTTTTTTGAAGCACAATGTAACAAACTATCGTCTGTCAGACAGCTAGGTGCCAGTAAGTGATTTTATTTCACATTTGTGTTGTGGAGGTATAGGGTATGACGTGTATAGGGAATGAATGCAAATTACCCCGTCATCAGCGCAATGGAAGTCTAAGAACTAGAGCGATCTGAACCTTTCGGCCACGTTGACTGCTGAGGTTTGTTTGGGAGAAGTAAATCTTGCATAGATGGGTGCATGCTGTAATCTGACATACTGACATCTGGTAAGTAGAAGTAGTTGTTGACACCTTGCAGTCTTGACAGACCAAAGTATGTGAGTGGAATGTGGCCAATATTCCATCACAATGTCTGGGCAGAGCTTCAGAGAATCATGTGGCACCCAAACGACATGTCCCCTCTCTCGACCTAGCCTTGTGTATTCCAGAGGAATGGGCAACCAATACGTCTGGCACAAGGTAGGCTGCAGACGCTAGCGGCTTAGCGTCAATCCTCCGAGACCTCACCACCACGAGCCGGTGGCGAGTTATGGCCAGACCCTGACACCCAAGGGACCCGGCTTAGAGGCGTTCAGCCATGTCCCACAGGTGAGGGCCTTGTACGAGACCGGACCATGAGGGCGCGCACATCTGTCGATCACAAGTGTCCGGACCTGTGTAAAGCGTGTACTATCGTCAGACTCCCCACCTGACTTTTAGCGGTCCCCGCGACCAGCGGGAATAGGCCCGCCATAGCTGCCGCAGGAGATATTGCCTGTCTATTTGCAAGCAAATCTCCCATCCTTCCACTGTGCGGATCTCGCGACCAGCGAGAATAGGCCCGCCGGAGATTATGCTCGTCTGCTGCGAACAAATCTCTACCGAGAGACTGAATAAGTAAAGAAACGATAAACGATAAGTAGAAGTAAACCTTGCATACATGCGTGTATGCTGAAATATGGCATACTGACATCTGGCAAGTGGGAGTACACATTACATAAATACATGCTTGCTGAAATTTGACATACTGACATCTGGCAAGTAGAAGTAAACCTTGCATAAATGCGTGCATGCTGACATCTGACATACTGACATCTGTCTGGAAAAATAAACCTTGCATAAATGTGTTCATGCTGAAATCTGACATACTGACATCTGTCAGGGAGAAATAGACTATGCATATATGAGTGCATGCTGAAATCTGACATACTGACATCTGTCAGGGAGAAATAGACCATGCATATATGAGTGCATGCTGAAATCTGACATACTGACATCTGGCAAGTAGACGTAAACCTTGCATAAATGCGTGCATGCTGAAATCTTCAGTTAGTTAATTAGTTAGTGAGTTAGTTAGTCAGTCAGTTAGTCAGTCAGTCAGTCAGTCAGTCAGTCAGTCAGTCAGTCATTCAGTCAGTCGGTCGGTCGGTCGGTCGGTCGGTCAGTCAGTCAGTCAGTCGGTCGGTCGGTCGGTCGGTCGGTCGGTCGGTCGGTCGGTCGGTCGGTCGGTCGGTCAGTCATTCAGTCAGTTAGTTAGTTAATTAGTTAGTTAGTTAGTTAGTTAGTTAGTTAGTTAGTTAGTTGGTTGGTTGGTTGGTTGGTTGGTTGGTTGATTGGATCGTTATTTATTTATTTATTTATTTATTTATTTATTTAGTTAATTAGTCAGTCAGTCAGTCAGTCAGTCAGTCAGTCAGTCAGTCGGTCGGTCGGTCGGTCGGTCGGTCGGTCGGTCGGTCCGTCGGTCGGTCGGTCGGTCGTTCGGTTGGTTGGTTGGTTGTAAGGTTCGTTAGTTAGTTAGTTAGTTAGATAGTTAGTTAGTTAGTAAGTTAGTTAGTTAGTTAGATAGTTAGTTAGTTAGTAAGTTAGTTAGTTAGTTAGTTAGTTAGTTAGTTAGTTAGTTAGTTAGTTAGTTAGTTAGTTAGTTAGTTAGTTAGTTAGTTAGACAGTTAGTTTAGTTAATTAGTTACCATATCATCATCATCGCACACGAAATTGTAAATCACAAAGAGAACTGGTTACTCGCATCAGAAGAAGACAGTCCACATGTTTGGGGCATGTCTTGAGAGAGGGAAAGCTGGAGTATGTCGTCACAACAAGAAGGGTGGAGGGGAAGATAGGATGGGGGAGACAGAGAGAAAATGCCGAACTGTTTGAGATCATGGCAATGAGGAAAGTCGGTATCAGAAATGATTGGAAGCATGAGAGACAGAAGAATGTGAACAGACATGATCGCCAACGCCACACAGCAGGGACTATAAGAAGAAGAAACTTGTTTATTGGAAATCGTGTATGTACAACCTGTTGCCATCTGTTGTAGTTTGGGGCACACTTAAAGTGTTTAAAAAGTCGGCGTATCTGGCATCGCATTATGACTTTCGGCTTTTCCATTGCCTAATGTGTCCTCTATCTTCTACGCAGTTAGAGAAAAAAAAAATACATAATCTGTTCATTGCAAATATTGTGACATGCCTTCTGTCTTGGACATCCGCACTCATACAATATATTCAGTACATTATAGGGTGTGGCAGGTCATGGCGGCCATGCCACTTCCCCTTCAAGAGAAACTTTATTTCTAGAAGTGTAGCCAATAAATGTAAATTAAACATTACAATTTTAACTACAGGGAAAGTGATGTAAGCTCGTTAATATTTCTACAATACGTTACAAGCAGATGTGCAAGCATTCTATACATTTTACTTATATTCAAACCATTTTATTCAGATTCTAATCGCAAATTTTAATAAATCAAAGTATTTCCAACTATAAAATAATGCTTTGAAAATGAAATATTTAGGCTCTATAGAACCAAACATCTATAAAAGAGAAGGTTGCCTCCCTTTGAGTAAATCACATCGTTGTTAGTATGCTTGCCTTCAAAGACAGCGGTCTGGTTTATCTGGGGCCGACCTTGCCTAATTAAAATAAGTACCAACATTTATTTAGAATAATCTGGAAATTATATCTGTTGCCGACCCTGCCTAATTAAAATAAGTACCAACATTTATTTAGAATAATCTGGGAGTTGAGAGAGTTGATCTCTAAAGGATAGGCTTCTATCAAAGGTGATTGCCAGGTACTGCAGTCTGCTTTCTCTATTCATATTTCTACCATTTATCGAAAGGCTTGTGAGAGCTTTAACAATCCAGAGGCCAACACAAGACCTTTGGGGGTCTGAGCTGAAACTTAATAATGCATATTAGTTAGTTAGTTAGTTAGTCTTTCCTCCTGAGCCCAAGGCGACGCAGCTGCTGGCGGTTCGCTGCTACCTGTTATAGATCTTGGATGTTTACTTGGCCGTTGAACGAGCCTTCTCTGATGATGGTTCTACGCAGGGCCTCTAATGTATATGCCGCGGTTGATTCTTTTGTTACAAAGGAACAACGGGACTAACTTAAGGAGCTGGAGGAGATCCCAGGCAGTAGGCTGCTCATTTGTGGTGACTTTAATGTAGGAAACAGAGAGTGGGACAATACTGGAGAAATCAGACAGGAAAATGCTCTTGCAGAAGCCATGTTGGATTCAAAAGAATTCTGCATAAACGATGGGAGGCCAACGAGAATGAGAATGAGGTCTGGTGATGCAGACACGGATTTTGACCGGGCATGTGTTACCTAGGACGGCGCTATTGGATATAAAATGAACTGTCCTTGGTGATCATGGAAATGACCATCAACCCTGTTCAGTTTTAATTTCTAAGTCAAACAAGACCAAGTCTGTGAGAGCACCTAAGCACTTTATGTATTCGAGGGAAACCAACCTTATGGGACTACTCAGACAGAGGGCATGCAGTGTCACTAGCAAACCTACTTATGTGCAGTCTCCATGGTGGACCATCGGGGTAGAACGGGCATGGAAATCCAAGAGAGCAGCAGTTAAACAATTATAGAATGTGCGGCGCAAGAAAAGAAAGATATGCTGGAGAAATTCAAGCGCTGTGCAACAGAGACCGAAAGAGCGAAATAGGAACACTTTTTGAATGCGACTGGAGGAGACAAAACAAGGAAAATTCCTGGAAATTGCACAAACAGATGCAAAGGAAAGATCGTCATGCCACAGTGGGTACAATATACAGAGATAGCGGTTCGCGTTTGACAACGGACAAAGAGAAAGGGGAAGCTTTCTTGCAGAGATTTAGCATAGAAGATCAGAGCGATGGGGACATCAGAGATTCAGTTAGATATCTATCTGGTACCATTAAAGATACCTACTGTGAGAATATCATAAAGCTGTCCGATGTCAAAGATGTATTGAACAAAATAAGCAAGTGACACCTCACCAGGGCCCGATGGGGTTAGATATGACCACATGATAGATATGAGTGATGGAGAACTTATAGAGATGACTGCTTGCTTCAACCTGATCATCAGGGTGTCATCAGTACCCCAGGTTTGGGTGCACAGCTATTTAACACCACTTTCTAAACCAGGCAAAGATCATTCAAAGCTAAGAGGATTTAGGATTATTACCTTACATAATACTTTTGGCAAGTTGCTGGAGAAGATCGTTGCTTTTAAGCTTCAGGAATAGTTAAAAAGGGAAAGCTTCTCCCTTAAAATTTGGGATGTTACCGGCCAGGGAAAGATACTTGGTCAAATGTAGTCACTTTTGCCTACGTTTTTTGTGAAGGGTTCCAAAACAGACAGGAAACGATGGTGGCAGCAGTTGGTCTCGAGGACGCGTACATCAGTCAGATGTGATATTTTGATGTACGCTCTTATGAAGAAGAGAGTCTGTCCTTGGTAGGTGAACCGGACTGCCGCTGTTATATATTCTCGTAGAGTGGTTCTTTGGTTGGGTACATGGACCTCTGAGCCATGAATCATAGCCCCCCAGACTACCACAGCGGTCAGCAATTTCACCTGTACTTTTCAATGTATATACGAGCAAAATTGTATGAGTTGCACCCGTGTGCCGTGATGTTGATCCATCGACTAAACTAAACTATACGAGCAGGATTGCAAGCCTCGAAGCTCCAGGGGCATGGAAGGATACTAACATTTGCAGATGATGTTCTTGCATACAGGCAGGGGAGGGACAGAAATCAAACAGCTCAGGAGCTGCAGGCGACAATGGACAAAGTGATGGCGTGGTGTACAGAGATGAATGCCGTCATTAACCCAGAAAAGGCATCTGTCTTGTGGTGCTCTCTGGAGAATAGGATTGTCAAAGCTGACCTCATCTCATTGTGGACCTAGATGATCCCTGTGGTGTAGTTATTAAACCATCTGTCTCGCGTTCCGAAGGAAGAGGGCTTGCTACCGGACATCGTGATTCGGTTTATGGTTGTAATTTTCTGGGAAATTCTTGTGGGGCCGTCGCTGAAGTTATAGTGTGTGTGCTCCGTGCGACGCTTTTGACAGTTCGCTCTGTGGAAAGAGATCCAGCTATCTGGGATAAAACCTGGTGATATGAAATCATCCCTCTTACCTTTCAACCATATTCAGTATGTCGTGGCCTAGAAATTGTTAAGGCCTAACACTTCCCACTCCGTCGGTAGTATCTGCTATGGGGCCATCTCCACCGTTTATATAAATAGAGACACACGGAAACGATGAAGCTTCAAATGAAAACCTTAACAGTATGATAGAATTTACAATAACCGTGTCATTGTTGTGTAACCTGTCAATATTGTTGTTAAGGGTGTCAAGAGGGTTAAGCATGTGGCATCACATAGTAGACGAACACCGTGACGTCATACGGACAATTTAAAGACAGCCGCTGCACTTTTCACATGCACCAAAATGTAGCGAAGTTATGTTATCCTGTTGTTTTGTTTTTATGTTATTGTGAAGGGGTAAAACCTATAGAAATTCATGGGCGAATGAAGATCCAGTTTGATGATGCATGCCTGTTAGTCCAGCAAGTTTATGAATGAAGCATGAAGTTTCAAAACGGCGTGATTTCTGTGAAAGACTGTTCACGTGCGGGTCAGGTACACCGTTGAAGGCCACGTACAGGAAAACCACCGATTGACTGTGAGTGACATCGCCGCACATCCATACACTCCAGGTACAACACACCACATCATTCATGATGTGCTACCGTACAGCAAAGTGTCTGCAAGGTGGGTGCCACGACAGCTTGCTCCAGAATTGAAACAACGACGCATTGATGCTTGTCAAGAACTTTTGGAGTGCTTTGAAGCATAAGGTGATAGTTTCATATCAAGAACCTGGATTCACCACCACGAGCCGGAAACAAGAGAGCGAGCAAGGAATGGTGCCATCCCTTCTAACCGAAACAAAAGTAGTTTCGCACGCAGCCATCTGCAGGGAAGATTATGCTGACTCTCTTTTTGGGTTGAATGAGTCGTTATTTTAGAGCACTACGTGCCAACAGGGGAAAATGTCACCGGTGTTACGTATACAGATCTCCGAAGGAATCATTTCGATCCGCAATCAAATCCAACTTCAGAGTAAAGGTGTCTTTTTGCAACATGACAATTCTCAAACCCATACTACCCGTGCAGCGGTTGAAATCATCGAAGACCTCGACTTTCAGTGAGTACCACATCCCCATATTTGTCAGACCTAGCCCCAAGTGAGTTCCATCTGTTTGGACAACTCAAAGAGTCATTGGGATGGAAGATATTTCAGTCCGATGAAGAGGTACAACAGGTGGTGCATGAGTGGTTACACATGCAACCATGAGACTTTTTTTTTCTACAGGAATCCAAGCACTTTATCGGCGCTAGAGTACTTGCATTTAACGCAGTGGTGACAATAAAGAAAAATGATACATTTATTCTTTAATTTTTTAGAATATATTCACCAAAATAAATTAAGGTTTTCATTTGAAGCCTTTCGTAGTTAGGCAAACAAACATAGAGATAGTTAGGTATTCTGACGTGCATAGTTAATATTGTGGGGGTGGGGGAGAGTTGGGGGAATCGTCTCCTTCTTCATTCACCTTCAGACGTCATTTACATAAATGCAAAGAAAACAGCAGTGAACATACGCTTATTGATATCCAAATAGAGTTTGTCCTCAAATGAAGCAGGTGTAGGTTTAGATTCTTTTCTGTAAAGACAACTATCCAGACACAATCAATCGACAATAACGTAATGAACCGAGCAAAAACAATCATTGGAATTACACACTACAATTTAGCGTAACATCGCAAGCAATGGCAGGGTCTTAACAATCACATACATGAGTAGATGCATTGATGTCGAACTCATTGTGTGTATACAACTGAAGAAAAACTCGAAAAATATATTATTAAAGGTAAAATGATGGACAAATTGTCCTGATCATTACGCGTCAGTGAACTTCTATGATGACTGAAGCATGACATTCCAATTCTATTAATGCAATGACGATATTCGTATCTACGTATTGATCCCCTCCCCCATGCACCTTGGTTCAGCGGAAACACATCTTGCATTGTAACTACTAGCCCATAACATGCCTTAAGCCTTGAATATCAAGAAAACAGTAACAATGGTGATATCAAAGAAACGGGTAACACGCATATGTGATATAGAGATAGAAGGGAACAGTCTTCACGAAGTGAATAGTTTTAAATATCTAGGGACATTTATAACATCAGATGGAAGATGCACATCAGAGATTAAGAGCAGAATAGGGCAGGCAAAGGCTGCATTTCAGAAAGTGAAAAATATCTTATGCAATAAGGTGCTTAGGTGCTATATAGAACGTGTTTTGCTCTGTGGCTGTGAATCGTGGAATGTCTATGAACACATTAGGAAGAGATTAGAAGCAACAGAGATGTGGTTCCTGAGACGAATGTTGCGAATTCCTTGGACTGCCAAAGTAACTAACAACGAATGCATGAAAGAGGCTAATGAAACTAGAACATTATATACAACAATAAGAAAGAGGCAAACAACTGTTTTTGGTCATGTGATGAGAAGAGAGGCATTGGAGAACATCGTGACAAATGGGAAGATCGAGAGGAAGAGAGGCAAAGGCAGACCAAGAGAAATTATGCTGGATGGATTGCGACGGTGGCATGGATGAATATCAACGGTAGAGCTGATTCAGAAAACCAAAGACCGAGATATGTGGGGAGTCATGAACGCCTACGCCATTCGGAATGGCATTTGATGATGATGATAACATGTTCTATATATCATTTCAATACTCTCTTTCTTATATTCAATGATAGTTGTATATTGCATAAAGCCTTTGCTTGACCTCTTCTACTCTTAATCTATGTCGAGCATGTTCCTTCTGATGTTATAATTGCCCCTAGATATTTAAATTTATCAACTTAGCTAAGCATTTTCCCCTCTATCGTTTTCTCACATTTTGGTATCACTTTAAAAAAAAATATAACCATTGCTTTTGTTTTCTTGATATTCAAGGAAAGTCGTTTTCTACACTCTCTGTTACAGTAATGTCTAACATTTGTTGAAAATCTTTAGCACTTTCCGCCATCAAGACTGTGTCATTTGCAAAACCTAGATTGTTTACATTATATCCTCCAACGCGTATTCCTGATCTCTCTTTACAGATAAAGAAATTGTTGCCTCGACCAAAGCCAAGTAAATGGAATGCATTCTAGCAATCAATACAAACAGACGGACACTTGCGCATACTGGCGCATCGGGTCTGAAAATATTGGCTGGCAGAACTGTAGGGTGTCCACCAGTATTGTCACTGCTAGGAAGGAAAGCAATGGCAAACTAGCTTCTTTACAAAATGCCAAGAATATCATGTACTGCAGTCTTATCGATAATCAGAGAAATGGCGTAAATGGGTGCTCCACTGGAGCAGCCTCGTCCGGTAGGGGTAGTCATGTGCACCAGATGACTCCAGACCATCTGCAGGAGATTGAGTGTAAAAGAGTATCAACATTCAAAGTAGGAACTTAGAATGTAAGAGCTATGAGTGGGGATGGAAAATTTGATAACATTAAGAATGAAATGAGAAGATTAAATATTAGCCTGTTAGGTATATTTTAGACCAGATGGACAGGAATGGGCATTATAACATCTGAGGAATATAGAATAATCTATTCTGGTGGGGAGAAACAACAGTGAGGAGTAGCAATTATAATGGATACAGAGTGAGCAAAATCGATCAAAGGATATTGGACTGTATCAGACAGAGTGTTACTGGTGAAGTTGAGTGGAAGACCTTTTGATGTCAACGTCATACAAGTTTATGCACCAGCAGGAGACAATAGTGATGACAGCATTGATGAATTTTATAATGATTTAGAGAAAGCCTTCAAGAAATGCAAGAATTCTGAAGTAAATATCATAATGGGTGACTTGAATGCCAAAGTTGGAAATTAACAGGACAGAGGCATAGTAGGCAAGTATGGACTAGGGGAACAGAATGAAAGAGGTTGCAGACTTGTACAGTGGGCAAAAGAGCAGGATTTGATTATTAGAAACACCTGGTATAAACAGCACACAAGGAGATTATGGATATGGAGAAATCCTGATCATAAGATCAGAAATCAGATTGATTATATTCTCATCAACATAAGATTTGGAAATACCTTAACAGTCGCAAAAACTATACCAAGCGCAGACTGCTACAGCGACCATAGATTAATTTAAAGAAAGTCAAATATTCACCAAGAAGCACACAATTTGATCTACAGGCACTGAAGAGTGAGGAGATAAAAAATAAATTCAACGAAGAGGTAAAGAACAGATTCGATGCATTGTCCGATGTGGAAATATTATTTCAAGACATCAGTGAACAATGGGAAACTGTCATTTACTGTCAATATAATACCTTGAGATGTTTGGCAGAGGGGTCTTTGAGCCTGAGGAATTAAGGCCGCCTGGCTAGTGCTGTCGCAGCGAACTGTGCAGGTTAGAACTTTCTTTTTGCCCTCGACAGAAAAAAAATCCCACACCTTACCGAGGGATCGAACCCGGGTCTCCTGAGGGAGAGCATGGTGTTCTAGCCACTCGGTTAAAGAAATAAGTCAACCAAGCTGCAGAAACAACCATCCCAAAAATAAAGATAACAGGAAGCAAGAAATAGATGACGGAAGACATCTAAAAACTCATGGAAATAAGAAGAAATAACAAAAATAACGAGGAAAAATGTGAAGAGATTCACAGGAAAATTAGAAAGCTATGCAAAGAGGCAAAAGAAACATGGCTTAAGGAAAATTGCAAGGAAATTGAAAACTAACACAACACCCGGAATACCAAATTAATGCACAAAAGAATTAATGATGCAGCAAAAGAGACTGCTCACAATACAGAGGCATTTCACTGTTGAGTCATACTGGGAAAATATTTTGCAAAATTCTTGAAAAAAGATTACGAACTACTTTAGAACCCCAGCTAAACGAAACGCAACTTGGATTTAGGAAAAACAAAGGATGCACAGACGCCATTTTTGCTCTTAGACAACTTATAGAAAAATCAATCGAATTCAATGAAACACTCTACTTAGCCTTTGTCGACCAAGAAAAGGCATTCGATAGGGTAGATAGAAACAAGCTGTGGGAAATCCTTAAACAATATGTAGTGAGTACACATCTAACAAACCTATGTAGAAGTTTATACAACAACAGTGAATGCATAGTGAGAGCAACTGGAGGACACTCAGAACCGTTCACCATAAGATCTGGATTACGACAAGGTTGTGTAATGTCCCCTCTCTTGTTCATAACATATATAGACAACATATGTAAAGAAACCAGCCAAGCAGAGACAGCAACAATACCGCATGACGATAACACAGAAGAAGAACCATCTGCAAATCTAACCATTAGAGAACTCCTGTTTGCGGACGACCAAGCACTAATAGCAAAATCAGAAGCTGAATTACAAGACCACATGAATAGTCTAAACGAAATGTGTAGGGAACATAACATGAAAATTAGCACAAGCAAAACAGAGGTAATGACTATAACTAAAGATGAACAAACAGCAACAATTCACCTAAACGAACATCCCTTGAAACAAGTAAAGAGTTTCAAGTACCTAGGAAGTATAATATCATCAAATGGCAGATCAGAAGATGAGATCGAAAATAGGTGCAATAAGGCAAATCAACTCATTGGACAAATGGCACCAATACTAAAGAACAAACATGTATCAATAACTACTAAGAAAGCACTTTACAACACAATCTTCCTACCAACTCTGTGCTACCAATACCACACCTGGACAATGACAGAAAAAGAGAAAAGAAAAATCACAACAACAGAAATGAGGTTCCTGAGAAGAATACTCAATGTATCAAGAAAAGATAAGATCAAAAATGAAGAAATAAGGACTAAGGTGGGGGTTAAAGTAGCATTAGATTTTATTAGAAAGCAGCAAGTCAAATAGTTTGGCCATGCAAGTAGGTTACCACCTAACAGTATACCACAACAAGCAGTGATGTACAGACTAGATGGAAACAGAGGAAGAGGCCGACCACGTAAACGTTGGACGGAGGGAATAGCAGAATCCATGGGAATGTCGATATACGAAGCCCACAACCGGGCACTCTCATGAAGTTTATACTTCACCTCGACACCGCAAGGTACAAGAGGAACACGATGAGATGAGATGAGATAAGAAGAATTAATGATATCACTAACAAAAGAACACACACATCAACGGGTTGCCTAAAAACCAAAGATGGCAAAATCATAAATTACATGCGTGGTCAGATTATGTGAAACACCTTTATGATGATACAAGAGAAGAACAATATGATCATCGGAATAATAATGAAGGACCAGACCCTAAGGGGGCTGAGTGGTCTCGGGGTATGGTGTCCGCCTCGAGTGCTGGTGGTCCCGGGTTCAGACACCGGTGAGGACCGGGATTTTTTTTTTTTTTTTAAATCCACCTGGACTTCCATTCATAAAATTTCCCCTGGTCTCTGGGTAGTGAGATCGGACGCACGTGTGTATTGTTGCGCACGTAAAAAATCCATTGGCAGTTGGAAATTGAAAAAGTGTAGCCTAACGGCGCTGCCCGGGCAAAATTTCGAGTTAAAAATCTACCCAAAGTATGCCAGGATCCTCGCCGATGCAACGGAGTTCGTGCATTGAGCTGAGTTTCTCCAGACTCAGGTTTGAGTTAGGAGGAAAGCGGAGCACCTATGAGTTGTGCTGTGATGTTGATCCAACGACTAAACTAAACTAAACTAAACTAATGAATGACCATCAATTTTGAAGATGGAAGTTCAGAATACCCTTAACCATATGAAAACTGGCAAGACCCCGGGTACAGATAACAACACAATAGAAATGATCAATGCCTTAGAAGAATATGGAATATACCAAGTCACCAGACTGCTGAATGCAATATACGATACTGGAGATTTACCTCCTGAATTATGTAATTTTATATTTATTGCTATCCCGAAGAAATAAGGAGCCTTGGAGTGTGATCATCATCGAACAATTAGTGTAATGAGCCACATCACGAAGATTTTGCAGACGGACAGACGGACAGACGGACAGACGGACAGACAGACAGACAGACAAACAGACAGACAGACAGACAGGCAGATCGGTAGACAGACAGACAAACAGACAGACAGACAGACGGACAGACAGACAGACAGACAGACAGACAGATCGGTAGACAGACAGACAGACAGACAGACAGACAGATAGATAGATAGATAGATAGATAGATAGATAGATAGATAGATAGATAGATAGATAGGCAGGCAGGCAGGCAGGCAGGCAGACAGGTAGGTAGGTAGGTAGGTAGGTAGGTAGGTAGGTAGGTAGGTAGGTAGGTAGGTAGGTAGGTAGATGGATGCATGGATGTATGGATAGGAATATAAGTAGGAATGTAGGTAGGTACATACGTAGATAGCTATGCGAGTAGTTAAATATTAAGACAACTAGGTAGGTATGCATGTAGGTATGAACACCAAAGGACAGAAAAGCAAATAAGCCGATTGGTGGGTATTACCATTGGAATGAAATGAAAATCTTAAGTGTGTGATAGACATTACAAAAACCACGACATTGTCTTGTAACCTGTCAATATTGTTGTTAATCATGTCAGGGCAAACACTGTGACAGCATAAAGACAGTTTAAAGATGGCCGCCCAACCATTGTTACAGTGGTTCTCAACCTTTTTTGGCCCATGCAACTCTTCACCATATGTTGAGAATGTCATTCCTTCCCTTTCGTAATTCCTCCGTATAAATCCCCCCTCCCCCACGCTGCCCGTACTTAGTATACGTAAAAATGGAAGCTAACTTTAATAACACATACTTAAACATGTTTAGACGTCTACATAAAACGTGATGTGTGGGTCTACTTACGTTATAAGGCGAATATCAGAAGGGCGAGGAGTACAGAACCGTAAAGTATGGAGGGAAAAACAATATCAAGTAATCCGTTTTTGTATTAAAGCGATCTTGAAATAATCTTCATTCCTCCCTCCCCCTGGGAACCCTAATATCCGCCCCCGGGGGTGGAGGGGGGGGGGAGAACTCCCCACCGGTTTAGAACCACTGCACTATTAGGTCAGTGAAGGGGTGAAACCTATAGAAATTCATCGGCGAATCAATCTGGGCAATTATTCACGGACACATGTCAGATAGCTGGTGGGTTGATTTGTGGTTGGTTGGCTATTTGGCTCGTTTGTTCATTCATTGGTTAGTTAGTTAGTTAATTAGTTAGTTAGTTTAGTTAGTTACCATATCATCCCCATCGCACATGGAATTATAAATCACAAAGAGAACTGGTTACTCGCATCAGAAGAAGACAGTCCACATTTTTGGGGCATGTTGTGAGAAGGGGAAAGCTGGGGCATGTCGTCACAACAAGAAGACTGGAGGGGAAGAGAGGCAGGGGGAGACAGAGAGAAAATGCCGAACAGTTTGAGGTCATGGCAATGAGGAAAGTCGGTATCAGAAATGATTGGAAGCATGAGAGACAGAAGAATGTGGACAGACATGATCACCAACGCCACACAGCAGTGACTATAAGAAGAAAAAAACTTGTTTATTGGAAATCGTGTATGTACAACCTGTTGCCATCTGTTGTAGCTTGGGGCACACTTAAAGTGTTTAAACAATCGGGGTCTCTGGCATCGCATTATGACTTTCAGCTTTTGTATTGCCTAATGTGTCCTCTATCTTCTACTCAGCTAGAGAAAAAAAAATCTATAATCTGTTCAGTACAGAGTTTGTGACATGCCTTCTGTCTTGGACATCCGCACTCATACAATATATTCAGTACATTATAGGGTGTGGCAGGCCATGGCGGCCATGCCACTTCCCCTTCAAGAGAAACTTTATTTCTAGAAGTGTATCCAATAAATGTAAATTAAACATTACAATTTTAACTACAGGGAAAGTGATGTAAGCTCGTTAATATTTCTACAATACGTTACAAGCAGATGTGCAGCATTCTATCAATTTTACGTATATTCAAAGAATTTTATCTAGATTCTGATCGCAAATTTTAATAAATCAAAGTATTTAAAACTATAAAATTATGCTTTCAAAATGAAATATTTAGGCTCTATTTAGAATAATCTGGAAATTATGTGGGAGTTGAGAGAGTTGATCCCTAAAGGATAGGCTTCTATCAAAGGTGATTCCCAGGTACTGCAGTCTGCTTTCTCTATTCATATTTCTACCATTTATCGAGAGGCTTGTGAGAGCTTTAACAATCCTATTGTCCAGTGAGCAACATATGACCTTTGGGGGTCTGAGTTGGAACTTAATAATGTATATTAGTTAGTTAGTTAGTTAGTCTTTCCTCTTGAGCCCAAGGCGGCGCATA
Source organism: Cepaea hortensis (assembly GCA_963921405.1). Classification (NCBI taxonomy): domain Eukaryota; kingdom Metazoa; phylum Mollusca; class Gastropoda; order Stylommatophora; family Helicidae; genus Cepaea; species Cepaea hortensis. Next base: position 115,886,026 of record OY992876.1, read on the forward strand.
GGGAAAAAGTCTTGGCTCGCCATGCCTGGCTGTTCGCTGCTACCTGTTATAGAACTTGGATGATTACTTGGCTGTTGAATGAGCCTTCTCTGATGATGGTTCTACGCAGGGTCTCTAATGTATATGCCGCGGTTGATTCTTTTGTTACAAAGGAACAACGGGACTAGCTTAAGGAGCTGGAGGAGATCCCAGGCAGTAGGCTGCTCATTTGTGGTGACTTTAATGTAGGAAACAGAGAGTGGGACAATACTGGAGAAACCCGACAGGGAAATGCTCTTGCAGAAACCATGGTGGATTCAAAAGTAGTCTGCATAAACGATGGGAGGCCAACGAGAATGGGAATCCGTGTCTGGTGATGCAGACACGGATTTTGACCGGGCATGTGTTACTGAGTCGGCGGTATTGGATGTAAAATGGAATGTCCTTGATGATCATGGAAATGACCATCTACCCTGTTCATTATTGATTTCTAAGTCAAACAAGACCAAGTCTGTGAGAGCACCTAAGCACTTTATATATTCGAGGGAAAACAACCTTATGAGACTACTCAGACAGAGGGCATGCAGTGTCACAAGCAAACCTACTTATGTGCAGTCTCCATGATGGACCACCGGGGTAGAACGGGCATGGAAATCCAAGAGGGCAGCAGTTAAACAATTATAGAAAGTGAGGCGCAAGAAAAGAAAGATATGCTGGAGAAATTCAAGCGCTGTGCAACAGAGACCGAAAGAGCGAAATGGGAACACTTTGTGAATGCGACTGGAGGAGATAAAACAAGGGAAATTCCTGGAAATTGCACAAACAGATGCAAAGGAAAGATCGTCATGCCACAGTGGGTACAATATACAGAGATAGCGGTTCCCGTTTGACACAAGACAAAGAGAAAGGGGAAGCTTTCTTGCAGAGATTTAGCATAGAAGATCAGAACGATGGGGACATCAGAGATTCAGTTAGATATCTATCTGGTACCATTAAAGATACCTACTGTGAGGATATCATAAAGCTGTCCGATGTCAAATGTGTATTGAACAAAATAAGCAAGTGACACCTCACAAGGGCCCGATAGGGTTAGGTATGCCCATGTTGATAGATATGAGTGATGGGGAACTTATAGAGATGACTGCTTGCTTCAACCTGATCATCAGGGTGTCATCAGTACGCCAGGTTTGGGTGCACAGCTATTTAACACCACTTTCTAAACCAGGCAAAGATCATTCAAAGCTAAAAGAATTTAGGATTATTACCTTACCTTACATAATACTTTTGGCAAGGTGCTGGAGAAGATCGTTGCTTTTAAGCTTCAGGAATAGTTAGAAAGGTAAAGCTTCTCCCATAAAATTTGGGAGGTTACCGGCCAGGGAAAGATACTTGGTCAAATTCAGTCACTTTTGCCTACGTTTTTTATGAAGGGTTCCAAAACAGACAGGAAACGATGTTGGCAGCAGTCGGTCTCGAGGACGCGTACATCAGTCAGATGTGATATTTTGATGTACACTCTTATGAAGAAGAGAGTATGTCCTTGGTTAGTGAACTGGACTGCCGCTGTTATATATTCTCGTAGAGTGGTTCTTCTGTTGGGTACATGGACCTCTGAGCCATGAATCATAGCCCCCCAGACTACCACAGCGGTCAGCAATTTCACCTGTACTTTTCAATGTGTATATAAGCAAGATTGTATGGGTTGCACCCGTGTGCCGTGATGTTGATCCATCGACTAAACTAAACTATACGAGCAGGATTGCAAGTCTCGAAGCTCCAGGGGCATGGAAGGATACTAACATTTGCAGATGATGTTCTTGCATACAGGCAGGGAAGAGACAGAAATCAAACAGCTCATGAGCTGCAGGCGACAATGGACAAAGTGATGGCGTGGTGTACAGAGATGAATGCCGTCATTAACCCAGAAAAGGCATCTGTCTTGTGGTGCTCTCTGGAGAATAGGATTGTCAAAACGGACCTCATCTCATTGTGGACCTAGATGATCCCTGTGGTGTAGTTGTTAAACCACCTGTCTCGCGTTCCGAAGGAAGAGGGCTTGCTACCGGACATCGTGATTCGGTTTATGGGTGTAATTTCTGTGAGACTCGTGTGGGTCCGTCGCTGGAGCTAAAGTGTGTGTGTGCTCTGTGCGACGCTTTTGACAGTTCGCTCTGTGGAAAGAGATCCAGCCATCTAGGATAAAACCTGGTGCTATGAAATCATCCCTCTTATCTATCAACCATATTCAGTATGTCGTGGCCTAGAAATTGTGAAGGCCTAACACTTCCCACTTCGTCGGTAGTATCTGCTATAGGATCATCTCCACCGTATATATAAATAGAAACACACGGAAACGAGGGGGCTTCAAATGAAAACCGTAATAGTGTTACATAAATTACAAAAACCGTGTCATTGTTTTGTAACCTGTCAATATTGTTGTGTGACATCACAGAGTTGACGAACACGGTGAAGTCATAAGGACAATTTAAAGATAGCCGCCCCACTTTTGACATGCACCAAAATGTAGCAGAGATATGTTATCCTGTGTTTTTCTTTTTTAATTAGTGAAGGGGTAAAACCTATAGATATTCATCGGCGAATAAAGATCTAGTTTGGTGATGCATGCCTGTTAGTTCAGCAAGTCTATGTGTGGAGCTGGAAGTTTCAAAACGGCGTGACTTCTGTGACAGACTGTTCACGACCGGGTCAGGCACACCGTTTAGTGAGCCCAGAGTCGATTGCAGCCGTCGAAGGCCTGGTACAGGAAAACCACCGACTGACTGTGAGTGACATTGCCGCACATCCTGACGTCACTCCAGGTTCAGCACACCACATCATTCATGATGTGCTACCGTACCGCAAAGTGTCTGAAAGGTGAGTGCCACGGCAGCTTACTCCAGAATTAAAATAACGACGCATTGATGTTTGTCAAGAACTTTTGTGGTGCTTTGAAGCAGAAGGTGATAGTTTCTTATCAAGAATTGTTACTGGAGATGAAACCTGGATTCACCACCACGAGCCGGAAACAAGAGAGCGAGAAAGGAATGGCGCCTTCCCTTCTAACCGAAATCAAAAAAGTTTCGCACGCATCACAGGCAGGGAAGGTTATGATGACTCTTTTTTGGGGGGGATGAACGAGGTGCTATTTTAGAGCACTACATGCCAAGAGGGAAAATTGTCACAAGTGATACGTATACAGATCTCCTCAGTAATCATCTTGGATCCGCAATCAAATCCAAACAACGTGAACTTGTGTGTAAAGGTGTCCTTTTTGCAACATGACAATGCTCGACCCCATACTGCCCGTGCAACGGGTGAAACCATCAAAGATCTCCACTTTCATTGTGTACCACATTCCCCCGTACTCGCGGGGCCTAGTCCTAAGTGATTTCCACCTGTTTAGACAACTCAAAGAGTCATTGGGAGGGAAGAATTTTCAGTACGATGAAGAGTTACAGCAGGAGGTGCATGATTGGCCAACAGATGTTTTTTTTTCTACAAGTATCCAAGCACTTTATCGGCGCTGGAGGTGCATTGAACGTAGTAGTGACTACATCGAAAAATTAAATATTTGTTCTTTACTTGTTTAGAGTATATTCACCCCAAAAAAAAAATAAAAAAATTTAGGTTTTCATGTGAAGCCTCTTCGTTGTCAGACAGACAAACATAGAGATAGTTGGGTAGGTTGACATACATAGTTAATATTAAAAAACAAATACACACACACGTCTTCTTCTTCGTTCACCTATAGACGTCATAAAAATATATTCAAAGAAAGCAACAGTGAACATACGCTTATTGAAATCCCCATTAAGTTTGTCCTCAAATGGAGCAGGTGCAGGCTTAAATACTTTTGTCTAAAGGAAACCATCTAGACACAATCAATCGACAATAACGTAATGAACCAAACAGAAACAATCATTGGAATTACACCTACAATATAGCGTAACATCGCAAGCAATGACAGGGTCTTAACAATCACATACATGAGTAGATGCATTGATGTCGAACTCAGTGTGTGTATAAAACTGAAGAAAGACTCGTACTATATATTATTAAGGGTAAAATTATGGACAAATTGTCCTGATCGTTACGCGTCAGTGAACTTCTATGATGAATGAAGCCTGACATTCCAATTCTGTTAGTTAGTTAGTTAGTTAGTTAGTCGACAGATCATCCTCATTGCACATCGAACCATTCAGTCCATAAGTGCTCGGATACCCTCCTCAGCAAATCCCGCAACGTGTAGCGGCTAACGACGCCAGTTCTGTGTTGGTTTATAATCTTCTTTGGCTTCCTGCGTAGTGTTCTTGTTTGGCCACCCCTCTTTTAATTTGCTGCTCTCGCAGTCTGGCCATTGTTGTAGATTCACAGTCATCACTTGGTTCTCGCAAAAGTCTTACTTCTCGTAGAGCATTCAGAATGTCGGCCTGGTCCATGGCGCGTCCGCCCTCCACAGTAGCCTCACCTGCGAGCTTGTGAGCCCGCTCATTTCCTTGTACTCCCGCATGCCCTGGCACGAAGATGAAACTAATCTTTGCCAGTCGAGACCGCTCCAAAGGCAGCAACCATTCTCTTCGGATCGACCCCTCCTCTATCCTCTTGATCATGTTCATTGAGTCGCTAAGGAAACAAGCCCTAGTGAATGTCTGTGTCTCGAGCCATGTTATTGCTTTACTTACTGCCATGACTTCCATGGTCAGGCTACTTGTGGTTTCAGTGAAAGCACCAGTATTGGAGGAAGTGTTTCCCCATGATCTGCCTTTAGCGTTGAAGTCACCACAGAAAATAACATTTCTCTCGTGGCCTAAAAGGCCACTTAAGCACTGCCACTTCTGGGCGTCCACACTGGCATTGCGGGCATAAACATTAACCACCACGAATGGTATACTGGAATGAACTCTTAACGCCTGTATTTGTATATCGTCACTGTCCCAACTGGACATGTCTAGCTCTGACGCCACCATGCTGTCGCGAACGAGAATCGCCATTCCCAGATGTCGTCTGTTGTAGAAACATTTGAAGCCGGCAATTTGGAGTAGCTGATCGCCCAGTCTCGTCTCCTGGAGTGCTACAATGTCGTTCCTGTAAACTAGGGTTTCTAAAATAGGGCCCCGTTGTTTTACACTGGCACAGTTCCAATATAGAATACGGATATTCCTGAGTCCTAGTCGGTGACACTTGAGTCTAAAACGCCCCAAACCTCCCCGCTTACCTTGCTTCTTTTTCCCTGCGCGGCTACCACGCCGCTTCGGTATGTTGACTGCTGACCGCACGAAGAAAACACGTTGTTCCGCCATGTTGAAAAAAACGTAAACACAGACTGAGAACACCACACACGCTGCTGAAAATTAACTCAAGGATGGCTTCGCTCGATGCACGAACTCCGTAGCACCCGCGCAGATCTTGAGTAGAAACTCCTGGTTTTACATTCTGGCACACCAATTACACGCAAGAGATGAATAAATCCATCCCCTACGCGAAAAAGTTAACGAACACAAAACAACACGACCGTCCGTCGCCATCTTGAAACCGGAAGAAAAAAAGTTTTCAATTCTGTAAATGCAATGACGATATCCGTATCTATGTATTGATTCCCCCATACCCCTTTGTTCAGCGGAAACACACCCAGCATCGGGACATTTTTTCGTCCCGTAAAATGGAACGTGTTTTTTCCGAAATGTTTATGGATTAAGTGTGTGTTTTGTGGTGAAATGGAGTTCGGACCGTGCAACGGAGTTCGTGCACGAGCGCCCGGACTCCCTTCGGCGTATCATCGGCGCCCGGTGGCGATAGTTAAGCCTAACATGACGACCAGACGACCGACAAGGACACAGCGTGGTAAGAGGGCGGGCGCACGCAGAAGGCGTTTAAAATGTGACAGATTGGGCATCAGACACGTTCGAGGCCTTTACTGAAACTGTGCATCATTTAGTCAACGCCGACACATTCTTGAAAAACTACTCTACGGAAACGATATTGTAGTCGTGCAGGAAACACAGCTCGGCGACGGAACAGTCAATGTCTCGGGATTTCAGGGCTTCTTCAACAGGCGGCACCTCGGACAGGCCATTCTGGTCAGCGACAACATACTGGTGTCTGAGATCGACATGTTTTCCTGGAACAGTGATGCCCTGCAAGTGCAGGCGTTAAGAATAATGACGCCAGTGCAGCTTGTAATCGTGAATGTTTATGCGCGAAATGGGAAGGTCGACGTGCGACAATGGCAGAGTTTGTTCGATATGGAGGAAAGGCCAGAGGCAGTCAATGTGGGAATTGCATCACCAATTGACAGGGGGAAGATCTGGAGGACGCCCTGGCATCTGCTGCCCTGGTCTGTCTGAATGATGGGAAGGTCACTAGAATAGCCACTCGACCAGGTGACTCTGACAGCGTCATTGACTTGGCTCTGGTGTCCCGCACTATCGCACCAAGGTGCCGGTGGGGCACACTGGGATACTACGACAGTGACCACTACCCTTGTATCATCCTGATCGAGAAAGACAGGGCCAGGAGTCAAGGAAACAAGACAAATGCCTTCCCGTACGACAACACTGGTCAGGACGCCATAAGCAAGATCAGAAGGAGAAAACTAACTTCCTCCCGCAGGAGATAAGAAAGATAGTTGCAGACACCATGGTGGAATGGCGAGGTCGAAAAGGCATGGTTGGGAAAGAGGCAAGCTGTCAAAGACTGGCAAAAAGCCAGAAATGCTAACATGCCACAGGTTGAGTTGGCGGACCTGAAGACTGAGGTCCATAGGACGATGACTTTATTCAAATCCTGCGCCAAACAGGCCAAGGCCGAGAAATGGGATGAGTTCTGCAGGAAGGTGTGCTCCGAGCGATCTCTTACGACATTCTGGAGCCTCCATAAGAGCATGAACGGCGCCGGACAACGTAGGGGTATTCCAGACTTTCAAGGCACATACCTCACATGGAAAAAATTGGATGCGGATAAAGGTAAGGCCCTTCTTGCACGCTACATAGAGCAGACTGACCAGAAAGACGAGCCCGCCAGACAGAGAACCACAACGACACTCTCTCAGTTGTGCGAGGGGGTCGGGACAGACGAAGAGTGCAAAATCATAGCTGAGACAATACGTGTAATGCTCAAGAAATCACCTAACACCGCCCCAGGCCCAGACGGCATCCGATATGGTGACCTACTGATGATGTCAGGTGATGACATAGAAGAACTGGCCAGAGAATTCAACACCAGTATCCAGAGGGGTCAGATCAAAGAGGAATGGCTACACAGCTACTTGCTGCCGCTGCCAAAACCGAACAAAGACCATTCCAAGATAAGCGACTACAGAATCATTACGATGCAGAACACTGTTGGCAAGCTACTGGAGAACATTGTAGCACACAGACTTGCTTGTGACTTGGAACAGCTCGGCTGCTTTCCGCACACACTTTGAGGATACAGACGTAACAAATAGTCATGGCTGAATGCGGCAGTCTTTGCTCAAGATGTTTACGAAGGATTTCAGGTCAGAGAAGAGACATGTGCGGCCGCCATAGACTTAGAGGACGCATACAACAGAGTATCCTTCAAGCACTTGATGCAAACCCTCTTCAGACTGAAAGTGCACCCTCACCTTGTACGATGGATAGCTGCAGTTCTGGTCCAAAGGAAGGTGGTGCTAAGATGCGGGAGTTGGTCTTCTGAGCCGATAACGATATGTCCAGGATTGCCTCAGGGTTAACCACAGTCACCAGTACTATTCAACGCGTATACGGTGCCGATCACTGAACAACAGTTGGACGGGAGGGGTAAGACTCTATCATTTGCTGACGACATTCTCGTGTACCGACAGGGTCGAGATAGACAGGTGGTTACCAATGATATGCAGGGCGAACTAGATCGAATTTCCTCATGGTGTGCGGATGCCGGTGCCCTTGTCAACCCTGCAAAGGCATCGGCTACATGGTTCTCCCTAAACAACCATATTGTGAACACAGACCTGCCGGCAGTAAGAATGGATGGGAGACTTTTTAGTAGAACCCAGTCAATGACATATCTTGGCGTGAGGCTTGATCGAAGCCTGTCCTTCAGAGATCATGTCGATTATGTTATAATGAAAGCTCGAAAAGGTTTGTCAGCAATGAGAGTCATGGCGGCTGCCAATATCGAGCAAAGACTGCTAATACTTCTGTTTCATGGACTGGTGCTTTCACGCATCGAGTATGCCCTGGCCACCCTCACTGTCAGCCCTACACAGATTGGAAGACTTGAAAAGGTACAAAACGAAGCCATTCGCATCATTTTGGGCTGCACGAGAGACACCAGCTGTGTAGCAATGAGATACCTCCTTGACTTCCCGACAATGGAACACGGGATCAAGATCTGGAGAGCTCGTGCATACTTAAAAATAAGTGCAGATGAGCAGCGCCCTCTGCATGACGCTACATTCAGAGAAAAGGGTGACAAGCTAAAGAGAGGCAAATCATGAATGGTTCGGGCGGAAGATGTCATCAGACAGGTCTGCAGTCTTACCAGTATCAACCCCAGCAAGGAATGGGTGCCGGTGCCTCAAGCTTTTAAGTGCACTTTCTCCTGCTTTATCACACTCGACAGACGGTGCAGAGAGCAGAACCCTGTCGCTATCAATGCAGAAGTCAACGCGCTCATCTATGAACACTCAGATAGCCCCGAAGTGCTCATCTATACAGATGGATCTGTTGTAAAGCAGCAGAGAAGTGCGTGGGCATTTACAGCCCGTTAAGCGGGCCGAACCGTTCTAGAATCCAGTGGTGCCCACTTTATGACCACGAGCAGCATGACGATGGAGGTGATGACAGTTACACAGGCTTTTATATGGCTGGAATCACAAAGTAGATACTAAATAGACTTCTACGAATAGAGAATCTAACCACTGCTGAAGAAGCGATCAAATGGCTCGCAATTCTAGAAGAATGATTATCAAAGTCCCAGAATGGATCACTACTTCTAAACAGTGCCAGGCGGAAAGTTATGACGACTAACTGTACTAACACACGAAGACAGTATGTCAAGTTATTCCTGCTAACGTGCCTGGATGAATAATGAGCCCCCACTGCCTAATGTATTCTCACACAATAGGAGATAAGACAGAATGATAAGTATAGATGTAGTCCTTTCACTCGTCACACAATCTGATGATGCTAATTCTAATTCTATAATGACAGACGCAGTTGTTAAAATTACAAATATAACAAAACGTTTAATCCTAAAGAACACTACGTGAGCCCCACTGGGAACTCACTGACACATAAGAGATACGCAGATCCCTGAAATTTCTACAAGATAATGTTCAGCTAGAGGATAATATCATAGACTTCTAGCCGATAGCAGACAAATTTTGTGATTGCTGTGCAGTGGCAAACGGGTGGGTAGCCACTCATCTGATAATCCTTAGCCTCCTGGATGGTAAGCTGGCAGTGCTGACTGGATCGTGGTATGGACTCCACTCTCTGCTGCATCAAGTGAGTGGTTCGTAGCTCAATCACCGGTCGTGACTACGGCTACAGATGATCAGGGTGCAGGCTCCTGCAACTAGATTTTGACTGGCCTATCGGGAGTGGAGACTATCATTGGCTTTTCTATGTTTTAGAGTGTTGTTCGGCTTAACAAGAGCCAGCAATAAAATATGTTTAAACACAGACAGGTGTTCAATTTTAGCCAATTGACGTGATAGTAGCTCCTGCTCCCTCCAGGTTGCTGGCAAAAAAAAATGGCAGATCTTAGGGTGCTACCGGAAGTTAACTTCTCATCCAGGAGAGTTCCTTTCCTGTGGCCAAATTATTATTCACAGCCAAACCTGAATATAAAATTCAGCCTGACTGGATTTCTTGGCTTGTAAACGAACTCTACCCTACATCTACTTCTAACTATAAGAAGAAATAGTATTTAACTCTCTCTATAGTTTTATGTATATAAATACACTAACCAAAGACGATTTTATCTAATATTTGAAAATATAGATAAAAATAAAAAATAATACAGGATACATAGAGGGGTTTACTGAGGGCTATCTCCATCTAGTAACAAAACGATCTGAGAGGTGGGCCAACCTGTCACAAATGCCCATCGTTCAAAAAAAGTTGGAGAAGCAACTTTTTCTCCAGCCCGAACTCTCATATAGTTTTGTCAGCCCTTACTCTGACGTTTATGGGTCATTTGGACAGGTCCCCCTCTTCATCAATAGCACAATGTCTATTCACAATTCTCAGACTCTTCGTTTCTAAGACACCTTCTAAGAAACCTCCTCTCTTGATGTCGCTTCCATGGAAATCTTCTCTGGAAACTTTGCTTTCGTTGGTCGGGGTGTCCATCTGTCACTGATAAAGGTCCTATGATTCCAATATCTCTCCTACGACCCCATGGGTCTTGATCCCTATACTTCATGCGCGTCGTCCTTACTTTCCCTTTAGACGTCTCTAAGTTGGGATCGTGTTCAGCCGCGTCATCTCCCTCACATCTGTCGGGGTTGTCTTCCCATCTGGATTTATCCCCTTTTGATCCATCATCAACCACAGTCAGAGTCATAATATGAACTGGTGGGTTCGTGTTGTTTTCAAAATGTCTTTTGAGTAAATTCACGTGGAAGACTGTAGTTTTCCCGCGAATAGAAACTGCGTACTTGTTGCTGGACACCTTTTCTTTAATGATGAATGGTCCTTGCCAAGCAATTTCTAACTTATTATCCCCTTTGGTTAATAAGACTAGCACTTTATCTCCTACCTCTAGAGACTGGTTTCTAATAGGTTTATGATGGAAGGAAGCCTGTTGCTTTCTGGCACGACGGAGAGTGGAGTTAGCTAATTTCCATCCCGTGTGCAGTTTCTGTTTCAGTTCCTCTACATACTGTGAAGACTTGACGACACTCTCATCTGTTCCTTCATCAGTCCAGGTTCTCAAAAGAGCCTCAAGCGGTCCTTTAATTGGTCGTCCGAACAATAGTGTAGCAGGTGGAAGCCCGGTGGCGACATGTGGTACTTCTCGATAGGCAAACATTGCTGCTGATAAGTATGTGTCCCAACTATCTGGTTTCTCCTGGACTAACTTGTTCACGATCGATTTGAGGGTCCCTGTATATTTGACCACAAGTCGCTTATTCTCTGTGAGACTAAAACCTGTGTTGACATGGTGCATCCTGAAGATGTCGGAGATTTCTCCCCTTAACTTCTCATTCAATGATGACCCACTATCACTTACCATAAGAATAGGGAATCCTACTCTGGTAAATATTTCTAGGAGAGCCTCTGCTACCCTAGTTGCATTGATGGAGGGCAGTACAGTAGCTTCAGCCCACATTGTACCTGTATCTACTACAGTTAAAATATAAGTATTTTTCTTCTTAGAAGTTGCAGTGGACCAATAATGTCTATAGCTACTCGCTCAAAAGGAGTGTTCAAAACTAACCCTTCCCCTATGGAAACAGGAGTAGAGCACTGCTTGGGGGAGCCATGTTGACACTCCGGACAAGACTGGACGTATCTTCGTATGTTAGCAGTCATTCCCGGCCAAAAATAATGACAAGAAATACGCTGGGTAGTAACTCCTACAGTCATATGTCCACTGAAGGATATGGTATGTCCCATATGCAATATCTGATTACGATATTGTTTCGGCACGACAAGTTGCCCGTGTTCGGTACCCATAGTTCCTGCCCTATGGTACAACAACTTGTCCTTTAAATAGAAATTTCCAGCTACTGGAGGATTTCTACCGTTTGGCAGTTTGCCAAAACAAGATGCTAAAGTCGGACATTCATTTTGTGCAGCCCTAATCTCCCGAGGTAGAGGGTTGATTGAGAGTATAGGTTCATGTGACTGTGCAACCTGACTCCGAGTCTCCACTGCTGCCAATATCATTGGTGATGATGGTTCTCCTAAATATACATACTTACGACCAAGCATGAAAGGATATACCGGATAATCGATCACTGCAGCTGAAATGAGTCCAGTGACATACTTAGATGTCACATGTACTTTGGCTATCTTAGCTATTATAGCTGGGGAGCTCCTGGTAGCCCCTTTGACTACAACTGTTTGTTTAGTTAACTGTGATGGTTTCACTAACTGCTTAGCTATTATTGCATCACACTGGAGTCCACTGTCATAGAGACATAGTACTGGACTACCGTTAACCAGAATAGTTTCAACTGTGGGTGGCCTAGTTCCATTACTAGAACATATGCTCTGTTGGGTACTTGCCCCCGTAATCATACACGCAGCATACTGGGTAGGGGGATTATTTCTGCACACGCTCGTGTGGTGATCATTACTTTTGCAGTTCTTGCAGTAAGGTTTACCCCATCCACTATGGGTTGCTGGTGCTTTTTGTTGTGAACCAGGATTTTGGTGCGGACCCCCAGTGTGCCCTCTGGTGTCCTTACCGTAAGAGTTGTTCTGCTGAAAACCCTTATTCTGTGTTGCAGGAGTATTTTGAGCAGTAGAAGAATTACTAGATTTAGTGGCAGCTACTTCGCCAAGGGCAGTTAAATATCGTTCGGCTAGTGAGATAACCTCCTCTAGCCGAGCACCACCATTCTCTGCAATAAAGGTTTGTAGCTGTTTTGGAAGAACATCTTTAAATTGCTCAACAAGTATTAGTTCCGCCAGCCCGTCATAAGTAGCATCCAAATCACTCAGTTCTACCCACTTGTTAAAATAAGTGTGTAACCGTGAGGCGAACTGAGGAAATGATTCTCCTTGTGACCGTTTGGCTGCACGGAACTTCAACCTGTAGGCACTGGAAGTTAACTGATATCGTTTCAAGAGAGCATTTTTGAGTGTAACAAAGTCCTTCTCAAGACCTGGAGGGAGTTTTGCAAACACGTCATACGCTGGACCGCGAAGTGCTTGGGAGAGTTTAATATTAAATTTATCCTTAGGCAGATTGTAGGCTTCACACATTAACACAAATTTGTCAAGATATTCATCCATCTGATCCTCCTTCGGTTCGAAGTGATCCAGTGGAAAACTCATTGCTCCTGGAGTAATATGTTGTCCTGAGGAAATGTCTTGACTGTCAGTTGGAGAGCTGGCACTGCTAAATCTGGAGGCATCAGGATTTTGTAGTTCTAATCTCCTCAGTTCTAACTCATGCTGTCTTAACTGCTCAGCTAATTTCAAGTCCTTGTCCAGTTCTGCTTGCTTCAACTGGTTGTCCAATTCAGCTTGTTTCAACTGGTTGTCCAATTCAGCTTGTTTCAACTGGTTGTCCAATTCAGCTTGTCGCATCTTCTCTCTGGATTCAATTTCCGCCATCTGGATTTGTAATTTAATTCTTTCCTCTCGTTCTTCCTTCTCTCTCTCCTTGATGATGTCCCATTGTTCTCGGCGCCACTCTCTTCCTTCTTCTATTACATATTTGTTCAACTCTACACCCTCATAACCTAACAATGTCCCTTGTTCTCGCAGTTCCTCTTTAGTAGGTGGCTTTTCGGAAGACATGTTAGCTATGTACTATGATGATATCTGTTGATACACCTGGATAACTCACTCACTTAATCAAGAATGTGTTTGTCGCAAAGATTAACAAATATTATCTTCAATGACAAGCATAAAAAATGTTACACATTGACACAACACTTACCCGTTTGCCAGCAATTCACCTTTGCCCTAACTTATGTTATCTTATACTAATCCTATGTATGTGTTATATTATAATCCTAGTTAGTATATTATCCTATATTATAAGTATATATATATATATATATATATATATATATATATATATATATATATATATATATACTTATAATATAGGATAATATACTAACTAGGATATATACTAAATATAACTAGGATATAACTAATATAATACTAAATATATATATATATATATATATATATATATATATATATATATATATATATATATATATTAACTAGTATGATTAGTAGCTATCTCTTTTTAGTGACTGAAAGTTAGAAATATATATGAAGTTGGATACTCGACTGAACCCAACAATCTATAGGATTGTCATGCCCGGACCGAGCCACCAGTGTCGCGTAACGTATACTACTAGGATGGAATTGGATCAAAGTAGATACTAAATAGACTTCTACGAAAAGAGAATCTAACCACTGCTGAAGAAGCGATCAAATGGCTCGCAATTCTAGAAGAATGATTATCAAAGTCCCAGAATGGATCACTACTTCTAAACAGTGCCAGGCCGAAAGTTATGACGACTAACTGTACTAACACACGAAGACAGTATGTCAAGTTATTCCTGCTAACGTGCCTGGATGAATAATGAGCCCCCACTGCCTAATGTATTCTCACACAACAGGAGATAAGACAGAATGATAAGTATAGATGTAGTCCTTTCACTCGTCACACAATCTGCTGATGCTAATTCTAATTCTATAATGACAGACGCAGTTGTTAAAATTACAAATATAACAAAACGTTTAATCCTAAAGAACACTACGTGAGCCCCACTGGGAACTCACTGACACATAAGAGATACGCAGATCCCTGAAATTTCTACAAGATAATGTTCAGCTAGAGGATAATATCATAGACTTCTAGCCGATAGCAGACAAATTTTGTGATTGCTGTGCAGTGGCAAACGGGTGGGTAGCCACTCATCTGATAATCCTTAGCCTCCTGGATGGTAAGCTGGCAGTGCTGACTGGATCGTGGTATGGACTCCACTCTCTGCTGCATCAAGTGAGTGGTTCGTAGCTCAATCACCGGTCGTGACTACGGCTACAGATGATCAGGGTGTGGGCTCCTGCAACTAGATTTTGACTGGCCTATCGGGAGTGGAGACTATCATTGGCTTTTCTATGTTTTAGAGTGTTGTTCGGCTTAACAAGAGCCAGCAATAAAATATGTTTAAACACAGACAGGTGTTCAATTTTAGCCAATTGACGTGATAGTAGCTCCTGCTCCCTCCAGGTTGCTGTCAGAAAAATGGCAGATCTTAGGGTGCTACCGGAAGTTAACTTCTCATCCAGGAGAGTTCCCTTCCTGTGGCCAAATTATTATTCACAGCCAAACCTGAATATAAAATTCAGCCTGACTGGATTTCTTGGCTTGTAAACGAACTCTACCCTACATCTACTTCTAACTATAAGAAGAAATAGTATTTAACTCTCTCTATAGTTTTATGTATATAAATACACTAACCAAAGACGATTTTATCTAATATTTGAAAATATAGATAAAAATAAAAAATAATACAGGATACATAGAGGAGTTTACTGAGGGCTATCTCCATCTAGTAACAAAACGATCTGAGAGGTGGGCCAACCTGTCACAGTTTGATATCGTTCTCTATAAACCTACGCTTTCGGCCCTAGAAACTTAATGGCCTAAAGCAAAATTATCGTTTGCAATTGACGTCATTTAATTGCAAGGGAATAACTTTCACAGTTCGGTAGGAATAACTTTCACAGTTCGGTATTAAGATTTGCATTGACATATGAAATATTGGTGCGTTAATCTGAGTACGATGTTTAGGACTTTTTGCGCTGAATAGATAGCTGGGTAGTGCTTTTTTAATTCAACATCATGTGCCATACCGATAAGCATTGGCATTCATGATTCGCAATCACACACCATAATCAGAGTCGTGTATGAATTCTGTGTTCTTGTCTCGACCATGTCGTGTGGTCAAGGCACCCAGATATTTACTTCTCTGCCTTCCCTGTGTTCTTTTCCCCTCATTCTTGCCAGTTGTCACCAAGTTCTCTAGTTTATTTCTTCTGATAACGTCCCAAAAATTATTACTGTCTACGTCTAATTACTCTAATCAGTTTATGATTTTCATTTGTTGTTGTTGTTGTTTTTTTTTTTTTTGGTCTACAACTTGCTCATTGGTTTTTCTGTCTCTCCATGGTATTCTTTGCATTTTCCCCAGAAACCATATTTCCACGGTTTTTTTTGTGCCCGTAATGAAAGAAGTAAATGGTATTCACCAGAATCATCATTATTATCCAGTGCCTTGCCGGCTGGCGTGGGCGATCATGCCTCTCCGTAAATTGCGATCTCTAACGTCATGGATCAATTCGTATGTTGATCCTCTTCCGTGCCATGATACAAGACTGTCAAGAGTCGTGTCACACTGTTTTCCTCTATCTCTCGTTCCCCTAATCTGTCCGGTTGTCACAGCATGTTCCAGTTTTTGTCCTCTCATAATGTGGCTAAAAAACGATGACAGCCTCTTTCTAATGTTTGTAATAAGATGTCTTTGCGACTCAGCTTCCGTTAAAGCACCAAGCTTGTTCATTTTGGCTGTCCAATTAATTTTCAGCATTCTTCTATAAAACCACATCTCCAAGGCTTAATCATCAGAATGTTCCCCAATAATGTACGGTAGAAGACATTCTTCTCCATGTAGCAGGTCCGTTATAGAACGTCGTTTCAGTCTCGACACACAGAGCAGTTTCTCGATCTTTTGTCCATTCTCCCGTCTCGTGCATCCGCATGCCCAAGGTATTTCCAATGCCCTCTGTCCATCTTCGGGCTGGTCAACCATTGTCTCTTCACCCAGGAAAAATGCTTTCCGTCACTGTTCTCACGATACCAATGGGCCAAACGTCCAAAGTGTTTTAGTCCTGAGTCATGGCGGCCTTTATGTCGGAACTCAGGAAGCTGGTTACGGGAGGGAAAGACTGATCACCTATTTCTACGTGCACTCAGGCCTAGAAAAATGTGATGGCCCTGAAACTTCACATACCCACAGCAGCTTCCCGCTACGGCCTTTCCTCCCTCTTTTAGTTAAGAAGCCCCGGTAGTTGTTGGCTGGACGCCACCTCCAGACTATCGTCTCAATCCATCCAGGATCATTCTCTTGGCCTGCCTCTGCCTCTGTTCCCACTGTTCATCCCAGTTGTCACGATGTTCTCCAATGTCTCTCTTCTCATCACTTACCAAAAAAAAAAAATTATGCTTGTCTCTTTTGAATAGTTTATATAATGTTCTAATTGCATTATCCTCTTTCAGGTAAACGCAACATTCGTCTAAGGAACCAAACTCCGCTACTTCCGAGCTCTTCCTAATTTTTCTTTCACGTTCTATGATTCACTGTCATACATGTTCTATTAAAGCTGGGAGTAAGACAGGGATGTGTTTTGTCACCAGATCTCTTCTCCCTTAATAGCGAAGTAATAATGAGAGAGATCAAAGAAAAGCCAGGAATAATATTCGGAGGTTATAATATAAATAATATACGCTATGCAGATGATACAGTATGATGGCGGATAATGCACAAGATCTACAACAACTGTTGCGCATTGTAGAAATAGAAAGTGCAAAGAAAGGACTCTCCTTGAATATCAAGAAAACAGTAACAATGGTGATATCAAAGAAACGGGTAACACGCATATGTGAAATAGAGATAGAAGGGAAAAATCTTCACGAAGTGGATAGTTTTAAATATCTAGGGACATTTATAACATCAGATGGAAGATGCTTAACAGAGATTAAGAGCAGATTAGAGCAAGCAAAGGCTGCGTTTCAGAAAATGATAAATATCTTATGCAATAAGTCAATATCATTGAATGTAAGAAGAGAGTGCTTAGGTGCTGTATAGAACTTGTTTTGCTCTGTGGCTGTGAATCGTGGAATGTCTATGAACAAATTAGGAAGAGATTGGAAGCAACAGAAATGTGGTTCCTGAGACGAATGTTGCGAATTCCTTGGACTACCAAAGTAACTAACAACGAATGCCAGAAAGAGGCTAATGAAACTAGAACATTATATACAGCAATAAGAAAGAGGCAAACAACTGTTTTTGGTCATGTGATGAGAAGAGAGGCATTGGAGAACATCGTGACAAACGGGAAGATCGAGGGGAAGAGGCGCAAAGGCAGACCAAGGGAAATTATGCTGGATGGACTGCGACGGTGGCATGGATGAATATCAACGGTAGAGCTGATTCAGAAAACCAAAGACCGAGATATGTGGGGAGTTATGAACGCCTACGCCAGTCGGATTGGCACTTGATGATGATGATAACATGTTCTATAGATCATTTCAATACTCTCTTTCTTATATTCAATGATAGTTGTATATTGCATAAAGCACTCTTTATTTTCTTAAATACAGCCTTTGCTTGACCTATTCTGCTCTTAATCTATGTCGTGCATGTTCCTTCTGATGTTATAATTGCCCCTAGGTATTTAAATTTATCAACTTAGTTAAGCATTTTCCCCTCTATTGTTATCTCACATTTTGGGGCCACATAATTTTTTTTTAATATAACCATTGCTTTTGTTTTCTTGATATTCAAGGAAAGTCGTTTTCTACACTCTCTGTTACAGTAATGTCTAACATTTGTTGTAAATACTTTAGCACTTTCCACCATCAACACTGTGTCATTTGCATAGCCTAGATTGTTTACATTATATCCTCCAACGCGTATTCCTGATCTCTTTTTACAGATAAAGAAATTGTTGCCTCGACCAAAGCCAGGTAAACGGAATGCATTCTAGCAATCAATACAAACAGACGGACACTTGCGCATACTGGCGCATCGGGTCTGAAAATATTGGCTGGCAGAACTGTAGGGTGTATTTATAATGACTGTTCGGGTTTTGAGCATATTGCCGTTCCGTGGAGTACCCGTTTAGCCCCTTTATCAGGGTTACGTGAAGCCATGGGTGCAGGTGGTGGATGAAATTGAAGAGCAGCCAACAGATGGATGTAGGTTATGATCTCCAGCTTCACGACGGTAGGCAGAGGATCTCTTTTTTGGGAGACAATGGCTACGGTCATTGACCAGTATGGTCACTGCTAGGAAGGAAAGCAATGGCAAACTGGAGCAGCCTCGCCCGGCAGGGGTAGTCATGTGCAGGCGACTGAGTACAAAAGAGTATCAATATTGAAGGTAGGAATTTGGAATGTAAGAACTATAAGTGGGGATGGAAAATTTGATAACACTAAGAATGAAATGAGAAGATTTAATATTAACCTGTTAGGTATATGTGATACCAGATGGACAGGAATGGGCATTATAACATCTGAGGGATATAGAATAATCTATTCTGGTGGAGAGAAACAACAGCGAGCAGTAGCAATTATAATGGATACAGAGAGATCAAAATCGATCAAAGGATATTGGACTATATCACTATCAGACAGAGTGTTACTGGTGAAAGACCTTTTGATGTCAATGTCATACAAACTTATGCACCAGCAGCAGACAATAGTGATGACAGCATTGATGAATTTTATAATGATTTAGAGAAAGCTTTCAAAAAATGCAAGAATTCTGAAGTAAATATCATAATGGGTGACTTGAATGCCAAAGTTGGAAATCAACAGGGCGGAGGCATAGTAAGCAAGTATGGACTAGGGGAACAGAATAAAAGAGGTTGCAGACTTGTACAGTGGGCAAAAGAGCAGGATTTGATTATTAGAAACACCTGGTATAAACAGCACCCAAGAAGATTATGGATATGGAGAAATCCTGATCATAAGATCAGAAATCAGATTGATTATATTCTCATCAACAGAAGATTTGGAAATACCTTAACAGTCGCAAAAACTATACCAAGCGCAGACTGCTACAGAGACCATAGATTAATCTTAAGCAATTTGCATATAAAATTAAAGAAAGTCAAATATTCACCAAGAAGCACAACATTTGATCTACAGGCTCTGAAGAGTGAGGAGACAAAAAATAAATTCAACGAATAGGTAAAGAACAGATTCGATGCATTGTCCGATATGGAAATATTATTTCAAGACGTCAGTGACCAATTGGAAACTGTCATTTACTGCCAATATAATTCCTTGATATGTTTGGCAGAGGGGTCTTTGAGCCTGAGGAATTAAGGCCGTCTGGCTAGTGCTGTCGCCGCTAACTGTGCAGGTTAGGACTTTCTTTTTGCCCCCGACAGAAAAAAAATCCCACACCTTACCGAGGGATCGAACTCGGTTACAGAAATAAGTCAACCAAGCTGCAGAAACAACCATCCCAAAAATAAAAATAGCAGGAAGTAAGAAATAAATGACGGAAGACATCTAAAAACTCATGGAAATAAGAAGAAATAACAACAATAACAAGGAAAAATGTGAAGAGATTCACAGGAAAATTATAAAACTATGCAAAGAGGCAAAAGAAACATAGCTTGAGGAAAATTGCAAGGAAATTGAAAACTAACACAACACCCGGAATACCAAATTAATGCACAAAAGAATTAATGATATCACTAACAAAAGAACACACACATCAACGGGTTGCCTAAAAACCAAAGATGGCAAAATCGTAATAGAAAAAGATCAGATTTTACATGCGTGGTCAGATTATGTAAAACACCTTTATGATGATACAGGACAAGAACAATATGATCATCGGAATAATAATGAAAGACCAGCCCCTAAGGGGGCTGAGTGGTCTCGGGGTATGGTGTCCGCCTCGAGTGCTGGAGGTCCTGGGCTCAGGCCCCTGTGAGGACCGGGATTTTTTTTTTTTTAAATCCACCTGGACTTCCAGTAATAAAATTTCCCCTGGTCTCTAGGTAGTGAGATCGGACGCCCGTGTATATTGTTGCGCACGTAAAGCATCCCTTGGCAGTTGGAAATCGATAAAGAGTAGCCTAACGAAATTTCGAGTTAAAAATCTACCCAAAGTATTTCAGGATCCTCGTCGATGCAACGGAGTTCGTGCATTGAGCTGAGTTTCTCCAGATTCAGGTTTGAGTTAGGAGGAGAACGGAGCACTTATGGGTTAAACCGTGTCCCGTGATGTTGATCCAACGACTAAACTAAACTAAACTAATGAAGGACCATCAATTTTGAAGATGGAAGCTCAGAATGCCCTTAGCCATATCAAAACTGGTGTAGTCGAGGGAAAAGACAAAGGGAGACAATCATAAAGACTGATGCTTCCTTCACTACGGTGCTAAGAGGTAAAGAGTAGTTCTGACTTCGTTACGGCCAAAGAAGAAAAATAGTGAAAAGAGAGAGAACCTCACACCGCCTCAACCGACAAAAAAAGATAATAGTAATTAGATAAGAAGATATACGAGATCTCAGGCAGAGGCAGAAACTATTTTATAGATGTTCACACAGGAAACACCATGTTAGAGCCCAAGCAATGAATTAAGGTGTTAGATTGTGGTAGAAATAGTGGTTGCAAAAACTAACAGAGACAAACAAACAAATCAAAAACAGTACAAAAATGGCTCTTTATTTATCAACTGCTACAAATTTTGGTGACAATTTGTGTTCGAACACATTGAATAAAGCATTCAATAAGGGATGTTCAATTACAGATACAACAGACAACTGTATATATCAAACAACAACAGTGGGTAACCCCCAACCAATCAACATCACTTAAGACAACAGGGTACACCAAGTACCACAACACAGGTGCTCCAAGCAATAGCTGGTTAGACTGACACAATAAAGAACCTTGACACAAGCAACACTGCACAGACAATAAGGCACTACAAAACCATAGGTTACACAACATAAACCCCAAGACACGACATAAACAATGAGTTGTGACACAATTTACTATCCCACCAAGAACCCAGGCCTGCTGACACTAACTAGTCAGCCGCTCCTGTAACAATGGAAAACACAATCTATGATTATCATGGTAAAGACAACATATTAAACAAATGAAGCAATGAGCACATGCAATATAACATTTGAATTAACCTACATATAATAAATGTCTTCCATCAAATTATCCACCTTGCTATTCCCTCTAGTTGTACTACTGCTATTCTGAGGTAACCCTTGATGTCTGGCACGATCATTCTTGTGTTGCCTCCTTCTTAAAGGTGACTACATATCTAATTGTTAAATACAACAATCAATGTTGCATCATCAGATCACCCACTTTATTATCTTCTCCAATTGTGCCACTGCTATCATGAGATTACACTTGATATTGCTAGAATGGACCACCTAATGCAACAATGTCAATCTGCTCCACCTTTTCAGTTCAATGTAACTACACCACACAGCTCCTACATACACAAGCAGTGGAAGATTGATCTCATTTGTCCAGCTGTAAACACATAGCTACAAATAACAGAGTACATACATCAACCGTTGCAAACAGCCACAACATCTCAACACATTTGGTTAACACACATCAGACACTGCAAACAAACACAACATCTCAACACTGATTTGGTTAACATACATCAGACACTGCAGGTAAACAACATCCCAGAATTGATTCAGTTAACAGGTATCAGAATGACATCTTTGTTCTGGTAAATTAGGCTGTCATTCCTACCTACCAAAGCGGCTACATTACCAAGGAACCCATAATCAGTTCCCTGTCTACACCTTGCAGAATATTTTATACATTAATTTGTACCAAGTCACCGGTAACACAGAACAACACAGTATTCCCTATAAACCACATGTTCATAGAACACTATCAATGTTCAGACCATGATGGAGCCCCAATCAAACACCACCTATTATATCTGCAGTCTAATGCTCTACAATTATCTCTCTACTGTTACGCACACCGGCAACTGTTTTGCTAACACACCGTACTCTTTTCCCTAATATAAAACATATATTGACAGGTTGAACTCCTGTGCTCCACATCTGATAGTACACTTTACTCCTATGCAACAATACACAACATTATGAACTCTGCCACCATCAGACACCAAGTTACCTCAACATAGGGACACTGGACAACTACCCCAACAATGTCCCAGTTTGCACGGAGAGTACCAGCACTAATATGATACTGTGCAAGTTACAGCATCTGATTAGCATTACAAACTAACAACCAGCAAGCAAAACATGTCTAACTATGAAAAGCAACAGACATACATACAATGTGGAATCACCATATTTGTAGAATGTGACAATGTAACCTTACACATAGAAGAATCATAACATTCAGAGAAAGTTAAAGATAAAGATAAACATGTATTACACAGGAACTCAATTGAGGCACCCTCTGATGCCCCTAAGATAGCTCATAAAATAAACACACAATATTACCAAGTGAAAGTACACAAAATAGTGGCCAGAGTGCCTCATTCATATGAGACAGGATCCAAGCACAACAATGTCCATGGCAAGATACAGAACATTAGTACTAATATAATATACAGTGTACTATATATATTATGTCATTATTACACATTAATGACCAATAAGTGTTATTCAAGGCCCAACACAATCAGTGTAATATTATTTGTGAGTGGACAGCAAATGTACAGTTGTGCGCTCTGTTCCCCACCATTCTTCCTATGATACACCGGTTATAAGTTTTGTTATCTTACGCTTCATGTCACACGACAAATACATATTAATATCTCTGCGAAGGGTGGTACCCAGTAATAAATCACATTCTTCCCCTCAGTAAAGCCACACTTCATTCGCAGTTGTCATGATTACATTACGATTGCTCATACGCACTCCGCGTATTAAAGGTGCATTATTTCCTACGCCTAGTAGCTATCAATCTGCATGGCGTCCCTACAATTCAACACATTATTCCCTTCACTTCTATTTATTATCTACATGTCCTAACTACACAACTTAACCATAAACCCATCATTGCCACATATGACATGTAAATACTCTTCCCTGCTTTACACATGTTATAAATATTACACATATATTATGGTTATTTTCCCCTACTCATAAGCATTCATAGTTATGCATGGCTCCAGTCTTTTCATTAACTATAATTTATGACCTCATACATCTCAGTTTACAACTCATACATATGCCTTGGTAAATCTCCCACATATCTATTTAGGATAGTTGTCACAGGATAATCCCTGTACAATAATTCCCAACAAAATAATCTTGTGCCAGCATGGCTGGAATGGCATGACATCAGTATCTATGATACTTAACCGCCATCAATGACCTATTCTACATATTTCACATCACCATTGACTGATTGCTGACATCTCTATGTGTTACATGTTATTTTCATAAAGCTTTAGGGACACTAAATCCTTCTGTAGAACAGCTAATTTCAATAGCACTTATTCATATTATCTATTTATATTTCTTTGTTCCTACCATCTCGCCTAACAGCTTTGTTCACACATAACAGTTTTCCCATGCCTGTTTCACCATGCAAACACTTTTGAGCCTTTAACGTGGGGCATGCTTCGCTTTAAAATATTAGTTATATTAATTACTTATTTTTAACTTAATCAGTTAAAACTTACAGTTTTGCCACAACATTAGTTGACACAGATCAACTCAGGGAATTGTTCCCACACCTGACAACAACAGAACAACACTGAACTGAAGGCCATGCTGCCCGCATCTCTCATCAGCACAAAGGACTGCTAAAACAAAACTGGCTTCCGATTCCTTTGTTACGCCGAGTTCCGGTGGTGGCCAGGACCATACGGCTTTGATAGACCAAACAAAGGTGCATCGGTTTGTTGTAGACACCAAGGTGCATCGGTTTGGCGCTGTCACACTGTCAAGACCCCGGGTACAGATAACATCACAATAGAAATGATCAATGCCTTAGAAGAATATAGAATATACCAAGTCACCAGACTTCTGAATGCAATATACGATACTGGAGATATATCTCCTGAATTATGTAATTCTATATTTATTGCAATCCCGAAGAAATAAGGAGCCTTGGAGTGTGATCATCATCGAACAATTAGTATAATGAGCCACATCACGAAGATTTTGCTGAGAATTATCATGAAAAGAAAATACAACCCGAAATAGGAGAAGAACAATGTGGGTTTGTAGAAGGCAAGGGTACAGTAAATGTTGTGTATATACTGAGAACAATAATTGAACGTTATATAGAAGTAAACAAAGATCTATATCTTTGCTTTATTGACTACACAAAGGCTTTCGATAAAGTGAGACATGTCGACATGATAAGGATGCTTAAAGATCTACAAATTGATGGAAAAGTCCTTAGACTTGTAAAAAAAAAAACATATATTGGAAACAACAAGCTGCCATCAGAATTGAGAACGAAGTAAGCCAATAGCAGCCTATTAAACGAGGTGTGAGACAGAGTTGTGTAATGTCTACAGATATATTTTCCCTGTACAGTGAAAATATTTTCAGAAATATAGAAGATATGGAAGGAATCAACAATGGGGGACGATGCATCAATAACATTACATATGCAGATGATACAGTCTTGATTGCAGACAACGAACGGGACCTGCAACATTTAGTAGATGCGGTTGTTACACACAGTGAACAGCTAGGGTTAGAACTGAATAGTAAGAAGACACAGATTATGGTCGTCATTAGGAAGAAGGAAATACCACAATGTGATATGCGAGTAAATGGGCATATTCTTAAGCAAGTGAATCGATACAGTTATCTCGGAACAGACATAACATCTGATCGGAGATGCCTCGAAGAGATTAGAACAAGAATTGCCATTGCAAAGGTGCCTTTTGCAAGATGGAAAACATACTGACCGATAAAAAGATATTAATTGAAACGAGAAAAAGAGTGTTGAAGTGCTACATAGAACCTATACTTTTGTATGGATGTGAAACGTGGACAATGAACAGCCAAGCTGAAAAACATCTGATGGGTGTGGAAATGTAGTTTCTGATGAAAATGCAAAGAATACCATGGACAGACAGAAAAACCAATGAACAAGTCTTTCCAAGAAAGAAATGAAGATCGTAAACTGATTAAAGTCATTTGACGTAGACAGTCAAAATATTTTGGACATGTTATGAGAAGAAATGACTTGGAGAACTTGGTGACAACTGGCAAGTTAGAAGGGAAGAGACCAAGGGGAAGACCGAGAAGTAAATACCTGGATGTCTTGGCCGCATGGCACTGTCCAGACAGGAACACGGAGTTGATCCACGACTCTGGTGATCGAGTGAGATGTCAGAACATGACCGCCCACGTTTATGGGCATGGCACATGATGGATGGATGGCCGTTCCAAGTTTTGTATTCACCTTGTGTGGAGTTAATGCAACATAAAAGGCGAATACACAACTTGGACAGGCAATATTTTTTAAAACTCCACAGTCATTAATAATACACGCTTTCAAAGGTCATTAACTGATTAAGTGCCATGGATGATTAATCGTCCTAAGCAACTTCCCATATATGCCATGGGATCACAAATCGCCGAAATGTTGTCGTTGCTAAATGTTGTCTCAATTAAAATATCAGTACAGTAGTTTTCCTCAAGCAATCCCCTTTACTTTGATATACAGTACAACATGTCGCCTACCATATTAACAACTGTTATATTATAATAACTGTACCATACACCCACTTCCCATATTTGGTCCAAATCTACTGTTTGTTTGGCACTGAATCTGTTGTGTGCGATATAGCAGCAGCACCCATGCACACACCCCAAGGCACACATACATTCCCCCACCCACACACACATCCCCCACATTCACACATTCCCCAACCCACATACATCAACACATCCTCTACCCACAACTCCCCCACCCAACAACACACACATCCCTCACCCACACACCCATCCCCCAACCATACATAGATCCCCCAACCACACACATCTCCCCACCAACACACACATCTCCAGACCCACACACACATACCTGCACACACACATCCCCACACCCACAGACAGACAGACAGACAGACAGACAGGCAGCCAGGCAGATAGATAGATAGATAGATAGATAGATAGATAGATAGATAGATAGATAGATAGATAGATAGATAGATAGATAGATAGATAGATAGATAGATAGATATAGATGGATGGATGAATGCATGGATGCAAGGATGCATGGATGCATGGATGCATGGATGCATGGATGAATTGATGGGTGGTTAGGAATGTAAGTAGGAATGTAGGTAGGTACATACGTAGATAGCTATGCGAGTTGTTAAATATTAAGACAACTAGGTAGGTATGCATGTAGGTATGAACACCATAGGACAGACAAGCAAATAAGCCGGTTGGTGGGTATTACCATTGGGTTGAAATGAAAATCTTAAGCGTGTGATAGACATGACAAAAATCACACCATTGTCTTGTAACCTGTCAATATTGATGTTAATCATGTCAGGGCAAACACTGTGATAGCATAAAGACAGTTTAAAGATGGCCGCCCAACTTGTGACATTCACCAAAGAGGAACAGCGTTCTGTTATCCATTATTACAGTGGTTCTCAACCTTTTTTGGCCCATGCAACCCTTCACCATATGTTGAGAATGTCATTCCTTCCCTTTCGTATTTCCTCCGTATAAATTCTCCCCTCCGTCTCCCACGCTGCCCGTACTTAGTATACTTAAAAATGGAAGCTAACTTTAATAACACATGTTTTGCGTATCCTTTTACAGGACTTAGCTGTCAACAGCAGCATCTTTCAGCTGTCTGTTGATCTCTTGGCAAGATTACGCTCAGTAGTTTGCCATTGCTTTCTGAGCGGCCGGCTCAGTATCCGCAAGTCACGAGCGGGGGTCGAACCACCTCAGTTCTCGCTCCGCTGCGAGACTCTGCGTGATAAACGGGATTACAGAGAGAAAGTGTTGTAACCCCACAGCCAGAGAGACCGGCTAATAACACATACTTAAACAAATTTAGACGTCTTCATAAAACGTGATGTATGGGTCTACTTACGTTATAAGGCGAATATCAGAAGGGTGAGGAGTACAGAACCGTAAAGTATGGAGGGAAAAACAATATCAAGTAATCCGTTTTTGTATTAAAGCGATCTTGAAATAATCTTCATTCCTCCCTCCCCCTGGAAACCCTAAAATCCGCCCCGGCGGTGGAGGGGGGGGGGGGGGGGAGAGAACTCCCCACCGGTTGAGAACCACTGCACTATTAGGTCAGTGAAGGGGTGAAACCTATAGAAATTCATCGGCGAATCAATCTGGGCAATTATTCACAGACACATGTCAGATAGCTGTTGGGTTTATTTGTTGGTTGGTTGGCTATTTGGCTCGTTTGTTCATTCATTGGTTAGCTAGTTAGTTAATTAGTTAGTTAGTTTAGTTAGTTACCATATCATCCCCATCACACACGGAATTATAAATCACAAAGAGAACTGGTTACTCGCATCAGAAGAAGACAGTCCACATTTTTGGGGCATGTTGTGAGAAGCGGAAAGCTGGGGCATGTCGTAACAACAAGAAGACTGGAGGGGAAGAGAGGCAGGGGGAGACAGAGAGAAAATGCCGAACAGTTTGAGATCATGGCAATGAGGAAAGTCGGTATCAGAAATGATTGGAAGCATGAGAGACAGAAGAATGTGGACAGACATGATCACCAACGCCACACAGCAGGGACTATACGTAGAAAGAAACTTGTTTATTGGAAATCGTGTATGTACAACCTGTTGCCATCTGTTGTGGTTTGGGGCACACTTAAAGTGTTTAAAAAGTCGGCGTATCTGGCATCGCATTATGACTTTCGGCTTTTCCATTGCCTAATGTGTCCTCTATCTTCTACGCAGTTAGAGAAAAAAAAAATACATAATCTGTTCATTGCAAATATTGTGACATGCCTTCTGTCTCGGACATCCGCACTCATACAATATATTCAGTACATTATAGGGTGTGGCAGGCCATGGCGGCCATGCCACTTCCCCTTCAAGAGAAACTTTATTTCTAGAAGTGTAGCCAATAAATGTAAATTAAACATTACAATTTTAACTACAGGGAAAGTGATGTAAGCTCGTTAATATTTCTACAATACGTTACAAGCAGATGTGCAAGCATTCTATACATTTTACTTATATTCAAACCATTTTATTCAGATTCTAATCGCAAATTTTAATAAATCAAAGTATTTCCAACTATAAAATAATGCTTTGAAAATGAAATATTTAGGCTCTATAGAACCAAACATCTATAAAAGAGAAGGTTGCCTCCCTTTGAGTAAATCACATCGTTGTTAGTATGCTTGCCTTCAAAGACAGCGGTCTGGTTTATCTGTTGCCGACCTTGCCTAATTAAAATAAGTACCAACATTTATTTAGAATAATCTGGAAATTATATCTGTTGCCGACCCTGCCTAATTAAAATAAGTACCAACATTTATTTAGAATAATCTGGGAGTTGAGAGAGTTGATCTCTAAAGGATAGGCTTCTATCAAAGGTGATTGCCAGGTACTGCAGTCTGCTTTCTCTATTCATATTTCTACCATTTATTGAGAGGCTTGTGAGAGATTTAACAATCCAGAGGCCAACACAAGACCTTTGGGGGTCTGAGTTGAAACTTAATAATGCATATTAGTTAGTTAGTTAGTTAGTCTTTCCTCCTGAGCCCAAGGCGACGCAGCTGCTGGCGGTTCGCTGCTACCTGTTATAGATCTTGGATGTTTACTTGGCCGTTGAACGAGCCTTCTCTGATGATGGTTCTACGCAGGGCCTCTAATGTATATGCCGCGGTTGATTCTTTTGTTACAAAGGAACAACGGGACTAACTTAAGGAGCTGGAGGAGATCCCAGGCAGTAGGCTGCTCATTTGTGGTGACTTTAATGTAGGAAACAGAGAGTGGGACAATACTGGAGAAATCAGACAGGAAAATGCTCTTGCAGAAGCCATGTTGGATTCAAAAGAATTCTGCATAAACGATGGGAGGCCAACGAGAATGAGAATGAGGTCTGGTGATGCAGACACGGATTTTGACCGGGCATGTGTTACCTAGGACGGCGCTATTGGATATAAAATGAACTGTCCTTGGTGATCATGGAAATGACCATCAACCCTGTTCAGTTTTAATTTCTAAGTCAAACAAGACCAAGTCTGTGAGAGCACCTAAGCACTTTATGTATTCGAGGGAAACCAACCTTATGGGACTACTCAGACAGAGGGCATGCAGTGTCACTAGCAAACCTACTTATGTGCAGTCTCCACGGTGGACCACCGGGGTAGAACGGGCATGGAAATCCAAGAGAGCAGCAGTTAAACAATTATAGAATGTGCGGCGCAAGAAAAGAAAGATATGCTGGAGAAATTCAAGCGCTGTGCAACAGAGACCGAAAGAGCGAAATAGGAACACTTTTTGAATGCGACTGGAGGAGACAAAACAAGGGAAATTCCTGGAAATTGCACAAACAGATGCAAAGGAAAGATCGTCATGCCACAGTGGGTACAATATACAGAGATAGCGGTTCGCGTTTGACAACGGACAAAGAGAAAGGGGAAGCTTTCTTGCAGAGATTTAGCATAGAAGATTAGAGCGATGGGGACATCAGAGATTCAGTTAGATATCTATCTGGTACCATTAAAGATACCTACTGTGAGAATATCATAAAGCTGTCCGATGTCAAAGATGTATTGAACAAAATAAGCAAGTGACACCTCACCAGGGCCCGATGGGGTTAGGTATGACCACATGATAGATATGAGTGATGGAGAACTTATAGAGATGACTGCTTGCTTCAACCTGATCATCAGGGTGTCATCAGTACCCCAGGTTTGGGTGCACAGCTATTTAACACCACTTTCTAAACCAGGCAAAGATCATTCAAAGCTAAGAGGATTTAGGATTATTACCTTACATAATACTTTTGGCAAGTTGCTGGAGAAGATCGTTGCTTTTAAGCTTCAGGAATAGTTAAAAAGGGAAAGCTTCTCCCTTAAAATTTGGGATGTTACCGGCCAGGGAAAGATACTTGGTCAAATGTAGTCACTTTTGCCTACGTTTTTTGTGAAGGGTTCCAAAACAGACAGGAAACGATGGTGGCAGCAGTTGGTCTCGAGGACGCGTACATCAGTCAGATGTGATATTTTGATGTACGCTCTTATGAAGAAGAGAGTCTGTCCTTGGTAGGTGAACCGGACTGCCGCTGTTATATATTCTCGTAGAGTGGTTCTTTGGTTGGGTACATGGACCTCTGAGCCATGAATCATAGCCCCCCAGACTACCACAGCGGTCAGCAATTTCACCTGTACTTTTCAATGTATATACGAGCAAAATTGTATGAGTTGCACCCGTGTGTCTGTAAAGACAACTATCCAGACACAATCAATCGACAATAACGTAATGAACCGAGCAAAAACAATCATTGGAATTACACACTACAATTTAGCGTAATATCGCAAGCAATGGCAGGGTCTTAACAATCACATACATGAGTAGATGCATTGATGTCGAACTCATTGTGTGTATACAACTGAAGAAAAACTCGAAAAATATATTATTAAAGGTAAAATGATGGACAAATTGTCCTGATCATTACGCGTCAGTGAACTTCTATGATGACTGAAGCATGACATTCCAATTCTATTAATGCAATGACGATATTCGTATCTACGTATTGATCCCCTCCCCCATGCACCTTGGTTCAGCGGAAACACATCTTGCATTGTAACTACTAGCCCATAACATGCCTTAAGCCTTGAATATCAAGAAAACAGTAACAATGGTGATATCAAAGAAACGGGTAACACGCATATGTGATATAGAGATAGAAGGGAACAGTCTTCACGAAGTGAATAGTTTTAAATATCTAGGGACATTTATAACATCAGATGGAAGATGCACATCAGAGATTAAGAGCAGAATAGGGCAGGCAAAGGCTGCATTTCAGAAAGTGAAAAATATCTTATGCAATAAGGTGCTTAGGTGCTATATAGAACGTGTTTTGCTCTGTGGCTGTGAATCGTGGAATGTCTATGAACACATTAGGAAGAGATTAGAAGCAACAGAGATGTGGTTCCTGAGACGAATGTTGCGAATTCCTTGGACTGCCAAAGTAACTAACAACGAATGCATGAAAGAGGCTAATGAAACTAGAACATTATATACAACAATAAGAAAGAGGCAAACAACTGTTTTTGGTCATGTGATGAGAAGAGAGGCATTGGAGAACATCGTGACAAATGGGAAGATCGAGGGGAAGAGAGGCAAAGGCAGACCAAGAGAAATTATGCTGGATGGATTGCGACGGTGGCATGGATGAATATCAACGGTAGAGCTGATTCAGAAAACCAAAGACCGAGATATGTGGGGAGTCATGAACGCCTACGCCAGTCGGAATGGCATTTGATGATGATGATAACATGTTCTATATATCATTTCAATACTCTCTTTCTTATATTCAATGATAGTTGTATATTGCATAAAGCCTTTGCTTGACCTCTTCTACTCTTAATCTATGTCGAGCATGTTCCTTCTGATGTTATAATTGCCCCTAGATATTTAAATTTATCAACTTAGCTAAGCATTTTCCCCTCTATCGTTTTCTCACATTTTGGTGTCACTTTAAAAAAAAATATAACCATTGCTTTTGTTTTCTTGATATTCAAGGAAAGTCGTTTTCTACACTCTCTGTTACAGTAATGTCTAACATTTGTTGTAAATCTTTAGCACTTTCCGCCATCAAGACTGTGTCATTTGCAAAACCTAGATTGTTTACATTATATCCTCCAACGCGTATTCCTGATCTCTCTTTACAGATAAAGAAATTGTTGCCTCGACCAAAGCCAGGTAAACGGAATGCATTCTAGCAATCAATACAAACAGACGGACACTTGCGCATACTGGCGCATCGGGTCTGAAAATATTGGCTGGCAGAACTGTAGGGTGTCCACCAGTATTGTCACTGCTAGGAAGGAAAGCAATGGCAAACTAGCTTCTTTACAAAATGCCAAGAATATCATGTACTGCAGTCTTATCGATAATCAGAGAAATGGCGTAAATGGGTGCTCCACTGGAGCAGCCTCGTCCGGTAGGGGTAGTCATGTGCACCAGATGACTCCAGACCATCTGCAGGAGATTGAGTGTAAAAGAGTATCAACATTCAAAGTAGGAACTTAGAATGTAAGAGCTATGAGTGGGGATGGAAAATTTGATAACATTAAGAATGAAATGAGAAGATTAAATATTAGCCTGTTAGGTATATTTTAGACCAGATGGACAGGAATGGGCATTATAACATCTGAGGAATATAGAATAATCTATTCTGGTGGGGAGAAACAACAGTGAGGAGTAGCAATTATAATGGATACAGAGTGAGCAAAATCGATCAAAGGATATTGGACTGTATCAGACAGAGTGTTACTGGTGAAGTTGAGTGGAAGACCTTTTGATGTCAACGTCATACAAGTTTATGCACCAGCAGGAGACAATAGTGATGACAGCATTGATGAATTTTATAATGATTTAGAGAAAGCCTTCAAGAAATGCAAGAATTCTGAAGTAAATATCATAATGGGTGACTTGAATGCCAAAGTTGGAAATTAACAGGACAGAGGCATAGTAGGCAAGTATGGACTAGGGGAACAGAATGAAAGAGGTTGCAGACTTGTACAGTGGGCAAAAGAGCAGGATTTGATTATTAGAAACACCTGGTATAAACAGCACACAAGGAGATTATGGATATGGAGAAATCCTGATCATAAGATCAGAAATCAGATTGATTATATTCTCATCAACATAAGATTTGGAAATACCTTAACAGTCGCAAAAACTATACCAAGCGCAGACTGCTACAGCGACCATAGATTAATTTAAAGAAAGTCAAATATTCACCAAGAAGCACACAATTTGATCTACAGGCACTGAAGAGTGAGGAGATAAAAAATAAATTCAACGAAGAGGTAAAGAACAGATTCGATGCATTGTCCGATGTGGAAATATTATTTCAAGACATCAGTGAACAATGGGAAACTGTCATTTACTGTCAATATAATACCTTGAGATGTTTGGCAGAGGGGTCTTTGAGCCTGAGGAATTAAGGCCGCCTGGCTAGTGCTGTCGCCGCGAACTGTGCAGGTTAGAACTTTCTTTTTGCCCTCGACAGAAAAAAAATCCCACACCTTACCGAGGGATCGAACCCGGGTCTCCTGAGGGAGAGCACGGTGTTCTAGCCACTCGGTTAAAGAAATAAGTCAACCAAGCTGCAGAAACAACCATCCCAAAAATAAAGATAACAGGAAGCAAGAAATAGATGACGGAAGACATCTAAAAACTCATGGAAATAAGAAGAAATAACAAAAATAACGAGGAAAAATGTGAAGAGATTCACAGGAAAATTAGAAAGCTATGCAAAGAGGCAAAAGAAACATGGCTTAAGGAAAATTGCAAGGAAATTGAAAACTAACACAACACCCGGAATACCAAATTAATGCACAAAAGAATTAATGATGCAGCAAAAGAGACTGCTCACAATACAGAGGCATTTCACTGTTGAGTCATACTGGGAAAATATTTTGCAAAATTCTTGAAAAAAGATTACGAACTACTTTAGAACCCCAGCTAAACGAAACGCAACTTGGATTTAGGAAAAACAAAGGGATGCACAGACGCTATTATTGCTCTTAGACAACTTATAGAAAAATCAATCGAATTCAATGAAACACTCTACTTAGCCTTTGTCGACCAAGAAAAGGCATTCGATAGGGTAGATAGAAACAAGCTGTGGGAAATCCTTAAACAATATGTAGTGAGTACACATCTAACAAACCTATGTAGAAGTTTATACAACAACAGTGAATGCATAGTGAGAGCAACTGGAGGACACTCAGAACCGTTCACCATAAGATCTGGATTACGACAAGGTTGTGTCCTGTCCCCTCTCTTGTTCATAACATATATAGACAACATATGTAAAGAAACCAGCCAAGCAGAGACAGCAACAATACCGCATGACGATAACACAGAAGAAGAACCATCTGCAAATCTAACCATTAGAGAACTCCTGTTTGCGGACGACCAAGCACTAATAGCAAAATCAGAAGCTGAATTACAAGACCACATGAATAGTCTAAACGAAATGTGTAGGGAACATAACATGAAAATTAGCACAAGCAAAACAGAGGTAATGACTATAACTAAAGATGAACAAACAGCAACAATTCACCTAAACGAACATCCCTTGAAACAAGTAAAGAGTTTCAAGTACCTAGGAAGTATAATATCATCAAATGGCAGATCAGAAGATGAGATCGAAAATAGGTGCAATAAGGCAAATCAACTCATTGGACAAATGGCACCAATACTAAAGAACAAACATGTATCAATAACTACTAAGAAAGCACTTTACAACACAATCTTCCTACCAACTCTGTGCTACCAATACCACACCTGGACAATGACAGAAAAAGAGAAAAGAAAAATCACAACAACAGAAATGAGGTTCCTGAGAAGAATACTCAATGTATCAAGAAAAGATAAGATCAAAAATGAAGAAATAAGGACTAAGGTGGGGGTTAAAGTAGCACTAGATTTTATTAGAAAGCAGCAAGTCAAATAGTTTGGCCATGCAAGTAGGTTACCACCTAACAGTATACCACAACAAGCAGTGATGTACAGACTAGATGGAAACAGAGGAAGAGGCCGACCACGTAAACGTTGGACGGAGGGAATAGCAGAATCCATGGGAATGTCGATATACGAAGCCCACAACCGGGCACTCTCACGAAGTTTATACTTCACCTCGACACCGCAAGGTACAAGAGGAACACGATGAGATGAGATGAGATAAGAAGAATTAATGATATCACTAACAAAAGAACACACACATCAACGGGTTGCCTAAAAACCAAAGATGGCAAAATCATAAATTACATGCGTGATCAGATTATGTGAAACACCTTTATGATGATACAAGAGAAGAACAATATGATCATCGGAATAATAATGAAGGACCAGACCCTAAGGGGGCTGAGTGGTCTCGGGGTATGGTGTCCGCCTCGAGTGCTGGTGGTCCCGGGTTCAGACACCGGTGAGGACCGGGATTTTTTTTTTTTTTAAAAATCCACCTGGACTTCCATTCATAAAATTTCCCCTGGTCTCTAGGTAGTGAGATCGGACGCACGTGTGTATTGTTGCGCACGTAAAAATCCATTGGCAGTTGGAAATTGAAAAAGTGTAGCCTAACGGCGCTGCCCGGGCAAAATTTCGAGTTAAAAATCTACCCAAAGTATGTCAGGATCCTCGCCGATGCAACGGAGTTCGTGCATTCAGCTGAGTTTCTCCAGACTCAGGTTTGAGTTAGGAGGAAAGCGGAGCACCTATGAGTTGTGCTGTGATGTTGATCCAACGACTAAACTAAACTAAACTAAACTAATGAATGACCATCAATTTTGAAGATGGAAGTTCAGAATACCCTTAACCATATGAAAACTGGCAAGACCCCGGGTACAGATAACAACACAATAGAAATGATCAATGCCTTAGAAGAATATGGAATATACCAAGTCACCAGACTGCTGAATGCAATATACGATACTGGAGATTTACCTCCTGAATTATGTAATTTTATATTTATTGCTATCCCGAAGAAATAAGGAGCCTTGGAGTGTGATCATCATCGAACAATTAGTGTAATGAGCCACATCACGAAGATTTTGCAGACGGACAGACGGACAGACGGACAGACGGACAGACAGACAGACAGACAAACAGACAGACAGACAGACAGGCAGATCGGTAGACAGACAGACAAACAGACAGACAGACAGACAGACAGACAGACAGATCGGTAGACAGACAGACAGACAGACAGACAGACAGATAGATAGATAGATAGATAGATAGATAGATAGATAGATAGATAGATAGATAGATAGATAGATAGATAGATAGATAGATAGATATAGATGGATGGATGAATGCATGGATGCAAGGATGCATGGATGCATGGATGCATGGATGCATGGATGAATTGATGGATGGTTAGGAATGTAAGTAGGAATGTAGGTAGGTACATACGTAGATAGCTATGCGAGTAGTTAAATATTAAGACAACTAGGTAGGTATGCATGTAGGTATGAACACCAAAGGACAGAAAAGCAAATAAGCTGATTGGTGGGTATTACCATTGGAATGAAATGAAAATCTTAAGTGTGTGATAGACATTACAAAAACCACGACATTGTCTTGTAACCTGTCAATATTGTTGTTAATCATGTCAGGGCAAACACTGTGACAGCATAAAGACAGTTTAAAGATGGAAGCCCAACCATTGTTACAGTGGTTCTCAACCTTTTTTGGCCCATGCAACTCTTCACCATATGTTGAGAATGTCATTCCTTCCCTTTCGTAATTCCTCCGTATAAATCCCCCCTCCCCCACGCTGCCCGTACTTAGTATACGTAAAAATGGAAGCTAACTTTAATAACACATACTTAAACATGTTTAGACGTCTACATAAAACGTGATGTGTGGGTCTACTTACGTTATAAGGCGAATATCAGAAGGGCGAGGAGTACAGAACCGTAAAGTATGGAGGGAAAAACAATATCAAGTAATCCGTTTTTGTATTAAAGCGATCTTGAAATAATCTTCATTCCTCCCTCCCCCTGGGAACCCTAATATCCGCCCCCGGGGGGGGGGGAGGGGGGGAGAACTCCCCACCGGTTTAGAACCACTGCACTATTAGGTCAGTGAAGGGGTGAAACCTATAGAAATTCATCGGCGAATCAATCTGGGCAATTATTCACGGACACATGTCAGATAGCTGGTGGGTTGATTTGTGGTTGGTTGGCTATTTGGCTCGTTTGTTCATTCATTGGTTAGTTAGTTAGTTAATTAGTTAGTTAGTTTAGTTAGTTACCATATCATCCCCATCGCACATGGAATTATAAATCACAAAGAGAACTGGTTACTCGCATCAGAAGAAGACAGTCCACATTTTTGGGGCATGTTGTGAGAAGGGGAAAGCTGGGGCATGTCGTCACAACAAGAAGACTGGAGGGGAAGAGAGGCAGGGGGAGACAGAGAGAAAATGCCGAACAGTTTGAGGTCATGGCAATGAGGAAAGTCGGTATCAGAAATGATTGGAAGCATGAGAGACAGAAGAATGTGGACAGACATGATCACCAACGCCACACAGCAGTGACTATAAGAAGAAAAAAACTTGTTTATTGGAAATCGTGTATGTACAACCTGTTGCCATCTGTTGTGGTTTGGGGCACACTTAAAGTGTTTAAATCTCCCACATATCTCTGGCATCGCATTATAACTTTCAGCTTTTGTATTGCCTAATGTGTCCTCTATCTTCTACTCAGCTAGAGAAAAAAAAATCTATAATCTGTTCAGTACAAAGTTTGTGACATGCCTTCTGTCTTGGACATCCGCACTCATACAATATAATCAGTACATTATAGGTTGTGGCAGGCCATGGCGGCCATGCCACTTCCCCTTCAAGAGAAACTTTATTTCTAGAAGTGTAGCCAATAAATGTAAATTAAACATTACAATTTTAACTACAGGGAAAGTGATGTAAGCTCGTTAATATTTCTACTCTACGTTACAAGCAGATGTGCAGCATTCTATCAATTTTACGTATATTCAAAGAATTTTATCTAGATTCTGATCGCAAATTTTAATAAATCAAAGTATTTAAAACTATAAAATTATGCTTTCAAAATGAAATATTTAGGCTCTATTTAGAATAATCTGGAAATTATGTGGGAGTTGAGAGAGTTGATCCCTAAAGGATAGGCTTCTATCAAAGGTGATTCCCAGGTACTGCAGTCTGCTTTCTCCATTCATATTTCTACCATTTATCGAGAGGCTTGTGAGAGCTTTAACAATCCTATTGTCCAGTGAGCAACATATGACCTTTGGGGGTCTGAGTTGGAACTTAATAATGTATATTAGTTAGTTAGTTAGTTAGTCTTTCCTCTTGAGCCCAAGGCGGCGCATAGGGAAAAAGTATGTGTGTGTGTGTGTGTGTGTGTGTGTGTGTGTGTGTGTGTGTGTGTGTGTGTGTGTGTGTGGTCATTACTAATATGTTATATGTGGTCATAAGATATATTTTATTCTTGGCCACAGTGATATGTTATATGTGGTCATTACTGATGTTATATGTGGTCAACTAGAGATATGCTATATTATCCATTAGTGATATGTTATATGCGGTCATTACTGATATGTTATATGTGGTCATTAGAGATATGTTATATGTGGCCATTAGCGATATGTTATATGTGGTCATTACTAATATGTTATATGTGGTCATTATTTTTATTTTTATTTTTTATTGCGTATCCCTTACGGGACGTTGCAGTCAACACCAGCATTTTCAGCTGCTGTTGATGTACTAGGCAAGTGTTACGTTCAGTAGTTTGCCATTGCTTTCTGAACGACCGGCCCCTGTACCTTTTTTCAAAAAAACCGGGACCGCCGTGTTTCGAACTCGGGTATACGGACTCACAAACTGCGTTCGCAAGCCCTTAGCCACAGAGACCGGATGTGGTCATTATATATATATTATATGTGGTCATTATATATATAATATATATTATATATATATATATATATATATATATATATATATATATATATATATATATATATATATATATATATATATAACAGTGGGTGCATGTGAACACGTGGTTATTTCCACCATCATGCACCATGTTACGTCTCAAACGCTCGGTGTGTGACTTATCTGCAATAATTTTCTCCTTTGCCTTTATTCAATTTCTGATGTTTGCCCTCCACGCAACACGTTCAGTGGCGACTTGTTTCCAGTGTGCATTATCAATGCCTGTATCAATCATGTCCCGCTTACACTAATCTTTGTATCGTAGTAGAGGCCGACCCTGAGATCTCTTACCCATCTGTAATTCACCAAAAAAGATGTCCTTTGGTATTTTACCATCATCCATCCTCCTAAGATGTCCTATCCATCTAAGTCTACGAAGACTGAGCATGGAATAAACTGTCACACTACCTGATCTTTCCAATACTTTATATATATATATATATATATATATATATATATATATATATATATATATATATATGTGTGTGTGTGTGTGTGTGTGTGTGTGTGTGGTCATTACTAATATGTTATATGTGGTCATAAGATATATGTTATTCTTGGCCACAGTGATATGTTATATGTGGTCATTACTGATGTTATATGTGGTCAACTAGAGATATGCTATATTATCCATTAGTGATATGTTATATGCGGTCATTATTGATATGTTATATGTGGTCATTAGAGATATGTTATATGTGGCCATTAGCGATATGTTATATGTGGTAATTCATCATCATCAAGTGCCCTGTCTGCTGGCGTAGGCGTTCATAACTCTCCACAGATCTCGATCTTTGGTGTTCATTTGGTGGTTCTTTGGTGGTCATTAGTAATAAGTTATATGCTAGCGTAATATGTTATATGTGGTCATTAGTAATATGCTATATGTGATCGTTAATATTATATTATATGTGGTCATTAATAATATGTTTTTTGTGGTTATTAGTAATATGTATTATGGTATCGTTAATAATATGTTATGTGTGGTCGTTTATAATATGTTATATGTGGTCTTTAGTAATGTTATATGTGATCGTTAATAATATTTTAAATATGGTCGTTAATAATATGTTATATTTGGTCATTAGTAAAATGTTATATGTGATCATTAGTAATATGTTATATGTTATCATTAGTAATATGTTATATGTGATCGTTAGTATTATGTGATATGTGGTCATTAGTAATATGTTATATGTGGTCGTTAATAGCATGTTACATGTGGTTTTTAATGGTATGTGCTTGCTTGCTTGCTTTCGCTGGCTGTGAACTCCAGCATGAAGTCCTGTATGTCGGATGAAGGCATCCTGTTGTCCAACATCAGTGTGATGTCATACCGGACCTGAGATTTGCGTAAGTATCCGTTGTCCCATGCCTGGCTTATTGGTGTGCAGACTGGTGGTTCCTCGCTTTGCAAGCAGACACTCTCCGACTTCGGAAGAATCAGCGATCTTACAACGTTAGCCAGGACCCCGAAGGGACCTGTTGCCCAGGATGCACGACTAGGACGTGTTAGTAGGTCTTGGCCAGTATAAAACCCTGGTGCCTTGGAAACACCTCTGCATCCCAATAGTATGTTATATGTGATCGTTAATAATATGTTATATGTGGTAATGAGTAATATTTTGTATGTGGTCGTTAATAATATGTTATATGTGGT
Organism: Cepaea hortensis; assembly: GCA_963921405.1. Lineage (NCBI taxonomy): Eukaryota > Metazoa > Mollusca > Gastropoda > Stylommatophora > Helicidae > Cepaea > Cepaea hortensis. Next base: position 115,926,812 of record OY992876.1, read on the forward strand.
CGTTAATAATATGTTATATGCGGTCGTTAATAATATGGTATATGTGGTCAAGAGTAATATGGTATATGTGGTCGTTAATAATATGTTATATGTTATCGTTTATAATATGTTATATGTGGTCGTTAATAATATGTTATGTAAATATATGTAATATGTCAGTCAGGTCTTAGTCAGATATGACTGAGCTACCGTATGATAGTAGACGGTACTACCAGCTTTCTGTCAGCACCGAATGTTGGGCGGCGATTACCAAACCCGACACCCCACATTGTGCTAACGGCTTCGGGCGGAAGAGCGCAATTGGGAGGGTACAAGTCTTATCCTTGTGCGAGGAAATGCAAACCAAAGACAAAATAGTCATGGCAGGGCAGACCAGGCCCTAAGCCTTGGTTGGCAGCTGGTCTAGGATCGAAGCTCCGACAGGCGGACAGTTAGAGCATTGCTTTACTGATCCGGCAGCTTCTGCAGCTTGTCTTGTTCCAGATGTAGGGGTGTTACCTTTCCTCTGGAGTGAACTAGGCAGACCGAGAGAGGGATCATGCTGCATGGGCAGCACATGGTTTCTTTATTTTAGCCCAGGCTTTGTGCTATGGAGAGGCAATAACTCCATCCCTGGTCTTAACCGGTCTCGGAATCAAAGCGAGAGGCAACTGTTACAGGTTATAAATCCCTGTCAGTTGGCGTAGACATGGGGCGCCACGCGTTGTCTCTGACGGTGGGAGACACCTACAGGTGTCACTGATAAGATACCGCCCACCTCAAGCTGGGCAGCCCCCGGCCAATTGGGTGCTGATCCGCCACAGCCTGCCTGCTTCAATGGGTGCTTAGGTCTAGGACAAAATCTGAATCGCAGGCTGTAAAACCAAAGCACCAGGTACTAATAAAAAGAATAATAGAAACCTCAAGCTACGGCTTGCAACCCGGAACGTAAGAACCATGTGTCCAGGATTTTCCACTGACTTGACAAATATTGACGATGTGAGAAAAACGGCTGTGAGTGATGCTGAACTCAATCGTCTTAACATTGATATTACTGGCCTGCAGGAGACTCGCCTCGCTGAGGAAGGGTCACTCAGGGAAAACAATTACACCTTTTTTTTGGAAGGGTAGAGGGCAGGCAGAAAAAAGGCAACATGGTGTGGGCTTTGCAGTGAAGAATTCGCTACTGGGAATGATTGATATCCCAGCTTCAGGTAATGAAAGATTATTATCCCTGCGCTTGGCAACCTCTTGTGGATTTGCCACCATTATCACTGCATATGCACCGATACTCGATTCCTCTGATGATGTGAAGGATACGTTCTATGAGCAGCTAGACTCTGTGATCAAGGCAGTTCCAAAATCCGACTGCATTTATATGCTCGGTGATTTTAATGCTCGGGTGGGCAAGGACTCGAGTTCATGGCTAGTGTGCCTTGGAAAATACAACATCGGTCGCATGAATGAAAATGGGCAAAGGCTGCTGGAGCATTGCACTAGAAATGATCTATGTATTACAAACTCCTTTTTTAAAACAAAAGAGCTGCATAAGGTCACATGGATACATCCAAGATCCGGCCTTTGGCATCAGTTGGACTTCATTATCACACGGATACAACATCTGAACCATACATCATTAACTCGAAGTTACCACAGTGCTGACTGTGATACAGATCATTCTGTGGTTGTTGCAAGGGTTAGGCTGAGACCAAAGAAAATCTACTCAGCTAAACACAAATCTAGCCCCAGGATTAATATTATTAACACTCACGATCCTGGAAAATGCTTTGCATTTCAACAGCAACTTGAAGACGCTTTCACTGATACATCAGAAAATTAAATTGTATAGTAAATGATAAATGGAGTAAACTTAAGGAAACTATGTATAAAACAGCGGTAGGTGTTAACGGCACTGTGGATCATACGAGGCAGGGCTGGTTTACGGCAAACAGCCAGATACTGCAGCCCTTGATTGATAAAAAGAAGATAGCTCTCTTAAGAAACAAGGAAAGTACAACGAGTACCACTCTGAGTGAGCTGAAGTAAGCCAGGAAGGATGTGCAAAAGGCTGTCAGGCAGTGTGAGAATGACTATTGGATCAAGATATGTGAGTCCATTCAAATCGCAAGTGATAAGGGAAACATCAGAAGCATGTTTGAAGGGATAAAGAAAGCCTGTGGTCCAATGATCAAAAGAAGTGCACCGCTGAAAACCTTGACTGGTGAAATCATCACTGATAAGAAACAGCAGATGAATAGATGGGTCGAGCACTATTTAGAGCTTTACTCAAGTGAGACCAGGCTAGCGGATGATGCCCTCAACGTCATAGAGGCCCTGCCAACTCTTGACCACCTGGACACACTTCCCACCATAACAGAAGTTAAGTGTTCTATAAATGAACTTGCGTCTGCCAAGGCTCCAGGTAAGGATGGGATTCCAATAGAGGTAATCAGGAGTGGGCAAGACACACTCACCCTACAGATCCACCAGCTAATAGAGCTATGCTGGCGAGAAGGACAAGTCCCACAGGATTTCAAAGATTTAAACATCATAACGCTGTACAAGAACAAGGGCGATCGGAGCGACTTAACAACTATAGGAGTATCTCACTTCTGTGTATTGTTGGGAAAGTATTTGCCAGAATTGTTCTGCGCAGACTTCAAGTCCTGGGAGATCAAGTCTACTCCGAATCACAGTGCGGCTTCCGTCAGAACCGGTCTACCATTGATATGATATTCTCATTGCGACAAATGCAAGAAAAAATGCCGGGAACAAAATCAGCCACTGTTTATTGCCTTCAACGACCTCACAAAGGCATTCGATTTGGTCAGTCGTGAGGGTCTGTTCAAAGCAATAAAGAAGATTGGCTGCCCACCAACTCTTCTGTCCATTGTGGAATCGTTCCACACAGGCATGAAGGATATAATCAAGTTTGATGGCTCAACTTCAGAAGAGTTTGAAATCAAGAGTGGAGTTAAGTAAGGTTGTGTACTAGCCTCCACCCTCTTTGGGATATACTTTTCACTTCTACTGAAATATGCCTTTCGTGATCAGGATGCCGGTATATAGATTCACTCACGCTCAGATGGTGGCCTCTATAATGCTCAGAGATTGAAAGCCAAGACCAAAATTAGGAGTGTACTAATCAATCAATCAATCATGTGCCATGCCGGAAAGCGTGGGCGGTCATGACTCGCCATTTCACTCGATCACCAGAGTCGTGGATCAGCTCAGTGTTCCTGTCTCATCCATGCCATATGGCCAAGCCATCCAGATACTTTCCTCTTGGTCTTCCTCTAGGTCGGTTCCCTTCGATCTTGCCAGTTGTCACTAAGTTCTCCAGTCCATTTCTTCTCATAACATGTCCAAATAATTTTGACTGTCTACGTCTAATTTCTCTAATCAATCTACGATTTTCATTTGTCTCCTGTAGTACTTGGTCATTGGTTTTTCTATCTGTCCATGGTATTCTTGGCATGTTCCTCAGAAACCACATTTCAGCAGCCATCAGATGTTTTTCAGCTTGACTGCACATTGTCCAAGTTTCACATCCATACAAAAGAACAGGTTCTATGTATCCCCTCAACACTCTTTTTCTCGTTTCAATTGACATATTTTTTATTGGTCTGAATGTTTTTCATCTTGCTAAAGGCTAATTTCGCCATTGCGATTCTTGTTCTAATCTTTTCAAGGCATCTCCCATCAGATGTTATGACTGTTCCGAGATAATTGTACCGATTCACTTGTTGAAGAATATTTCCATTTACTTGTATATTACATTGTGGTACTACGTTCTTCCTAGTGACGACCATAACCTGTGTCTTCTTACAATTTAATTCCAACCCCAGCTGCTCACTGTGGACAACAACCGCGTCTACTAATTGTTGCAGCTCCTGTGCATTGTCTGCAATCAATACTGTATCATCTGCATATCTAATGTTATTTATGTTTCGTCCTCCAATGCTGATTCCATTTATGTCTTCTACATTTCTGAAAATATTTTCACTGTATAGGGAAACAAGATCTAGAGACATTACACATCCCTACCTAACAACTCTCTTAATAGGTTGATATTGTCCCACTTCATTGTCAATCCTTATGGCAGCTTGTTGTTTCCAATATATGTTTTTTATAAGTCTAATGTCTTTCCCATCAATTTGTAGATCTGCAAGCATATCCACCATGTTGACATGTCTAACTCTATCAAAAGCCTTTGTGTAGTCAATAAAGCAAAGATGTATATCCTTGTTTACTTCTATAGCATGTTCAATAACTGTTCGCAGCATATACATAGCATTTACTGTACCCTTTCCTTCTACAAACCCACATTGTTCTTCCCCTATTTCAGGTTGTATTTTCTTCCTCACTCTTTGCATGACAATTCGTAACAAGATCTTTGTGATGTGACTCATTATACTAATTTTTCTATGTTGATCACATTCCAAGGTTCCTGATTTCTTTGGGATTGCAATAAATACAGAATTACATAATTCAGAAGGTATATCTCCAGATTCATATAATGTGTTCAGCAGTCTGGTGACTTGCTCTAGTCCAAATTCTTCTAAAGCTTTAATCATTTCTGTTGTGATGTTATCTGCACCAGGGCCTTGCCAGCTTTCATATGCTTAAGAACATTTTAAACCTCTATCTTTAAAATTGGTGGGCCTTCATTATTAAATCTAATATCATACTGTTCCTCTCTGTTATCATTATACAGGTTTTTCACATAATCTGACCATACATGTAGAATCTGATCTTTTTCTATTATGATTTTGCCATCTTTAGTTTTCAGACAGCCTGTTGATGTACTTGTTCTTTTATTAGTAAGTTCCTGAATTCTTTTGTGCACTAATTTGGTATTTTGACTGTTGTGTTGTTTTTCAATTTCTAAGCACTTTTCCTCAAGCCATGATTCTTTTGTCTTCCTACATAATATTCTGACTTGTCTGTGAATTTCTTCATATTTGGCAAGATTATTTTTGTTGAGTCTTCTTGTTTCCATTAGGTGTAAAATTTCTTCAGTCATCCATTTCTTACGACCCACCACTTTAATTTTGGAATAGTTGTTTCTGCAGCCAAACTGATTGAATTCTTTAACATTTTACATTGATCATTCACATCCTGGAATATCTCTAGATCAGACAATATATCACATCTGTTATGTACTTCTATGTTGAATTTGTTTTTGAAGTTCCTTGTCATTACTCAATGTACATAAATCATATTTAGTGTTTCCTGTTATATACTTGACTTTCTTCAACTTTATCCTCAATGTTCCTGTAAGTAATCTGTGGTCACTATAACAATCAGCACTGGGAACTGTTTTTGCTACTGTTAGCGCGTTTCTAAATCTTCTGCTAATCAGAATGTAGTCAATCTGGTTTCTGATCCTTCTATCAGGGCTCCTCCATGTCCATAATCTTCTAGGGTGTTGCTTAAACCATGTGTTTCCTACAATCATTTCCTTTTCTTTAGCCCACTCTACGAGTCTGTATCCTTTTTCATTTCTCTCTCCTAAACCATAGTTTCCTACTGTGTATTCATCACCTTGATTTCCTATTTTTGCATTGAAGTCTCCTATTATGATGTTTATTTCTTAAATTTCACATTTCTTTAAGGCAGACTCTATGTTATTATAGAATTCCTCTACACTATCTTCACTGGACTCTCCTGTTGGGGTATATACTTTAATAACATTTATGCTAAAAGGTCTGCCACTCAATTTAACTAGTAGAACTCTGTCCAACACGGCCCAATATCCTTGAACAGATTTTGATGTTTTCCGGTCAAAAATTATTGCCACTCCCCTGTGTCGATCTTCACCTCCAGAATAAATAATCTTAAAATCTTCCTCTATCTTGATGCCCGCTCCTGTCCATCTCGTTTCGCACATCCCTAAAATATTAATTTTTTCTCTTTGTATTTCTTGTTTTATGTTCTCTAATTTTCCGTCGTCGTTTAACGTCCTAATGTTCCATGTTGCTAATTTTAATGTCGCTGTCCTTGTATTGCGATGATCAGTCTTTAAGCAAATAATAATATACTAGGCACTTTCAAAGAGGTAGTTTGCCCTTGCTTTCCTCTATGGCAGTGACCATACCCGCCGGATGACCGCAACCATTGCCTCTCGAAAGAGATCCTCTGCATGCCGTCGCGAAACTCGAGACCATGACCAACAAATATCTGTCGGCTGCCCTCAAAATTTCATCCACCACCTTCCTTCCGTGGCTTCTTTTGAAAAACAGATAGTTGCTTTTTGCGGATGATGCTGCGATTACGACCCACTCTGAGGAAGAATGACAACATCGACTATCTGCATTCTCCAATGCTTGTTCTGAATTTGGTTTAACAATTAACAAACAGAAGACACAGATTATGTCACAAGGTGCACACGGTGTACCATCAATCTTTATTGACGAAGCCGAACTGGAGATAGTAGACCATTTTACATATCTAGGATCAGAGATAAATAGCAAATTATCCCTCGATCAGGAAATCACCATCAGGATTGGCAAGACAGTAACAACAATGAACATGTTAGCAAAAAGAGTCTGGGAGAACAGGAAGCTTACTGCCAAAACAAAAGTCCTTGTCTACCAAGCCTGTGTCTTTAGTACTCTTCTTTATGGCAGTGAAACCTGGAAAACTAACTCACACCAAGATAAACTTGAATAACGAAGCCACAAACAATAGATTGCACGATTTATTGCCTGGCATATTTCGCTGCATCTAGTCAGGTACATACTGCAGAAATCACACAACTTACGTGAATTAATTAGATAAATCCTTCAAACTGAAATATACACATGTTCGCACAGTAATGTCGATTGTCTACCACGGTAATTTTAAACTGACTAACTCTTTCTGCTTGCACAAGGACGGCTTACGAAGGTTGATTATTATAGCTTCAGCAAACGTTAACAATCGACTACTTTGTATGTTGAACAACACCCGGAAGGCACTGTCTCTTTCAATCACGTGACCGCTCTCGAGCACATGTCTCCCGACCGATGAAGCCGGACTGTTCCGGTGTGTCGGCCTGCCTAGGCTACCATCTTCTGTGTGTAGTATCTTGTCTACCCAATTCGGAATATGTTCCGAAACCCTGCAATGTAACTATCGCTCAGTTCTGCCTATGTAGATGGCCTCGCATCCGCATGTAAATTGGTAAATACAATTTGATTTGGCGTACAAAGCTACAGGTTCTTTTACTGCTGGGACGGGGATCGATACGGTTCTGTACCTGATGACTAGAGCTGCAACACAGAATGTTCGCTCGACTGCTGTGGTGAGCCGGTCCCGCAGACGTTGCATTACGTCATCTCCTCGGAAGGTTAGCTGGATGAATACCTTGAATTTAGGGACTGTAGTTACTTCTGATTTCGGTTTGGGCTGTTGGCAGTGGCGTTTTATAAATCCTGTGGAGTACCCATTGAGGTTTAAAGCATTCTTCAGAGTTTCAAATTCCTCTGTCAGTGTGTCCTGGGTGCATATCTTCCTAGCACGGTCAAACAGGGTCCATACTAAGCCCCGTTTGTACAGGACAGGTGCGAAGCTCTGAAAATTTAAATATTGGCCAGTCCATGTTTCTTTGCGGTTTACCAATTTACATGCAGATGCGAGGCCATCTACATAGGCAGAACTTAGCGACAGTTACATTGCAGGGTTTTGGAACATATTCCGAATTGGGTGGACAAGATACTACACACAGAATATGGTAGCCTAGGCAGGCCGACACACCGGAACAGTCCGGCTTCATCGGTCGGGAGACAAGTGCTCGAGAGCGGTCACGTGGTTGAAAGAGACAGTGCCTTCCGGGTGTTGTTCAACACACAAAGTAGTCGATTGTTCAAGTTTGCTGAAACTATAATAATCAACCTTCGTAAGCTGTCCTTGTGCAAGCAGAAAGACATTTTAGTCAGTTTAAAATTACCGTGGTAGACAATCGACATTACTGTGCGAACATGTGTTTATTTCAGTTTAAAGGATTTATCTAATTAATTCACGTAAGTTGTGTGATTTCTGCACCAAGAGAAACGTTTAAACAGCTTTAATATGCGGTGTCTGCGAAGAATACTTGGTATTAAGTGGCAAGACGAAATCACAAATACTGAAGTATTGGAAAGATCAGGTTGTGTGACGGTGCATTCTATGCTCAGTCTTCGTAGACTTAGATGGATAGGACATCTTAGGAGTATGGATGTTGGTAGAATACCAAAGGACATCTTTTTTTGGTGAATTACAGACAGGCAGGAGATCTCAGGGTCGGCCTCTACTACGATACAAAGCTGTGTGTAAGCGGGACATGATTGATACAGGCATTGATAATGCACATTGGGAGCAAGTCGCCGCTGAACGTGTTGTATGGAGGGCAACTTTTCGAAATGGAATAAAGACAAAGAAGAAAATGGTTGCAGATAAAGCACACACAGAGCGTGAGAGACGTAAGATGATGCACAATGGTGGAAATGACCATGTTTTCACATGCATCTATTGTGGGCAAACATTTGCAGCAAGAATTGGCCTTACCAGCCACACTCGCCACCGCCATGGGTCGTAGTTATTAAGCCTCTTTGAAGCACAATGTACCAAACTATCGTCTGTCAAGACGGACAGATGCCAATGAATAATATGTTATATGTAATCATGAGTGAGATGTTATATGTGGTCATTATAGTGATGGGACAAGACGATATAGTCAGTAGAGGGACGGAATGTCTGGAAGAGCTGTCTGATGACAGGAGACCGCATGTAAATATTCAAGACAATGGTGATGGTCCACCAATACTTACAGTGGAAGTTGAAGACGCACTACGCATAAAGAAAGGAAAGTAAACCGGTCCAGACAACGTTATAAAAGTTAGTAACATATCGTTTACAGGACGTTGCAGTCAAGACCAACATTTTTTGCTGTTGTGATCTCTTGACAAGAATACGTTCAGTAGTTTGCCATTGCTTTCTGAACGACCAGCATCCATACCGTACCATTTCCTAAACAACTAAAGCAATGCGGTCTTCTGCCAAATCGCTCACAGCTGTGTTTCGAACGCGGGTATGCGAGATTACGAACTGCGTCAGTAATCACATCGCCAGGGAACAAGCTATGTTGTCAGGAGTGATATTTATATGTGGTCTTTAGAGATATGTTATATATGGTGATTAGTGATATGTTATATGTGTTAATAAGTAGTGATATGTTATATGTGTCATTAGTGATATGTTATCTGTGATCATTAGCTGAAGTGAAGGGCACAATTGTGGAAACACGTCAAACATTGTGAATATGGAGAAGAAGACAAGTATAAAAATAAACTCACATTTTATGAAGATGAATATGAAGATAGATGTGAAAATAATCAACATATTGTGGAGAAGGAGACGTAGATAAACATAGAGATAACATAAATATTGTGGAGATGGAGGAGAAGATAACTATTGAATAACTCACATATTGTGGAGATGAAGAAGAAGATACAAATAGAATAACTCATAAATTGTAGCGGTTGAGAAGAAGATAGATTTGGAAATAACTAACATATTGTGGAGATGGAGATGAAGATAAATATAGAAATAACTCACATATTGTGGAGATGGTGAAGAAGAAATATTGCAGACGACAGCCATACGCTGCATGTTGCTTCACGATGGACTGCGGAGCACATGTTTTGATGACGTCGTATACTTTATTTTCAAACTTTTTCTACATACAAAGTGTAGTGAGACTTTACAAACACCCTGTAGATACCAAACAAAGTTTACATGTGTACACATAGATGCCACACATAGTTTACAAGTGTACAAATAGATGCCACACATAGTTCAAATGCGTGCATATAGATGCCACACATGGTTTAAATGTGTACATATATATGAACAGGCGGACAGATTGCTGGATCTGCAAAACTTGGTGGAGTAATGATGCATGACAAGGCAGACGTGGTTGCCGCTTTGTGGGAGCACGCGTACACCTCGGAGGAGCAAATGAATCACCATGGTCTGGCAAGAATGAGACAGCGAGGAGTGACGGCAGACGCTCGACGCTCAGAGGAAAGGCGAGACGGACATATAATCAGATTTCTACTGGTACTATCGGTGTTGGAACTCTTCGCTGGTTGCTGGGGATGGGGACGGAGCACTTATGGGAATGCCCCGAATGCTGTGATGTCGGTTCTTAAATCAATCAATCAATCAATCAATCGATCGATCAATCAATCAATCAATCAATCATTTATATATGTCCCATAGAGTTTAAATGTGTACATATTAATGTTACACGGAGGTTTCATGTGTACATCTAGATCCCACATAGAGTATAAAAGTGTACATCTGTAATATGTACATTTAGATATAGCATATACATTTGGTTGATATAGGTTATTGCATAAATCTGAGTTATTGGGTGTAGCATATATCTGTAATGGTGGATGTAACATAAATCTGTAATGTTGGATGTAGCATAGATCTATGATGTTTGATTTAGCATAGATTTGCAATGTTTGATGTAACATAGATCTGTAATGTTAGATGTAGCAAAGATATGTAATGTTGGATGTAGAATAGATCTGTAATTTTAGATGTCACATAGATCTGTAATGTTTGATGTAGCATAAATCGGTAATGTTGGATGAAGCATAGATCTGTAATGTTTGATGTAGCATAAATCGGTAATGTTGGATGAAGCATAGATCTGTAATTTTGATGTAGCATAAATCTGTAATGTTGGATGTACTGTGGAGCTGTAGCATTTTATGTAGCACAGATCTATAGTGTTTTATGTAACACAGATTTAAAGTGTTTTATGTAACATAGATCTGTAGTGTTTGATGTAGCATAGATCTGTAATGTTGGATGTAGCATAGATCTGTACTGTTGTATGTAGCATAGATCTGTACTGTTGTATGTAGCATAGATCTGTACTGTTGTATGTAGCATAGATCCGTACTATTGGATGTAGAACTGAGCTGTACTGTTTTCCCTGCGGCATAGATCTGTACTGTTGGATGTAGCACAGAGCTGTACTGTTGGATGTTGCATAGATCTATAATGTTGGATGTTGCTTTGATCTGTAATGTTGGATGTAGCATATATCTGTAATGTTGGATGTAGCATAGAACTGTAGTGTTTGTTGTCTTTAACCTATGACGCTGGGTGTCTTTGGGAGGAGACACTCGTTCTCCAGCGCCTGTGACTATCCTCTTTTTTTCGATTTCCTCCACATTTCCGTGAGCAGGACTGTCTAGGATCATATGTAGCATTTACCGTTAATTTGTTTTGGATAGAACATATATAAACATATGCATAATGTTGTGTTGTTTGTCCATCAAGAATGGTGATGACCATTCATTCCATCCAGTGGGGTTGAATGTATGAAGACGTGAGTTCTAAGATGGCTGATAAGGCCTATTTTGGCTCGAAATGTTCTTTGGCTATGTGGGCAAAGAATGCTTGACGTTCCAGGAGAAGGATCTCATGCAGTGGTTTTTCTGTCCAGTCTTTTCTTCACAGCTATTGCAGTCGTGGTTGCTTCACAAATGACTGCACCCTTGCGTAATGATGTGCGCCATGAATTTCGCTCTTTGGCAGCAGTCTCCTAAGTCATTTTTACTGTCATTTACTGCCAATATAGTACCTTGCGGTGTATGACAGAGGGGTCTTTGAGCCTGAGGAATAAAGGCCGCCTGGCTAGTGCAGTCGCCACGAACTGTGCAGGCTAGGATTTTCTTTTTGCCCCCGACAGAAAAAAATCCGACACCTTACTGAGGGATCGAACTCGGGCCTCCCGAATGAGAGTCCGGCGTTCTAGCCTCTCGGCCAGCCGCTCCTCGTTGGCACGATGTGATTATTCCCTGGAACTAGCTGGTACATAACTACAGTCTTCTCCAAGTCTCCTAAGTGTCATGATGAATTCCAAAAGCTTTTAGTGAGATATTCAGAGTGTCTTTAAAGAGTTTCCTCTGGCCGCCTTGGGAACGTTTACCATAACGCAGCTCGACATTAAAAAAAAATTCGTTTAGGGAGCCGTGATCTGGCATACGAGTCTAGTGACCAGTCCAGCGAATCTGATTCTTCATTAGGTTAGAGTGGATACTGGGCATGGACGCTCTTTCTAGAACTTCAGTGTCTGGGGTCTTGTCTTTTGCTATTTAAGATTCAATAGCTTCCCAAGGAAGACTTTGTGGAAGTGGTTTAATTTCCTATTGTGTCACTGATAAACAGTCTAGGTTTCACAAGCATATAGAAGCGTGAATAATACGACTGCTTTGTAAAATTGCAGCTTTATTTGCAGACTTATTCCATTTCTGTCCCACACATTCTTGTAAAGTTTGCCAAAGGCCGCGCTGGCCTTGGAGATTCTTGCATTCACTTCGTCATCAATTGAGGCAGCTTGTGACACAGTGCTGCCAAGATAGGTGAATTTGTTCACAACACTTAGTCTATGACCATTCACTTTGATATTTGGCACGATGTGATTATTCCCTGGAGCTAGCTGGTACATAACTACAGTCTTCTCCAAGTTGATATTGAGCCAAAAGTTGGCACAGGCATATGAGAAAGCTGAAACATTGTGTTGCATGTCTGCCTCTGAGTTGGCGTATAGAAAGCAATCATCAGCAAACAGGAGCTCTCTGACGGTGTCGCTGCTAGTTTTGGTTTTAGCTTTTAGCCTTCTACAATTAAATAACTTTCCACCCATACGGTAGTTGATGTCTATTTCTATGTCGTTGTTGTCGAAAGCATTCAGCATAGATGAAAACATGAGGCTGAACAGTGTTGATGCCAGGATACATCCTTGCTTCGCTCCATTATGCATAATACGCAGATACTTTCCCTAGCACACAAGAGTGTATCATCTCTGCAGCGTGTATATCATGCTGACAACCACAGACACATGTTGACTAGGGTAATACTTACATTGGTACAACATAGGTGCTGCGATCTTGTTCCTCTGCACAGACAACTGCAACATATAGAAGTAACAATACAGTCGGAATAGTCGCCGTTGTTGCTTTACTTTCCTATTCTACGTCCATTGTTGTTTGTTAGTTGCATGTTCATTACAGGACATCGCAATAAACCCACGTATATTTGGCTGTTTGTGATTTACTACGCAAGTTTAAGTTCAGTAGTACGCCGCTTGGAACATGGAATGTACGGACACTATATCGAGCTGGAGCGGCCGAAGAACTAACCCGGGATCTGGTTGAATATCAAATGGATATAACAGCAATTCAAGAAATAAGGTGGCCAGGAGAGTGTACTTTAGAGCAAAATGGAATGATTATAATATATGGAGGAAACATCCAAAATAAACATGAATTAGGAACAGGATTTGTCATAAAAAAAGAGTTATGGGGGAACGTTTTAAACTTTAAAGCTGTTAATGACAGGATTAGTAAATTACGAATAAAAGGTAAATGGAAAAATATAACGATAATTAAGGTACATGCACCTACTGAAGAGAAAGAAGATGATATTAAAGAAGACTTTTATAATGGTCTGGAAGATGTCATAGAAGAAACCCCCAAACAGGACATCCTGATTGTGCTGGGAGACTTCAATGCAAAAATAGGTAGAGAGCAAACTAATAAAAAAAAGTGGCCGGTATGGAAAGCCTACATACAACTTCAAATGATAATGGATGGAGAGTCATCAACCTGGCAGAAGCCAAAGGACTGCAGATTAGCAGTACCAGACTACAAAGAAAGGATATACACAAACAAACTTGGAAATCATGTGACAAGAGAACCTATAATCAAATAGATCACATTTTAATTAACAACAGAAATGCATCAAACATACAGCAAGTTAGAAGTTATAGAGGAGCTGAGTGCCACAGTTACCACTTCCTCGTTGGAGCAAAATTTAAAATAAAACTTAAGAGAGCTTTCTATACTAAATTACAAAGATTACATTCAACATATAACAGAGAAAAACTACAAGAAATTACAGTCAAAGAGAAATTTTCAGATGAAATAAAATGTAAACTTAAAACTCTGCAAAACCCTTTGGAGGAAAGCGTTGACCAAACTTGGTTGAACATCAAGAATACAATTCAATCTACCGAAGAATGTCTCGGTGTGTTAACCACGCATAGAAAGAACAGATGGTTCAATCAAAAATGTGAAGAAGCAGTCATTAGGAAAAAGAATGCCAGACATTTATGGTTAAATGACATCAACAACATCCAAAAGGAAGAGCATTATAGAAATGAATGTAAAGAGGCTACAAAAATAGTCCGACAGCAGAAGCGAGAATATATGAGTAATATAATCAAAGATATGGAATCTAATCACCAGAAAAATGAATCCAGAAAATTTTTTAAAGAACTGAAGTCAATGAAACGAGGGCACCAACAAAACACATATGGTTTAAAAGACAAAAATGGGAATATGATAAATACCAATGAGTAAATGTGCAACACATGGAAAGATTATTTTGTTGAATTACTAAATTGTGAAGCTCCAAGTAACATTTTCCCACAGGAAGAGGTTCTAACATGCGAACCACAAATTGAAGAACCTACATTTGAAGAAATCCTATATGTAATCACACGACTTAAAAACAATAAGGCAACTGGGACTGACGGAATTGCTGCTGAATTTATAAAGGCAGGTGGCCATGCATTAAATCTAAAGCTATACGAACTAATAATAAAAATCTGGAGGACAGAAGAATTACCCCATGACTGGAAAGAGTCATTATTGATACCTATCTTTAAGAAAGGAGACAAGTTCCAATGTGGAAATTATAGAGGAATATCACTACTGTCCACAAGCTATAAGATACTATCCGCAATATTACTAAATAGACTAAAACCATATTCAGAAGACATTTTGGGTGACTACAAGGCGGGTTTTAGACAAAACAGATCAACAATAGATCAGATATTTATCTTACGACAAATAGCTGAGAAAAATTGGGAATATAAAAGAGATCTCCATAACATTTTTGTGGATTTTAAAAAGGCTTATGATAGTGTCCATAAGAATAGTCTATGGAATGCTATGCAGGAATTTGGAATCAATCAATCATGTGCCATGCCGGAAAGCGTGGGCGGTCATGATTCGCCATTTCACTCGATCACCAGAGTCGTGGATCAGCTCAGTGTTCCTGTCTCGTCCATGCCATGTGGCCAAACCATCCAGGTATTTTCCTCTCGGTCTTCCTCTTGGTCATGGATAATGGTCGATCTTGCCAGTTGTCACTAAGTTCTCCAATCCATTTCTTCTCATAACATGTCCAAAAAATTTTGACTGTCTACGTCTAATTTCTCTAATCAATCTACGATTTTCATTTGTCTCTTGTAGTACTTGGTCATTGGTTTTTCTATCTGTCCATGGTATTCTTTGCATTTTCCACAGAAACCACATTTCTGCAGCCATCAGATGTTTTTCAGCTTGACTGCACATTGTCCAAGTTTCACATCCATACAAAAGAACAGGCTCTATGTATCCCCTCAACACTCTTTTTCTCGTTTCGATTGACATCATTTTATTGGTCAGAATGTTTTTCATCTTGCTAAAGGCTACTTTCGCAATGGCGATTCTTGTTCTAATTTCTTCAAGGCATCTGCCATCAGATGTTATGACTGTTCCGAGATAATTGAACCGATTCACTTGTTGAAGAATATTCCCATTTACTTGTATATTACATTGTGGTACTTCGTTCTTCCTAGTGACGACCATAACCTGTGTCTTCCTACAATTTAATTCCAACCCCAGCTGCTCACTGTGTACAAACACAGCGTCTACTAATTGTTGCAGATCCTGTGCATTGTCAGCAATCAATACTGTATCATCTGCATATCTAATGTTATTTATGTTTCGTCCTCCAATGCTGATTCCATTTAGGTCTTCTACATTTCTGAAAATATTTTCACTGTATAGGGAAAAAAGATCCCTGCCTAACACCTCTCTTAATAGGTTGGTATTGTCCTACTTCATTATCAATCCTTATGGCAGCTTGTTGTTTCCAATATATGTTTTTTATAAGTCTAATGTCTTTCCCATCAATTTGTAGATCTGCAAGCATATCCACAATGTTGACATGTCTAACTCTATCAAAAGCCTTTGTGTAGTCAATAAAGCAAAGATGTATATCCTTGTTTACTTCTAAAGCACGTTCAATAACTGTTCGCAGCATATACACAGCATTTACTGTACCCTTTCCTTCTACAAAACCACATTGTTCTTCCCCTATTTCAGGTTGTATTTTCTTCCTCACTCTTTGCATGATAATTCGTAACAAAATCTTTGTGATGTGACTCATTATACTAATTGTTCTATGTTGATCACATTCTAAGGCTCCTGATTTCTTTGGGATTGCAATAAATACAGAATTACATAATTCAGAAGGTATATCTCCAGTATCATATAATGTGTTCAGCAGTCTAGTGACTTGCTCTAGTCCAAATTCTTCTAGAGCTTTAATCATTTCTGTTGTGATGTTATCTGCACCGGGGGCCTTGCCAGTTTTCATATGCTTAAGAACATTTTGAACCTCCATCTTTAAAATTGCTGGTCCTTCATTGTTAAATCTAATAGCATACTGTTCCTCTCTGTTATCATTATACAGGTCTTTCACATAATCTGTCCATATATGTAGAATCTGATCTTTTTCTATTATGACTTTGCCATCTTTAGTTTTTAGACAGCCTGTTGGTGTACTTGTTCTTTTATTAGTAAGTTCCTGCATTCTTTTGTGCACTAATTTGGTATTTTGACTGTTGTGTTGTTTTTCAATTTCTAAGCACTTTTCCTCAAGCCATGATTCTTTTGCCTTCCTACATAATATTCTGACTTGTCTGTGAATTTCTTCATATTTGGCAGGATTATTTTTGTTGAGTCTTCTTGTTTCCATTAAGTGTAAAATTTCCTCAGTCATCCATTTCTTACGACCCACCTTCTTTAATTTTGGAATAGTTGTTTCTGCAGCCACATTGATTGAATTCTTTAACATTTCCCATTGATCATCCACATCCTGGAATAGGATCTCTAGATCAGACAATATTTCAAATCTGTTCTGTACTTCTATGTTGAATTTGTTTTGTATTTCCTTGTCATTACTCAATGTACACAAATCATATTTAGTGTTCCCTGTTGTATACTTGACTTTCTTCAACTTTATCCTCAATGTTCCTGTGAGTAGTCTGTGGTCACTATAACAATCAGCACTGGGAACTGTTTTTGCTACTGTTAGCGCGTTTCTAAATCTTCTGCTAATGAGAATGTAGTCAATCTGGTTTCTAATCCTGCTATCAGGACTCCTCCAGGTTCATAATCTTCTAGGGTGTTGCTTGAACCAGGTGTTTCCTACAATCATTTCCTGTTCTTTTGCCCACTCTACTAGTCTGTATCCTCTTTCATTTCTCTCTCCTAAACCATAGTTTCCTACTGTGTATCTATCCCCTTGATTTCCTACTTTTGCATTGAAGTCCCCTATTACGATGTTTATTTCTGAATTTTTACATTTCTTTAAGGCAGACTCTATGTCATTATAAAATTCCTCTACACTATCTTCACTGGACTCTCCTGTTGGGGCATATACTTGAATAACATTTATGTTAAAAGGTCTGCCACTCAATTTAACTAGTAGAACTCTGTCCGACACGGCCCAATATCCCTGAACAGACGTTGATGTTTTCCGGTCCAAAATTATTGGAATACCAAGGAAGTTAATCAACATGACCAGACTATGCATGGAAGATACTTATAATATAGTAACATATAAAGGCAGGAAATCAGACCCCTTCCAAATAACATCTGGCTTGAAACAGGGTGATGCACTATCGCCGCTACTCTTCAATCTGGCTCTAGAGAAAGTTGTAAGGAAGGTAAAGGAGAAATGTGATATTGGAGGAACATCCAAGCTGCTTGGTTATGCAGATGATATAGGTATTATAGGGCAAAGTGAACAAAAGACATTGGTAATATTGACTCACTTAAAGGAAAAAGTCCAACAGATGGGGCTGGTTATCAACCAAGATAAGACAGAATATATGGTAATTTCAAGAGACGGAATGGCTAAAAACTCTGGCCACATACAAATAGATAATATGACCATTAAAAGAACGGAAACATACAAATACCTGGGTACGATCTTCAACTTCTCCAACATCATAAGGGAAGAAATACAAACTAGAATCAACTCTGGAAATAAGATATACTATGCACTACAACATCTACTAAAATCAATGGTGCTATCTCGTAATACCAAAATCACAATATACCAGTTGTGCTGTATGGCTCTGAAACCTGGAGTACAACGAAAGGAGACGAAGCCTTGTTACAAACCTTTGAGAACAAAATTTTAAGACGCATCTTTGGACCCATTAGGGATACACAAAGTGGAGAGTGAAAAAGAAGAAGTAACAAAGATATTTATGATCTGTTTAAGTCCCCGCTAATCACTGGTATCATGAAGGCTAATAGACTACAATGGCTGGGGCATATAGAAAGAATGGAAGATAATAGGGAAACAAAACTCGCTTACACTCAGGAAATAAATGACCGTAGACCCCGAGGTAGACCAAGACGGCGGTGGAGAGATAATACATGTACAGACCTACAAGCACTTGGAATCAACGACTGGCAAGAGAAGGCCCACCAGAGAGACGAATGGAGACGGATTGTATCTGCAGCAAAGAACCTCAATGGCTCGGTACGCTGAAGAAGAAGAAGAAGAAGAAGCACGCCGCTGCTTTCTAAACGTAGCTATTGTACTAAAATGCTATATCGAATCTGGTTTGCTGTATGGCAGTGAATCGTGGACTGAACACATTAGGAAGAGCTAGGAAGCAACGGAGATGTGGTTCCTGAGACAAATGTTGCGAATACTTTGGACTACCAGAATAATTAATAACGAATTCCTGGAAGAGACTGATGAAAGTAGAACATTATATACAAATATTAAAAAAGTAACAAACAGCATTCTTTGGTCATGTGATGAGAAGAGAAGCCCTTGAGTGTATCCTGACAACTGGAAAGATCAGTGAGAAAAGGATCAGAGACAGACCAAGAGAAATGCTGTTGGATGGTCTGAGACGGTGGCATGGAAGAATATCCTCAGTAGAGTTGATCCTGAGCAACAAGGACCGAGATCTGTGGAAAGACATGAACAACTACCCCAGTTGCTAAGGCACAAGATGCTGATGCCCATGGTTGTGCTGAAACGTTATATTGAACCTGTTTTGTTGTATGGCGGTGAATTATGGAATGTAAATGAACAAATTAGGAGGGATTTAGCAGCAACGTTGATGTGGTTCCTGAACAAATGCTGCGAATAGGTTGGATTCTCGGAGTAAATAACAACGATTTCTGGGAGAGGCTAATGAAACTAGAAGTTTAAATACACATATAAGAAAGCGACAAATAGGATTGTGGGTCTTGTGATGAGAAGAGAGGCATTGATGAACATCGTGATAGCTGAAAATATCCTTGAGACAAGAGGCAGGGACAGACCGACAGAAAGGATGATGCATAGATTGAAACGGTGATATGGAGGAATATAATCAACAGAGCTGAACCAGAACACCGGGAACCGAGATCTGTGGAGTTGTGAGAGCTGACGCCAGCTGACCCGGCACACTATAATGATGTTCTTTGTTAACAACTTCTTGGACGCTTCAAGTCTTTATGTAATGAACGAGACAGTCGCTAAACTCTTGGCCAAGGAGACCGGCAAATCCTGACTACTATCACATAAAGCACATACGTTTCAGACTTGGGTGGTAAAGTTTGGAAAAGTTATTGGAATTATAGTACTGCCAAGAATCAGGTAGTTAATTTATATCGTACATTTCAGTAATCCTTAAATATCAAGCTTTAATTTGAATCCCACCATGACATGGTTAAAAGCTAAGGTTTAAATAGCAACATCAAGTATCATGATCAAGACTATCTTGGGTCCACGAACTTACCTAAAGTGTTACACATAGGAGATAATACTCTGAATATTTAACACATCTAATACTTCCTTGTTACCTAAGTGGGGATGTCGTATTATAGGGCGATACTATCCCCATTCACACTTAAGGTGATCCTCCTTCTTCCAAAATCTTAGGAGTCAGGACTAATCAGGATCTAAAAACATATTCTTACACTTATTAATGAGGAAAAAATACGATTGGTTAAGATGTCGGAAACTTCACACGGGGAGTTCTAAATATTAAAAGAGACCAGTGGTGGAGGATGTACCAAAAGAACCCCCCCCCCCCCCCCGTAATTTTTTTGTCATTGTGGTAAACTTAATAATAATTACCAGAGCGGCAATTGCACACTACTAAAACCTAATTACACGACAAATTAACTTCATTCGGGGTATCTACAATTATTCCTGTCAACTCTTGCGACTTGGATGATTGGAATGTTCGAAGATGTCTGAAACATGCTTCGCAGTTATAGGAACTCTACCAGAGGACATTGGGCTTTGCCTTCCGTTCAGATTCTATTAGACTGTGACAAACTCCCAGAAGGAATGGGAGGAAAGGTTCAGAAACTATTGTTCCCAGTTCTCTCCAGTCTAAGATTGAAGATGACCGGTTGGACAGGTCTACCACATGGACCTAATATGATTGAACCGATAAACCTTTAATTAGTGGTGCAGGAATGTCCTGTGTCATAATTTGTATAGACGATTATTTCTGAGTTGTTTTGTTTCAGGATCTCCCTTTTTTGTGAATAGAGTGGAACTTGAGAAACTAGAGCCATTCTAACGATAACCTGAAAAGTCTTCATGATCAACGTATATGAAACGGGGACCCGGAGCTCTACCCAGAGAGGAGTTCTACCTCTCGGATTTCTGAAAGTTATCTCTGCCGTAACTGGAGATTTGAATTGGCGATTCTTGAGAGGAGTCATAACTCTTAACATACTTCAATCCAATCGACGCAAGAATAGGAGAAATAGAAACTCAAGATTCGTTTCACCATCCACGAACTATCTCAGTCCCAGCTACGCCCGAATGGGAAGAATAGAAACGCAAAATTCGTTTCAAGGTGTTAGGCCAACAAATAATTTCAGGTGAATGATGGCTGATTCATTCCTATTCGAGTATGACCGATGACTACGGTTTGATGATGAAATAACTAACCGGCCTGTTCATTCAACAACCACCATCATTGTCTGATGTCATCTATTATTTCTGTGCAGTGATGTTGTTTCCACTGAGACGGGGGTCTCTGTTAAATATGTTTTCTGTTTATAAATATACCTTGTCAGCTTTCTGGTTTAGGTTAGATAGTTCTTTCAATTTGTCTGCAGCTGGCTGAGGTCCTTAAATGGGCTTCCTAAACCTATCGGGGAACATTCATCATCATCAAGTGCCCTGCCAGTTGGCGTAGGCGTTCATGGCTCTCCACAGATCTCGGTCTTTGGTTTTCTGGATCAACTCTGCTGCTGATATTCCTCCATGCCATCGTTTCAATCCATCCAGCATCATTTATCTTGGTCTGTCTCTCTTCCCCTCGATTTTTCCAGTTGTCACGATGTTCTCCAATGCCTTTCTTCTCATCACATGACTAAAGAAAGCTGTTTGTCTCTTTCTTATTGTTGTATTTAGTGTTTTAGTTTCATTAGCCTGTTTCAGGCAGTCGTTGTTAGTTACTCTGGTAGTCCGAGGAATTCGCAACATTCGTCATACAAATTGACCGCAATTAAATAAACTAGTAGCATATATCTTTAACACTAGAGCCAATCAACATTTTTAAATATCATTTTCGCTTTCAGTTATTAACATCAGATATTTTCATATCCGGTACATTCTGGTTGTCGTCTAGTGATGTCTAGAAATTAACACTCATTCTATAGTATGTCCACAGACGAATGCCGTCATTCACGATCAATTATTTTGAAAACTGTCTGTTGCATCGTTATGAAATTTTTCCAGCCGTCTTATATTTACCCCCACCCAAGGAATATGTCTTTGATAGGTCCAAAAACAACTTAAATCATTGAAAGCGGCGACATTCCTTTGATCTTTTGCTGAACAACTAGTGATTTCTCGCTAACGAAGTTATTTTTACGGTAATGAAGACATGTCAATTCTGTTGACACACAAAGGCGTATCCGGATTCGTATGAGAGTGGGTGCAATGAAAGAATTAGCTTAAAATCGACAGGGTGGGCTGCATTGCACCGGGTGTTTATCCCATATGGCTCAGTTTCTTTCCGCAGCGCGGAAAGCGTCGCACAAAGCACGAACTCCGTAGCTCCAGCGACGACCCTCGAGAGTCTCAATGCACGAAAAAATCATCTCGAAAAAATGCACTCGTGAAATGAAGGACGCGGCCCGGAATCGAACATACAACCTTCCAAGCCCGATTCAGACGGCTTGACCACTTCACCACGGAGGATCCCGAGAGGGGTGCAATGTGTAATATTAGTAAAGACAGAGAATTTACAGAGGCATGGGGTAAGAAGAATATTTCAGATAGAGTTATTATGGTAAAAATCAAAGGCAAACCAATAGACATAAATATTATACAAGTATATGCACCAACAGCAAGCAGTAGTGATGAAGAAATACAACACTTTTACGACGAAATAGAAATGGCGATGGCTCAAATTGGATCACAAGAAATAAAAATAATACTTGGTGATTTTAATGCAAGAGTAGGAAAGGGAAAAATGGAGGATATAGTGGGGAATTATGGTTTAGGTACAAGAAATGAAAGAGGGGAAATGCTAATAGAATGGGCAAATATCAATGAGATGATAATTGGAAACACATGGTTTAAACACCATAAAAGACGACTGTACACATGGATAAGCCCTGATAAGAAAATACGCAACCAAATTGACTACATACTAATTAATAAAAGATTTAGAAATGCTTTAATTAATGTAAAGACAATGCCTGGTGCTGACTGTAATAGTGATCATGTACCACTATGTAGACAAATAAAAGTAAGATTAAAGAAAGGGGAAAAAATGGTTAAGAACATGAGACTTAATAAAGAGGTTCTGAAAATAGATAAAGAAATGCAAGAACAATACAGAGTGACTGTGAAAAATAGGTACAATGCAATAACTAAAATACAGAGTATAGATGAACAATGGGAAATGTTAAGGGACTCCATTCATCAAACTAGCAAAGAAGTATTACCGGAGAGAGGCAAAATAGCTAAGAAAAAATGGATGAATGAAGATATCTTAAAACTGATGGACAAAAGAAAATAGAGTAAAAATGACAAACAAGAATACGCTAAGATAAATAAAGAAATAAAAGATAAATGTGGGAAGGCTAAAGAAAGTTGGTTAAACGAGCAATGCAAAAAAATTGAATTAAATTCCATTAAAGATACAAAAAATATGCACAGAAAAATCAGTGAGCTCACAGGAAGAAAAATAAGAATAAATACAGGGTGTTTGAAATCAAAAACAGGAAAGATAATATTAGAGGAAGATGCTATAATGAAGAGGTGGAATGAGTATATAAGAGAATTATATGAAGGAGAAAGGGGAGAATTAACAGAAGATAGTAACTTAGAAGGTCCACCTATTCTGAAAGAAGAAGTCGCTGACGCTATGAAACGTATGAAGAAAGGAAAAACAGCTGGGCCAGATGAAATCACAATAGAAGAATTAGAAGTATTGGGAGAATTTGGAGTAGATATATTAACCAAAATGTTGAATGATATTTACAGCAGTGGATATTTACCCAGTGATATGCTGAAATCTTTATTTATAGCTATACCAAAAAGACCAGGAGCAATTGATTGTGAAGATTTTCGTACAATTAACCTTATAAACCATATCACTAAGCTTCTACTCAGAATCATAATGAGAAGAATCAAAAAGAAAATAAAAATGGAAATTAGTGAAGAACAGTATGGATTTGTGGAAGGAAAGGGCACAAACAATGCAATTTATACATTACGGACACTAATAGAAAGGTCAATAGAGAAACAGAGAGACATATATTTGTGCTTCATAGATTATACTAAGGCATTTGATAAAGTAAAACATGATGAACTGATTAAAATGTTGGAAGATATCAACATTGATGGAAAAGATTTAAGAATAATAAAGAATGTTTACTGGAACCAAGTAGCAGCAATTAAAATGGGAAATAAAGAGGGTAGTTACGAACGGATAAAGCTAGGAGTACGACAAGGGTGTGTCTTGTCACCAGATCTTTTCTCCCTGTATAGCGAAGTAATAATGAGAGAGATCAAAGAGATGCCAGGAATACTAGTTGGAGGTTATAATATAAATAATATACGCTATGCAGATGACACATTATTGGTGGCGGATAATTCAACAGACCTACAACAATTATTAGACGTTGTAGTAACAGAGAGTGCAAGGAAAGGACTCTCCTTGAATATCAAGAAAACAGTAACAATGGTAATATCAAAGAAAATGGTGACACCAAAATGTGACATAGAAATAGAAGGGAAAATCCTTAACCAAGTTGATAATTTTAGATACCTAGGGGCATTTATAACATCAGATGGAAGATGTACAACAGAGATTAGGAGTAGAATAGGGCAGGCAAAAGCCGCTTTTCAGAAAAAGAAGAGTATCTTATGCAATAAGTCACTATCACTGAATGTAAGAAAGAGAGTGCTGAAATGCTATGTAGAACCAGTTTTGCTGCATGGCAGTGAATCTTGGAACGTAAATGAACAAATTAAGAAGAAATTAGAAGCAACAGAGATGTGGTTCCTGAGACGAATGTTGCGAATTCCTTGGACTGCCAGAGTAACTAACGACGACTGCCTGAAACAGGCTAATGAAACTAGAACATTATATACAACAATAAGACAGAGACAAACATCTTTCTTCGGTCACGTGATGAGAAGAGAGGCATTGGAGAACATCGTAACAACTGGAAAGATCGAGGGGAAGAGAGGCAGAGGTAGACCAAGAGAAGTGATGCTGGATGGTTTGAGACGGTGGCATGGAGGAATATCAGCACCAGAGTTGATCCAGAAAACCAAAGACCGAGATCTATGGAGAGCCATGAACGCCTACGCCAGCCGGCACGGCACTTGATGATGATGATGGGGTAAATAATTTATAAATTGACAGGAAAGTAGAAGGAATATATTTCTTACCTTATTTTTCATTTCCTTCTTGTTTCTTCAGCTGCTGGTTAATAATGTGTACACAGGTATTCATGTTACCTTTTTATATTGAGTTCGTGAAAGCTTCCAAATAGCCGTGCGTTAATGTGCTTATGGAGTGACCAGAAATGATACCTTAATTTAGTCATCTTGTGTCCATTTTTAAGGATCTGTTCAGCTGTCTGTGTAGTTTGTTCACACGTACACATGGGTGACAGACCCGCTTTGAGTCTTCGTGAAAGATTGTCTACACTGCTGTTTACCGTTCAGAGACGGAACATGATTACCTGTTTTGCACTATGAAAATAGTTGTCAGTGTCTCTGTAGTGGGCTTTCTTCTTAACGACCAAGATGTTGGTCCTCTTTTCAATGAAGTGTATAGATTAATTCGTATGCACGTGTGTTGTCCCCTAATTTGACAACGTGTTTGCTTTCACGTTTCTTGTTATACCACAATATGTCAGTTTCCACCGCAATATTACTCTTCTGTTGGTATACAAAGCTTTTAGTGTGTGTGTGTGTGTTTTTTTTCCCCTTCTTTTCAATACAGTTGTTTGTCACCGCTGAGGGCTTGCGGAATTGAGAATTCATCACTGTGGAGTATAAACGGTTGCCATTGACATTATGCTGATGCCGTAATGTTTAGGGCCTGAAATTCGTCTGAATAGTTGGAGCAAAATATCCTAGTAAGTGTGTACGTAGATTACGGTCTGCGATCTGCTCAGACCTTAATCTGTGTCGGACGATTCCAGTAAGTTGATGATTGCTCTCGGTTGCATAAAATTCAATCCATCCTTTCTCCAATAGTCCTCTTCCTCTTTCAAAACATGGTTCTCACATTTTTTCCAGTAACTTTTATCAATATTTAATACCGCACACTGGGTTAGTATCTTGACGTCAGACAATTTGAATGTAGTATTGGCAGCTGCCACCTGTCCTTTAATTTTAGCCCACACAAGTTCTATAGGGTTTAAATAAGAATGACACGGCGGAAGTCTCAAGCACCTATGGCCATGCTCTTCTATCAACTTGTCGATTTGATATTTCTTGCTTTTTTGCGCCTGTTTTACAAGGGACAACAACTGTAGCTTGAAATATGTTTCTGGAAATGGTATATTTTCTTATCGGAGCCATTATCTTTATTGCTTCCTTTGTGCTCGATGCCGTAGGTATTTTGTCTTCTTGGGCAACAACACTGATATGATGCATTGTCCATGATTAGACAAGACGATCTATCAAGGGATGGAAGTACTGTATTCTCGAGCCAATCTCTAAATACATTACCATTCATCTCATTATGATAATCCCTATTGTCTGTATGCTTTGATACGAACACGTGCCCAGCATTCTATAGTAAGCCATTATGAGTACTACCAGCATAGGCTATGACCAAACGCTGTCCTTTACTACTGGGCACATACGCTTTATCTTTCCATCCATTGATTGCCATTCCTTTTCACTTGTGTGGTGCGCATTGATTCACGTCTCATCCAAATACACTATGTCATAATTTTCTTTGCGCATTTCCCTTATTTCACGTAGGTATCTGCTTCTCATGGCTCCTAAATGCGATTACTCGCAAAGGATATTTCTACCTCCCTTGTACTTTCTAAAAGTGAAGCCTAATGTCCTTATAATTTTCCACAAAGTTGTTTTAGATAACTCTATGTTATTGTTCTTTCTCAACAAAACCCTCAATTGTCTTACAGTCACTGTTTCTTTGGACATCCATCATTTTTATAATAACTCGCCTGATGACATCCTTGATAAAGCTGTCTACAATTGCCTTTCTACCTACCGTTTGCTTATCGCGTGTTGATTTCGTTCCAGATTCTTGCACCCATCGACAAAATGACCGTTTACTCAAACCCAATGCATGCACTGTTCTTTTTTCGGGATTTGTAACAGTATGAAACAGTTTCCTGCGATCAGCTTCTTGACAAAAATATGTGTACAACTTCATAGCGATGCTTTGAAGTCAGTGGCGTGCAGAGGGGGTGCGGGGAGGGGGGGGGGGGTGCGACGGCCCTGGGCATCCAGCCGGCAGGGGGGCATCCAATTAGGGAGAAGGGGCAGCACAGTGCAGTGGGAGGGGAGGAAGAATGAATTAGGGAAAGAACAATTAAGGGGAATCCAATCACGGGGTTGGCCCGGGCATCAAAGAACCTCTGCACGCCACTGTTTGAAGTGTACACAATTTCACTTTCAATCCCATTGAACAATATTCACACATTCAAATATTAGCTATTAATATTATATTAATGGTAAGATTTATTTATATATTTATTTATATAATCACGTTTCATAAAAGAACCTACATAGGAAACACCTCTGAACAATCCCATTTAACTGCGCGCAGTCTGTGCCAAAACGAAAACCACGAGACAATTTAAATAAAAAGCGCGGATGTGTCTTGGTGAAGCTGTAATACTTTTTAAATGATGGATTTAATCTCTGAGCCCTAAATTATATACTGCATATAAACAAACATTGAAATCTGCTGTACAATCTCCAGAACAAAAATGTTTTTGTTGGGTGGACATAATGATAAGGTTATATGCTAAATCTCATCATTTTCCCTCAGTTGGTTACTGAGATATAGAATTTTATATTGGTGGGGGGGGGGGGGAAGACTATAGTACACAACCTTGCTTAACTCCGCTCTTGATTTCAAACTCTTCAGAAGTTGCATCATCAAACTTGATTATACCCTTCATGCCTGTGTGGAACGATAGGACAATGGACAGAAGAGTTGGTGGGCAGCCAATCTTCTTTAGTGCCTTGAACAGACCCTCACGACTGACCAAATCAAATGCCTTTGTGAGGTCGATGAAGGCAATAAACAGTAGTTGGTTCTGTTCACGGCAGTTTTCTTGCATTTGTCGCAATGAGAATATCATATCAATGGTAGACCGGTTCTGTCGAAAGCCACACTGTGATTCTGGGTAGACTTGATCTCCTAGGACTTGAAGTCTGCGCAGAACAATTCTGGCAAATACTTTCCCAACAATACACAGAAGTGAGATACCCCTATTGTTGGTGCAGTCGCTCCGATTGCCCTTGTTCTTGTACAGTGTTATGATGCTTGAATCTTTGAAATCCTGTGGGACTTCTCCCTCTCGCCAACATAGCTCTATTAGCTGGTGGATTTGTAGAGTGAGTGTGTCTTGCCCACTCCTGATAACCTCTATTGGAATCCCATCCTTACCTGGAGCCTTGCCAGATGCAAGTTCATATATAGCACACTTAACTTCTGTTATGGTGGGAAGCGTGTCCAGGTGGTCAAGAGTTGGCAGGGCCTCTATGGCGTTGAGGGCATCATCCGCTAGTTTGGTCTCACTTGAGTAAAGCTCCAAATAGTGCTCTACCCATCTGTCCATCTGCCGTTTCTTATCAGTTATAATTTCTCCAGTCAAGGTTTCCAATGGTGCACTTCTTTTGATCACTGGACCACAGGCTTTCTTTATTCCTTCATACATGCTTCTGATGTTTCCCTTATCACTTGCGATTTGAATGGACTCTCATAACTTGATCCAATAATCATTTGCACACTGCCTGGCAGCCTTTTGCACATCCTTCCTAGCTTGCTTTAGCTCACTCAGAGTGTTACGCGTTGGTCTTTCCTTGTTTCTTAAGAGAGCGATCTTCTTCTTATCAATCAAGGGCTGCAGAGTCTGGCTGTTTGCCGCAAACCGGTCCTGCCTTTTATGATCCACAGTGCCGTAAACCCCTACGGCAGTTTTATAAAGAGTTTCCTTAAGTTGACCCCACTTTTCATTTACTGTACAATTTTCTGGTGTATCGGTGAAAGCGTCTCCAAGTTGCTGTTGAAACTGAAAGCACTTTTCAGGATCGTGAGTGTTAATAATATTAATCCTGGGGCTAGATTTGTGTTTAGCTGTGTAGATTCTCTTTGGTCTCAGTCTAACCCAGTGGTTCTCAACCGGTGGGGAATTCCCCCCCCCTCCCAGGGGGGAATTTTGGGGATTCCAGGGGGGGGGGGATGAAGATTATTTCAAGATCGCGTTAATACAAGAACCGATTACTTGATATTGTTTTTCCCTTCATACTTTACGGTTCTGTACGTATCACCCTTCTGAAATTCATTTTATAACGTAAGTAGATCAGCAAATCATGTTTTATGTAGATGTCTAGACTTGTTTTAGTATATGCTATTAAATTTAGGTTCAATTATTACGTATACTGTGAAGGGGCAGGGGGGAATTTTTAGGGAGTAAATACGAAAGCGGGGAATGACGTTCTAAAAATATGATGGGGGTGGGGGGGGGATTGCCTTGACGTAACTCCCACAATTATTAAATGGAAAGTCAACTTCAAAGCTCTTGGCTCAATTAATAGTGAGAAACTTAAAGTCTCAGCTCAAACGTCGAAATGTAACGCGAAGAAGTAACTGACGCTTCCAAATGAAAGTGCTCACACACGTTTTATTAGTGTGCTAGATAATTACAAAGGTTTCATCCAGACAGTAAATTGCTCTTCTAACACAGGGACGGGATTTACAAAAACATCTGCGACTATATCCCTATGCTGTCCGACTTTACCTTGGAGCGCAGCCTATCTCGCCATTCCAATTTCAGCCGCTGTCTAGGTATTCTGTGCTTTCGGGTCTTCTAATCGATATTGATCATTTCCTCGTCAGACTAATCCTCCTCATGATAATTCCCAGTCCAGCTTCGCACTCCTCACAATCATGATCTCCAAACGAACACGGGTTCCACGAAAATATATCCGCGCCTCAGACGAATCACACAAGGTCCCCCCTGTTGTTGTCTGACGTAGTCCGTTCTTAAGCTTCCCTTAGTTTTTCCGTGTTCGTTGTTTATTTTGGTACGTCCTTCTGGATCATTATGGATAGTCCCTTTTTCCTTTCACTTATTTCTTACTGGTGCGTACCCGTCACATGGCAGGAATGACGTCCTAAAAATATGGTGAAGGGGGGCACGGGCCAAAAAAAGGTTGAGAACCACTGGTCTAACCCTTGCAAC
This sequence comes from Cepaea hortensis, assembly GCA_963921405.1. Classification (NCBI taxonomy): domain Eukaryota; kingdom Metazoa; phylum Mollusca; class Gastropoda; order Stylommatophora; family Helicidae; genus Cepaea; species Cepaea hortensis. The sequence goes on from OY992876.1 coordinate 115,956,865, forward strand.
AACCAAAAAGTGATCCGTATCACAGTCAGCACTGTGGTAACTTCGAGTTAATGATGTATGGTTCAGATGTTGTCTCCGTGTGATAATGAAGTCCAGCTGATGCCAATGGCTGGATCTTGGATGTTTCCATGTGACCTTATGCATCTCTATTGTTTCAAAAAAGGAGTTTGTAATACATAGCTCATTTCTAGTGCAATGCTCCAGTAGCCTTTGCCCATTATCATTCATGCGACCTATGTTCTATTTTCCGAGGCACACTGGTCATGAACTCGAGTCTTTGCCCACACGAGCATTGAAATCACCGAGCGTATAAATGTAGTCAGATTTTGGAACTGCCTTGATCACGGAGTCTAACTCCTCATAGAACGAATCCTTCACATCATCAGAGGAATCGAGTGTCGGTGCATATGCAGTAATAATGGTGGCAAAACTACAAGAAATTGACAAGAGCAGGGATAATAGTCTTTCATTTCCTTCTGCTGGAATTTCAATCATTCCCAGTAGCGAATTCTTCGCTGCAAAGCCCACACCATGTAGCATTTTTTCTGCCTGCCCTCTACCATTCCAAAAAAAAAAGGTGTAATTGTTTTCCCTGAGTGACCCTTCCTCGGCGAGGCGAGTCTCCTGCAGGCCAGCAATATCAATGTTAAGACTATTGAGTTCGGCATCAATCACAGCCGTTTTTCTCACATTGTTAATATTGGTCAAGTCAGTGGAAAATCCTGGACACATGGTTCTCACGTTCCAGGTTGCAAGCCGTAGCTTGAACTTTCTATTTTTCTTTTTATTAGTACCTGGTGCATTGGTTTCACAGCCTGCGATTCAGATTTTGTCCTAGCCCCAAGCACACATTTAAGCAGGCAGGCTGTGTGCGGATCAGCACCCATTTGGCCGGGGGCTGCCCAGCTTGAGGCGGGCGGTAGCTGATCAGTGACACCTGTAGGTGTCTCCCACCGTCAGAGGCAACGCGTGGCACCCTATGTCTACGCCAACTGACAGGGACTTATAATCCGCAACAGTTGCCTCTCGCTTTGATTCCGAGACCGGTTAAGACCAGGGATGGAGTTATTGCCTCTCCATAGCACAAAGCCTGGGCTAAAGCATAGAGATCATGTGTTGCCCATGCAGCAAGATCCCTCTCTCGGCCTGCCTAGTTCACTCCAGAGGAAAGGTAACACCCCTAAATCTGGAACAAGACAAGCTGCAGAAGCTGCCGGATCAGCAAAGCAACGCTCTAACTGTCCGCCTGTCGGAGCTTCGATCCTAGACCAGCCACCAACCAAGGTTTAGGGCCTGGTCTGTCCTGCCATGACATTTTGTCTTTAGGTTGCATTTCCTCGCACTAGGGTAAGGCTTGTACCCTCCTAATTGCGCTCTTCCTCCCGAAGCCGTTGGCACAATGTGGGATGTCAGGTTAGGTAACGTTCGGCCCTAGCAGAAAGCAGGTAGTACACGAGATTCTACGGTAATTATTAAGAGAGGACGGCGTCTGTGTCTTACGGGCGATCACCGAAGTTTCATAATCGCGACATACCGGGTTCGAAGTCAATCACATGAGATATTGAAGCAGACCTTGCGTTGATTTTTCACAATGGGATGAGTGTTGGCCGTTCAGAAAGCAATGGCAAATAAAAATAAAAATGTTGCATGCCCTAGCAGGACTTTACCATCAGCCCCAATCCCTGGTCAATTTTCTAGACAATGTTTACGTTCAGTAATTTGCTATTGATTTCTGAATGAGAAGTCAACATGTATGTCCAACTGACCGTTGTACGAAACCATCCCGATATCCCACCATTAGTGCACTATTGAACGTCAGCAAATTTCCTAGAAAATGACAAATAGCCAATAAATGCCGTGGTTGATTGCGTAATCGTGTAAAGAAAGGGCATACGTCTAACTTCATCCTATTAACAGAGACAACATTTAGCTTGCTATCTTACCATGGAGAGTGGCCAACAGGAGAAAAGCTTGCAGCAAACTCGCCATGACAGCCACTGAAGTCCTAAAGTGAACAAAATTAGATGTTGTCTGTTGCAAAAGAAAAGTCGCAATGACTTTTCTGTACGAGCTACTCTATTATTAATATAATAACGAAAGCGTTCCTGTTCCAAGTACACCTTTTGACCTGAATACGGGTTCTCCACATTAACTGCGTCCCCATCCTTGTCACAGTGCACCGTGTGTGCAGCTTTTGACCTGAATTTGGGTTTTCCACCCACTTACACTACCCATATCTCCTTCCTTGTTACAATGCGCCCTGCTACATTTCAAATTTAGCAACGTATTCTGAAAGCAATTGAAATATCTACTATATGTAAACCTACACGCCTTTGAGAGGGGTTTTGCATGTAGATCTGGAACATACGTCCAATGTGGCCTTAAGAAAAGGACCATTGGAAAGGGACCAAAAGGGACCATTACTTTACCATTACCATACACCTTATCGTCCCATGACCAGAAAAAGAGTCCCGAATGTTGAAAATATAAGAAAGTTAATGTCTACGCCGGTCTCCCTGGCGAAGGATTTTACGGCTTTCGCCGTAACCCCGTATATTCTCGTGAGCAACGAAGCTGCGTCCGAACCGGTAGCAGTTCGAGCCGCGATGGTAACTTACGGGGGTATATGAGCCGGTCGCTCAGAAAGCAATGGCAAACTACTGAGCGTAATCTTGCCTAGTACATCAACAGCAGCTGAAAAATGCTGATGTTGACTGCAACGTCATGTAAGGGATATGCAACATTAAAAAAAAAAAAAGTCTACATTTGGAAAGACATACTGAACATTACATTCTACAATTATTTTATAAAGTTCAGCATGACTGAATCTTGTTTTGACATGTTTTGTTGCAATATACTTGTGACATAATCTTACAGTGAAACTATTGCTGCTCAGCTAAGACATTTTTGTTCAAGTATGATACTGGAGCGATATCTTGTGAATTATGTAACTCTGTATTTATTACAATCCCAAAGAAATCAGGAGCCTTGGAATGTGATCAACAGAGAACAATTAGTATAATGAGTCACATCACACAGATTTTGCTAAGAATTATCATGCAAAGAGTGCGGAAGAAATTACAACCTGAAATAGGGAAAGAACAATGTGGCTTTGTAGAAGGAAAGGGTACAGTAAATGCTGTGTATATGCTGCGAACAGTTATTGAACGTGCTTTAGAAGTAAACAAGGATATACATCTTTGCTTTATTGACTACACAAAGGCTTTTGATAGAGTTAGACATGTCAACATTGTGGATATGCTTGCAGATCTACAAATTGATGGGAAAGACATTAGATTTATAAAAAACATATATTGGAAACAACAAGCTGCCATAAGGATTGATAATGAAGTAGGACAATACCAACCTATTAAGAGAGGTGTTAGGCAGGGATGTGTAATGTCTCCAGATCTTTTTTCCCTATACAGTGAAAATATTTTCAGAAATGTAGAAGACCTAAATGGAATCAGCATTGGAGGACGAAACATAAATAACATTAGATATGCAGATGATACAGTATTGATTGCAGACAATGCACAGGATCTGCAACAATTAGTAGACGCTGTGGTTGTACACAGTGAGCAGCTGGGGTTGGAATTAAATTGTAGGAAGACACAGGTTATGGTCGTCACTAGGAAGAACGAAGTACCACAATGTAATATACAAGTAAATGGGAATATTCTTCAACAGGTGAATCGGTTCAATTATCTCGGAAAAGTCATACTATCTGATGGGAGATGCCTTGAAGAGATTAGAACAAGAATCGCCATGGCGAAAGTAGCCTTTAGCAAGATGAAAAACATTCTGACCAATAAAAAGATGTCAATTGAAACGAGAAAAAGAGTGTTGGGGGGATATATAGAGCCTGTTCTTTTGTATGGATGTGAAACTTGGACAATGTGCAGTCAAGCTGAAAAACATCTGATGGCTGCAGAAATGTGGTTTCTGAGGAAAATGCAAAGAATACCATGGGCAGATAGAAAAACCAATGACCAAGTACTACAGGAGACAAATGAAACTCGTAAATTGATTAGAGAAATTAGACGTAGACAGTCAACATTTTTTGGACATGTTATGAGAAGAAATGGATTGGAGAACTTAGTGACAACTGGCAAGATCGAAGGGAACAGACCAAGAGGAAGACCGATAGGAAAATACCTGGATGGCTTGGCCACATGGCATGGACAAGACAGGAACACTGAGCTGATCCACGACTCTTGTGATCGAGTGAAAAGGCTAGTCCTGACCGCTGACGCTTTCCGGCATGGCAGATGATTGCTTGATTGATTGATTCTCGGAAATTCCCAATACGAAAAAAGGCAACCTGAAATTATGCACCAACTATAGAACTGTTGCCCCGAACAGTCATGCAAGTAAAATTATACTAAAAATCAAAATGGGAAGACTTCGTAAGAAAATGGAAGAAGAAATTAACGTGGTTCAAGCTGGATTTAGACAAGAAAGATGAACAAGAGATTATATACTCAACATGCGTTTAATAATAGAGAAGTGCAGAGAATTTAATGTAAACCTACTCCCATGTTTTATCGATTATTCAAAGGCATTTGATTGTGTACAACATCAGAAGCTTTGGGAAATCATGAGGGAAATGGGCTTTCCATCACAGGTAATACAACTCTTAAAAATATTCTATCTAGACCAACAAGCAGCAGTTAGAATAGATGGTGAGACATCAGATTGGTTTGACATCAAGCAAGGAGTCCGTCAGGGCTGTGTGCTGTCCCTCTATTTGTTTAACCTGTACGCGAAAATATAATGAGAAATGTCAGAGATGATATAAACAGGGAGCTATGCGATGCCCTAAATATCGATGTTCATGACATACAAGAGATTCGGTATGCTGATGATACAGTATTGTTATCCACAACTCAGAATAGTATAGAAAACCTAATAGCCTCAACCCAATTGAATAGTGAAAATCACAACGTATATCTTAACATAGCAAAAACAAAAATAATGCATACAGATAAAACTATTATGGGGACAGAAATATATATTAATGAGGAAAAGTTGGAGATGGTGGACAATTTCGAATATCTTGGATCACTGATTACCAACATCGGTGACACAATGAAAGAAGTTAAAAGACGAATATCTATTGCTCTTCAAAGACTAAAGCAACTGAATAAATTGTGTAGAGATACATATAGAACTACAAAAATTAGATTTTTAAGAGCATGCATCTTTCCCATTGCAACATGCACCTTTGAGACCTGGACACTTACTAAACAAGCTGAACAGTGCATAAATGCCGTTGAATATAAATGTTATAGGCAAGTTCTAAGAATATCTTGGATAAAGAAAAGAAAAAAAAATGCATTAATTCTTCAAGAGCTGAATATTGAAGAGGGTTGGCTATTAAAGGTGATAAAACAAAGAATATTGAAATATTTTGGTCACTTGAAACGTCACGAAAGTTTGGAGAGAACAATAATGGAGGGGTATATGCCTGGGAAGAGAGGAAGAGGAAGGCCAAAGAGAACAGGTGCAGGATGTGGCAGATGATCTCCAAATGGGTGTATCGGTCGCGGGACACCTTGCTTATGATCGAGAGGTTTTCCGGAGGGTTGTTATGGGAGCGAGGTTCTGCAAAGGACATGCTACTGAATAAATTCTCGGAAAAGCAAAAATCAGCTTTTGACAATATTTAAACCAACTGGCCGTCCAAAAGATCTAAAAACAAAAAAATCGCAACATTATTGCAGTTTAAATTGCAAACTTTTATCAACATTTTATTAACGATACTGATTCCCCCACTGCAGTCGGTTCTGGCGATGCCGGTCCGTAAAAACAGGACTTCTGTAGGGTCTTCTAGCCCAAAGACCAGCGTCGTGCAGCCGATTTCTGACCGTTTGATCTGAAATTAGACGAGCTCCTGGCATTGATTGGACGCTTATGCAAATCGATTCCTTAGGTGACGAAGCCGTATGAAGCGGTGTTCGCAGCAGTTGTGATTCTGGGTCTTCCATTGCGAGGCGGGGCTGCCACTGAGCCAGTTTCTTTAAATCGCCTCCAAAGACGACTAATGGTGCTTCTAACCACATTAAATTCTCTGGCTACTACACTTTGTGACTGTCCAGCCTGTAGACGTCCGATGATGATGAGTCGTGTTCTGTATTGAGATGAGACATACTTGCGCATTGAATTTTCAACTGAATTTATTCGAGGAGCGTCAATCTTTTATAGGCATTCAATAATATGGTCAGAGAGGGATTTATCATGAACCTGTCACGAGTTATTGTGAAAAATGCTGTTTTCACCTTGACCTCTTTCATGACCTCACGAATCATGAGGTGAGTACAATTCAGGTAACCACGATAAGTTAATGACCATTGACACAGCTGATAGGTTGACTGATGTCAAATCAACGAATATCTTTTATAAAAGTAACACCAAAAATGTTGCGTTTCTTTTTTTTTTTTTTTAAACAGTATAATATCGAACTTGTATTCAGTGTAAATCGTCAAAGGGCAACATGCTGCTTTGTTGGAAAAGCAACAATAAGTTTATGGCAACATTGAGGGCACTCTAAATTGTTTTCAAAGTATATCGTCTATGGATAAGGTGCGGCTGTTTGTTCTTGCACGTGTCTGTGTATTTACAATACCTTGTCATATATCTGTGTATTTACAATACCTTGCCATTTGTCTGTGTTATTTACAATAGTTTGCAATTTGTCTGTGCTATTTATAATACCTTTCCATTTGTCTGTGTATTTACAATACCTTACCATTTGTCTGTATTTACAATACCTTGTCATTTGCCTGTGCATTTACAATACCTCGCCATTTGTCTGTGTATTAAAAATATCTTGCCTTTTGACTGTGTATTTAGGTATTGCCATTTGTCTGTGCATTTACAATACGTTACTATTTGTCTGTGTATTTACAACACCTTACCGTTTGTCTGTGTATTTAAATATGGCCATTTATCTGTGCATTTACAATACCTTACTGTCACCGTCCTAGATCTCTAGGGGATTGAAACTCGGGCTCATACAGGCAACAAACTCCGTTCGTATGCAATATAACATCATTTATTATTACTATGTTACAGTAAGCTGGCGAAGAGAGTATTCGCAAGCCAGCAATCTGTAAGTTGCATATCACAGGAGTTTACAATAAACATAATCATCACAACAACTCTATCAGCTATCTAACATATGCATAAGACCCCTAAATACACTTGGGTCGAAACTATCAAGTCCCCCTTAAGGTAAGCCCTGTTGCTTCCTCGATGTCCAGTCCGTGTCTGCCTTTCCACACGTGTCGCAATCCGACACGGGTGGTAACTCTCTCTGAGTTTCTCGTGGACCCCGCAATCGGCGGGCCCCATCAGTGTCCACGGGGCTGTGGACACACTGACCGGTCCTTCGAGAAGGCTCTGGATTATTCGAGCCTTCGAGTGACTCGGTTCTTTCCCTTTGGCTGGAGTTCTATCCCTTGTCTAGTTTCTCCTACTTTTATGTTGGTACCGCCCTTATGTGAGGCTGTGACAGGAGTCCCCCCACCCCCCTGCTCTGATGGGTTATTATGGTATTTAGTTCTGCACTAATTCTGTCACAGGATCACATAAAGTCGGTGTTTGTAGTTTGGTGTATAGTAACTTGGCAACCTACATATCTGCATCAACAACTCATGTATTCTCCCATACAGCACTTCAAGATGATTGCTGAAGAGGTCTCTCTCTTCTATGTTCTTAAACATGCTTATCTGACCGAAGTTCCGTGACGTTTCCAGTTGTTTTTACAACCGCGCCCTTCTCACGTATCCATATGATACCAAGATATAAAACTCTGTGTAAGAGAGTTTTAACAAGACAAATGTCTTGGCTATTTAAGTACACTTGCAAATCTTGTCCTGCGTGTGTATTTCGATACATTTTGTACTTCCGTATGTTGTATGTTGCTGAATATGTAGTTATGCTGTTGTTTTATCACATCTGACTACGTGTGTCCCTGTTGGCTTGTTAGTGTATTGACTGATATGTTGCTGTTTCTAATAAAGTGACTGTATTTTAATTGTTAGTGTTCAATTTTGAGTTTGTATAAAGTGTGTGCTCACTGTGTGGTTTAACTCCAAGCGTCACGAGTTGGGATATCCTTTGTCATGAATTACCCAATCTGTGTAATGCATGATCGGGGCATTCCAAGCAGTGGCGCTTAGATGTAGTGTATTCAATACTAAACATGTATCAACAATTGAGACAGGTAATACATTTTACATGAAAGACGCAGACAAATTAAAATAAATACGTTTTGCGTACAATTTGTCCGCTCAGTATATCGCTCTCTCATTTAATTCATTCACTCTGTCATTCATACATCTTTCGTACAAAATAGTATTTTGTTAAAATATACAAATAAAGTTAAGGTAAGTCTTACTGCCCTTAGAAAAATGGATTAGGCGATATGTTCCCTTTAAGGTAACAAGTACTTTTTGTACGTGTAATCAAAAAATGGTTTATAACTTAAATAGAAAAATTGTATAGGAAAAATATTTCACATATTAGTGAAAATACTTGTAATATTATGGTAGAAAATATACAAGTTACAGTTTGACATATTTTAAATATATAATTAAATACAAGTGTAATACATATTAACTAATAGTAAATTAATTAACTAACTAATTAATTAACTAACTCCAACGACGATATGTGTGTTGTCCTCCTGTTGTCCGTTTGTCGTGCCATCAATGTTAACAGTTAATATAGCTGTCCTTTGCATGTTGTAATCGACGTAGTTCTATTCCGGCTGTTTGCGACGTTTCTTAGCAATAGCGAGTATGCAGTGTTCTTAATCTTTACAAGATGACTGTCAGTTCACTGGTTGAAATCACTTCACAGATATTATATATCACTCGTATTGTTTTTCACGCTTTGGCCATTGGTAATATGGCTTAATACACTCTAGGGTTCTCAAAGTTTCATGTTCGTGAGTGTTATCAGTAGGTTATTCGTTTGGGCGTTGATACTTCTGGATGAAAGTTCTACAGTAGGTGTAGAGGTACACTGTTCTATGGTAGGTGTAGCGGTACACTGTTCTATGCAACAGACTAAAATATCACAGCTTATTATATATCGAATGATTAATGTGCCTAGTGCTAGTCTGCTGGTGCATTAGTTTGCCGTGACAATATGTCCGCAATAATATTATCAGTACCTTTAATGTGGCGGATTTCAAAGTCGAAATCTTGAAGAAGAAGACACCATCTTGATAATCGGTGATTCTTTGGCACACCTTGCTTCAGTACCAGCAGTGGCGAATTATCGGTTAAAACAACAAAATGCGAACCTAAGAGGAACTTAGATAATCGACGCATACAAAAAAGTAGACTTAGTGCCTCCAACTCGACTGTGGAATAATGGATCTCAGCCTTTTTAAGCTTCCGGCTGACATAGAGTATTGGATGTCTTCCGCCTTGATATTCCTGCATCAGGCATCCTCCAATTGCGATAGCACTCGAATCTGTGGTCAGAATAAAAGGTATATCTGTTTGGTAATCTTAATACGGGTGGGTTAGAAAAAATTGATTTCAATTTGCACATTACATCCTCTAAGCGGATACTCTTACACAATTTTTCTGGATGATCTTTTGTCAACAGATTAGAAAAAACTGATGTGAGTTCCGCCCAGTTTGGTATAAACTTGGCGTAATAGTTTATGAGACCTAACAGGCTTCTAACCTGTTTCTTTGTAGTTGGAACTTCTAGATTGAGAATTTTTGATACTATTCTATCATCTGTCAATAGCTTGCCTTCGGAAATCTTATGACCTAAGAAGTCTATTTCTTTATAGCCTATTTCAACCTTGGAAGGTTTGATAGTAAGTCCAAAGAGAAGGATTTGATTAAAGACTTGTTGGAGTGTACGTAAGTGAGAAGTCATGTCTGAAGAATGGATACATATATCATCAATATAAGATTGCACGTCCTTGATGCCGTGCAATAACAGCCTAGTTAACCTGACAAATGTGGCGGGAGCGTTCTTGAGACCAAATGGAAGATATCTCCATTCGTACAGCCCAAGTGGTGTAGCGAATGCTGTTATATGCTTTAAAAAGGGAGATAGTGGTACTTGCCAGTAACCTTTAGCTAAATCAAGCTTAGAAAATAAGGGTGATTGAGACATATTCAAAATGAGGTCTTCACAGCTGTTCATTGGCTCAGCATCTGTCGTAGTTATAGTATTTAATCTTCTGTAATCTATGCATAAACGAATGGATTAGTCCTTCTTTTTCACCAGGACTATTGGCAAAGAGTACTGGGAAACAGATTTCTGTATTCTTCTTCTTCTTCAGCGTTCCGAGCCATTGAGGTTCTTTGCTGCAAATACAATCCGTCTCCATTCGTCTCTCTGGTGGACCTTCTCTTGCCAGTCGTTGATTCCAAGTGCTTGTAGGTCTGTACATGTATTATCTCTCCACCGCCTTCTTGGTCTACCTCGGGGTCTACGGTCATTTATTTCCTGAGTGTAAGCGAGTTTTGTTTCCCTATTATCTTCCATTCTTTCTATATGCCCCAGCCATTGTAGTCTATTAGCCTTCATGATACCAGTGATTAGCGGGGACTTAAACAGATCATAAATGTCTTTGTTACTTCTTCTTTTCCACTCTCCACTTTGTGTATCCCTAATGGGTCCAAAGATGCGTCTTAAAATTTTGTTCTCAAAGGTTTGTAACAAGGCTTCGTCTCCTTTCGTTGTACTCCATGTTTCAGAGCCATACAGCACAACTGGTCTGATCAGTGTTTTGTATATTGTGATTTTGGTGTTACGAGATAGCGCCTTTGATTTTAGTAGATGTTGTAGTGCATAGTATATCTTATTTCCAGAGTTGATTCTAGTTTGTATTTCTTCCCTTATGATGTTGGAGCAGTTGAAGATTGTACCCAGGTATTTGTATGTTTCCGTTCTTTTAATGGTCATATTATCTATTTGTATGTGGCCAGAGTTTCTAGCCATTCCGTCTCTTGAAATTACCATATATTCTGTCTTATCTTGGTTGATAACCAGCCCCATCTGTTGGGCTTTTCCCTTTAAGTGAGTCAATATTTCCAATGTCTTTTGTTCACTTTGCCCTATAATATCTATATCATCTGCATAACCAAGCAGCTTGGATGTTCCTCCAATATCACATTCCTCCTTTACCTTCCTTACAACTTTCTCTAGAGCCAGATTGAAGAGTAGCGGCGATAGTGCATCACCCTGTTTCAAGCCAGATGTTATTTGGAAGGGGTCTGATTTCCTGCCTTTATATGTTACTATATTATAAGTATCTTCCATGCATAGTCTGGTCATGTTGATTAACTTCCTTGGTATTCCAAATTCCTGCATAGCATTCCATAGACTATTCCTATGGACACTATCATAAGCCTTTTTAAAATCAACAAAAATGTTATGGAGATCTCTTTTATATTCCCAATGTTTCTCGGCTATTTGTCGTAAGATAAATATCTGATCTATTGTTGATCTGTTTTGTCTAAAACCCGCCTGGTAGTCACCTAATATGTCTTCTGAATATGGTTTTAGTCTATTTAGTAATACTGCGGATAGTATCTTATAGCTTGTGGACAGTAGTGATATTCCTCTATAATTTCCACATTGGAACTTGTCTCCTTTCTTAAAGATAGGTATCAATAATGACTCTTTCCAGTCATGGGGTAATTCTTCTGTCCTCCAGATTTTTATTATTAGTTCGTATAGCTTTAGATGTAATGCATGGCCACCTGCCTTTATAAATTCAGCAGCAATTCCATCAGTCCCAGTTGCCTTATTGTTTTTAAGTCGTGTGATTACATATAGGATTTCTTCAAATGTAGGTTCTTCAATTTGTGGTTCGCATGTTAGAACCTTTTCCTGTGGGAAAATGTTACTTGGAGCTTCACAATTTAGTAATTCAATAAAATATTCTTTCCATGTGTTACACATTTCCTCATTGGTATTTATCATATTCCCATTTTTATCTTTTAAACCATATGTGTTTTGTTGGTGCCCTCGTTTCATTGACTTCAGTTCTTTAAAAAATTTTCTGGATTCATTTTTCTGGTGATTAGTTTCCATATCTTTGATTATATTACTCATATATTCTCGCTTCTGCTGTCTGACTATTTTTGTAGCCTCTTTACATTCATTTCTATAATGCTCTTCCTTTTGGATGTTATTGATGTCATTTAACCATACATGTCTGGCATTCTTCTTCCTAATGACTGCTTCTTCACATTTTTGATTGAACCATCTGTTCTTTCTATGCGTGGTTAACACACCGAGACATTCTTCTGCGGTAGACTGAATTGTATTCTTGATGTTCAACCAAGTTTGGTCAACGCTTTCCTCCAAAGGGTTTTGCAGAGTTTCAAGTTTACATTTTATTTTATCTGTAAATTTCTCTTTGACTGTAATGTCTTGCAGTTTTTCTCTGTTATATGTTGGGTGTAATCTTTGTAATTTAGTATAGAAAGCTCTCTTAAGTTTTATTTTAAATTTTGCTCCAACGAGGAAGTGGTCACTGTGGCACTCAGCTCCTCTATAACTTCTGACTTGCTGTATGTTTGATGCATTTCTGTTGTTAATTAAAATGTGATCTATTTGATTATAGGTTCTCTTGTCACATGATTTCCAAGTTTGTTTGTGTATATCCTTTCTTTGTAGTCTGGTACTGCTAATCTGCAGTCCTTTGGCTTCTGCCAGGTTGATGACTCTCCATCCATTATCATTTGAAGTTGTATGTAGGCTTTCCATACCGGCCACTTTTTTATTAGTTTGCTCTCTACCTATTTTTGCATTGAAGTCTCCCAGCACAAGTTTGGGGGTTTCTTCTATGACATCTTCCAGATCATTATAAAAGTCTTCTTTAATATCATCTTCTTTCTCTTCAGTAGGTGCATGTACATTAATCATCGTTATATTTTTCCATTTACCTTTTATTCGTAATTTACTAATCCTGTCATTAAAAGCTTTAAAGTTTAAAACGTTCCCCCATAACTCTTTTTTGATGACAAATCCTGTTCCTAATTCATGTTTATTTTGGGTGTTTCCTCCATATATTATAATCATTCCATTTTGCTCTAAAGTACCCTCTCCTGGCCACCTTATTTCTTGAATTGCTGTTATATCCATTTGATATTCACCCAGCTCCCGGGTTAGTTCTTCGGCCGCTCCAGCTCGATATAGTGTCCGTACATTCCATGTTCCAAATCTCAAAAGTCCTTTAACGTTCCAAGGTCGTTGTCCAGATAAGTCAGTCCGATATCGAGGCTCATGTATTTGTTTCGTAACAAAGAAAGGTTTTTACAAAGGTGGGGATGTTAACCCCACGCTTCAACCCCCAACCTGGAGGACCAGGGTGTTTCTCTTTGTCTGTTCTCTACCCTTTGACCTGTCCGGCTTGGGAGGCCCTGCTGGTAGCTACGCTACCGCCGGCATAGCTCTCAGGGTCATTGAGAAACTCAAGCTCCCCCACCACGACAAGGTGGAAACACCATCGGGGGAGAGATTTCTGTATTATTTAATTTTTTTCTAAGCCCAAAATTTCTTTGTCTAAATTTGCTCTATAATGTAAAGGAATCGAATATGGTCTACATTTGATAGGCGTTAGATCTGTCAACACAATTGAATGTGTTATTTTGTCAGTCTGTCCAGGTTTGTTTGAGAAGATAGTTTTATAGTCGTTAAGAAGAGACAAAATGTCTTGTCGCTGCTGTTGTGTCAAAGTGTCAGAGATTTGTATGTCCTTCATCGTACTGTCGTCGTTCATAATTGGTACTGGAATTTCTGTATTGTCTACGTCCGTCTGATTTATTACTGACGCTACTGTTTGTAAATTGTCTTCAATGTCATTGTCGTCGTCGTCGAGACTAATCGTTGTCAATGTGTCGTTAGATTGGTCGTAGTTGTCGTTATCCCATGTTGTCGGTACTGTGAATATGTTTTCGTCGTCTTCGTCGTCACAAGAATGAGTCGTTAATGATGCTTCCTTTGTCGAGGTGTCATTCAGTTGGGTAATTGTTTCGTTTTCGTTGTCATTCTTGTCAGTTTGGTTATTGTCATCTGTTATCTGCGTCTTCTTGTTCGTGTCACTGTCCTTTCTAGAATAGTACGGTTTTAACATATTTACATGGAATATTTTCAACTTTCCATTCACAGAAATTTCGTAGTCAACTTCCGAAATCTTTCTTACAACCTTAAACGGTCCCTGCCAAGAGGTTGATAGTAAATCTCTCTTGTCAGGTAGTAATAGTAAAATGTCTTGATTTGGTTGTAATACAATTGTTTTTGCCCCCTTTGTTGGCGTACTTCCTGTACCTAAAACCTTTCTCCTGTAATGATGTTCTGGCCAGTATACAGGATCTAATGATTTTGTCTCTGGTGTCAGTGACCAAATCATAGGTGGAAACTGGTAATTGGGTGTTTACGGGATGTGATATTATATCTTTGTAAATAGTGAGAGGTCCTCTTGGGTTCGCTCCGTATATCAATTCGAATGGAGAGAACCCCGTACTTGATTGTGGGACTTCTCTGTATGCGAACAGCACCGTTGGGAGAAGTATATCCCAATCGGCTGGATTATCAGCTGTCACTTTGGATAACATATGTTTTAGGTCCCCATTTAGTTTTTCGCAAATTCCATTTGCGGCCGGTCGATAGGGACTTGTAAAACATTGTTTTATGCCTAGTAACTTAGTTACCGATTGGGTGGCATTAGATATGAATTGTGTTCCTCTATCTGATATTATCTTCTCCGGAAAGCCAAAACGGGAGAATATCTGTAATAATACGTCAGTCACATCCTTAGAGGAGATAGATTTTAATGGAATCATTTCTGGCCACCTCGAACACAAATCAACGAGTGTAAAAATGTATCTATTTCCTATGTTTGAGATGTGGTTCAAAGGACCAACTAAATGAACCGCCACGATTTGAAATGGTCTCGAGACAGTTGTGGTTGATTGAATTTCTGCCGTAGGGTTTTTCCCTTTTTTGATTAGTTTCTGACAGGTATCGCATGATTTACAATGGGTTTTGATGTCTTGGCAAAATTTAGGCCAATAAAATTGGCTCAGGACTCTGGCCCTGGTTTTTTCGTAACCCATATGACCTCCTAAAGGTGAGTCATGGGCTATATGTAGCACTTTATCACGATGTGACTGAGGTAGAACCACTTGCTGTATCGTGGTTTGATCCCTGGTATATAATCTAGTCAGAATATTATTATTTAGTCTAAAAGTCCAAGAAGCGTTTTTCGTCAATTTTGGCTTTAATCCTACTAGCCGAAAGTATGGCGAAAGAGTTGGATCTGATTTTTGTTCTTCTATAAGCTCGGTGGTGGTAATATTGGGTGAAATGATTTGTAGTGACTCCTGAAGTTGGTCGCTGTGGGTTTTGTGTGTCATTTGTCTTGTTACTATATTAGCGTGATGTGTGTGTTGTTGCACATTTACAGGCTCAATATTCTGTGGATCGATGGAGTCCTCAGTTCGAGGTATTACTTTGATGGTATCATTGAAAGATTCAACCGCCCCAGTATTCTGCACCTCTGTGAATTCGTTTCGAATTCCGTCATCGGTTGTCTCCCTTGTGCTTTTGGCAGTTTGAGACAAGCTCGCGTTCAGTTTTTGGATACAGTTTTTCTGTTCCCATTCTCTGATTTCTTGTTCAGAGCAAGATCTTATGTTGGGAAGATTCCCAAGGATGATTTCAGCGGCAGGATTTTCTAGTACTGCGCATAGCACTTGTCCTGATATAAAAGGTGTCCGAATTTCGGCAAGTGTTGGGGGTATCTTTCGATAGTGCCTGCGAATGTGCGACAAGTTACGTATTTGTGTGTGTAGTCTTTGTCATTAAATAATGTTTTCTTAATTCCGCAAAGAGTCGCCCCGGAATCGCGTATTAATGTACATTAATTGTTATTAACAAAACCTGTTGCAAACTTTAACTTGCCTGTTGATGTTAAGGCTGCGTTGGCCATTTCGTTAGAAACTGGGATTGTGTGGCCGCATAGCAAAGTTGTACCAAGCTGAAATTTCCTACAGGTGTTACATGTGGTATCAGTGATGGTGTTAATGATTTCTACAGCGTTACCTAACTCACTCGCACTTTCATTCTGGATGTCGCATTCGTTCTGTTGTTCAATTTCTTCATCTGAGCGTGTGTTTATTAATGCGGCATTAGCCTGCTTCATCATCTTTCGTCCATCACAGCGGGCTGAATAGTGTCCAAAGCTGGAACAAAAATAACATTTTACCGCTCTCTGATATGCGTTCCTTTTGTTCTTTTGTTTTTCCACCATCATTTGCAGATGATGTGGATAATTTGGTGATTTGTCACACATCGCGTACTCTTCGTGTGTCAAATGACAATACTGGCACCTTACTGGCTTTGTGAACTTAGAGCGTTGTTTGAACCTGTTTTCATTTGGTTTTGAATATTTGGTGTTTGTAACCGCTGCGGTTTCATTTTGGCTCATATTCAATTGAAAAATATCGCGGTTCGCTGTAAAATATGCGCTTCCCTTAGTTTCTATTTCCTGAATAGTTTTACAATCCATTTGTCTCAAAAATTTAGAAAAAGGTGTTGGTATTGTGCTAATAATTTTGTCAATTATAATTAGCTCCTTCAGCTTATCATGGTTGTTATTTGTTTTTGCTGAGGTTATCCATTCTGTACAAATATCTTGGACTGTAGACACGTAGTCTATGAAAGTTTGGTTAGGCAAAGGGGTTAATTTTGAGAACTGTAGTTGATAGCCTGCTGTATCTAATGAAAAATGTTGTAGTATTCTTTGTTTCAAATAGTCGTAATCTTTCCTCATGTCTTGTGGAACTGTTTCTATCACTTTTAAGGGCTCTAAAGCTAAATTTCTCATCAGAATAAATGACCAGTCGACTTTTGCGACGTTATGATAAGTCATCAAGCACTCAAAGTTCTCTAAGTATGCGCTGATTGAATCTCCTGAACAAAACGGCTTGACCAGGCCTTTATATTTGTTGTATTTTTGTTCATCTTCTTTACTTCTAAGTTTGTTTACTGACATTTCTAAGTTTGAATCAATTTCCATTTGTTTCAGTTTTATTTGTGTTTCTGCATATAATTGGGCTTGCTTGGTCGCAGCCTCGAGCTCCATTTGCATCTTCTTTTCTTGAGCCTGCAGTTGCATTTTCTTTTCTTCTGCTTCCATTTGGATCTTTCTTTCCTCAGCTTGCAGTTGCATTTTCTTTTCTTCAGCTTCCATTTGCATCTGCATCTTTTTCTCTTCTCTTTCTGCTTGCATCTTTTTCTCCTCTCTCTCTATTGCTCTGTCTTCTCGTGCAATATTTTCTGAATGTGTCTTTTGTGCCCATTCTGAAAGTTTCTCCTCAATATATCCTAACCTAATAACTAATTCGATGCACTGTTCTAATGTTGACATCTTGTATTTTAGTTATTGTTCACAATATTGAAATTAAATCCCTTTGAAATTAGTTTTGGTGTACAAAAGTTGGTTATTTCCCTTAATGTTTACATTCAAATTTACACGAGCAGGTTTACTTGGTTATGAGATTAGCATATACATAAAAATCAATACAAAGAAAAATGTTACATCAATGAATCATGGATGAGTATCGCTTAGGGACATAATGAGCATGAAATGAAACTCATCTTAATTTTCCTGATCTCTCGACTGTAGTCTTGTTGTGCTTTCCTGTTTTCTCGCCACTGCTGGAGTACAGGTTACATACACACGATATTTCGCGGAACAATCTGATGTTGGAATCAAAAAAAAAATTAGTAACAGTCAATGTAATTGTCACAGTCATGTCAAATTTTATGAACATCAGTATAAATTCAAATATTTTTGTAGAGGAACTATAATAGCTCATTCACAGATAATATGCTGATAGCTACAAAGTTTTTGACTTTGTGATGTATGATGTATATTATTTTTTTTTTTTTACTTGGCAAAACCAAGAGCTGTCTGACAGTAAAGCTTCTGATTGCCAAAACCGGCTTGCCCCCAAATAGCCTGTCACCGTCCTAGATCTCTAGGGGATTGAAACTCGGGCTCATACAGGCAACAAACTCCGTTCGTATGCAATATAACATCATTTATTATTACTATGTTACAGTAAGCTGGCGAAGAGAGTATTCGCAAGCCAGCAATCTGTAAGTTGCATATCACAGGAGTTTACAATAAACATAATCATCACAACAACTCTATCAGCTATCTAACATATGCATAAGACCCCTAAATACACTTGGGTCGAAACTATCAAGTCCCCCTTAAGGTAAGCCCTGTTGCTTCCTCGATGTCCAGTCCGTGTCTGCCTTTCCACACGTGTCGCAATCCGACACGGGTGGTAACTCTCTCTGAGTTTCTCGTGGACCCCGCAATCGGCGGGCCCCATCAGTGTCCACGGGGCTGTGGACACACTGACCGGTCCTTCGAGAAGGCTCTGGATTATTCGAGCCTTCGAGTGACTCGGTTCTTTCCCTTTGGCTGGAGTTCTATCCCTTGTCTAGTTTCTCCTACTTTTATGTTGGTACCGCCCTTATGTGAGGCTGTGACAGGAGTCCCCCCACCCCCCTGCTCTGATGGGTTATTATGGTATTTAGTTCTGCACTAATTCTGTCACAGGATCACATAAAGTCGGTGTTTGTAGTTTGGTGTATAGTAACTTGGCAACCTACATATCTGCATCAACAACTCATGTATTCTCCCATACAGCACTTCAAGATGATTGCTGAAGAGGTCTCTCTCTTCTATGTTCTTAAACATGCTTATCTGACCGAAGTTCCGTGACGTTTCCAGTTGTTTTTACAACCGCGCCCTTCTCACGTATCCATATGATACCAAGATATAAAACTCTGTGTAAGAGAGTTTTAACAAGACAAATGTCTTGGCTATTTAAGTACACTTGCAAATCTTGTCCTGCGTGTGTATTTCGATACATTTTGTACTTCCGTATGTTGTATGTTGCTGAATATGTAGTTATGCTGTTGTTTTATCACATCTGACTACGTGTGTCCCTGTTGGCTTGTTAGTGTATTGACTGATATGTTGCTGTTTCTAATAAAGTGACTGTATTTTAATTGTTAGTGTTCAATTTTGAGTTTGTATAAAGTGTGTGCTCACTGTGTGGTTTAACTCCAAGCGTCACGAGTTGGGATATCCTTTGTCATGAATTACCCAATCTGTGTAATGCATGATCGGGGCATTCCAAGCAGTGGCGCTTAGATGTAGTGTATTCAATACTAAACATGTATCAACAATTGAGACAGGTAATACATTTTACATGAAAGACGCAGACAAATTAAAATAAATACGTTTTGCGTACAATTTGTCCGCTCAGTATATCGCTCTCTCATTTAATTCATTCACTCTGTCATTCATACATCTTTCGTACAAAATAGTATTTTGTTAAAATATACAAATAAAGTTAAGGTAAGTCTTACTGCCCTTAGAAAAATGGATTAGGCGATATGTTCCCTTTAAGGTAACAAGTACTTTTTGTACGTGTAATCAAAAAATGGTTTATAACTTAAATAGAAAAATTGTATAGGAAAAATATTTCACATATTAGTGAAAATACTTGTAATATTATGGTAGAAAATATACAAGTTACAGTTTGACATATTTTAAATATATAATTAAATACAAGTGTAATACATATTAACTAATAGTAAATTAATTAACTAACTAATTAATTAACTAACTCCAACGACGATATGTGTGTTGTCCTCCTGTTGTCCGTTTGTCGTGCCATCAATGTTAACAGTTAATATAGCTGTCCTTTGCATGTTGTAATCGACGTAGTTCTATTCCGGCTGTTTGCGACGTTTCTTAGCAATAGCGAGTATGCAGTGTTCTTAATCTTTACAAGATGACTGTCAGTTCACTGGTTGAAATCACTTCACAGATATTATATATCACTCGTATTGTTTTTCACGCTTTGGCCATTGGTAATATGGCTTAATACACTCTAGGGTTCTCAAAGTTTCATGTTCGTGAGTGTTATCAGTAGGTTATTCGTTTGGGCGTTGATACTTCTGGATGAAAGTTCTACAGTAGGTGTAGAGGTACACTGTTCTATGGTAGGTGTAGCGGTACACTGTTCTATGCAACAGACTAAAATATCACAGCTTATTATATATCGAATGATTAATGTGCCTAGTGCTAGTCTGCTGGTGCATTAGTTTGCCGTGACAATATGTCCGCAATAATATTATCAGTACCTTTAATGTGGCGGATTTCAAAGTCGAAATCTTGAAGAAGAAGACACCATCTTGATAATCGGTGATTCTTTGGCACACCTTGCTTCAGTACCAGCAGTGGCGAATTATCGGTTAAAACAACAAAATGCGAACCTAAGAGGAACTTAGATAATCGACGCATACAAAAAAGTAGACTTAGTGCCTCCAACTCGACTGTGGAATAATGGATCTCAGCCTTTTTAAGCTTCCGGCTGACATAGAGTATTGGATGTCTTCCGCCTTGATATTCCTGCATCAGGCATCCTCCAATTGCGATAGCACTCGAATCTGTGGTCAGAATAAAAGGTATATCTGTTTGGTAATCTTAATACGGGTGGGTTAGAAAAAATTGATTTCAATTTGCACATTACATCCTCTAAGCGGATACTCTTACAAAATTTTTCTGGATGATCTTTTGTCAACAGATTAGAAAAAACTGATGTGAGTTCCGCCCAGTTTGGTATAAACTTGGCGTAATAGTTTATGAGACCTAACAGGCTTCTAACCTGTTTCTTTGTAGTTGGAACTTCTAGATTGAGAATTTTTGATACTATTCTATCATCTGTCAATAGCTTGCCTTCGGAAATCTTATGACCTAAGAAGTCTATTTCTTTATAGCCTATTTCAACCTTGGAAGGTTTGATAGTAAGTCCAAAGAGAAGGATTTGATTAAAGACTTGTTGGAGTGTACGTAAGTGAGAAGTCATGTCTGAAGAATGGATACATATATCATCAATATAAGATTGCACGTCCTTGATGCCGTGCAATAACAGCCTAGTTAACCTGATAAATGTGGCGGGAGCGTTCTTGAGACCAAATGGAAGATATCTCCATTCGTACAGCCCAAGTGGTGTAGCGAATGCTGTTATATGCTTTAAAAAGGGAGATAGTGGTACTTGCCAGTAACCTTTAGCTAAATCAAGCTTAGAAAATAAGGGTGATTGAGACATATTCAAAATGAGGTCTTCACAGCTGTTCATTGGCTCAGCATCTGTCGTAGTTATAGTATTTAATCTTCTGTAATATATGCATAAACGAATGGATTAGTCCTTCTTTTTCACCAGGACTATTGGCAAAGAGTACTGGGAAACAGATTTCTGTATTATTTAATTTTTTTCTAAGTCCAAAATTTCTTTGTCTAAATTTGCTCTATAATGTAAAGGAATCGAATATGGTCTACATTTGATAGGCGTTAGATCTGTCAACACAATTGAATGTGTTATTTTGTCAGTCTGTCCAGGTTTGTTTGAGAAGATAGTTTTATAGTCGTTAAGAAGAGACAAAATGTCTTGTCGCTGCTGTTGTGTCAAAGTGTCAGAGATTTGTATGTCCTTCATCGTACTGTCGTCGTTCATAATTGGTACTGGAATTTCTGTATTGTCTACGTCCGTCTGATTTATTACTGACGCTACTGTTTGTAAATTGTCTTCAATGTCATTGTCGTCGTCGTCGAGACTAATCGTTGTCAATGTGTCGTTAGATTGGTCGTAGTTGTCGTTATCCCATATTGTCGGTACTGTGAATATGTTTTCGTCGTCTTCGTCGTCACAAGAATGAGTCGTTAATGATGCTTCCTTTGTCGAGGTGTCATTCAGTTGGGTAATTGTTTCGTTTTCGTTGTCATTCTTGTCAGTTTGGTTATTGTCATCTGTTATCTGCGTCTTCTTGTTCGTGTCACTGTCCTTTCTAGAATAGTACGGTTTTAACATATTTACATGGAATATTTTCAACTTTCCATTCACAGAAATTTCGTAGTCAACTTCCGAAATCTTTCTTACAACCTTAAACGGCCCCTGCCAAGAGGTTGATAGTAAATCTCTCTTGTCAGGTAGTAATAGTAAAATGTCTTGATTTGGTTGTAATACAATTGTTTTTGCCCCCTTTGTTGGCGTACTTCCTGTACCTAAAACCTTTCTCCTGTAATGATGTTCTGGCCAGTATACAGGATCTAATGATTTTGTCTCTGGTGTCAGTGACCAAATCATAGGTGGAAACTGGTAATTGGGTGTTTACGGGATGTGATATTATATCTTTGTAAATAGTGAGAGGTCCTCTTGGGTTCGCTCCGTATATCAATTCGAATGGAGAGAACCCCGTACTTGATTGTGGGACTTCTCTGTATGCGAACAGCACCGTTGGGAGAAGTATATCCCAATCGGCTGGATTATCAGCTGTCACTTTGGATAACATATGTTTTAGGTCCCCATTTAGTTTTTCGCAAATTCCATTTGCGGCCGGTCGATAGGGACTTGTAAAACATTGTTTTATGCCTAGTAACTTAGTTACCGATTGGGTGGCATTAGATATGAATTGTGTTCCTCTATCTGATATTATCTTCTCCGGAAAGCCAAAACGGGAGAATATCTGTAATAATACGTCAGTCACATCCTTAGAGGAGATAGATTTTAATGGAATCATTTCTGGCCACCTCGAACACAAATCAACGAGTGTAAAAATGTATCTATTTCCTATGTTTGAGATGTGGTTCAAAGGACCAACTAAATGAACCGCCACGATTTGAAATGGTCTCGAGACAGTTGTGGTTGATTGAATTTCTGCCGTAGGGTTTTTCCCTTTTTTGATTAGTTTCTGACAGGTATCGCATGATTTACAATGGGTTTTGATGTCTTGGCAAAATTTAGGCCAATAAAATTGGCTCAGGACTCTGGCCCTGGTTTTTTCGTAACCCATATGACCTCCTAAAGGTGAGTCATGGGCTATATATAGCACTTTATCACGATGTGACTGAGGTAGAACCACTTGCTGTATCGTGGTTTGATCCCTGGTATATAATCTAGTCAGAATATTATTATTTAGTCTAAAAGTCCAAGAAGCGTTTTTCGTCAATTTTGGCTTTAATCCTACTAGCCGAAAGTATGGCGAAAGAGTTGGATCTGATTTTTGTTCTTCTATAAGCTCGGTGGTGGTAATATTGGGTGAAATGATTTGTAGTGACTCCTGAAGTTGGTCGCTGTGGGTTTTGTGTGTCATTTGTCTTGTTACTATATTAGCGTGATGTGTGTGTTGTTGCACATTTACAGGCTCAATATTCTGTGGATCGATGGAGTCCTCAGTTCGAGGTATTACTTTGATGGTATCATTGAAAGATTCAACCGCCCCAGTATTCTGCACCTCTGTGAATTCGTTTCGAATTCCGTCATCGGTTGTCTCCCTTGTGCTTTTGGCAGTTTGAGACAAGCTCGCGTTCAGTTTTTGGATACAGTTTTTCTGTTCCCATTCTCTGATTTCTTGTTCAGAGCAAGATCTTATGTTGGGAAGATTCCCAAGGATGATTTCAGCGGCAGGATTTTCTAGTACTGCGCATAGCACTTGTCCTGATATAAAAGGTGTCCGAATTTCGGCAAGTGTTGGGGGTATCTTTCGATAGTGCCTGCGAATGTGCGACAAGTTACGTATTTGTGTGTGTAGTCTTTGTCATTAAATAATGTTTTCTTAATTCCGC
This sequence comes from Cepaea hortensis, assembly GCA_963921405.1. Classification (NCBI taxonomy): domain Eukaryota; kingdom Metazoa; phylum Mollusca; class Gastropoda; order Stylommatophora; family Helicidae; genus Cepaea; species Cepaea hortensis. The sequence continues at coordinate 115,980,575 of OY992876.1, forward strand.
AAAGAGTCGCCCCGGAATCGCGTATTAATGTACATTAATTGTTATTAACAAAACCTGTTGCAAACTTTAACTTGCCTGTTGATGTTAAGGCTGCGTTGGCCATTTCGTTAGAAACTGGGATTGTGTGGCCGCATAGCAAAGTTGTACCAAGCTGAAATTTCCTACAGGTGTTACATGTGGTATCAGTGATGGTGTTAATGATTTCTACAGCGTTACCTAACTCACTCGCACTTTCATTCTGGATGTCGCATTCGTTCTGTTGTTCAATTTCTTCATCTGAGGGTGTGTTTATTAATGCGGCATTAGCCTGCTTCATCATCTTTCGTCCATCACAGCGGGCTGAATAGTGTCCAAAGCTGGAACAAAAATAACATTTTACCGCTCTCTGATATGCGTTCCTTTTGTTCTTTTGTTTTTCCACCATCATTTGCAGATGATGTGGATAATTTGGTGATTTGTCACACATCGCGTACTCTTCGTGTGTCAAATGACAATACTGGCACCTTACTGGCTTTGTGAACTTAGAGCGTTGTTTGAACCTGTTTTCATTTGGTTTTGAATATTTGGTGTTTGTAACCGCTGCGGTTTCATTTTGGCTCATATTCAATTGAAAAATATCGCGGTTCGCTGTAAAATATGCGCTTCCCTTATTTTCTATTTCCTGAATAGTTTTACAATCCATTTGTCTCAAAAATTTAGAAAAAGGTGTTGGTATTGTGCTAATAATTTTGTCAATTATAATTAGCTCCTTCAGCTTATCATGGTTGTTATTTGTTTTTGCTGAGGTTATCCATTCTGTACAAATATCTTGGACTGTAGACACGTAGTCTATGAAAGTTTGGTTAGGCAAAGGGGTTAATTTTGAGAACTGTAGTTGATAGCCTGCTGTATCTAATGAAAAATGTTGTAGTATTCTTTGTTTCAAATAGTCGTAATCTTTCCTCATGTCTTGTGGAACTGTTTCTATCACTTTTAAGGGCTCTAAAGCTAAATTTCTCATCAGAATAAATGACCAGTCGACTTTTGCGACGTTATGATAAGTCATCAAGCACTCAAAGTTCTCTAAGTATGCGCTGATTGAATCTCCTGAACAAAACGGCTTGACCAGGCCTTTATATTTGTTGTATTTTTGTTCATCTTCTTTACTTCTAAGTTTGTTTACTGACATTTCTAAGTTTGAATCAATTTCCATTTGTTTCAGTTTTATTTGTGTTTCTGCATATAATTGGGCTTGCTTGGTCGCAGCCTCGAGCTCCATTTGCATCTTCTTTTCTTGAGCCTGCAGTTGCATTTTCTTTTCTTCTGCTTCCATTTGGATCTTTCTTTCCTCAGCTTGCAGTTGCATTTTCTTTTCTTCAGCTTCCATTTGCATCTGCATCTTTTTCTCTTCTCTTTCTGCTTGCATCTTTTTCTCCTCTCTCTCTATTGCTCTGTCTTCTCGTGCAATATTTTCTGAATGTGTCTTTTGTGCCCATTCTGAAAGTTTCTCCTCAATATATCCTAACCTAATAACTAATTCGATGCACTGTTCTAATGTTGACATCTTGTATTTTAGTTATTGTTCACAATATTGAAATTAAATCCCTTTGAAATTAGTTTTGGTGTACAAAAGTTGGTTATTTCCCTTAATGTTTACATTCAAATTTACACGAGCAGGTTTACTTGGTTATGAGATTAGCATATACATAAAAATCAATACAAAGAAAAATGTTACATCAATGAATCATGGATGAGTATCGCTTAGGGACATAATGAGCATGAAATGAAACTCATCTTAATTTTCCTGATCTCTCGACTGTAGTCTTGTTGTGCTTTCCTGTTTTCTCGCCACTGCTGGAGTACAGGTTACATACACACGATATTTCGCGGAACAATCTGATGTTGGAATCAAAAAAAAAATTAGTAACAGTCAATGTAATTGTCACAGTCATGTCAAATTTTATGAACATCAGTATAAATTCAAATATTTTTGTAGAGGAACTATAATAGCTCATTCACAGATAATATGCTGATAGCTACAAAGTTTTTGACTTTGTAATGTATGATGTATATTATTTTTTTTTTTTTACTTGGCAAAACCAAGAGCTGTCTGACAGTAAAGCTTCTGATTGCCAAAACCGGCTTGCCCCCAAATAGCAACTAGATCTCTAGGGGATTGAAACTCGGGCTCATACAGGCAACAAACTCCGTTCGTATGCAATATAACATCATTTATTATTACTATGTTACAGTAAGCTGGCGAAGAGAGTATTCGCAAGCCAGCAATCTGTAAGTTGCATATCACAGGAGTTTACAATAAACATAATCATCACAACAACTCTATCAGCTATCTAACATATGCATAAGACCCCTAAATACACTTGGGTCGAAACTATCAAGTCCCCCTTAAGGTAAGCCCTGTTGCTTCCTCGATGTCCAGTCCGTGTCTGCCTTTCCACACGTGTCGCAATCCGACACGGGTGGTAACTCTCTCTGAGTTTCTCGTGGACCCCGCAATCGGCGGGCCCCATCAGTGTCCACGGGGCTGTGGACACACTGACCGGTCCTTTGAGAAGGCTCTGGATTATTCGAGCCTTCGAGTGACTCGGTTCTTTTCCTTTGGCTGGAGTTCTATCCCTTGTCTAGTTTCTCCTACTTTTATGTTGGTACCGCCCTTATGTGAGGCTGTGACACTTACCTTTTGTCTGTGTAATTAACATACCTTGCCATTTGTCTATGTATTTACAATACCTTGCCATTTGTCTGTGTAGTTACAATACCTTGCCATTTGTCTGTGTATTTACAAAACCTTGCCATTTGCCTTTGTATTTTGTATGTTACAAAGTGTTGCCTTGTGTAAGCTATGAATGACATGTGTTGTTTGCCTATCAAGAATGATGATGACCATTCATTTCATCCAGTGGGGTTGAAAGTATGGAGCCGTGAGTTCTAGGATGGCTGATAAGGCCTATTTTGGCTCGAAATGTTCTTTGACCATTTGGAAAAAGAATGCTTGAAGTTTCTGGAGGATTTCCTGCAGTGGTTTGTCTGTCCTGCCCTTCCTTCACAGCTCTTGCAGTCCTGGTTGCCTCACCCTTGCGTAATGAAGCACGCCACGAGTTTCGGTCTCTGGCGCAGTCTCCCAGGTGTCATGATGAATTCCAAAAGCATTCAGTGAGATTTTCAGAGTGTCTTTAAAGCGTTTCCTCTGGCCACCTTGTGAGCGTTTACCACAACGCAACTTGCTGTAAAAAATTCGTTTAGGGAGCCTGTGATCTGGCATGCGAGTCAAGTGACCAGCCCAGCGTATCTGATTCTTCATTAGTAGAGTGTGGATACTAGGCATGGACGCTCTTTCTAGGACTTCAGTGTTTGGGATCTTGTCTTGCCATTTAATCTTCAGTAGCTTCCTAAGGCAGACTGCGTGGAAGTGGTTTAATTTCCTGGCGTGTCACTGATAAACAGTCCAGGTTTCACAAGCATATGGCAGTGTGGATAATATAACTGCTTTGTATACTTTTAGCCTTGTTTGCAGGCTTATTCCAGTTCTGTCCCATACATTCTTGTACAGTCTACCAAAGGCCGCGCTGGCCTTGGAGATTCTTGCATTCACTTCGTCATCAATTGTGGCAGCTTGTGACACAGTGCTGCAAAGATAGGTAAATTTGTCCACAACACTTAGTTTATGACCATTCATTTTGATAATCGGCACAGTGTGATTATTCCCTGGAGCTGGCTGGTCCAAGATGATATTGAGCCCAAAGTTGGCATGGCATGTGAGAAAACTGAAACATTGTGTTGCATGTCACCCTCTGAGTTGGCATGTAGAGCGCAATCATCAGAAAACAGGAGCTCTCTGACGGTGTCGCTGTTAATTTTTGTTTTAACTTTAAGCCTTCTGAGATTGAATAACTTTCCATCCATACGGTAGTTGATGTCTATTCCAATGTCGTTGTTCTCGAAGGCATTCGTCTACATAGCTGAAAACATGAGGCTGAACAATGTTGGTGCCTGGACACATCCTTGCTTCACTCCATTGGTGACAGGAAAGGGCTCAGACAGTTCAACATTTTCCTGTACTCTTGCCTGCATACCATCATGAAATAGCCGCACTATTTGGACAAACTTTCGTGGAAAGCCATATTTTGCAATAATCTTCCACAGTCGTTCTCTGCTGACTGTATCAAAAACCTTGGTAAGGTCAATGAAAGTGGAGAACATTTCGCAGTTCTGTTCCTGACATTTCTCTTGCAGCTGCCTTGCAGCGAAAATCATGTCAACAGTTCCTCGTTCTTTTCTGAAGCCACATTGACTCTCAGGAAGAAGATCTTGATCGAGATGGCCCGTGAGGCGATTGAGAAGAATTCTGGCGAGTATCTTCCCTACAATTGAAAGCAAGGAGATGCCTCGTTGGTTGTCACAGGATTGGCGGTTTCCTTTACGTTTGTAAAGGTGGTCGATTGACGCGTCCTTGAAATCTTGTGGCATGGTCTCGTTCACCCATATGTTTGTAAAGACTTGGTGAAGCTGCTCTGTTAGGACCGGCCCACCTGCCTTTTATATCTCTGCTGGGATGGAGTCAGGACCATGTGCCTTGCCCCTGGAGAGTTGTTGGATAGCTTTGTTTACTTCTACTATGGTTGTCACGTCATCAAGTGGTATCATTGGTGGGAACTTGAGGAAGGCAGTTGATGGTTTCATCATCGAAGAAGGAAGTTGCATTTAAGATATTGCTGAAATGCTCTGCCCAGCGTTGAAGGATTTCTTTCTTATCGGTGACCAATGTTCCCCGATCTGCACTGAGGAGGGGAACTATACCTGGTGAAGTAGGACCATAGACCGCTTTCAGTGAGTCATACAAGTTTTTCATATCATGTCTCTTAGAAAAGCATTGAATTTCATCAGCTTTGCTGCTCAGCCAGGAGTCCCGCATGTGCCGAAGTTTCTGCTGAACTACTCTCTGAATGTTCTTGAAGGCAACTTTTTTATGTTGACTTCGGGTCATTCAAATGTGCCTTGAGGAGAAGATGTTTCTCGGCCAGCAATTGGTTGATGTCTTCGGAACAAACCAGTCTTTATGCTTTCGGGGGGTTGGATACAGGATTTCTATAGCAGTGTTGTAAATTATGTCCTTCAGGGCTCTCCACTCTGTTTCTGTATCCCGTTTAGCTGAAGCATTGGGCTTGAGGCGGTCTTCCAGCATATTTTCAAACGACAGCTGCATTTTCTTGTTGTTTAGGCGGGTGAAATTTAGTTCTTTTTTTTGTTGTTGTTAATTTTGCATTTTTACCCATTGAGGACGCCGTGGTGGTTTGATGTGTATGTTTATCTTCGAGATAATGAGACGATGGTCTGTCCCATATTCGGCACCACACATGGATTTTGTCACCCGAACGTCTTGTCTGTCACTCCTCCTGACGATGACATAGTCAATGAGGTGCTAGTGTTTCGAGCGAGGGTGCATCCACGATGTCCTATTTCTAACGGTAATCAGGAGATCGTGTTCGGCACATGTCTGAAGGAGGAGGAGTCCTTTGCTGTTACAATTTCCGACTCTGTGCTTTTCAATAATGCCACTCCAAAAGGTGGTTCCGTGCCTACTCTGGCATTGAAATCCCCAAGGAGTATAAGTTTGTCTCCTTTGGGAACAGAGGTTAAAACATTGTGCAGGTTTTCATAGAACTTGTTCTTGACATCATCTTCATTGGATATAATTGGTGCGTAGACACTCACAATGGTTGCATGCTTCCTTTAATTCAGCAGGGGCAACTAAATGGTCATGAGCCTGAAGTTTATAGCCTTTGGAAATCGCTCTAATTTGCCGATCAGGGCCGACTTAATGGCAAATCCCACACCGGATTGGCGTCTTTCCTCGCTTTTCCTTCCACTCCAGAAAAATGTGTAGCCGGCACCTACTTCACAGATTTGGCCTTCTTCTGCAAGTCGTGTCTCGCTCAAGGCTGCAATGTCGATGTTGTACCTGCATTGATCTCTCCCAATCAGTGCTGTTCGTCTCTCTAGACCCGACGCGCCGCCTCTGTCAATTAGGGTGCGTACATTCCAAGTTCCGATTGTTAAGGGTATATGGTTAGCTCTTTTAGCTTTATCTGTTTTTTCTTTGTTTGTATGTCGACCGCAGTTTGGGGTACCCACCAACCGCGGCTAGCAGGTTAGGTAGTGATGGAGCAGACAATGTTTAGGGCACCTTTTCTAGCTCCTTCCTCATGCTATGGAGGTGAGGAGTGTGTTCCTAGAGAGGGCTGCTCAGTCGCTCAGGGGGCTGCCGAGTCCCACTGCTGCTCCGGTCAGTAGAAGACGACAATGTGGCCTGAGCCGCCTGTGTGCAGGTCTGCGACTACGGCTGCCAGCGTACCCACGCCTGCCGCTTTGCTGCTCGCCCATCGCCACAGGGCTTGAAGGTGATATATGATGTTGGATGAAGAATGACTTGCGCGATGAATTGGATTAAAGTGAGGAAGAGTTGAACAATTCGTCGACCTTACTCTCTCGCCTGAGTCCATCTGAGTCCAGTGGCAAGACAAGTCAAGACGACTGTAGACGAATATAGGTGCAGTGGATGACCAGGGCGCTGTACTTGCCTTGCCGTGCTCATTACGTTCCACAACGCTTTGCAGGTAAACGCCGTCTTGCCCGTTGAATCAGGAATGATTTATTCCGCGCAGTCTGCCGAATCCTGTTGGGCATACCCTAGTTCACCGCTTTATTTGACACAAAATCGGCTACCCACGCCTTGTTTAGCCAGTCTCTCACAGCTGTTGCCCGGGCGCCGCTATCAAAGCGTGACATGCAACTATTTACGAAACAGTAAAAAGGGTGGTGACGCTAATATTTACATGGGTGATGATGAACATATTGAACGCAACAATCGGGGAGAACATACAAATGAAATTATACAACCATCGGAATCAAATATTGAGGTTCACATGTAATAAGTTCATTTACAGGTGACTTGAAGAAGTTAAATAGAGAGGTACGGTTGTGAACTTAACCTATGCCGGAATCCGAAATGAATACTGAAGTGGAAGAAGAAGAAGAAGAAGAAGAAGAAGAAGAAGAAGAAGAAGAAGAAGAAAAAGAAAAAGAAGAAGAAGAAGAAGAAGAAGAAGAAGAAGAAGAAGAAGAAGAAGAAGAAGAAGAAGAAGAAGAAGAAGAAGAAGAAGAAGAAGAAGAAGAAAGGGGAGAACGAACGAGCGAACGAAAGAGTCTTTATTTTCAAAGGGTTAAGTATTGGGCACGCAGGCCCGTCTGACATTCTGCCCTTCTTCTCTTTTTCCTCTCATACATTCTTTCAATCAACATCTCTTATGAAAGAATTCTTTGACAACAAAAGAACAATAAGCATTAAAACGCATGAAAAATAATCAGTAATACATGACTCGTTGAGGCAATGTTTAACATGGGCATCATGAATACCCAAGGTGGGTGTAACGTGCCAAACTTAAGAGAAGAAGAAGAAGAAGAAGAAGAAGAAGAAGAAGAAGAAGAAGAAGAAGAAGAAGAAGAAGAAGAAGAAGAAGAAGAAGAAGAAGAAGAAGAAGAAGAAGAAGAAGAAGAAGAAGAAGAAGAAGAAGAAGAAGAAGAAGAAGAAGAAGAAGAAGAAGAAGAAGAAGAAGAAGAAGAAGAAGAAGAAGAAGAAGAAGAAGAAGAAGAAGAAGAAGAAGAAGAAGAAGAAGAAGAAGAAGAAGAAGAAGAAGAAGAAGAAGAAGAAGAAGAAGAAGAATTGAATTGAATTGAATTGAATTAATAGAATTGAACTTTATTTTAAAAGGGTTACAAATTGGGCACGTAGGCCCGTCTTACATTCGGCCCTTCCAATCACTCATCTTTCGTTCATCAACAGTGCATGATACATTCACAAGGAAAAAAAAAACATTGACAAATAAATGTTGTAAGCATAAACATGTGTGTTTGGGTTGATGGGTTTGTGTGGGTGGTGGTGGGTAGTGGTATGTGTGGGTTTTGGCGGGTGGGGGATGTGTGGGTATTGGTAGGTGGGGGATATGTGTCTGGGTGGGTGTGTTGTGGCCTGTGTAGGGGGAGTGGGGGATGTGTGTATGCGTGAGATGTGTGTGGGTGGGGATGTGTGTGTGTGTTGGGATGTATGTGTGGTTGGTGGGGTGTGTGGGTGGGTGTGAAATGTGTGGGTGGGTGGTAAATTGTGTGTATGGGGATGTGTGTGTGGATGGGAAAATGTGTGGGTCTGGGTGGGTGATGTATGAGCGGGTGAGGGATGTGTGTGTGGGTTGGTGCGGGATGTGTGTGGGAGGGGTATGTGTATTAAACCTGTAGAACGCGCACCATCCATCTACCCCATTGATGTGCATATCAGCAACAGGTTCCAGGCCTCAAGTATAGACTCCAGCATCAGACGAGGAATTAAAGAGCCCAGCAGCTACCACTACTGAACATCAACAACTAGAGAGAGAGAGCGAGTGAGAGAGAGCGAGTGAGAGAGAGGGGGAGAGAATGAGACAATGAGAGAGTTAGTGTGTCAGTGTGCATTAAAGGAAAATAAATAAATAGAGAGAGAGAGAGAGAGAGAGAGAGAGAGAGAGAGAGAGAGAGAGAGAGAGAGAGAGAGTAAGAGAGAGAGAGAAAGAGCTGAGCGCAAACATGTCATTGTGTCATATTTTGTTTATGTATCCTCATCTTTCATATTAGCATTGTTACTGCCAATTGAATTTAACATGCACTGCTTATTTCATCATGTTTTTGTCAATTCCAGGAATTATCTTACTAAATTGCATCAATATTTTTTTTAAAGTTACACAATGTATGACATATTTTCATCATCATTTTCCATATTTTCCTTGTTTTCCCATTTCCCCCCAATTTTTAATGTTCTTGTGAGGATGCCCACGATAGTCGTCAGTATGTGCGTGAGAAAAGTGTGGGGCTTTATTCATATTAGTTTTAGTGATTATGTGAGGCAGCCTGTATGTGTGTGGATGGAAGGGTGTGTGTATGTGTGTCTATGTGTGTGAGTATTTATATGTGTGGATGTATGTGTGTGTGCATGTCTATGTGTGTATGGGTGTATATGTTTGTGTACGTGTGTGTATGTGTGTGTGTGCTTGTGTGTGTATATGTCTGTACGTGTGTTTACGTGTGCGTACATACGTGTTTATATGTATGTGCGTGTGTATACGTGTTTATGTGCGTGTGTATGTGTGTGTATGTTCGTGTATGTATGCGTATACGTTTGTGTGTATGTGTACATGCATGCAGTGTATGCGAGGGAGTGTGGGTGTGTATGAGGCATATGTGTGTCTGGGGGATGTGTGTCGGGTGATGTATGTGGGAAAGGTTGTGTGTGGGTGGATGGGTGATATGTGGGTGTGTGAATGGATGCGTGGGGGATGTATGTGTGGAAGGTTGTGTGTGGGTGGATGAGTGACGTGTGGGTGGGTGAAGGGATGCGTGGTCGGTGGAGGGTGTGTGTGTGGGTGAGGAATGTTTGGGTGATGGTTGGAAGTGTGGGGGTGTTTGTGGGTGGGGTTGTGTGGGTGGGGAATGTGTATGTGGGTGAGCGGGTGAGGGATGTGTTTGTGTATGGGTGTGTTGGAGATATGTGCGTGTTGGTGATGGGTATGTGATTGGAGTGGGGGAAGGGTGTGGGGATGTGAATGTGGGTGGGAAATATGTCTGTGTGGGTGGCGTAATTTTTGGTGGGTGGATGATGTATGTGTGTTTGGTGTGTGTGTGTTTGTAGACAGTGGATGTTTGGGTGGGTGTGGAGATGTGTGTGTGTGTGGGTGAGGGATGTGTGGGTGGGGATGTGTATGGGGAATGTGTGTGGGGATGTGCGTGTGGGGGTTGGGGCTGTGTATATGGGTTGGGTGTTGTGTGGGAGGGGAGATGTGTGTGGGTGAGGGATGTGTGTATGGGTAGGTGGGGTAGGTGTGATTGGGTGTGGAATGTTCGGGTGGGTAAATGATGTATGTGAGGGTGGGGGATGTGTGTTTGGCTGAGTGGATGGGGTGTGTGAGTGTGGGTGGGTAGATGGGAGATGTATGTGTTGATGGGTGTGTGGGGATGTATGGTGTGAGTAGTTGAGGGATGAGTACGTGAGTGGGTGAACATTTGTGGGAGATGACTGTATGGGTTGGGGATGTGTGTGTGAGTGGGAAAATGTGTGTGGGTGGGGATGTGTGTAGGTGGTGGGGTGTGTGTGGGTGGGAGGTGTGTGTATGTGGATGGGGGATGTGTTGGTGGGTGAGGATGTGTATGGGGGTATGTGTGTATGGGCTGTGAGATGTGTGTGTGAGAGTGTGTGGGTGGGGTGTGTGTGGGTGGGGGATATGTGGTTAAGGGATGTGTGGTTACGGGATGTGTGATTGGGGGGATGGGTGGTTGGGGTGGGTGATTGGAGGAGGATGTATGGGTGGGTGAGTGTGTGTCGGTTGGGGGTGGGGATGTGTGTGTGTGTGTGTGTGGACGTGGGATGTGTGGGGTGGGTGGGAGAAGGTTGTGTGGGTGGGGGATGTGTGAATGTGGGGGATTTGTGGGTTGATGCTAGTTTTGTGAGTGGGTAGGTGCGTGATGTGTGGGTTGGCAGGGATATGTGTGTGTATAGGTGGGGATGTGTGGTTGGGGGATGTGTGTTTGACTGGGTGGTTGGGGGGTCTGTGCGTGTGTGGTGGAGGATATTAGGTGGGTGAGTTTTGATGGGTTAGGCGATGAGTGGAGGATGTGTGTGTAGATGGGAAGATGTGTGTAGATGGGGGATGTGTGGGTGGGTGATGGGTGGGCGTGTGCATGTATGTGTGCCTGGTGGTGTTTGTGTGGATGGGTGGGGCATGTGTGTGGGGGATGTTTGGTGGGTGGGATATGTGTGTGTGTGTGTGTATGTTTGGGGAGATGTGTGTAGGTGGGGGATGTGTGTGGGTGGGGGATGGGTGGATGGGTGAAGGAATGTATGTGTGTCATGAGGTAACGTTGCTTCCTCTCTACAATGATAAGAGTTCAGGCTCTATAATGCAGCAAGCTCACCTCAAGATCTAAGTGGCTCTGGGCATCATGGTACACGACAGCATATATTGAGGCATTCTGATACAGGACAGGGTAACCATCTGAACTTCAAAACAACGACTCAACGAATATACTGATGGAGTGAACTGCAATGTATTTACTACAGCTGATCTCAGACTACGGTGATGAGTGTAGGATTGATGCCGACTTCAGTCATTCTCTCTCTCCATGCACTCCCGCTCTTCAATCAGAAATCATCTCCACAGACCAGTGAGAGTGTTGGGAACAGGGCCAGCCGCCTAGTGTCTTTATAATGCAAATCAAATATACTCGCCTACCTTCAACCGGAGCTCACCATAATCGAACTCCAACGGCCAATGCTGCCTTTGGTGACTTATGAATTAGTAACGGTTTGAATCCCGAGACTGGTAGCGAAAACACATCCTATCACCTCGTAAGCTGGAACACAACTCCTCCTTAAGCCGTTATGGCGTTAGGTGACGTCCTATCATGACGTCTAAATTGCGTTCAATGTTGGTGTCACAATGTTCACCATTTGTGGCACTTTTTATCTTCTTCTTTGATGCGCTAACTCATCAATTGCCTGCCTCACTGTCATTTGCATTGCTACATGACAGCTTTGCCCCCTCTACAATGAAAATGATCGTTAGACCATTTTCTATGTTATCTTGACATGCAAGCAAATGATGTCTACGACGTAAATTACATCCTATTGTGATAGACAACGCATTCACCGTCCTTGGAACTTAGTTTGTCAACGTGAACCACTCTAGATCGTGGGATATTGAACACCGGACTAAAATACAAGTCCCGAACACCGCCACCTCTACATTCTATAAATGATCCCTGAGATGTTATCGCGTAAACATGCCCGACTACTTGTAACTAAACTAAGGCTCAAACACCGCCAGTTCATATATTAAGATCTGTTATCGCGTATATATGTTGACACCTTAAAACTACTAACGGTCTCTATATCCCCGAGTGCCGTCAGTTAAATAAAAACACCATCCAGTGTTGCATACCCAACGATCACATGATCCGTAGTCGACAACTGATTGTCCTTGACGTGAATACATATATCCACACAAGTGCAAGTCGACCTGGTACACCATCATTTCTTTTCGCTACATCATGTCGATAAGGAAAACTATTCTCAATATAACTGTGTTATATATCTATAATGTGTTGTTCATTTGTTATATGTATCTATATATCCTATAATGTGTACTGTTTACTATACATTTGTGTCTATTAATTTTCTTTCATTCCTTTCTCTTCCTTCATCCATCGTGAAAATGATATGTATGATGATCAATAGTTAACACAGCACATACTACTGACGTTACGAACTACAACACATTAATGTCGGGATACTTAAAATAACCAATATCAATAAAATAAAATATATAAACATAACATTAAAACAATAAAGATATTCATTTATGAAACATGTTAATCACTTAAGATATACTTAATTAATTTTATCGGAGATCCGCACAGACTCTGTCCTCGAGTTTATGTCCACTATTGAAAATTCCAATATAATGAATTTTCTTATACTAACACAATTAAAATTATCTACAAACCACAGCCGATACTACCATATTGGCTTGTGACAGAATGAAACCACACAAATTGGTTATGCCGCTTCCACTATACACCCATCTCGCCACGTGAAACTTTTCACCTGTTTCTCTGAAATAATAATAACAACAAGTGACTAACTCACGTCCATACTTTCTTTTTAAAAAATAATAATAATATATGTATATCTGTGGTAATTCAGACTTAGCCACAGTCATCCTACCGTAATGTTACACTAAAAAAAAAAGAAAACATATATATATATATATATATATATATATATATATATATATATATATATATATATATATATATATATATATATATATATATATATATATATATATAAACTTTCATAATTTATTTATAGTCTACTGAGTAGATCCGCTAAATTATTTTGTGTTCCAGAAATGTGAGCAACAGAAAAATCAAAATCCTGAAGCAAAAGCGACCATCTGTGTATTCTTGCATTTTTGGGAGACCCATCCTTAAAGATTTTCAATGGCATACTGTCAGATATTACCAGAAACTTTTTACCCAATAGATATTTCTCAAATTTCTTAATTGCCTCAACCACAGAAAGTGCCTCAAGTTCGGTAATTGCATACCGCCGTTGGGTTTGATTCAATTTACGACTTGAATATAGAACTGGGTGCAACAGTCCATTATATTCCTGAAGTAAAATTGCTGATATGGTATGTGAGCTGGCATCTGTTTGTATCACAAAGTCCTTTGCCATGTCTGGAATTCTAAGAATTGGTGGAGAACTAAACAATGATTTTATTTCCTGAAGAATTTTCTCATGTTCTTCCGACCATTGGATCCTATTTGGCTGTTCTTTTTAAAGAAATTCTGATAATTTAGCAGTCATTCCAGCAAATTTTTTTATAAATTTTTGATAATAATTAATAAGACCAAGCAATGTTCTAACCTCTTTTTTAGTTTTGGGCGAACTAATGTTAAGAATCTTAGTCACAATGTTCGGATCAGTGTATAGAAAACCCTTTGAAATCCTATGACCTAAGAATTGAATTTCCTGAAATGCAATCTCAGTTTTACTTGGCTTTACTGTAAGACCAAACATTCGAATACGACAAAAGACCTGTCTAAGAATGTACGCGTGATGTACTGTCTCCGTAGTATGGATACCAATGTCATCCATATAGGATGCTATATTTGTGATGTCCCTAAGTAGTAACCGCATCATTTTTGTAAAAGATGAAGGCGAATTCTGAAGACCAAACGGGAGATAAAGGAATTCATATAGACCCAAGGGTGTTGCAAATGCCGTGATGTGTACAGAGTCTTTCGCCATCGGTATTTGCCAATATCCTTTTGTCAGATCCAATTTCGAAAACCATGTCGATTTCGCCATGCCCGCTATTAATTCATCAATCTGCGGCATAGGTTCTGGATCAAGGTAAGTCAACTTATTCACTTTCCTGTAATCTACACATATACGAAGATTTCCGTCCTTTTTTTTATAATAACCAACGGCGAACAGTAGTTCGAAACCGATTTCCTAATAATGCTCGCCTTTTCCAATTCTTTAATTTCATTAATGACCCTTTCCTGATAGTGCAATGGAATTGGGTATGGTTTAGTTCTAACCGGAATTTGTGAATTTAACTGAATGTGATGTTTAATTAACGAAGTTCTACCTGGTGAATCTGAAAATATGTCTGCAAATTCCTCTATCAATTTCTTAAACATTTCAAAATCATCTTGCGATAACTGCTTGTTTATCATTACTGATTTCCAACTATTTTTATTTCCTATCATCGGTGTAGGTATCGTCTGTGGGACAGCATCTTCCGCCTGTTCATTTATTACCGAACATAAAGCAGCATTTCTAATATGTACATCTGTCACATCCCCAGCAGTGGTGTCAGGTTGCCTTGGGTGATAAGGTGTCAACATGTTAATATGGTAAATTCTAGGTTTACCTTTCACCAAAATCTGATAATCCACGTCGGATATCTTCTTAATCATTTTAAATGGTCCTTGCCAAGAGGTTGCCAATGCCTCGACAGGACCTGGGAGTAATAATAACACTTCATCCCCTTCATGTAGCTCGATTGTTTTAGCTAACCTGTTTGCATATTGTCTATATTTTGTTCCTGCTGCATTTAATGCTTGCTTAGCAATTGAACATGAAGTTATTATCTTGTCACGGAGGTTAGTGACTTGTTCATATGCTTCCTTCGTAGGTTGATCTTTAACCTCTCCTGTTAACAATTCATTTATAATCTGCATTGGTCCTCTTGGGTTCGCCCCATATATTAGTTCGAAAGGCGAAAACCCTGTACTTGCCTGTGGGACTTCTCTATACGCAAATAACACTGCAGGCAATAGAACATCCCAATCACCTGGTCGTTGAGCAGTAATCTTGGCCAATGCACGTTTTAATGTCCCATTCAGATTTTCTATGATTCCATTAGACATAGGGTGGAAACTTGAGGAAAACATTTGTTTAATCCCCAACATGTTACTAATGGCTTTTGTAGCTCCCGCAATAAACTGCGATCCTTTATCTGATAGAATGTATAAAGGAAACCCAATTCTGGAGAAGATCAGAAAGAAATCATCTATAATCACTGACGCTGTAATGGACTTTAATGCCACAGCTTCTGGCCAACGACTACATGTATCAATGGCTGTTAGAATGTACCTATTCCCTCTGTCTGTTACAGTCTTTAATGGTCCGACAATATCAACCGCAATCTTTTCAAACGGGCGAGACGCCAAATCTGTCGGTTGTACAGGTGCTTTGGGGTGTCGACCCTTTTGAGACATGGTCTGACACACCCTACATGTTCGAATGTATTTGCGAATGTCATTTGCAAATCCCGGCCAGTAAAAATTCGATAAAATTCTGGCCGATGTTCTTGCAATACCCATATGTCCCGCGAAAGGCATGTCATGGGCTGTTTGTAGAATTTTCTGTCGAAACTTTAATGGAAGTACCGTCTGTACTAACTGATGATTACCCCTATTAAATCCTCGTTTTAAGATGTTGTTTTGTTTCGTAAAATACCATTTGCCTGTTTTTGAGCATTTTGGTTGTTTGTCTATTTTCTCATAGCACTTTTTTAACGACTCATCATTTTCCTGTGTATAAGAAAAATCCTCAGGTTTCTCCAATAGTTGGTTTATTGTTTGTCTTGAACCCAATGTGTCTGTCTGTTCTATCTGTTTATCTTTATGCGTTTGTAACCTTGTTACCGCGTTTGCTACAATATGTGTTGTTTCCCATTTGGTTATGTCCTCTGGTGAGGCATTATGCACATTTGGGATATTACCCAATAATACATCTGCACAAGGGTTTGGAAGTACTGCAACCTTTATCCTTCCGGTATAATATGGGCAGTTGATTTCCGCCCATGCGATTTTAAACTTTTCTTTTCTTCCTCCAAACGTCCTGCAGATCACATATTCTCCAGTATAATCACTTTCATTAATGAGCTTTCTATGTATCCCCACTATACTCGCTCCGGAATCGCGTACTAAGCTACAGTTCTTTCCATTCACCGTGGCTTGTTGTACGACTAGTGATCCATTGGTAATTTGGACCGCATTCGTTTCCTGCACGGGTACCTTATGACCGCATGTCAAGTTGCCCTCTTTATGAAAGATCTGACAGGTGCCACAAGTTGGGTCGATGGGAGAATATTCCACCTCTACCGTATTTGCATGACTAGTCTCGTCTGAGTCACTGTCACTACTAGATGTCAGCATCCCTATATTTGCTTCTTTATACAGTTGTCTTAACGGACAAGATGACAACATATGTCCAAAACTTTTACATTTAAGGCATTGTGTTTGTCTTTGATAGGTGTTAAATCTGTCTCTATTTCTAAGTGCTAATTTCTTTATGTAACTGTCAAACTGCGGATGTTTGTCACACATTTGATTTGAGCCGTGGGTGAAACCACAGTATTTGCAAGTTGTCCACACACCCTTTTTCTCGTGTTTAACATAAGGTTGATACTTTGGTTGTTGTTGTTTTTCCCTCCTTTGATGTTGTCCACCAGACTGTTGTTGTGTTTTGTATCCCTGCATCCTTGATTTATGAGGGAATCTATCACATGCGTTTGTCTCTACCAATGGGGAAAAACTATTATTAAATATGTCTTTGTGGGTGTCGAAGAAAGACTCTCCCTTTTCATCCATCTGCTGTATACTCGAACATTTCTGTTCAATAAGAAAGGTAGACATAGACGGAGGAACCACCGAGATCAGTTTGTCTCTAACAATCAAGTCACGTAGCTTCTTGTAGTCATCAGTAACATTGGCTGATCGAGCCCATTTATCGAATGTTAATTGAGTTAAAGAGGAGAAGTCAAGGAACGTCTGTCCTGCTCTAGGAATAAGATTCTTGAATGATGCACGAAGGCCAAATTCGTCAAGACAAAAATGAGATAGCAGTCTCTTTCGAATGTATGAGTAATCACTACGTAACTCATCTGGGATTAGTTCTACAACCTGCAAAGGTTCACCACTTAAGTGCCTATGTAGCAAAACTGCCCATTCGGTCTCTGCAACTCCATAGTGTCTCAAGATTAGCTCAAAATTAGTTAGCCATGCAGAGACGGAATCGGAGTTGGAGTATGTTTTTATCACCCCATTATATTTCTTAATGGCATCTGTGGAATGTGCCTCCACTTTGTTCTTAGCGATCTGTTCATCCTTGTTCTTCTCGTACTGTTTCATTTTGAAGTTATTCTCCAATTCTTTTTCCTTCAGAAGCTTTTCTGTATTCAATTTCTCAAGATTAAAAGCCATCTCTTTTTCTCTTAATTGTGCTTCTCTATCTAGTTTTTCCTTATCTGCAGCGATCTGCAATGCCATCCTTTCCTTGTCAGCGACCAATTGAGCTGCAATTCTGTCATTTTCTGCGGCTATCCTCTCTTTATCTGCTGCAATTTGAGCTGCAATTCTATCATTTTCCATAGCCATTTTTTCCCTCTCAAATAATCTTTGTCTCTCTTGTTCATCTAGTCGATCCTTTTCCAATTGTCTTATCGCAACTCTTTCGTTCCTTTCGTGAGCTTGAAAATCTGTAAATTGTTTCTCCGACCACGATATAAGATCTGCTCCTGTCAAACCTGCATCTTTCCCAATTGCAACAAAATCCTGTAATGATGACATGTCTTTATGTTTCTACAATATTCAATAATAATAATCAAAGTGAGAAATGAAGAAAAGAAAAAAAAATAATTTACCAAACCATAGACATGGCTTATAAGTATTAAAATCGACAGATAAAATCGAAGAAAGTCGAAAGAAATAATTAATAAATTACAATTAGATACATTAATAATGAAAAATGACAAATAATTTTATAATAGACACGACCTATAACTCAGCAGTTACAGTATAGACAGAGTTAAAGTTCTTTAGATTCAAGCATTTATCAAAGAAATCCTATCATTATGTAACAAATCAATAATGCACCGCGCATAAGAATTCACAGCACAAAATTGTGTATCGCGCCTATGACGTCATCACGGTTACGATAATAAAGACAAAATAAATGCGTGCAAAATTACAGTATTCTGACTATAACTAATTACTGACAAACCACAAACAAATACAATACTCAGCTCAAGAATCAGCAAACATTTTCCAATAGTTTGATAGTAGACCAATCCAATCGATTATTATGTTCGTAATAATGGTGTAGAAATACTCTTCAATAATTGTGCAATCCAATCGATTTGATAAATAATTTTGTTCGATGTTACTCCGTAAGCACGAATCTGATGAGTTTATATGTACGTTCCTGAAATCCACGGTCTGCGTACCTTCATAAATGACATCACTGTGTCCATTTCGTTGTACTTGGGCGTTAATTCATCAAGTTTCCGTATAAGTTTAACACATTGAGCTGTCTTAAGTTAAACAAATTACGAGAATAACACCCTAGGCACGATGCCTGTGATCAGCCCTAGAAGGAGCCTGACTGATGTGAGTGTTATTTGCTACACAATGTAGCTATCAGGTTTAGCAATATTTTGTAATGCTCTGTCGATATGCACTAAGATGACCACTGTGTTGACACAGCCTCAGCGAGGCGTTGATTATCTCGTACACCTGAATAGCCCTGGAAAAAACAAACTTTCGATTTCCGTAGAACATATGTCACTGTGACGAATTGTTGTTGGTATACACAACACAATCAACCAGAGAAGGTGACCTAATGAAGATCCGACACTCACTGACTTTGCAGATCTTGATATCAATCAGTTATTAAAAATCTTCCGTATCAAGTGTGTCTCCTATGTATAGCGACATCTATTTTTGATCCCAAAATGGTAATTGATAGTTTTTTCCAAATATAGTATAATTAGACTATAAATTTCGCTGCTAGAATGAGTATAATACCATGCGAGCAAATGTTCTCTATCTGGGCCAACAATCAGAGCGATAATGTCAATATACGGCTCTCAGATAATTGAGTATAGTACAGACCTCCTCTTTAGCATCCAGAAAACGGTCTCCAACTGACACTGACAGTGCGGTTAATCATTTATAAGATGATAAGACAATTAAACAACCGAGGATGCGCCACTTGATCACCAGCTATTGATCGGCATGATCCTCACATTTACAGATAAGTTGCGTGTTCATGAATGTGTTTCTTTATCAGGCTGAGAAAATAACCGTTACTATGTCACGAGGTAATGGTTCAAATCTCTTCGGATGACGCTCCCATGTCAAAACCAATGGTTCAAATCTCTTCGGACGACGCTCCCATGTCATGAGGTAACGTTGCTTCCTCTCTACAATGATAAGAGTTCAGGCTCTATAATGCAGCAAGCTCACTTCAAGATCTAAGTGGCTCTGGGCATCATGGTACACGACAGCATATATTGAGGCATTCTGATACAGGACAGGGTAACCATCTGAACTTCAAAACAACGACTCAACGAATATACTGATGGAGTGAACTGCAATGTATTTACTACAGCTGATCTCAGACTACGGTGATGAGTGTAGGATTGATGCCGACTTCAGTCATTCTCTCTCTCTCCATGCACTCCCGCTCTTCAATCAGAAATCATCTCCACAGACCAGTGAGAGTGTTGGGAACAGGGCCAGCCGCCTAGTGTCTTTATAATGCAAATCAAATATACTCGCCTACCTTCAACCGGAGCTCACCATAATCGAACTCCAACGGCCAATGCTGCCTTTGGTGACTTATGAATTAGTAACGGTTTGAATCCCGAGACTGGTAGCGAAAACACATCCTATCACCTCGTAAGCTGGAACACAACTCCTCCTTAAGCCGTTATGGCGTTAGGTGACGTCCTATCATGACGTCTAAATTGCGTTCAATGTTGGTGTCACAATGTTCACCATTTGTGGCACTTTTTATCTTCTTCTTTGATGCGCTAACTCATCAATTGCCTGCCTCACTGTCATTTGCATTGCTACATGACAATGTGTGCCTGGGGGTGTGTGTGTGATTGGGTGGAGGATGTGTGGGTGGATGGGGGATGGGTGGATGGTTGGGGTATGTCTCATAACATGGTAATATGCATTGTTTATGTTTACAACATTCATTTGACAATGTTTTTTCCCTATGTGAATGCATTATGCATTATTGATGAACGAAAGATGAGTGATTGGAAGGGCTGAATGTAAGACGGGTCTGCGTGCCCAATTTGTTACCCTTTGAAAATAAAGTTCGTTCGTTCGTTCGTTCGTTCGTTCCGTCTTCTTGGACGCTTCAAGTCTTTATTTGAAAATGCATCGGTAACGGTTTATTTTTCTTGGAAAATACATAGGGGTCTCCGTGGCCAAATACTCAAACCGCTAGCCTCGCGATACAAAGGTCCTAGATGCTTATTCTGTATCCGTTATCGGGTTCACGGGTGTATTTGTTATGGTAAGCCCTTGTGGGTCGACACTGGAGCTACGGAGTTCGTGCTCTGTGCGACGCTTTCAGCTGGACGTCTGTGAGAACGAACTAACGAACGAACGAACAAACTTTATTTTCAAAGGGTTAAGAATTGGGCACGCAGGCCCGTCTAACATTCTGCCTTTCTATCACTCTCTTTCATACATTATTTCATTCACACATCATTCAAGGCTAACAGAGAACAAAAACAATATAAAGGATATGCATTATAAAGGCATGGGCAAAATGCGAACATCAAAACTGCACGACACAGTAATATTAGATAATGGTCTGACACTTGTTGTTAGCCATGTGGAATATACTGGCCTACCAAAAGGGGACTGGCTGTTATACTAGGGTTTTGTTATTATTATTATTATCTCTATTATTAAGGGGGAAGGTAATCCATATTGAGATAGTGTTCGAATAATTTGCGATTATATGAAAAGGGATAGGTGATGTCTTTGATTTCTTGTGGAAGATTGTTCCACAGCTGAGCTGCAGAGTACGTTAAGCTTGTTTTGTATAAGTCAATCCTAGGCTTCGGAATGTGTAATATATTTAAACGTTTACTGTGTCTAGCATTATATTTAAACAATGGCCAAAGGTAATTTGGGGCATTCCGATGCAGGATTTTGTGAATTAGTTTAGCTTTATTGAAAAGCAGGCGTTTACGGAGTGGTAGTAACTGAAGGCGTTTATACAGGCTAGGATTGTCAGTTAAATGTTTGCTATAAATTAGACTCATGGCCCGTTTCTGGAGTGAGTAAAGTCGCTTGGTATTTGAATTAGAACAACCGTCCCAGACCGTAGAGCAGTAGTCAAAGTGTGTCTGTATATGAGAAGTATAGAATAGTTTCCTTGTGTCCTCATCAAGGAAGTTTTTAATTTTGGCTAGTTGGTAGACTTTTTTCGCTGTTTGTTTAATGAGCACTTGAACGTGGGAATTAAAGGTTAGGTTTCTATCAATGATTAGGCCTAATGTTTTGTGCTCAATTACACTTTCTACTGGCATGTTATCGATGTGAAGTTGAAGTGTTGTGTGTGAGCTTAGAGTCTGAAGTCTTTGTCTGGTTGTTAATAACATTGATTTTGTTTTAGTGATGTTAATTTGCATACGGTTGGAATAGCTCCACCTAACTACATTATTTAATTCTTGTTGTAAAGACGACTCAAGTAAAATACAGTTTTCAGCGTTTGTGTACACTGTACAGTCGTCTGCAAATAGATCGCAGGACGACGAAAGATGCAAAGGTAGATCGTTAATATATATGGCAAATAGTAGAGGGCCAAGAATAGAGCCTTGCGGTACTCCAATATTGAAGGTTGTCAACAACTTAACTGACAGGTCTCATTGGGTACTTCTCACACACCCATACAAGACAACTTGCAAGTCGTGTGGGAGGCAAAATGTATGGTTCATTTTATTGCCGTTGGCTCGCTTACAAGCGGTAAACAGTCGCTAATGCAATACACAATATACAGCCACAGAATTATCTAACACAAACTGCTAACCCTATGCTAGTTCTATCTATTAGTGAACACAAAACTCCTAACGCTATTCTAAACGATGTGAACGCCTCAAGTCCAGTCTCCCGTCTACCTAACCTCTCTCCCGTGGTTACACACCACGCGGGGTGACCTTCACCTTCGTGCGTGTTACCTCACATCGCACTCTGCTGGCAAACGTGGCCTGTTGAGTGTCTACTCAACTGTGCTATGGCTTCACGAGGTGTGGTACTATCGAGTCTTTGACACACACCCACCCCTCTTGTGTTGCGTCATCAACTTTCACTCATTGGTTGTGACGCAAGAGGTTCCTAAACAAAAAATTAGTGTCTCTAATTTTTGTCAAAGACTCTAGATAACCTGGCTTTGGGCATTCCAATAGACTATTAATAACTATTGTCACAATGTAGCAAAGCCTTACTTGGCTACTGGCAATCGCTACAAACTTGACTGGTTGGCGTGAGCCCCTTCTCACATGCTATATTATATTTATCAGAGGTATGTCTGAACCGGACCGTTGTCTTATAAGACCTGCCCTCACATAGTAAATTAACTTACTACCCATACAAAGTTGACTTTCTTAGGGTCAACACATGAATTATTTCATGTCCCCCATATAATATTTAACAACCATTCTACAAGAGTGTGTGCGACAGGCTTTACCTCCTTCGCTTCCGCGCGTAAGACTTTATTTCACTGTTAATTTAGTTCTTCGTTGTCTATTATGTCCCCTGACCCCATAGTTATCTGTCTTTGATTTACAAATAGTGTATGCAATTTATATGTTTGTTTTTCTGTTTGTTTGTGTGTTTGGATGTAATAAATCTACTAATCTAATTTCTATCCTCTATTTATAAATTCTATGTGTATGTATGTTAGTTTTTTGAGTGTCATAATTTGGTTCAATGTGGCCACAAACAGGTGTATAACAGTAATTCGTGACCACATTCACTTGTTATGAAACCCAAAATACTGTAATCTAAGTTCTAAACTATATTACAGACAACACATTCACACTAACACAATTTCACTAACGAAAACTTTACATTCTAACATACCATTCTAATTCTATAACTAAGTATTTAATGTGTTACCTAAATTTATTAAATTTGTTATGTTAATTATATGATATGATTATATTACTTCTTATTTTTTCCTAATCTAAGTGATGTAATCTAACTATTTAAATGCAATTGTTGTGATGTGAGTTATGTACCTTAATTAAATGGATTATGTGACCACAATTTATGTACTTTTCTAAATACTATGCTAAATAATGTTTTTAAATGCACAAAGGAATTATATGAGTGATGTTCTTAATCTAACTGGTGTAAATGCTGTATGTTACCTTATCTACTCTTTTTAATCTATTATGATGTCAAATGATGATACTAATAAATGGTAATATTTGAAAGATGGTATGGTTTCATTAAGATGGAATAAACTAACTACAATGAAACTAAGTGAAATATAACAATCTAAATGGTACTATTCATATCATAAATTTAATTTAACTTGTAATAAACTATTCTTATGTCTAAACTAATATTCTAATCTAATTTTAATGGGTTAATTACTGTACTAACTACATTATTAAAATAAATGAGAACTGTTATAGTTCCTAACCTACATCTAATTTATCACTATCTTAAAATATTATATTACATATCACAATAAGTTTATATACATAGTATTTGGTTTACACAGGTTAGTAGTTGCCTTCATGTATGTGCAATGGTTGTATAGGCATAATATAACCACACACCTTGCCTGGGTATCTGAAATATATTACACAGTCATCTTAATGTTCTCTCGGTAGTGCACGTGTAGAGTTCGCTGGTGTTGTAGCTCTGTCTTTTCGTGTCTGTAATTAAGCACTGTTCTGACACTGTTTTCTGCGGTTCATATATATGATACACCGGAATGGAGCTTAGTTGGAAATGAGCTGTCCTAGTTCACACGGTGGTATCTAAGTATAGCAGCACAGTTCTTAATCTGATGTCCACGGACACATGATAGTTCATTGTTTTGGTACATGACTACACCAACAATGTGGATATGTATGTAAGCTATTTTACATCTTATATTATCAGATATTCATGTACCAACCATCACTCTACATTTATTGTTGGATTTCAGGTATTTCTACCCCAGATGGTAAAACTAGTGACCACCTGAATATCCGGTCATTTTGATGCACACCACTATGTATGACCGTGATCAGGGAGTTGTCGGTCTGGACAATGCAGTGAACATCCGTCAGAACTCGATGGAGCCTTCTCACCGTATAGATGAAGCCTAGGGCTGCAACTGTGATATGGATTCTTTGGACTCAGCATGTGTGATCTTACTGCTCACGCAGCAAAGCGGATGGAAGATGCCCTCAAAAAAAAAATTGGCCTAGTACTGCAGTGATGGAGATTCTGCTGGCATATGACCTAAGATAATAAATGAGCCTAGGATTAGGCAAGCGGAGGGATTGGAATATTTACAAAAAAGGATCTTCAATTTTGACAATGCAGGAATTAATAATGCATCTTTCACATTTCATTTCCAGAAGATTTTAAGACATTGGAAAATATATTTGTAATTTCTGAGTAATTTACTAATCCCAAAAGGTTTCTGACCTGTTTCTTTCTGTTAGACATGGTCAGATTCATAATTTTGGTACTACTTTTCAGGTCAGTCTACAGTTGGACTTGAGAAATGACATGACCCAAAAATGAATTTATTTTAGGCATAATTTGACTTTGCTGGTTTGACAGTGAGACCGAAGCGTCGCACTCTGTCAAAGGCATGTCTCAGTTTCAGTAGGTGTATTGTCCAGTCATCAGTATTCTGATTTATTCATGTGTATTCTATAAGTTCACTACATGTATGCCCCTCGTCGGATTTGCCAGTCTCACTAACTAGTGTAGTTGCGTTGTGTATGTCTGTTGTCTGATCACTTGGTGTTGGTGCAATCTGTTCGTCTGTCACTACCTCTGTCTCTTGTCTTGAAAAGTGAGGTTTCCGCATGTTGACATGGAATATCTCTAAGTGTCTGTTTATCGATATTTCATAGTCAACATGTACCATGGTTATGTGCTACTTTGAATGGTCCTTGCCATTTCGTTTGTATGGAAGTAGCCTAAATCTGTCTTGATCAAGTTCCAGATTACTTGTTTTCGCACATTTGTTTGTGTGCTTGTGGTAGAACTGACCCTTCCTCTATCAAACGGCTTGGGTGCCAGTGTAGAGGGTTGTATTTCAGCTGTAGGATGTTTACCCTTCAACTTTTGTATCAATTGATGACAGCCATTACCAGCAAATAG
Source organism: Cepaea hortensis (assembly GCA_963921405.1). Lineage (NCBI taxonomy): Eukaryota > Metazoa > Mollusca > Gastropoda > Stylommatophora > Helicidae > Cepaea > Cepaea hortensis. Next base: position 116,005,883 of record OY992876.1, read on the forward strand.
ATCATGACAAAATAATTTGTTATTGAACAAACTTGGCCTGGCATTGCTGTATGCTCGATGACCTTCCAATGGTGTTTTGTGTGCATTGTTTAGCACACCTAACTGATGTTGTTCAAGTAACACCTGTTCATGGTTACTAGTAATATGACATGTAGTTGAAATGCCATTATTACGTCTAACGAACCAAGATGCATTCTTGGTCATTTTGGCTTTGCCTTTTAACAATTTTAAGTATGGAGACACATTAAAATCAGATTTCTGCTGGTGTATAAGTTTTTGTGTGTTTTTGTCATCTGTGCTGGTTGGAAAAAGCATTAGTAGTGTCTCATTTTGCAATGGGTCATGATGTTTTGAAGTGTCAACTCTGGTTGTTGCCTTAGCTGCATTTAATTTCTCCCATGCAACTATTTCTTCACTAGTACATTGTTTCAGTTGAGGTAAGCACCCCAAAATTAAATCTGTACAAGGGTTGTTAAGTATTGCACAAGTAAAGGTACCGGAAAGAAAAGGAGAATCAATACGGGCTTTTGCCAAAGGGTAAATTTCAACGTTACCCGAAAAGGTTCGGCATTTCACAGTGTCACCTGTGTAATCACCCGGACTCACTAGTTCTCTTCGAAGACCAATAAGGGTGCTGCCGCTATCCAGAAAACATTGGCATGGTACATCATTGACCATTGCATTGTGGAACACTAACTTGCCTCTGGAGGCTAATGCTGCATTCCCACTCTCAGATGAGCATGGTACTGTATGTCCACACTCTAGTATTCCGTCTGCATGGAATTGGTGACATCGTTCACAGCCGTCAAAGCTTAACATATCGCTAGCAGCACACACATCCTCTGCTTGGTTAGTTGGTAAGTCACTTTCAATCTCACACTCATTCTCACTACCACTTTCTGAAGAGGTGTCAATCAACATAGCGTTGTTAGCTTTCAAACGTTGGCGGCCAAGGCACTTATTAGAATAATGGCCATAAGAGGAACAAAAAAAACATTTGATTGCACGCCTGTATGCAGACCGTTTGCTTTGCTGCTTCTTGATCACATTTTCAAGATGCGCCGGATAATTCGGCGATTTGTCGCACATAGCATAAGTGTCGTGCATTAGTTGACAGTACATGCATATGGAAACTTTTCTGTCTTTCTTATCATACTTCTGAAAAGGTTTTCTGTTACCCTGATAGTTTTTTGATTGGTCTTTGACAAAGGAAACTATCTCAGAGTCACTTGAGGTCTTAAAAATCTCTCTGTTAGAAGAAAAATATGCTGAGCCTTTTTTTTCGAACTGCTCGATGTTTTCAATGTCTGACTGCTGCAAAAACTTAGCAAAAGGAGAAGGTATAGTAGATATACACTTTTCCATAGCTATTAGGTTTTTTAATCTATCAAAGTCTTTTCCTATGTTAGCTGCTTTAAGCCACCTGTTTAGTACACTCTGCACATTTGAAAAATAATCTATAAAAGTTTCACTAGGTTTAGGTTTTAAATTTGAGAACTGAACCTGATACCCAGGGGCATCAAGTAAAAAGTGCTGCATAATCCTATCATGGATGTATTGATAGCTAGATCTAAGTTCAATAGGAATAGACTCTATTACTTTAAGGGGCTCACCACTTAGATTCTTCATGTAAATCGGAGCCCACATATCTAAAGGAACTTGGTGATATTTAAATTGATACTCTACATTCTCTGTCCAGGCAGATATGGAGTCCTCTTTACAATATGGTTTGATAATATTTTTGTATTTATTGAACTTATTTTCCTCTTGTTGACTTCTTAGTTTAGTGGCAGAGATCTCTGCGTGTGAGTCTACATCCATGCTTTTCATCTTTAATTGTGTCTCTGACTCTACTTGAATTTGTTTTTCTTTAACTCTTGCCATTTCATCTATCTCTTTTTGCTTTAGATCTAATTCCTTTTGTTTTAATTCTTTCTCTTGATCTAATTGTTTTTGTTTCATCTCCTTATCATGTTCTCTTTCTCGTGCGCGTTCGTCCCTCTCCGCATTCTCTTTTCGTGTTTGTTCCTCTTTTGTTTCTTTAAATTTCTGATCAGCATATTGTTGTAGTTCTTTTCCTGTTAATTCCAGTTCTTTGCCTGCTTTTATGAAATCTGATAAAGTTGCCATCTTACTTTAGTACTTGGCTAACAGTGATAGGCAATGATGACTTTAATCAGTTATTTATCTTTGATATGTTATGTTTGTTCTTATCTGATCACTATCAGTTGTGCTTTTTGTTTATACCCTGCCCAGATTTATCTTGCAGAAAAACAGAGTATACAAATATGTCAACGCGTTACAAGCTGAACAAGAGATGCACTATTAATCAAATTGCATGACAAAATATATAAGTGTACTCAGCTTAATGTGGGAACGAAGCTCCTTTGACACAGGTCACCTTGTTTGGTACACTGGGGTGGCGACACGTTTCGTACGTAGCACACGGTATTTGGCTCACAGGTGTATGTGCACAGCTGTTGTTTGCCCTCTGATATATAGGGCAGCAGTAAACACGCCTACTAAACGATATGATTTACTCGACAACTAAGGACAATGACTTAGACAATGACAGACTTACGAACACCTAGAATATGTATTAATTAATTTTAATGTCAATGTCCTGTCTTTGTCTTAAACAATAATTGCCTTTCGTTACCAACCTAGTTAATTTCTGTAAACGTTGTGCAGCTAAGTATCAGATGCTTAGCCCGAAAATAGTTCCATCGTGACGATAAGCAAAGAGAAAATAGACCCAAAAATGAATAAATGCTTGTAAAGAAATCAAAATAACATAATAATGTGTCAACAAATAAATATATTCATTTAGTAACTTAAATAAGTAAATAATAAACAATATACAGCACAGATTCAGGCGGGCCGCCGCTAAGCGATTTTGTAAACACTCGACTGCTTTATGCTAATGACGCAGAACAACTGTCTGTCAATCAATCTACGTCATCGCGCAGCGCTATTTTTAGATCTCAAAAATCAATATTGTCGGCTGCCTGTGTATTCCTGCGCCGTGAATCATGTTTGGTGCTTATTCAAGAATAAATTGGTAAATATATGAATAAATATAAGAAAATAAGAATATTAATACTTACAGCTTCGAAGAATACATGATTTCATTCAATAAATATATCATAAACACAATTAAACACTATTTTGTCACGATAGGCATATTTCTAGCTTGCAAATTCTCCTGTCTGCACAAATTATCGTTACTACAAAAATTAATCCCTAGTCTGGAGCCCGTGGATGAGTGGATTAGCTTGAACTTTTCGTTCAAGCTTCACTTCTTGACACCACAATTACCCTTTTACTGTGGGTATTAGCTTGGCGCTTTCGTCCAGGCACCACTTTCTGACACCACAATTACCCTGGCCTGTCAACAACTTAACTGACAGGTCTCATTGGGTACTTCTCACACACCCATACAAGACAACTTGCAAGTCGTGTGGGAGGCAAAATGTATGGTTCATTTTATTGCCGTTGGCTCGCTTACAAGCGGTAAACAGTCGCTAATGCAATACACAATATACAGCCACAGAATTATCTAACACAAACTGCTAACCCTATGCTAGTTCTATCTATTAGTGAACACAAAACTCCTAACGCTATTCTAAACGATGTGAACGCCTCAAGTCCAGTCTCCCGTCTACCTAACCTCTCTCCCGTGGTTACACACCACGCGGGGTGACCTTCACCTTCGTGCGTGTTACCTCACATCGCACTCTGCTGGCAAACGTGGCCTGTTGAGTGTCTACTCAACTGTGCTATGGCTTCACGAGGTGTGGTACTATCGAGTCTTTGACAAAGGTAGTGGTTTGAGACAGAGATTTATTATGTGATACTACTTGCTTTCTGTTTGATAGAAAAGATGATATTAGAGTGACTACATTAGCGCCAATTTTCATTGTCTCAAGTTTTTTAATTAAAATAAGATGATCTATCATATCAAATGCTTTCTTGAAATCAATAAACACAGTTCCACATAGACTGTTGTTGTTTATATTCTGGTGCCAATTTTCTATCATGTTTGTTAGGGCCGTATGGCAAGAATGTTTTGGTCGAAATCCTGATTGGCTGTCCACAATAAGCTTGTTGCGAACTAAATACTGTAATGTTACTTTATGGATGTGTTTGTCTAGTGGCTTAGATAGTGATGATAGTAAAGAAATGGGTCTGTAATTGTTCGGGAGACCATTGTCTAATGAACCAGATTTAAGAAGAGGGTACACTTTGGCGATTTTGAGAGCTGATGGAAAGTGGCCTTTGGTGAGACACTGATTATATACATAGGTTAGTGATATACAGATCACTGGAGCAGCACAACGGAGAATCCGGTTGCTGATTCCATCTAATCCAGATGAGGTTGTGTTTTTTAGGTTACTGAGGTAAGTGAATACTTCAGTGATTGTCATTAGCGGTATGTCGGAAAGAATATCGCGGGAGCATCTATTCTCGCAAAACGATGACAATAAAGATAAGTTGCAAGGAGAATTAGGTATTGAAGCCTTCATCTGGTCTATGTCAGTTTGAAAAAAATCACTGAATTGGTCGCATGTAATATGATTTGATGGTAAAGAATTGCGGAAGTTATACTTGTTTGTCAAGGTGTTAATTGCCTTCCATATATCCTTACTATTTGTTTTATCCATTACTAAGTTCTTAAAGTAATTTTTCTTTTCCCGTCGTATGGTATATTGAACTTTGTTTCTAAGAGTACGGTATGCACTGAGATCCCGCTTTTTATGTGCTTTATCTCTATCTCTCATAATTTCAAGTATTTCCTGAGTGATCCAAGGTGGCTTGACGTGGTGTTTTACTCTAACTTCCTTGACTGGCACATGTCTATCAAAAACATCAATAAAGGTTTTCATCCAGAATTCCAGAGCATCGTCCGGGTCAGAAAGCTGATAAACATTGTCTAGAGGTGAACTGAGCAAGTCCTGTAAAAATGCGTTTTGGTTGAAATTTTTGTAACTTCTATATTTTACACTTATGTGTTTATGTTTAGGAGTTTTAATTCCTTTTTTAGACCACGTGCAGCATATTGGGTAGTGATCGCTCATTGCACAATTGGGTACGGTGCATTCTATGATGTTGTCTGAGCAAGTTACATAAATGTGATCTATGACTGTTGAAGATGACTTTGTTACTCTAGTAGCTTGTTGTACTATTTGTTGGAAATTGTATGGTGCAATTATATTTCCCCATATTATGTTGGATTTGTTGGTGTCAATGTTAAAGTCTCCGAGTAGTATAATTTCCTTCCCGGAAGCGTAAACTACGTCCATCATGGTAGTGAAGTTTTCGTACCAGACGTGTCCAGCACTGGGATTTCGATAGAGGTAGCCAATTATCAGGGGTGTGCGGTTTTGAAGTTTCAGCTCTAACCAAATACATTCTATTTCGCAAGTTTCAAAGTCTAGCCTACGGTGAGCATTTAGTAAATTAGAAACATAGGTTACTATGCCTGTCTCTTGTTTCCTACAGGGATCCCTTCTAAAAACTTTGTACCCTTTAATAGAGATGTCCTCATCTGAAATTTTATATCATTAAGCCTACTTTCACTAAGGCCGAATAAATGAAAATTTTGATTAAGAATAGAAGATAACTCTGGTAGCTTGTTAAATAAGCTGCAAATGTTTAAGTGTCCAATGCGTATTCCTGACTTATTGAGCCAGTGTTGCCACTTCTCAGACATTTTATCCACGAAGAAAGTGTAAATTAGTCAAAGTTAAGCAAAAATACAAGATAATAAAAAATCACAATTACATTAACTTACAAAATATCAGTAATACAAATCGATAAGTAAATGACAGTATTATAACGATATAACTAATTAGACCAACGAATATAATGCAAACACGGAACAAAACGAATTAAAGAACATACAACAAATAATTAAACTGAAATAACCTACTTCACAAGCTAAGTAACCAACTGTTATCCAAAAGAATTAATAAATGACTATACAAGTCAATGTCTCTGTTTAAAGCGGTGTATCCCACACGGGAAATAAAACGTTAAGCAGTAAGCGATTAAAGTTCAAGGAGGAAGCTCTGTTGCTGGTATCAATTCATATAGGGTTCCGTTTTTAATACGTATCCTATCACACAGGTCTGTATTGTAGAGACATCATAAGGGCTTGATTCAGTGCGGCAGGACTAAATCGCATCAAGTATAGAAGTTCTGGACTCCAATGATGCGGAACCTGTTGTTGTCCGCTTGGTCGCTCATTACTGGCGTGAACTTGGTGATGCGGAACCTGTTGTTGCCTACTTGTTCGCTCATTGCTGGCGTGAATTTGGTGATGCGGAACCTCTTGTTGTCTACTATGGAGCCCATAGCTGTCTTGATCTTGGTGTGTCAAGGTGGTATAACTGCCGTGCGTGTGTACCGCTGCTTGCAACGAGGGTTCGTTGGAAGTGAGGTTAGGGAAATCTTCCTGGTAGTTATTTTCTTCACGAGTGAGGGTGGGAGTAGGAAGGAGAGGTTGATTTATTCTTGGTAGCATGTGTGCACCTTGAATAGCAGGCGTTCGGGGATCAGACGTCAGCTGACGTTTATCCGGGGTGATGGGGATATTTCGACTGGCTTCAGTAGTCAATGTTCGTCGTGTCTGTGTGTTGGTATTGTTTTGTGCCCTCTCCAGATACTTGATATTCTTAGCAAGGAAGCTATAACATAATGTGGATGCGTGGATCTGGTCGCTGTACAGTCGTTTCTTTGGCGCGTCTCTTTGAGATGTAAAAAATGGTGTGTTGTTGATAAAGTGTACATTATACTGAGTACAGAATTTCTCTAGCGTGTTGTTGTTTATGTCGGCTAGTCGACGTTCGGTGCCATAACATGGTGGTATGATGGAAGAGAAAAACACTTTAGAATTTGGAAAATTATGGCGTAATAAGTCTAGTAGTTTTCGTAATTGAGAAATGGTAATATTTTGGTTTCTCATAGTGTCATTAATTCCTATATGTATTGTAATCCTCTTCACGCTTTCGTTGATTTCCATTCTACGTATACTGTTTGTTAGACTGTCTAACCCTGCACCTGGAAGTGGAATTGTTGTAGCTATATCGGCGTGTGATGAGGACATACGATCACTGTATATGCCTTTCATCAAGGAGTCGCCAATTATCAAGTGGGTGCAGTCAGTTGGTAGTCTCTGTATGTACTGGCTTCTGGTACGTCTTGCACGTTGATTCTGCCATTGATAATTATCCGGCTGTGGACTGCCTTCTTGCCGGTTACCAGCCGTTTCTTGAATAGGCGGGTTGTCTGTCGGCAATGTCTCGTCGTACTGACTGCCGCTTACCAATTGCTCTTTAGGTAGTTCAAATCGATTGCTGACTTTCACTTCCATGGGAAATGTCGAGTCCTGTTCAATGGCTTTGTCTGTTTGTTGATGTGTATACGTTGGCTGTATAGTTGGCGCTCCCAGGGCTGGTTGTGTTGTTTCGAAGCTGTTAGTCTGTGCTACCTGATCAATAGTGTGTTTCAGAATATCATTTTCCTCTCTCAGAAGAGCGACCTCTGACTTGAGGTTGATATAGTCATTAGTGATCCTGGCGATCTTGTCTGTGTTGTCAGAGGCGGCGTCTAAAAGTACCTTCTAACTTGCCTCTAACCTTTCAATGTGCTGCTGACAACCGCATGAGTGTTGATTTGTAGCTGGGCTTTCATCTAGTACCGATGATGGTGCAACCTCAAGTTGGTTTGAATTGTTTTCATTTGGTTGTATACTGTCCCCTAGGCTCCCCATCGGGTATTCAATGGCTAGCAACACTGGTTGGTTAGAAGAAGCTGAGTTCGAGCTGCTGATGTGTTCAGTCGTGGTATGTTGGAGTATGTTGTTACTATCGCCTGATGCTGTAACGACAGCGGCTGCAGGCTGTGTTGATTTTATGGTTCTGTCTGACAATAGCGTGACCGCTGTAGGCTGTGTTGGTTTTACGGCAGACACTAGCGTGCTGAAATCGGCAGGTATGTTTAGTGAGTCACTTGTTAGTTTCAGAGCTGCCTGTTCAATTTCGACGAATTGTGTCTCGAGCCACTCACGCGTTTGCCCCTTATATTAAAATTTTATTTTGCGTGTTGTATAAATGCAATGTGTGTAGGGGAGATGATATTTTGACTTCCACCTCCGCTCCTTGTTGGTCTTTTCTATAATCAACTTTGGCTTCGTGGTCATAATTGATCAGGCGTGTTCGAAATGCCTCGTAATGTATTATATTGTTGAATGTGATAGAGATGCTGATACCGTCATCCATACATTTAACTGACAGCGATGGCGAGCTAAAACAGTTCTTAGGTTTGCTTTTCACTGCCCGTTCTTTGTTGAGTATGCAGTTTCTTGTTACTGCAGATCGTAATCCACTTCGACCCTCAGATCTACTTCGGCCCCTTTCTCCCACTAACTCCAGCACAGAAATTCCCTCCTCGACAGACATGATATTTTACATAATATTACGTTTCAACACACACGGAAACATTGTAGCGCCGTCCACGGTTTAAATCCAAGTGATGTGATTGGCTAGTTCAAGCTATCACTGACGCGCCGCTGTTCCATGAACAATTTATCCATAGTGTCATTGAATACAATATTATTAGAACTTATATCTAACTGATATCTAATACTACACATATAGCAACTTTAAAACAAGTTCAACAGTTGAACGGCATCATTGTGATCACAACCATATAAAATCCATTGCTTACGAATGTAGATAAACAGGAAAATTAATCCAAAAAGGAGGAGACCACACAAACGCGTCCTTCCTCGTGGGAAACCGGAACAGATGAAAAAGAATGAGCTATCTGAAACAGAGCCGGGTGCAGTAAAGTTGATTCTATTGCCTTTAACTCCCTCGGGAAAAAAAATAACTCATAAAAATAACCCCCACCCTATAAAACATATTTTTAGGATGCCAGCCATATTACACAGTTATGGTTTAATGACATCAACAATATCCAAAATAAAGAGTAATATAGAACTGAATGTAAAGAGGCTACAAAAATAGTTCGGCAACAAAAGCGAGAGTATGTGAGCAATATAATCAAAGATATGGAAACTAATCACCACAAAAACGAATCCAGAAAGTTTTTTAAAGAACTGAAGCCAATGCTTGCTTGCTTGTATTCATTGGCTTGACCTCCAACGCAAAGTCCTGTATGTCGGATGAAGGCATCCTGTTGTCCAACATCAGTGTGATGTCATACAGGACCTGAGGTTTGCGTGAGTATCCGTTGTCCCATGTCTGGCTTATTGGTGTGCAGACTGGTGGTTCCTCGCCATACAGGCAGACACTCTCCGACTTCGGAGGAATCGGCGATCCTATTTACTTCAGCCAGGACCCCGAAGGGACCTGTTGCCCAGGACGCTCGGCGAGGACGCGTCAATAGGTCTTGGCCAGTATATAACCCGGCCCTGGTGCCTCGGAAACACCTATGCGTCCCACTGAAGCCAATGAAACGAGGGCACCAACACAACACATATGGTTTAAAAGACAAAAATGGGAATATGATAAATACCAATGAGGAAATGTGTAACAAATGGAAAGAATACTTTGTTGAATTACTAAATTGTGAAGCTCCAAGTAACACTTTCCCACAGGAAGAGGTTGTAACGTGTGAATCACAAACTGAAGACCCTGATTTTGAAGAAATCCTATATGTAATACCACGACTTAAAAACAATAAGGCAACTGGGGCTGACAGAATTGCTGCTGAATTTATAAAGGCAGGCGACCATACATTACATCTAAAGCTATACGAACTAATAATAAAAATCTGGAGGACAGAAGAATTACCCCACGACTGTTTTAGACAAAACAAATCAACAATAGATCAGATATTTATTTTACGACACATAGCCGAGAAAAATTGGGAATATAAAAGAGATCTCTGTAACATTTTTGTCGATTTTAAAAAGGCTTATGATAGTGTCCATAGGAATAGTATATGGAATGCTATGCAGGAATTTGGAATACCAAGGAAGTTAATCAACATGACCAGACTATGCCTGGACGATACGTATAATATAGTAACATATAAAGGCAGGAAATCAGACCCTTTCCTAATAACATCTGGCTTGAAGCAGGGTGATGCACTATCGCCGCTCTTTTTCAATCTGGCTCTAGAGAAAGTTGTAAGGTAGGTACAGGAAGAATGTGGTATTGGAGAAACATCCAGATTGCTTGGTTATGCAGATGATATAGATATTACAGGGGAAAATGAACAAAAGACATTGGAAATATTGACTCACTTAAAGGAAAAAGCTCAACAAATGGGGTTGGATATCAACCAAAATAAGACAGAATATATGGTAATTTCGAGAGATAGAACAGCTAAAAACTCTGGCCACATACAAATAGATAATATGACCACTAAAGAACAGAGACATACAAATCAATCAATCAATCATGTGCCATGCCGGAAAGCGTGGGCGGTCATGACTCGCCATTTCACTCGATCACCAGCGTCGTGGATCAGCTCAGTGTTCCTGTCTCGTCCATGCCATGTGACCAAGCCATCCAGGTATTTTCCTCTCGGTCTTCCTCTTGGTATGTTCCCTTCGATCTTGCCAGTTGTCACTAAGTTCTCCAATCCATTTCTTCTCATAACATGTCCAAAAAATTGTGACTGCCTACGTCTAATTTCTCTAATCAGTTTACGATTTTCATTTGTCTCCTGTAATACTTGGTCATTGGTTTTTCTGTCTGTCCATGGTATTCTTTGCATTTTCCTCAGAAACCACATTTCTGCAGCCATCAGATTTTTTTCCAGCTTGATTGCACATTGTCCAAGTTTCACATCCATACAAAAGAACAGGCTCTATGTATCCCCTCAACACTCTTTTTCTCGTTTCAATTGACATCTTTTTATTGGTCAGAATGTTTTTCATCTTGGTTACTTTCGCCATGGTGATTCGTGTTCTAATCTCTTCAAGGCAACTGCCATGTAGTGTCGGAGGCGATCATTTCAGTTCAATTGGAATCCTGGTTCCCGTTGTGCTGCTGCATTGTCTTGGACTGGACAGACGAGAGCAATTTAATAGCACATTGACATTACATCAGACATGGAGGCTAGTTATATACAGCGGGAGCCCAACTACTAGAGGAGGATGCTAGTATTTATAAACCTTTGAGAACAAGGTTTTAAGACGCATCTTTGGACCCAATAAAGATACACAAAGTGGAGAGTAGAAAAGAAGAAGTAACAAAGACATTTATAATCTGTTCAAGTCCCCGCTAATCACTGGTATCATGAAGGCTAATAGACTACAATGGCTGGGGCATAAAGAAAAATGGAAGACTTCCAAGTGCCTCAATCATACCAAGTGCCGAAATCATGATTCAGCCACAAAGTGTAGGCATGATGTCAATTGTCAGAAATCTTGGGATTTGTCCAGGGTAATCTTTGTAATGGCCCGCACAAACACTTGACAACTTACAAATCCGCTATGCACACAACCAACAAAATTCTTTTGCGTCCATAGTCAACTCATTTGATTTTGTTGCAGAACATTAATCACACGTGGCTGTCATACACCGCCGGCTTCCTGCCGTTCTCGCGTTCTGCGTATGACCAGCACACCCACTGCCTACTAACACAATTCATGGTTAATCTAATCGCCAGGAAAGACTTTGGTTGATGCATATTGTAGATCTTACTGTTGTAACACTCACTAGATAGCTTATTTAACAATTCTACTTCTACTCACGCACATAACCTGTAACCAACCAGTCATTGTCACAGCGTGTCTCTACCCGCCATTCTGGTGGAAGGTGTTATCAAAACAGTGTCAACTGTCCTGCTATCGCTTGCTGGCGTTTGCGGCCCGTCATCAAGAAACAGCTTCAGTGTGTTGCTTCATGATCGCCAATTTCCAAAGAGGAAATAACATTTTAAACTTGAAGTTCGTCTCAGATGATCTTATCGTTGCTGGTTCTTTTTGATTGTTCGCAATCGCTTTCAAACGAACATTCTCTGTCCACGTCTCGGCGCCGTGTGGCTAACCACAATGTTTTTCGTTCTCAGCTTGGGCGCAGTCATGTGACCACGTTAACTCCGCCCACTCATGCCGCCGGTGTTAGCTTGTATTTTTCCACTGTGTGTCTTAGTGGCATCTATATAGTTTCTACGTTCGAGACATTTACCCTATTTCTCGTATCCATCTCATGGCAAAGACAATAGGGAAATAAAACTCGCTTACACTCAGGAAATTAATGACCGTAGACCCCGAGGTAGACCAAGAAGACGGTGGAGAGATAACATACATACAGATCTACAAGCACTTGGAATCAACGACTGGCAAGAGAAGGTCAACCAGAGAGATGAATGGAGACGGATTGTATCTGCAGCAAAGAACCTCAATGGTACGGAACGCTGAAGAAGAAGAAGAATAAGAAGAAGAAGAAGAAGAAGAAGAAGAAGAAGAAGAAGAAGAAGAAGAAGAAGAAGAAGAAGAAGAAGAAGAAGAAGAAGTAAAGGAGGTACCAAGTATCATTTTATTATAAGTATGAAAGGACGTATCAGCTACCAGTTGAAATAGTATATGTCAGTATGGAACAATCACCGTCTCCAGGAAGTTACATCATCTACAGCCCAAAATATTGACCATATTTAATTGTCTATTCGTCGATTGTCGTCACGTCTGTACCAATATGTACAAAAAGTAATCGTGTCATTCCGATGGACAATCAGTTTGGATTTTCTTAGAGTAATATCAGTCAACAGGGACAGTCGTGGACAGTGTATATTTGTTTTCATCAACGGACAGTAGTCAGCACTATAGTCATTGGCCAACAATAATTCAAACATATTAACGCTTTTTGGGACATTCGCCATCAAGACTACGTCGAAGATTTACAATTGCAAGATTTCCAAATTTATAGTAAGATGTCGGGAAATTTCAATCATTTTAAGAGGATACCAACATATTTTGGACATACATTTTAAATCACGTTGAAATCAACATAGCAATCATCCGCAGCCAAGTGAGAGCGTCAATCTTCAGCCGGATCAGAAGAACAGGCCAGTTGAGTTGTCTGTTGTTGTTTGTTTTCGTTCTATCCGGTCGTTTAGAAATTATTTTTCGGTATCGCTCTCCATGGCCTGTTTGTCTACGTCGTGAGTGTGCGGGCGGTTGGTTGGGCAAAATTTGTGCCAGATAAATAAATTTCTCAGGCACAAAAGTACGTTCGGTGCTGGCAGCGGTCAGTTCGTTGCGAGTATTTTAGCATAGCGACCTCACCGGTGTTTAGTACCTGTGTTGTGTTGTAATAGTCTTTATCTGTTGTTACTATACCTCATCAGTGTTTCTTTTTCATGTAAACAAATATGTTCGTCTGCGTTAAAGTTAGTTTCTATCTCTGGTAGGAGTTTTCGTGTGTCCTGTAGTGTGATTTTCTTATATATATATATATATATATATATATATATATATATATATATATATATATATATATATATATATATATATATATAGCATACCAGCGCTTTGTCTGGGATATATCGACGTCAAAGTGGTAAGGCAATAATTATTTCAGCGTCGAGCTTACTACGTCGTTGATCTCAAATTCTGTTTTACAACGTTGTTATCATACTGGCATTCTAGTCAACCTATTATTCTTCTGTTACGTGTCTATTTTCAACCTTTTACGCGATCTGGCAGCACACACATTCATATTTTATTCAAGATGTTAAGTTTACAGAATATTATTGCACCATGTCGTCATTACAAGAATTTATGGACATGGGTGAGAGGTCCGGATAGCATGGGCTAAACAGGAATTTAAAGAATTTCCAGGCACTACAACGAGATAAAAGAGCAGAGCCATAGAAGCAGAAAAGAGGCAAGAGAACTACAAGCAGCTTTAGAAAAAGAAAAACTGGCAGCGAAAGATAGAGAACTATCCTTAGAAAGGGATAGACATGCATTTGAGAAAGATAAGCTAGCGGCCGAGTTGGTAATGAAGGACACAGAATTAGAAGGGAATTTAAATGTCAAGACTCTTGAGATGGACAAGGAAGCCGAGATAGCTCAAACGAAATTGCAAGCAAAATCAGTAGACCCCATTAAACGGTACCAGGTTCTGATCAGGAACTTCACACAAGGTGATTCCATTTCAGCATGGGTAACTAATTTTGAGGTGTTAATGAAATATTACGAGGTGCCAACCAAAGAGTGGCCCATACTATGTCACCCTCACTTGGGTTTGGAGCCTTTAAAGGTCGTGGAGGTGATCCCTGAAAGCCTACGCACCAACTACACATATATTAGAGACAGAGTGTTGGCACATTTTTCATTGGATCAAGCTGGTTTACGAACGAGATTTAAAACACTATCACCAAAGGCAAACCAGACGTTCCTAGACTACGTCTCAGAAACATCTTCTGTGTTTGGCAAGTGGCTGAAATCAGCTAATGTGGGTTCAGATTTTGAGAAACTCCGTGATCTCATGCTGAGAGACAAGTTGCTTTCGTCAGTGCCAGAAACAATGTCTAAATTTCTGGTGGAGAACAAGTGTACATCAGTCCCGGAGATGGAACCCAAGTGGGAAACATATTACAACGCCCATAGAGGTGTGTTTGCTGAAGGAGCTTAACCGGAGTTAGTTGTAGCAGCAAGTGCTAGAGTACCAAACCAAAGATACCAAGGTAGACCGAACAAATTCTCACACTATGGTCAGCAGTACAGAGGTAGAAGACCATTCCACATGAGAGGCAACACACACAGAGAACCAGACAGACCTAGAAGGGGTTACTTCATGCAATGTCCACATTGTAAATTACAGCATGGTTCACTTGAAATGTGCGACAAGAACCCTTCTTACGACTCTTACCTCAAAAACGTAACATCTAAGTAGGCCAGTTCTTACTCAATGCTTCTTACAAAGCAAGCGTTAACTGCTTTGTTTGTAACTCTTATGGACATGTCTTGACAGATTGTAGGATTAGAAAGACATGGAAAGAACCAGTGCAGCATACATATTCACTAGTAGTGAAACAGACGAATTTGAAGACACTCATGCAGCCATATTAGAGACATTCCCCACCGACAGACCATGTAACGTGTGCAAAGAATTCCATGAAGACGGTAACCTGGTATGTGGCCATAATGTCCCAATACAAGAGGTCAATGCAGTCAACATCCAGAATGGTACCCTAAAAGTCCATCAAGAATGGGTCAATGGATCACCGATCATTTGTGTCAGAGACACAGGCGCCTACATTATTGGAGTTGACCAAAAGCTTATGAATGAAAAAGACTACACAGGCAAGAGTGTTGCGTTTATAACTTTTGGCGGGACTCTAGAGAGATACAAGATTGCATGGGTCACAATAAAATCCTCATACTTTGAAGGTAGAGTGCAAGCAGCAGTTTTACCTAACCCGTGTGCTGGTATGATGCTTGGAAACATTCCAAATGTCAGAGACTGCACCCATGAAGAACCGATCGACTGAGAGGTCAAATAATACCAAGTAATGCACTCCGAGAGCCCAGGTACTAAAGCAAAAAGAAGAAGAAAATAGGCACACGACAGAACAACATACTCTGAAAGACAATACACAAAACTCTTTGTTACTGACGAAAGACTTGGCCACAGAACAAAAACAAGATCCCACATTACGAACATGTTTCAAGAACATACACAAACCAGCCAAGGAAGCGAAATATGGTAAATGGGAATTTATTTTAGATAACAACATACTCACCAGAATTTACAGGAAGGGAGCAACACTACTCTTCCAAACAGTGCTGCCTAGTAAATAGCGCAGCGAGGCACTGAAACTTGCACATGACTCCCCATTTGCAGGTCACATGGGGATAGCCAAGACTACACACAATTCTACTGGCCTGGCATTTCGAAGGACATTGGTAGACATGTTCGATCATGCGAACTATGCCAAAGGACGACACAGAAAATTAAACATCTTAAGGCACCAGTTCAACAAACTGATCTGGCATTTCGACCTTTCCAGAAAATAGCGGTCGACATCGTGGTAACTCTTAACACAACAACAGATCGAGGCAATAGGTTTGTCCTAACAATGATACATCTATGCACCAGATTGCGAGAAGCAATTCCGTTAAGATCCATCACGTCTAGATCCATCGTAGATAAATTTCTTTAGATTTTCAGCAGGATAGGTTTTCCATTGTGTATACTATCCGACAGAGGAAGCCAATTTATTTCTGACGCTACCCAAAGCCGCCATGAAGATGCTGGGCATACCTCAAGTGTTCAGTTCTCCATACCACCCAATGACCAATGGAGTCAATGAAAATTTCGTCGGAGTCCTGAAACTAACCTTAGCAAAAGTTGCGGCTGAACGACCCAAAGATTGGGATATTTTGTTACCAGTGGTATTATTTGCATACCGCGAAGTGCCACAGGTGTCAAAGAGCCGCATGTAGGCAAATAGAGAAGAGAGGAGTAGAACTAAGGAATAGGACCAAGACAGGATAGAGATAACATCCCTATCTAGGAAATAGGGAATAGAAGGGACAGAAGCAAGAGGGAGAACTGTGAACAGTTCTCCGACTGGACACACACGTGTCCTAAAAGGGGACACGGTAGGACATGATCAGGAGTTATCCAGAATAGAGTGGGGAAACCATTACCACGAAAAGTATCCATTAATAGTGGTAATTCTAGAAGAGTAACCGATTGACAAGTCACTAAACGCGTGCTGGAATACCGAGCACGCAAACCAGCTGACGCACGAAGGGTCAACGGCTCGTGGCTGGACACGCCACGAAAGTCAAGCAGACGGGGACTAGACGGCGTAGAGGACAGATCGTATTAATCGCTTTGAATACTGTGTTGTTTATAGGACAGTAGCAATAGTGGTGACTTAGGCTTAGAAAAATACAGTAGATAATACCATAGATAACGTCATAACGTAATATTATCATGATGTATGTGATCCATGTGGTTATCAGCTCTCAGAGCTATTATGTAACTAGTTCAGAATAAATTTATATCCCTTTGTACGACGTACGAGTTATCATTCGTGTGGTGCAAAAGAAGAATCCATGTGTGCCTGTCAAAGCTAGGTTGCTGACAACAGGCAGGCAAGCACAGGTTTCTCCCCATTCGAACTTGTGTACGGAGCAAATCCACGTGGTCCATTGACTTTGTACAGTGATTTGCTCACAAATAAGGTAATTAACCACCAGAAACGGGAGGCATACGAGATGGTAACACATCTAAGGGACAAAATAATGACAGCATGTTAATTTGCTAAATCAGTACTGCAGAAAGCTGGTGAAAAATACAGACAGTATGACAACAGAAAGGCCAAGACAATCGTCTTCAAAGAAGAAGAAGAGGTATTACTACTATTACCCGACCCTAGAGATTGTCTCGTCATTTCATGGCAGGGTCCATTTAAAGTTGTCAAGAAAATCAGTGAAGTTGATTATTTAATTAACGTCAAAGGTAAAAACAAAATATTTCACATTAACATGCTGAAACCATACACGGATCGCAATACAGACAAAACACAAACTACCCAACAATTACCACACAGAATAGCGGCAGTGTGCTGTGTCATTAACGAACAATAAGATGATGCAGTAACACAACAGATACCCACGCCAACTATCAACGGTACTAATAGTTGAAAAGCTGTTCAGGTTAACAAAAACTCATCAACTCAAGATAGAGACAAGTTAACTGCAGCAATACAACAATTTGGTGATATTCTCTCGGATAAACAGGGACAAACAACATTAATACAACATAAGATCAGTTTGCTATCAAACATACCAGTCAAAGTAAAACCTTATCCAATTCCAGTACATCACTTTGAAAATGTTATAGCTGAAATATCGGAACTGGATCAGTGTGGCATTATTAGAAAGTTTACATCTAACTATTTTCAACATTAGTTATTATAAAGAAGGAAGATAATTCGTTACTGATTTGTGTTGATTATAGAAAAGTCAACGCACTTACCTTATTAGACGCTGAACACATGGCCATTGTCGACGATTTAATCGATGGCATGGCGAAATCTAAAATGTTTTCAAAGATAGACCTTACTAAGGGATATTGGCAAATCCCAATGGATAAAGATTCCATGCACATCACTGCCTTTGCCACTCCTTTAGGTCTTTATGAGTGGGCATACATGTCTTTCGGACTTCAGAACGCACCGAGCACTTTCATGCGGATTATGCGCAGGTTACTACAAGATATTACCAATGTAGCAACTTACATGGATGATATATGCAACCACACTCCGGATATCGATCCACACATTAAGATCCTGAAACAAGTATTCCAAATAATACAACAATATGGACTAAAAGCTACACCTAGTAAAGTTGAAATATGTTTCAATGAAGTTTAATTTCTTGAGCATAGAATATCTGATGGATTTCGTATAACAGACCCACAGGTAGTCACCAATATTCTAAACATTAAACCTCCCACCACAAAAAGTGTGCTCGGACTCATCAATTACTACCAAAAGTTCATTCCTAATTTCGCTGACATGACAGCAACTTTTTCAGAACTATTGAAAAAAGGTCAACCCGCTAAAATTAGGTGGACTTAAAAACATGATGAACTGTTACAACAGATTAAGAATATTTTCAGTAATTGTCCAATTTTGAAACTACTAGACATCTCGAAAGACTTCATTATTCAGACTGATGCTAGCTTTAATGCAATTTCCGCAATTCGTTTGCAAATTCATGATGGTAAATTACATCCTGTTCTGTACTTTAGCAGGAAACTATCAGAAACTCAAAAGAAATATGCTGTCACTGAACTTGAAGCTTTGGCTCTGATAGAAAGCGTTAATAAGTTTTCTAAATATCTGCTCGGGAAGAAATTCCTTGTTCTTTCTGACAATAAACCTTTACAAGATTTTAAAGATGGTCATCCAAAGAACTCCAGAATACACAGATGTTCTCTTTTTTTTTGCAAGATTATGATTTTGACATCTGTCACATAACGGGTAAAGATAATAACCTGGCTAATCTTCGAAGTAGGCTATAGAAATCTATACAGATATCAAATTTCCTGTTACAGTCTGCGTACATGCATATGAACATGGAGTAATTCAGTATTCTGATTAATATTTTCACTTCTAAACGCCCTATAGAACTTTTACTAATACACAACAAACAGTTTACCATATGTTATTTAATTAGGCTAATTATTGTCAGATAGGTACAGTTTTTTTTTCCAATTTGATTGATTGCCAGATTGTTTGAAGGCGATTGAGAAGACAGTCGAACCTTCGCAGCTCGACACTACTCCGAGTGTTGTGTTATAGTGATGTCAGACTTTTGTTCGAGTTCCAGTTGATCGTGATCTAGGCGATGCGAGAGTTTTGGCTACACCATCGGGCATCTACACTACGTGATGACGAACTCTATTATATTAATTGTACATATTATTTACATCTATAGTCACGTTCATGTCATAAACCATACTTAATTAGCATCAACGACCATTATCATACTTTCATTTCACGAACACATAGATGCATTCTGTACGTCGTGATTCACTCATCACACCGTCGATGAGAGAGTCATGTCAATTAAACATTGAAAGTATCATTCACTTGCCAGTTGTACGTCACGGTTCACTCATCACAACGTCGATTAGAGGGCCATGCCAGTCATACATTTTACACATCATGCACTTACCATTCATGCATCATGGAACGAGTGATGCTGGTGCATAAGGATATAGGTTTGACAGTGTCGGTACATGACAACACAGATTATTGGTTTGTATGGCAGATATAATTTTATTTGCAAAACACAGTCAAATGATACATACACGATTTCATTTTAAAAAAAAAACAAACAAATACACAGAACATTACAGACTAAACAATGCATATATACAAGAGATGAATAGCATTACGGAGTGAGAGTATTCTAAAATTACATATATTATGATTTTCCAGTTTATTTCAGGTTTAAGATAATACTAAGATAATTATTATATTGATATTATGTATTATGCTTGAATTTCTAATATTTCAGGTTGTGGCATTAATAGTTTATTCACATAAGTGTTCCTGGTACTCTGATGGTGGTTAACAATGTGAATATCTATCCTCATACATATTATTGAGGAGGCAAACTTTCGTGAATATTAAACCTCATACATGGTATTGAGGAGGCAAACTTTCGTGAATATTAAACCTCATACATGGTATTGAGGAGGCAAACTTTCGTGAATATTAAACCTCATACATGGTATTGAGGAGGCAAACTAAGCGTACATACCCAAAAGCAGAGCTAAATTTGACACAAGTCAAAGCCACCCACAATCATATAAGAAAATATTAGGCTACAATTATTGTTTTCACGTTGTATAATATTACATGCTACATTGCGGATTGTCAATATGATATTATAATGTTATGAATTTCATTATAATGCAAAAATTACGGTTATATAATTTTGATGATGACACTCATCCACGTTAATGGGATATAGCAAACTTTAGGACCAAGTCGACAGAACAAATAAGAAAAAAAAAAACGCATATGACCTCGGATCTCACATAGAGAATTGAAATAAACAAAAACGCCATGAGAACTCATATGATGCCACTGAGACGACAGCTACGAAGGCAGAAAACCTTACCTATCGAAACTTTAAACAAGTAAACGTCAAATGGTAACCACGAATGACAAGATAGCAAGTTGAAAGAAAAGTCATATAAGTACATGTCAAATACCAACACTAATACAGAGGGAATGGTACCATTTAATCACACACGTCCCCTCGATCGGGTTTAATAGCTTTGGTTGGGGATGCTTGTCTTTAAGGCAAATGACGGACTACTATGGGGAGGCCGCGGGACCTTATGAAGCTCATAGTTTAGTTAGCACAGCCCTCCCATAGGCTGGTGCTACACGACGTATACCGGCGGTGTAGATAGAAGTGCGTGCCCGTAATATAATATAATAATTTTTTTTTAATGAGACTTTGTGTGTGATTCATAGGAGACCATACCATCATATTAGCACAATTATAAGTAGTTTGGAATATGTCGATATATATAATACATATAAGATATGACTCAGTATGTCTCACACACTACATGTCATAGTTTGAAACCGATCAGACTAAAATGGTTACACCATTTTCCAAAAAAAAGGAGGGGGTTGGGGGCGCATAATTCCATGTAGTGTCGGAGGCAAGAGTCAATGATTTAGAAGTAGACATGAAAATTGTGGCAGACGGAGCAGAAAGAGTTAAACCGAGAGGCGCATGAATACAAATGTTGCTATAAGACGTCACAAGGAGACTACGTTACCACAGAGAGAAGTTTGGAAACATCTTGGATGAAGGGCGCACAAAATGACAACACCTGTTCATTTACATTAATAGCCAACTGTAGAACCCCATGGATATAACATTTGATATTACAACAAGAAGAGGAAAGAACGGCACAATCTGCAGGAAGAAGGAGGTTTGGAAAAAGGACGTGTAGAGCCGAGGAAATAATAAAGTTTATGGCGTCATGATATGCCGGTTCAGCGTCAGCTCGAAGTCATAGAATTAGCTGCACGCAGAATTATGTAAGTTATTGTTTAGCAACCAGAAACGTCAAATAGTCACGGAACGATAAAGAATACGAGTTACATTCGTCATTTAATTCAATATTCACGTGCGATCAAATTCGGCAGCTAAGTTAAAATATTTATTAATTATTATGTATTATATTTTGGACCGTCCCTCCCATTAACATGGGATCGGTCGTGTATTAGTCTGGTCGATTGATCGCCTGCAATAAAGATTTATTGACGTGGAACATTATCGTTACTCCGATCATTTCAGTTCAGTTGGAATTCTGGTTCCCGTTGTACTGCTGCATTGTCTTGGACTGGACAGAGAAGTGCAATTTAATAGAACATTGACATTACAGCAGCATCTCCCATCAGATGTTATGACTGTACCGAGATAATTGTACCGATTCACATGTTGAAGAATATTCCCATTTACTTGTACATTATGATTCGCCTTAAGACATACAAATACCTGGATAACATCTTCAACTGCTCCAACATGATAAGGGAAGAAATAAAAGCTAGAATCAACTCTGGAAATAAGATATACTATACACTACAACATCTGCTAAAATCAAATGCGCTATCTCATAACACCAAGATCACAATATACAAAACACTGATCAGACCAGTTGTGCTGTATGGCTCTGAAACCTGGAGTCTAGCTGACCCCGCCCAAGATCACAATATACCAATAATATGCTGCATTGTCTTGGACTGGACAGAGAAGTGCAATTTAATAGAACATTATAATAGGAGACGAAGCGTTGTTACAAACCTTTGAGAACAAAGTGTTAAGACGCATCTTTGGGCCCATTAGGGATACAAAAATTGGAGAGTGGAAAATAAGAAGCAACAAAGACATTTATGATCTGTTTAAGTCCCCGCTAATCACTGGTATCATGTAGGCTAATCGACTGCAATGGCTGGGGCATATAGAAATAATGGAAGATAATAGGGAAACAAAACTTGCATACACTCAGGAAATAAATGACCGTAGACCCCGAGGTAGACCAAGAAGACGGTGGAGAGATGATATATATACAGACATACAAGCACTTGACATCAGCAACTAGCAAGAGAAGGTCAACCAGAGAGACGAATGGAGACGGCTTGTATCTGCCGCAAAGAACCTCAATGGCTCGGAATGCTGAAGAAGAAGAAGAACCATATTACATCTGATTTTGCTAAATCATAATATAACATTTATTTGTCTGTAGCAACTCTAATTTTTGAGATACAGGCATTTGTGTATGTAATTAATATTATTACAGAATGTTCTGTTTAGCCGAGCTCCATAGCAAAGTTGATACAGACGAAGATCGTGATCCCGCATACCACATTTGAAACACAACTGCGAGCGATTTGGCAGCAGACCGCGTTGCGCTGGTATTTACGAAATGGTATGGGTGCAGGTCGTTCAAGAAGCAATGGTAAATTACTAAACATAAAATGCTGGTGTTGACTGCAGACGTCCTGTAAAGGATATGCAATTAACTATGTTCTTTATAAGGTTCTGGGGCGGGGGGGGGGGGGGAATATATTGCTATCCCTTACAAAATGAAACTGCTTGTTTACTTACAGTTTCAGTTTCAGTCTTCCAAGAGTCTTCCAAGAATTGCTCTTGTTAGATATTAACCCACCGGATGCGTGTTAGTATGTTAGTTATTTTCTTACACTTCACACACAGAATGACGTCATCCGCAAGAAGAGCATGGTTTCTTTCGCGGGATATGTTTTGTTATATTTGTGGGGAGTACACTTTGAAAGAAGAACATAGGAAGCTCATTGCAGGTGTTGTGAAAAAGACACTGTACTTAACCTAAAGTAAAACTAAATGACCACGACAAGTATATTGTTTGCAAGACATATGTTGAACACTTGCGGCAGTGGTCTTGTGGGGAGGGGAGGGGGGAATGTTTATAACTTGGAATTCCACTGGTTTGAAGAGAGCCTAAGAACCGCTATGATGACTGTTATTTCTGTGTTTTGTAAATATTAAGGGAGCTAATGGAAACGATCACAATAAATGGACATATCCATATTTAGATACTGCTAAACGACCTGTTCCACACTGAAACGACATGCCAATTCCAACTTTTATTCATATTTTGAAATCCGTGCTAGAAGTTGAGACAGCGGCCTCCGGTGCTGGGCTACCAAACTGAACATTAAAGTTTGATCCTCATTTGAGTCGATAGAGATGATGTTTGTATCGGTGTGGGAATATGTCGCACGGAATGAGTTTGTATTTGTTTAGATTACCATGACCAGCGTTGGTTGGTTGGTTGGCTGGCTGGTTGGTTGGTTGGTTGATGATTGTTTGGTTTAATGATTGGCTGGCTTGCTTGTTGGTTCCATGGTTGTTTGGTTGGCAAGCTTGTACCTTCCAAATTGCGCTCCGCCGCCCGAAGCCGTTGGCACAATATGGGATGTCATGTTTGTTGTTCACCGCCCACCATTCGTCACCTGCAGAAAGCAGGTAATACCGTCTACTGTTCAGTCATCTTTGCCTAAGACCTGACTTGATGACCGTAATAGTTGACCACGATTGATTGCAACGTCATGTAAGGGGATTGCAACTAACTATATTATCCACTATAACATACATTCTCAAGTATAATACGCACAATTTTTACTCATATTTGCCCGCAAAAACACGAGATCATGTTGTCCTCAGGTACGTAACATTTCGTCATTTTTAATTTCCAAAGGAACCTACAATGGGAAACCTCTGACGTAGTTGTCACAATTTGACAATGGCCGTGGTATGTAATGGATTGATTCGTGTGTTTTCCTATGTGTCAGGTATTGTTTTACAACAATTTCATCAAATACGATCTTGAAAGATGTATATGGGTAATATACATGAATGTCAATGTTACCAGAAAATGTTGGGCTAAATGAAGCTTGCGTATTATACATGAGTGCGTATTATACACGAGTACATATTGTACACGTATGCGTATTATACATGAGTGCGTATTATACACGAGTACATATTGTACACGTATGCGCATTATACACGAGTGCGTATTATACTCATCTCAACTCATCATGTTCCTCTTGTACCTTGCGGTGTCGAGGTGAAGCATAAACATCGTGAGAGTGCACAATTATGGGCTTCATATATCGATATTCCCATGGACTCTGCTATTCCCTCCGTCCAACGTTTACGTGGTGGGCCTCTTCCTCTGTTTCCATCTGGTCTGTACATCATTGATTGATGTGGTATGCTGTTGACTGGTAACCTGTTTGAGATGTTTGGTTAGGGGTGGGTGGGTGGGGGTGTGTCGGTGCGTAGTGGAGGATGTATGCGTGAGTGAGTGTGTGTTGGTGGACGGGTATGGAATGCGTGTGTGGGTAGGGAGAGGTGTGTGGTGTGTTGGTTGGGGATATTGTGTGGGTGAGGTATGTGTGTGTGGGTGGGGGATTTTTGTGGTGTGTGAGTGGGGGTATGTGGGGTGGATGGGTAAGGGTATCTGTGTGGGTGTGGGTGGGAATATTGTGTGGTATTTGGGTGGGGGGTATGTGTGTGGTGTGTAGGTGGGGATGTGTTGGTGAGGGATATGTGTGTGTGTGGTGCGTGGATTGGGAATATTGCGTGTTAGGGGGTGTATGTGATGTGCGGGTGGGTGATTGTGTGGTGGGGGATTGGGTTAAGGCATGTGTGGGTGGGTGGAAGTTGTATGTGTGGGTGGTGGGGTGTGTGTGAGTGGATTGGGGATGTATGGGTGGTTAGGAAGATGTGTGTGTGTGTGTGGGGGGGGGGGGGGTAGGGACATGTCAGTTGGTGGGGATGTGTGTGTATGGTTTGGGGATGTGTGAGTGGATGTGCGATGTGTGTATGTGGGGTATGTGGGGTGGATGGGTAAGGGTATCTGTGTGGGTGTGGGTGGGAATATTGTGTGGTATTTGGGTGGGGGTATGTGTGTGGTGTGTAGGTGGGGATGTGTTGGTGAGGGATATGTGTGTGTGTGGTGCGTGGATTTGGAATATTGCGTGGTAGGGGGTGTATGTGATGTGTGGGTGGGTGATTGTGTGGTGGGGGATTGGGTTAAGGCATGTGTGGGTGGGTGGAAGTTGTATGTGTGGGTGGTGGAAGTTGTATGTGTGGGTGTTGGGGTGTGTGTGAGTGGATTGGGGATGTATGGGTGGTTAGGAAGATGTGTGTGTGTGGGGGGGGGGGGGTAGGGACATGTCAGTTGGTGGGGATGTGTGTGTATGGTTTGGGGATGTGTGAGTGGATGTGCGATGTGTGGGTTAGTGGGGGATTGTGTGCGTGGGTGGGGAATATGTGGTCGATCGAGATGTGGCTGGGGGATGGGTGGATTGAAGTGTGGGTGGGGAGAGGATGTGTGGGTCAGGATGTGTATGTGGATGGGCGTGGGATGTGTGGGTTGGTGGGGGAATGTTTGTGGGTGGCGAGTGTATTTTGGTTGGGGGATCAGGTGAGGGCAGTGTGTGTGGGTGGGGATGTGCGGGAGGGGGATGGGTCGGTTGGTGGGGTATGTATGTGTCCCTTGGTGTGCGTGTGTGTGGGTAGGTGGGGGTGTGTGTGTGGGTGGGTGGGGTGATGTATGGATAGGTGGGAGATGGGCCTCATAACATGGTAATTAGCCTTGTTTATGTTTACAACATTCATTTCACAATGCTTATTTTTCTTCCTATGTAAATGTATAATGCTCTTGATGAACGAAAGACGAGTGATTGAAAGGGCCGAATGTAAGACGGGCCTGCGCGCCCAATTTGTGACCCTAATAAAGTTGATTTGATTTGATTTGATTTAACCTACTTGCATGGCCAAACCATTTGACTTGCTGCTTTCTAATAAAATCTAGTGCTGCTTTAACCCCCACTTTAGTCCTGATTTCTTCATTTCTGATCTTATCTCTTCTTGATACATTGAGTATTCTTCTCAGGAACCTCATTTCTGTTTTTGTAATTTTTCTTTTCTCTTGTTCTGTCATTGTCCAGGTTTGGCATTGGTAGCATAGAGTTGGTAGGAAGATTGTGTTGTAAAGTGCTTTCTTAGTAGTTATTGATACATGTTTGTTCTTTAGTATTGGTGCCATTTGTCCAATGAGTTGGTTTGCCTTATTGCACCTATTTTCGATCTCGTCTTCTGATCTGCCATTTGATGATATACTTCCTAGGTACTTGAAACTCTTTACTTGTGTCAAGGGATGTTCGTTTAGGTGAATTGTTGTTGTTTGCTCTTCTTTAGTTATAGTCATTACCTCTGTTTTGCTTGTGCTAATTTTCATGTTATGTTCCCTACAATTCATGTGGTCTTGTAATTCAGCTTCTGATTTTGCTATTAGTGCTTGGTCGTCCGCAAACAGGAGTTCTCTAATGGTTAGATTTGCAGATGGTTCTTCTTCTGTGTTCTCGTCATGCGGTGTTCTTGCGGTCTCTGTTTGGCTGGTTTCTTTACATACGTTGCGTATTATACATGATTGTGTATTATACACGACTGCGTATTATACACGAACGCGTATTATACACGAGTGCATATTATAGATGCGTG
The DNA here is from genome assembly GCA_963921405.1 of Cepaea hortensis. Lineage (NCBI taxonomy): Eukaryota > Metazoa > Mollusca > Gastropoda > Stylommatophora > Helicidae > Cepaea > Cepaea hortensis. The sequence continues at coordinate 116,032,983 of OY992876.1, forward strand.
CTTATTATTCACTAGGGGGCATTATTAACAAGTGCACATTACACGTGAGTGTGCTTTAAACACGATTGCGTTGTGACGAAACTAGGCAACATCTGTGCTTCGTCGTACTAGGTTCCGCTTGAACTCGGCGCGTCATCAGGTACGTCCCCAGTTATAAATAGACTGGGGAAAGTCGAGGATGGTTTTCTGGCGAGAATTTTCTAGAAGCACCTGGACTTGCGTGACCAGGGTTGCTTGGTACATCAACATTTTCTCGTGCAGGCAGAAAATAGATTCTCCAGTGCGGAGAATCAAGGTTTCTCGAGAAGTTGAGACACACGGGGCGCACTAATTCTTCGTGCGGGTTGAGAAGCACGTTGGAAGAAATTAGGCAGTAGTGCTCATTCATTTAAGATATTTCGATGTGTGAGGACGTGCAGCCCAGGTAGGCTGATGGTCCTGTATTCCACACTCAGCCAAGGTTCGGCGGACTATCATCTCTATAGGCAAGTTGGCCATCAGACAGTATTGGTAGCTGACTGGTGAATGGTTTCACGATCACGGTAAATACTTATTTATTTAAAATAAAGTTGTAATTGAACATGAAACTTGACCGTACAGCACCTAATTAAAAATGCGGGCGATGCGGCATTTCCTAGTAGTTGTCGATCGATAACCGGTGAAAGTAGGGCAAAGTACAGCTGTGTTCCGCACTGTTGACAAAATTGGTTGTAAACTGTGTTGTTTTGCTTTCCGCTAGACATAAGTCCGTTACAATCGGCAAAATTTTGCAGAATTGTTAGTATTTGCATGTGGTAAGTATTAGCATCTACTAGGTTAGCCAGGCCATTATAGGGAGCTGTTATTGTTTGTTTTATGAACCTAACTTATGTTAGTTAGTATGATGGTAGTAAAGCCTTGTGAAATAGACAGGTAAGTTGATTGGGTGAAAAATTCTGACAGTGAAGTGCCTAGTTGTAGGGAAGCAGAGCACGTACTGCTAAGTCATAGGAAATGATGTAGCTATTTTGTGTGTTAACTAAATAGTGATTTCATTTCATGGAACAGTGGAATTATGTGTTCTTCAGCTTGTGCCTTATTGATATATAAGCTATTATGGTGGCATATATATTAGGTAATGTTGTGTGGTATCAACATGAACGATGTACCGAACGACGAAGGAGTTCGAGGCGATCCGCCTGCGTTACCGTCGCGATGTAAACGTGTGTTCTTGATTCTTCTCTTTACTGTCCTGTTCTTTACATACTAGCATAAGTACGTGAGTGCTAATGCAATGGAAGTATGGAAGGACGAATGGAAGTTGAGTGAGGCACGGGGAAAAATGGGATATGGGGACTGAGTGCAAGTTGACGAAGTATATGACTGGAAAACCAGGCCAGGGGCCAAAGCTAATCCATTTGGGAAGGGGCCAGAAATGGAGTGATGCCTTTGAACATGTAGGTGAAAACATGTTTTCACAGGAATGACTTCTTGACTCTAAGTAAGAGTAAAGCAAGGGGTGTTTCGCTACCGGGTGGGAAGGATTCTCCACCAGCGAAATGGAGAGTGTAAATAGTTACGTGGTCAAGTATTATTACTCTATCCCAACTAGTATTACCGTGATACCATTGTTATGATATGTATGATGTAAGGGTGGGGTCTAGGGACTCCTCTCCTTGATATTTAGTTCTTATGAAGATTAGCACTAGAGCAACTTTTTAATTTAGTAACAGCAACGATAAGAATAGGGGTATGTGAGACGTATGATCAGACTCGACATTCCCGGTACTTAATCTGTCTGACGGGCTGTTCTTGGGCCATCTAACATTGGACTGATACCCATGCTTTAATACTATCAACATAGAGATGATGCCCTAATTAGATGAATAACTAATTAGCAGTACTGAAGGTTGAGTATTCATTGATTTGATGCATGTGGTCCAATGTTGTGGCCGAATACTCTCACCGACCGCTCTTCCTTTCAGGTGTTGCCTGTTTATGAACCAGGATGCCTGTGTTTTTCTGAAACCACTGCGTCGGTAAGGGTGAATGATTGAATACACACCTACCACGCCTGACTGTACAACATCATGCTACAGGGTAAATCATCATGCTTGAATAAGAACCACCAGGTTGGTTTGTGAACCCTGATGCAGGACTTTGTTTGACAGGTTTGTTCATATCATCGACGATTGATTAACCACTACTTCTGAAATAATCTGTTCATCCACCTGAGCAATCATGCCTGTGTATGATAATAAAGTGCAGTACTTGGGAAAGGTGATGGTATGCTCACTCCAGGGAGACTTACCAAGTTGGGGTAGAGTCACAGCTCTGGGAACATATCAGTTCAACTGACTTTGTTGATCCGCCTAATCGTCGGAGATACCAGGTAGAGATTGGCACGAATCTATGTTCTGTAACTACGTCTGCAATTGTGCCCGGTCAACATTAGACCCACACCAGTTGGGCGTATCCACGTTACTGATACTTTTCAGGTAGACTATGGTCAACTTATCCCTGACCTAATGAACCGTACTGTGTTAAGAGCAGATTTAGTGGTGTTACCAAACTTGTTCCTCATCTGTGTCAACGAACATTGCCATCAATATGTTCGGTAACCAAGGTTTACCGAACAGGATTTACTTGTGGGACTCGACTCCGAGGGAGTCCTGTCAATGGCGTTCATGGCTCTCCATAGATCTCGGACTTTGGTTTTCTGGATCAACTCTGGTGCTGATATTCCTCCATGCCACCGTCTCAATCCATCCAGCATCACTTCTCTTGGTCTACCTCTGCCTCTCTTCCCCTCGATCTTTCCAGTTGTTACGATGTTCTCCAATGCCTCTCTTCTCATCACGTGACCGAAGAAAGATGTTTGTCTCTGTCTTATTGTTGTATATAATGTTCTAGTTTCATTAGCCTGTTTCAGGCAGTCGTCGTTAGTTACTCTGGCAGTCCAAGGAATTCGCAACATTCGTCTCAGGAACCACATCTCTGTTGCTTCTAATTTCTTCTTAATTTGTTCATTTACGTTCCAAGATTCACTGCCATACAGCAAAACTGGTTCTACATAGCATTTCAGCACTCTCTTTCTTACATTCAGTGATAGTGACTTATTGCATAAGATACTCTTCATTTTCTGAAAAGCGGCTTTTGCCTGCCCTATTCTACTCCTAATCTCTGTTGTACATCTTCCATCTGATGTTATAAATGCCCCTAGGTATCTAAAATTATCAACTTGGTTAAGGATTTTCCCTTCTATTTCTATGTCACATTTTGGTGTCACCATTTTCTTTGATGTTACCATTGTTACTGTTTTCTTGATATTCAAGGAGAGTCCTTTCCTTGCACTCTCTGTTACTACAATGTCTAATAATTGTTGTAGGTCTGTTGAATTATCCGCCACCAATACTGTGTCATCTGCATAGCGTATATTATTTATATTATAACCTCCAACTAGTATTCCTGGCATCTCTTTGATCTCTCTCATTATTACTTCGCTATACAGGGAGAAAAGATCTGGTGACAAGACACACCCTTGTCGTACTCCTAGCTTTATCTGTTCGTAACTACCCTCTTTATTTCCCATTTTAATTGCTGCTACTTGGTTCCAGTAAACATTCTTTATTATTCTTAAATCTTTTCCATCAATTATGATATCTTCCAACATTTTAATCAGTTCATCATGTTTTACTTTATCAAATGCCTTAGTATAATCTATGAAGCACAAATATATGTCTCTCTGTTTCTCTATTGACCTTTCTATTAGTGTTCGTAATGTATAAATTGCATTGTTTGTGCCCTTTCCTTCCACAAATCCATACTGTTCTTCACTAATTTCCATTTTTATTTTCTTTTTGATTCTTCTCATTATGATTCTGAGTAGAAGCTTAGTGATATGTTTTATAAGGTTAATTGTACGAAAATCTTCACAATCAATTGCTCCTGGTCTTTTTGGTATAGCTATAAATAAAGATTTCAGCATATCACTGGGTAAATATCCACTGCTGTAAATATCATTCGACATTTTGGTTAATATATCTACTCCAAATTCTCCCAATACTTCTAATTCTTCTATTGTGATTTCATCTGGCCCAGCTGTTTTTCCTTTCTTCATACGTTTCACAGCGTCAGCGACTTCTTCTTTCAGAATAGGTGGACCTTCTAAGTTACTATCTTCTGTTAATTCTCCCCTTTTTCCTTCATATAATTCTCTTATATACTCATTCCACCTCTTCATTATAGCATCTTCCTCTAATATTATCTTTCCTGTTTTTGATTTCAAACACCCTGTATTTATTCTTATTTTTCTTCCTGTAAGCTCACTGATTTGTCTGTGCATATTTTTTGTATCTTTAATGGAATTTAATTCAATTTTTTTGCATTGCTCGTTTAACCAACTTTCTTTAGCCTTCCCACATTTATCTTTTATTTCTTTATTTATCTTAGCGTATTCTTGTTTGTCATTTTTACTCTGTTTTCTTTTGTCCATCAGTTTTAAGATATCTTCATTCATCCATTTTTTCTTAGCTATTTTGCCTCTCTCCGGTAATACTTCTTTGCTAGTTTGATGAATGGAGTCCCTTAACATTTCCCATTGTTCATCTATACTCTGTATTTTAGTTATTGCATTATACCTATTTTTCACAGTCACTCTGTATTGTTCTTGCATTTCTTTATCTATTTTCAGAACCTCTTTATTAAGTCTCATTTCTCTAGGGTACAATAAACTTTGTTTATTTTGACAATTTCTTTTCTACAGTTATTGAATGTGGTTTCGGACGATGCCTCAGAGTTCATTGTCCATAAGGGAGGGTAGTTAGTAGAAGTCTAGGATCTGTGAGGGGCGCGTAGACTTATAATAACAAAAGGGGGTCAGTAGCAGAGTTTCAGATATCTACCTGTCCAGCCCCTGGGGTCAGTATACACGATAGTGTTAGGGATACCTCGGGGCTTGTGTTCATTCCCAATAACCGAGGCCATCCCGGTAAATGCGTATTATAGACTTAACATAATATATTACGAGAGAATCATTGAAGGGATTAGAACAAGAATTGTCATTGCGAAGGCAGCCTTTCGCAAGATGAAAAACATATTGACCAATAAACAGATGTCATTTGCAACGAGAAAAAGAGCGTTGAGGTGCTACATAGAACCTGTGCTTTTGTATGAATGTGAAGCGTGGACAATGAGCTGACAAACTGAAAAGCATCTGGTGGCCGAGGAAGTGTGCTTTCTGAAGAAAATGCAAAGAATACCATGTCCAGACAGAAAAACCAATTACCAAGTTCTACAAGAAACAAATGAAAACCGTAATCTGATTGGAGAAATTAGACGTAGACATTCACAGTGTTGGTCACGTAATGAGAAGAAATAAATTCGAGAATTGGTGACAACTTTCAAGATCGAGGGGAAGAGAACAAGGGAATGGCAGAGAAATAAATATCTGGATGGCTTGGCCACGTGGCATGGTCGAGACAAGAACACTTAGCTGATTCACGACTCTGGTGACCGACTGTAATGGCAAAACGTGACCGCCCACTGTTACCGGCATGGCACATGATGATGATGATTATAGACGTGTGCGTATTATACAAAAGTGTATACTATACACGAGTGAGCATTATACTCGAGTCCATATTAAAACAAGAGTATGTATTATATATGAGTGCGCATTATACAAAAGTGTATACTATACACGAGAGCGCATTATACACGAGTGCATATTATACAAGAGTGCGTATTATATATGAGTGCGTATTTATATACGAATGCATATTATACAAGAGTGCGTATTATACAAGAATGCGTATTATACAAGTGTGCATATTATATATGAGTGCATATTATACGAGAGTGCATATTATACAAGAATGCGTATTATATATGAGTGCGTATTATACAAGAATGCGTATTATATATGAGTGCATATTATACAAGAGTGCATATTATACAAGACTGTGTATTATACAAGTGTGCGTATTATATATGAGTGCATATTATACAAGTGTGCGTATTATATAAGTGTGCGTATTATATATGAGGGCATATTATACAAGAGTGTATATTATACAAGTGTGCGTATTATATATGAGTGCATATTTATATACAAGTGCGTATTATACAAGTGTGCGTATTATATATGAGTGCATATTATACAAGAGTGCATATTATACAAGAATGTGTATTATACAAGTGTGCGTATTATATATGAGTGCATATTATACAAGTGTGCGTATTATACAAGTGTGCGTATTATATATGAGTGCATATTATACAAGAGTGCATATTATACAAGAATGTGTATTATACAAGTGTGCGTATTATATATGAGTGCATATTATACAAGTGTGCGTATTATACAAGTGTGCGTATTATATATGAGTGCATATTATACAAGAGTGTATATTATACAAGTGTGCGTATTATATATAAGTGCGTATTTATATATGAGTGCGTATTATACAAGAGTGCGTATTATATATGAGTGCATATTATACGAGAATGCGTATTATATATGAGTGCATATTATACAAGAGTGCATATTATACAAGAATGTGTATTATACAAGTGTGCGTATTATATATGAGTGCATATTATACAAGAATGTGTATTATACAAGTGTGCGTATTATATATGAGTGCATATTATACAAGAATGTGTATTATACAAGTGTGCGTATAATATATGAGTGCATATTATACAAGAGTGCATATTATACAAGAGTGCATATTATATATGAGTGCATATTATACAAGAGTGCATATTATACAAGAATGCGTATTATATATGAGTGCATATTATACGAGAATGCGTATTATATATGAGTGCATATTATACAAGAGTGCATATTATACAAGAATGTGTATTATACAAGTGTGCGTATTATATATGAGTGCATATTATACAAGAGTGCATATTATACAAGAATGTGTATTATACAAGTGTGCGTATTATATATGAGTGCATATTATACAAGAATGTGTATTATAAAAGTGTGCGTATTATATATGAGTGCATATTATACAAGTGTGCGTATTATATATGAGTGCGTATTTATATACGAGTGTGTATTATACAAGTGTGCGTATTATATATGAGTGCATATTATACAAGAGTGCATATTATATATGAGTGCATATTATACAAGAGTGCATATTATACAAGTGTGCATAGTATATATGAGTGCATATTATACAAGAGTGCATATTATACGAGAATGCGTATTATATATGAGTGCATATTATACAAGAGTGCATATTATACAAGAATGTGTATTATACAAGTGTGCGTATTATATATGAGTGCATATTATACAAGAATGTGTATTATACAAGTGTGCGTATTATATATGAGTGCATATTATACAAGAATGTGTATTATACAAGTGTGCGTATAATATATGAGTGCATATTATACAAGAGTGCATATTATACAAGAGTGCATATTATATATGAGTGCATATTATACAAGAGTGCATATTATACAAGAATGCGTATTATATATGAGTGCATATTATACGAGAATGCGTATTATATATGAGTGCATATTATACAAGAGTGCATATTATACAAGAATGTGTATTATACAAGTGTGCGTATTATATATGAGTGCATATTATACAAGAGTGTATATTATACAAGTGTGCGTATTATATATGAGTGCATATTTATGTACAAGTGCGTATTATACAAGTGTGCGTATTATATATGAGTGCATATTATACAAGAGTGCATATTATACAAGAATGTGTATTATACAAGTGTGCGTATTATATATGAGTGCATATTATACAAGTGTGCGTATTATACAAGTGTGCGTATTATATATGAGTGCATATTATACAAGAGTGCATATTATACAAGAATGTGTATTATACAAGTGTGCGTATTATATATGAGTGCATATTATACAAGTGTGCGTATTATACAAGTGTGCGTATTATATATGAGTGCATATTATACAAGAGTGCATATTATACAAGTGTGCGTATTATATATGAGTGCGTATTTATATACGAGTGCGTATTATACAAGTGTGCGTATTATATATGAGTGCATATTATACAAGAGTGCATATTATATATGAGTGCATATTATACAAGAGTGCATATTATACAAGTGTGCATATTATATATGAGTGCATATTATACAAGAGTGCATATTATACAAGAATGCGTATTATATATGAGTGCATATTATACGAGAATGCGTATTATATATGAGTGCATATTATACAAGAATGTGTATTATACAAGTGTGCGTATTATATATGAGTGCATATTATACAAGAATGTTTATTATACAAGTGTGCGTATAATATATGAGTGCATATTATACAAGAGTGCATATTATACAAGAGTGCATATTATATATGAGTGCATATTATACAAGAGAGCATATTATACAAGAATGCGTATTATATATGAGTGCATATTATACGAGAATGCGTATTATATATGAGTGCATATTATACAAGAGTGCATATTATACAAGAATGTGTATTATACAAGTGTGCGTATTATATATGAGTGCATATTATTCAAGAATGTGTATTATACAAGTGTGCGTATTATATATGAGTGCATATTATACAAGAATGTGTATTATACAAGTGTGCGTATAATATATGAGTGCATATTATACAAGTGCGCGTATTATACAAGTGTGCATATTATACATGAGTGCATATTATATATGAGTGCGTATTATACAAGAATGCGTATTATACAAGTGTGCATATTATATATGAGTGCATATTATATATGAGTGCTTATTATACACGAGTGCATATTATTCAAGTGTGCGTATTATATATGAGTGCGTATTATACACGAGTGCATATTATACAAGAGTGCATATTATACAAGAATATTATATATGAGTGCGTAGTATACAAGAGTGCACATTATACACGAGATTATATGGTAATTGTTAACAGAGGATGTCGTCTATGGCTTAGGGTAGTCACTGAAGTTTCACAACCCCAACATACCACAGGCCATTTTGATCGTTTTGCGTTGATTTTTCACAGTGGTATGAGTGTCGGCCGTTCAGAATGCATTGGCAAACTAAAATACAAAATGTTGCGCGAACTTGCAGGACTTTACCATCAACTCCAATCCCATGTTGATTTTCTATGTAATGTTTACTTTAAGTAGTTTGTCATTACTTTCTGAACGAGAAGCCAACTTTTACGTCCAACCGACCGGTGTAGGAAACCATCCCGCTATCCCGCTATGAACGAACTATTTAACGGAAAATAAATTGCCTAGAAAATGACAAATAGCCAATAAATGCTTTGGGTGATTGCGAAATCTTGTTCAAGTAAAGGCATTCAACTAACTTCATCTTATTAACAGAGACACAACAATTAGTTTGGTATATTACCACGGAGAATCGCAAATAGGAGAAAAGATTGCAGCAAAATCGCCATTGCAGCTACTGAAGTTCTAAACTGAACAAAATGAGATGTCTGTTGCAAAATAATAGGCTCATTGACTTTATCTTACGAGCTGCTCAGTTGTTAAAAACGAAAGCATTCTCGTTCAAATTACACTTTCTGACCTGAATTGGGGTTGTCCATCCAATTACTTTCCCTCACAAACTTCTTCCTGGTTACAATGCATCCTGTGTTTCAAATTCAAATTTAGCAACGCATTCTCAAAGCTATTGAATTATCTACTATATTTAAACCTACAAGACGTTGTGTGGGGTTTGGTAGGTAGGTCAGGACCATATTTCCAATGTGGCCTTATTAAAAGGACCATTGGAAAGGGACAAATGGAAAGGGCCTATTGCTTTATTTTATCGTCCCATGACCAGGAAAAGAGTCCCTAATGTTGAAAATATTAGAAACTAAATGTCTACACTTGGAAAGATACACTGAACATTATATTCTACAATTATTTTATAAAGCTCAGCAGGAGTGAATCTCGTTTTGACATGTTTTGTTGCAATAAACTTGTGACATAATCTTACAGTGAAACTGTTACGTTCAGCTAAGACTTTTTTTTCAAGTATTCTCGGAAAAGCCAAAATCAGCTTTTGACAATATTGACACCACGTGGGAGTTGAAAAAATAAAAATAACATCGAACTTGTATTCAATGTAAATCGTCTAAGGACAAAATGCTGCTTTGTGGGAAAATCATAAATCAGTTTGTGGCAACATTGAGGTGTACTCCAACTGTTTTCAAAGTAAATCGTCTATGGACAGGGTGCAACTGTTTGTTCTTGTACTTGTCTGTGGTACTTATAATACCTTGTCATTTGTTTGTCTATTTACAATACCTTGCCATTTGTCTGTGCTATTTATAATTTTTAGCAGCATATCCTTTACAGGATATTACAGTCAACACCACCATTCTTCAGCTGCTGTTGGTGTCTTGGCAAGTTTTACGTTCAGTAGTTTGCCATTGCTTTCTGAACGACCAGCTCACATACCTCCGTAAGTAACCAGCGCGACGTGATCCACAGCCGAATCTCGTGTAGCTGTGTTTCGTACGAGAGTTTACGGGATTATTTATAATACCTAGCCATTTGTCTGTGTAGTTACAATACCTTGCCATTTGTGTGTGTATTTATAATACCTTGCCATTTGCCTGTGTATTTACAATACTTTGCCATTTGTCTGTGTATTTTATATGTTACAGAACGTTGCCTTGTGTAAGCTTTGAATGACATGTAATTATTTACGAAACAGTAAAAAAAGGGTGGTGACGCTAATATTTACATGGGTGATAATGAAAATATTGAACGTAACAAGTGGGGAGATCATACAACTGACAACTGAGTCGCAAAAGGCTGTAGAAAAATAACTAAATATGATAACAACTTGAAACCAGTTTATACATATATACACTGTCCTTTTATTTTTCAACATAATTTCCACAAACATTGATGCACTTATCCAATCGTTTTATCAGTCCTGCCAAACCCGCTGCATAAAACTGCGTGCTTTTTTTTCCATTGACCTGCCATCCCACAGAATTGTGTGACTTACTTATTGACTCACCTTCGTAACGTTTTCTACCCAGCTATGCTCCGCTTTACGAGACAAACATTTGTGTGTTGCAGTGTTGCACCGGAATGCTGCTGTGACTGCTTCCACCTTCATTCTCATGCTGGAGGTCATAGCCTCACATGCCATACTTTCCTGTTTTTCAAGAATCGTCTATTAGCCTTCGCAATGAAACCCAACCACTCCGTCTGTTTCCCACCACTGACCCACTGTCATCCAGGCCTGCCTCGTCTTAGTCTATGACACTTGACCATATCCATAGCTTCATGCAGGGGGTGATCCCTATCTGCAGCAACTCTAAGGTACCATTTGGCCTGTGTGAGACACGAGTGCTGGCGAAGGATTTAGATTCACTGACGTTCTTACCATGTGATAGTGATTTCACACTCAACAGGAATGAAACGAAAAATAACCTGACCATTTTAAACGGATGTATTAATCTATTCACATTGCTTCTTTGGGCGTAATATACATTTAGCAGTGACTAGAACTGTTCCTACCGGCCGGTGGTCATGAGTTCGAATCGTTATCGAGGCTAAGATATTACCTTACCGACCTAGGCTGGCAGGTCTACCCAGCCTATAACAGGTAGCAGGAAATGTTCTGGAAAGCTAAGACGGCCGGCGTGATATTGACCACGTCACACATCGAGAGCCGGGTGGTCTATAAAAATATGGGGTTATCCCCCAACGCATGAAAAAGGGGTACTTTACTTGATTTTATCATAGACAGCATCATCATGTGTCATGCCGATAAGCGTGGGCAGTCATATTTTGCCATCTCACACGATCACAAGAGACGTACAGACCCGTGTTCATGCCTCGGCCATGCCAAGTGGCCAAGCCGACCAGATATTTACTTATCTGCTTTATCTGCCGTCTCCTGAAGTCAATGTGGCTTCTTTTTCCCCTCAATTTTGCAAGGATTCACAAAGTTCTCTAGTTTATATCTTCTCATAATATCATCTCAACAACATGCTGTCCGAATGCTTTCCCGATTATAGTGTTTCGACATTCATCTCTGTTATAAATCAGATGCCCTTTCTCTCTTTTTGTCATTCGCAACTTCGAGCGCTATCAAGCAAGACAGCTGAAAAGTTCAAGCAGCCTGATACAGGGGAGGAAAATGACACGTGGCAAGAACACCAAAAGATACGCGGTATCCAAGATGTGCAGTGTGGGAGCCGACAAGAAGAAGAATGTGGAGAGCCTGCCTGCGAGCTGTAACAAAGGACCTGAAACTACAGCTACTACTGAAGCCACCACGAGGGAGACCGTCGACAGTCCACCTATTGTTGTTGAGGAAAGGCCACCACAGACAAGAGCCAAACCTACTGAGAAGCAGAGAGAGGAGAAAGACACCAGAGTCGAAAACACCGACTTACCGACAAGAAAGTGGGTTATCAAGCATATCCAAGTGCAGCTATCAGACGAAGAAATCCTGAAGCAGCTACGAGAAGAGAATCTCCACATCCGATTCTTGAAGGCGGAGTGGCTCCTCACCTACTCCAAGATCCCCACAACCTTGGCGGTGGTGACGACGGAGGGCAGCGAGATGCCAACCACAGTATTAATCAACAAGAGAACGCAGCAGCCAGAGAGATTCATCCCAAGGATCACCCAATGTTCCAGATGCCAGAAGGCCGGCTACAGCAGAGCAGCATGTCGTAGTAAAACGGAAATATGCCGGTACTGCGCCGATCACCACGCCTTCAAGGAGTGTCCGCTGGCCAATCTGGACACGGACTTCCGAGCACCCAACAACAAAAGAAAGTGCGCCAACTGCCTGGGCAAGCATGGAGCAAGATACTTAGGCTGTCCTTACCTTCAAAGACACAGAGACGTCTTAAAGTTCGCCATCATCACAAATACACCATATAAGGACGCAATGTGGAGATGCGAGACAGCCACGGGTATATGATAAGGTGAAAGAGATCAACTGCAAAACCAGATAGACGAGTTGAAGAAACAAGTCAAGGCACTGCTGACGCCGACTCCGATCGCGATAATGAGAAACTGCTGGCTGAAATAAAGGAGATCCATCAAAACATCAAGCACGAAATGGAACATATGGCCGAGATGAAGAAGGAAAAGGAAGAAATGCTATGCACCATCAAAGCGGAGAGAGAGCTGCTGAAAGATGAAATTGAACTTTTCCAAAACAAACCAACATAAGCCATACAAGAAACCACAGAGAAACCGCATGATGAAAACCAAGAGACCGAGCCTGAACCGCAAGATAAAGCTAGCAGTCCAACCACAGCGCACGAGGCATCCAAGGGGAAACCAGTATCCCGCTTTACATCTGAAGAAAACGGAGATGAGCACCCTGATGACGACGCGGAGAGGCCCCAAGGACCTACCTTGGAGGAGTGCCTAGAATCGTCAACATTGGAGGAACGCAGGCGCCAGGAATTCAAAAGCCGCTGGGAAGAAAGAGAAAAGAAGAAGCCCAGGAAACTTAGGAAACCGGTAGAATACCTAGATACACACTATAACTGTGAGAGCGGCTTCAATTACTATATAGAGGACGCAGAGATCATCCCGTGGAAGCTCATGGGGGAAGACTGCAAAAGGGAACATAAACTCTTTCTCGAAATTGAAAACAGACGCAAGAAGGAGCAAGATGACAACATCGAAAAGTTCCTACGAACAATACACAAAAATGGAGGCAAAAAGACCAAATAACAAGTCCTTATAAGGACTACAACCAATCAAGCCAGCCGAACCAGGAGCCTGCACCAACAAAGAAAACCACAAGAGGAGACGAGCACAAAGGATAGCCACCGACCAATCCCCAGCTGACGTCACAAACACAAATGCGTACACAACCAATCCAAGATAGGACTTACTCGAAAGAGCGCACAAGACAAGAATCAGGGTGAATAAACCCACAAAAACCACGGCTCTCAAAAATAACCACCGCTGAGGAAGCAGGTTAGACGAGACCGAATTTGGAATTTTTGTTTTGAAAATGGAATTGGAATTGGAACTATCGCTGTCATCTGTAAAGTGTCTATCACATTCTGAACCCATCTACGTTGTGGTCTTCCTCTCTTTCGTTTCCCATGTAACCTCTCTCCATGATATTCTTTTCCAGACATTCATGTCTGTTCACATGTCCAAATTATTCTCTTTTCCTGAATTGTATTTGTCTTACTAGCCAGTCTTTTTCTGTAGACAGTGTAGTTTAATATACTATTTATTGTATACCTTCTAACCACTATAAATATAAATTGACATCGAAAAGGCTGGACATACTAAATTACACCACCCTTGAAAAGCTTCCAAATAAAGCCATAGAAACAATTACAAAACTGTATAATGAAATATGGCAGACTGGAAATAGTCTCAAACAATGGAAAACAGCCACTGTGAGACCAGTCAGGAAACAAGCCAAGGAACCAACAAGAGTAGACTCATACCACCTCATCTTTTTGACATCCATCTCTTTGACATCTCATCTGGGCAAAATCATGCAGACTGTAATAAACAAAAGAGTACAGCAGTAGTGCATAAGGTATGCACTACTGACGAGCTCAAATGAGGGCGAAACTCGAGTAAAGTGCTTCCATATTGACGTGGATAGGCCTTAGGTTCATACCAGAATGCGATCGGCGTTGCCAGTAGTGGGTTGTGCTCAATATTTAAATTTCAAATCCCGAAACAACCACATAATTAAACAAAAGAGTAACATTGTTCCACATGGAGAAAAATGGACTATACAGCCATACACAATCCAGATTTAGAGCTTGTTGGATCTTTGGCTTGTTTCCTGACTGGTCTCACCGTGGCTGTTTTCCATTGTTGCCATGCAGCATGATGCCTCTTTTGGACTGCCTAATTTACTCCAGAGGAAAGGTAACACCAATACATCTGGAACAAGACAAGGTGCATGTCGGTTCAGCAAAGCAATGCTGTAACTGTCCACCTCCCAGAGCTTTAATCCTAGACATTTGCTGACAAAACCATAGGGCGTGGTTGCCCTGCTTTGACATTTAGTCTTTAGGTTGCATTTCCTCACACTAGGATATGGCTTGCACCCTGCCAATAGCTTTTTACTTTCAATACACTTAAATGAGTTTATAATCTGTGAGACTAAGTCGGAGAAATTAGGATCGAGGTGTGGGTATTTGATTAGTTGTCGTTGGTTAGTTAGAAGCATACATGAAACATGGGAACTAAAGGGTATAACTTGTCGAAGTAAAGTAAGCATGTCATGGAGCCAGCTTGGAAAGTATGTTGCTGCACTCTAGCGATGGCATGACAATGTCAGTGAAGCCATCGTTGTATGTAAAGTATTGTGAAGTGCAGTTTCAGAAAATAACAGACGGCTAGATAGAAACCATTATCCGGCGGCTGCCTTATTCTATAATGAGTATGCGGATTGCTTGTTTGTATGCACTCCTGTTCTCTTCAACAAGCAACTGCATATTCAAATGAAGGGCAGCTTCTTGTCGGTGCTCTGGCGATTTGGTCTTATGAAAACTACTGTTTCCTTCACGAATTCACATGGGGCAATGATGAACTTTTATTTTCGATGGTACAGGAGAGGAGCAAGTATGGGGCTACCCATTGCTATGAAGATGGTAGGACTATCACTACTAAAGTAAAAGAAAAAGTACCCCTTTTCACGCCTTAAATCTTAATTGGCCATATAGGCCAGCTCCAGATTTCTATAGACCATCAATGCTCGATGGCTGAAGTTGTTAGTATCACATAGTTCGTCTTTATTTTCCAAGACATTCCGTGATACTTATTTTAGGCCGGGTCGACCTGGGAGACCAGGTCCATGTTAAAGAATCGAACCCACAGAGTCCAGTTGCAGGAACCTGTGTGGGTATGTGAAGTGTCAGGACCAGCATATTGTGTCGGCTCTGTGGCCAAGGAGTTACGGACCAATTCGTAATTCCGCTTACCGCGTTCGAAACACTGCTTTGGGCGATTTAGCAGCAGACCGCTTTACGTTGGTTAGCAATAGAGGTATGAGTGCCGGTCGTTCAGAAAGCAATGGCAAAATACTGAAGGTAAATTTGCTAAGAAATCACGAACAGCCAAAAAATGTTCGGGATGACTGCAACGTTCTGTAAAGGATATGCAACAAACTTATTCTTCGATGCATAGACAAAATAGGTGCTCGATGTAAAGGGTTATAAAATGACTCGTTCTATACTGAGATTGGGCTCAAGTTACAGTAGCCTGTACTTCACTGTACATCAGATATAAACCATTTGAGCCAAGATAAAGGTTGCGAGGCTGAATATGCCAAACCGCAGGTCCGGGGTTGTGCTAAATATATTCAAAGAAATATTTTTCCCCATTGTAAATTGGAATAAAGAAGACACAAGAAGCAGGGTGCACAATTGATTGTATGGCAGTTTTTGTGGGTATCTCATCACGTACAACAGAACTAAACAAGATTAAACAATTAGATGAATCTTTTTTTGTTTTGTTTTGGTGAAAGATCACTTCTCCAAGCACATCCGCTCCAAGCTCGCCCGCTCCAAGTTCACAGCTTAAAACTCACAGCTCCAAATACACAGTTCCAATTACACAGTTCCAAGTACACAGCTCCAAAAACGCAGCTCCAAACACACAGCTCCGAGCACACGGCTCCCTTTATCCGTCATTAGTAATGATGGTATATGGTGGGTCTATAGGGGTATGGCGTAGGTTGGATGCCTCTCGGGTCGTCTGCTGAAACGAAAAGATCAAGGTGAGAACACAACCTCTTCTTCTTCCTGTTTCCAGGAATGTGCGTCAAATCTAGTTCAGTATTATCAAGTACTTTGCCTGCTGGCGTAGGCGTTCATGTTTCTCCACAGATCTTGGTGTTCTTGATTAACTCTGCTGATGACATTTCTCACTGCCACCGTCTCCGACGATCGCGCATCATTTCTCTTGGTCTGCCTCTGCCTCTCTTCCCCTTGGTCTTTCCAGTCATCCGGTGTTCTCCAATGCCTCTCTTCTAATCACTTAACCAAATAAAACGGTTTGCCTCATTCTTATTGTTGAATTTAATGTTCTAGTTTAGTTAGCCTCGTTCAGGTAGTCGTTTTACGTTAATCTGGTAGTCCAAGGAATTCGCAACATTCGTCTCAGGAACCACATCTCTGTTTTCTTCCTAATGTTTGTCATTTTCATTGCAAGTGAGCGGGGATGGAGGGAGGGTGTACTCTGGACTGGTATTTGTAATCTGTACGGGGAGTTGTACTCTGGAAGGAGAGTACTACTCCAGACGGTAAGTTGTACTCTGGAAGGGAAATTGTACTCTGGACGGGTAGTTGTACTCTGGACGCGCAGTTATTGTCGTGAAATCACTGGAAATTAACAATGAGATGATAAAAATAAAAGCAACAGGCTGTATTCGGCACTACAAGTTGTTTACTTCTAGTCGCGGTGAGATCAAGACAGTCGGGGGTCCTTGAGAATTCTCCTACATCAAAAGAAACGTTGGCATGATGTTTGCCGATTGGGAAAATTAAGGGGAAACACCGGCTTGTTTTCGTTGTACCAAGGGGGAGATAAACTACTCTTGGAGGTTAGTGACAAAGATAGTCTGTCCTTGGGGGACACCTGTGTGACTTCAAAGAACTTCACTAGGACACTCCAAGGCTCTTTTACAAAAACCTGACTTGTTTACAAGTAGTGTAGACAAGAAAGTTGACTAGAGCTGACGTGTTTCTGTTACCGCTGTTAGGATTTTCGGAGAGCATCTACAGTGTTAGATTTAATTAAAGATTAAATAACATGTGTCTTTATGGCAAGTTGTAGATGCCATCCAGGAGTGATGCGGTGTTGCATAAGGTATGGCGTGTAGTGTATTAAGCCTAATTAATATAGGCAGTCGCATTGTTAAAACTAGCTAGGGTGAGGAAATAATTAGCTCTGCTAGTTGAGAATAGAGTAGTGAAGTGATGATTGGCTCTGTTAGTTGAGAATAGACTTGTGAAGTGAGAATTAGCTATGCTAGTGAGAACAGTGTAAAGGGGGGAGTGATATTAGGAGAGATTGAAGTTGGTGGGGAATAGGGGAAATGTCCAATGGTGGGATCTTACAGTGGGGTGGCTACTGAGGTTCTACACTTCGTATATTGGTCTTTCCTTGTCTTGCCCTAACTCAGTCCAGGGTGATGAGCTCCTCTGACATGACAGAGATTGGTTCACTGTCATGGATCTGAGTAAGACGGTAGGCCTACACTCATCTAATAGGAGTCAGTATCAGATTGCTCTCACCGAGTCTGTTGTGTCTCTTTCACAGGTTCCCCTCAGGTTTTTTTAAGAACAGATGCTGAATTGTTCGTATCATTGAGAACTTGGTACGAGGAGATCTGTTCAGTGGCCGGTGCATTTGGCCCATGAGAAAAGGGTTTATTATTTCACACCACTCGTGAAAGAAATAATGGAGTGTTACTGTTCACACCACGGGTGTAAGAACAATATAGTGTTTGATTTTCACACCACAAGTGACATAACATTAGAGCATTTGATTTCACACCACAAGTGAAATAACATTAGAGTGTTTGCTTTTCACACTACAAGTGAAATAACATTAGAGTTTTTTCTTTACATTTTCACACCACCTGTGAAATATTAATAGGAATTAATTCAAAGAACGAGAACAGTGTAATAGTGAATACGGTAGGACTTGTAAGAATGAATCATTTGTTCCAAGGAACAGTGTCACTTGTTTTCACTAGACAAGGAAGGTTTATGTGTCGGAACCATATCATTGGCACCTTGCCGTCTTGAGAGACGATAGTTTGTGCTTTAAAAAGGCATAATAACTTTTACTTATGGCGGTAGCTGTAACAGAATGAGTACTATCTCTGTTATTGGGTTTAGAAAGCATGATGTGCAAAGGTTAAGCACGCTTGAGCATCCTAGAAGAACGTGGCTAGGGATGCTCAAGCCGTGACGTAGGCTGTAGGGAGGTAGTTACCGCCTAGAGGAGAAGAAGTCAACATCCTTTATATTCGGAAAGTTTAACTTATTTTATACTTGTGGACTTATTTCGGAAATAAAACCCTTTTGAAAACATCATCGGGACTCAACTTCAGTGTGTCCTTATTACCGTTTACTCTGTAATAGGGTAAAATTGGCGCCAGAGACCGGGATCATGACTTGCGCTGTCGCGGCCACAATCCACAATTGATCACGGAGGTCATCGCAAAACAATGGATTTCTACTAAAACTCAAAATTTGTTAGAAACCACGGACAATCATGTGCAATTCAACTCAGTCCATTTTTTTGAGAAGTAATTTATACAATTTACAAATCCTTCTGCTGGGCTGCTGCTCGATAAAATCGCCACACCAAAACAACTTATAATTTTCGGAGCTGAGGAACAGAGCTAACATACATATTGGAAGGAATTATTTGATGGAGCTGTTGGCGTGGGCTGTTGATCATCGTGTCCTTAAATGAACTGACCGTTGTTCTTGGCCGTCACTATGCTCTAAGTTTGACTTACAGTAAGCGCAACCGTTGATTGACCTTGGCTGCCTGAGGTGAGGTCACTTATTTAACCTGTCGTTATCAACTACAAGAAGTTTGTGGTCAAGGTTCCTACGAGCTGATGTAAAACATAAGTCAATGAATGCCAAGCTCATTTGCTGAGAGACCATGAAGATCGTCATTTCATCGCTTTGAAAATTGTCAACCGACACCAAGCTGACTTTACCCAAACCAAATTCAAGCTTATGCGGTTCGTTATGGAATGCGATTTACTTGCTATGGTTCCTTTGGAAGCGGGAGGGCATAATGGTTGCCGACCTGCTGAAGAAGAGTACCTATTGTAATCGCTTCATTTCTCTTAAGCTGTTTCAAGTCGTCTAGAAGTGCAATTTTTCTGTCCGGGTGAAGTCGTCTAGATGTGCCCTGTTATCGGGTGAAAAGAAGCCACAAGTCTGGTGTGCCCGACCATGGGTGAAAGTGAAATACTCCTCGCGCTAGAGAAGCCTGAGATGTCCGGGGATTGATGTAACTACCAGAGATTGCTTTCCGGGGATCAAAAAACCGACAGGACAACTAGAAGGTCGTTTGGAGAAGTCTAAGAAACTAGTTTCAAATTTACTTTTCTGTTGGACCTACGGATGATGCGTTTCACCTCTTGAATGGTAATTAATTAAGGATTAATCAATATAAAATAACTTGCTGTCTTAGTTTAAAAAAAAAAATTGATTACTTAATTTGAAGGTTTAATCTTTGTAACAAGAACAGTGAACAGTTGCTTACGTCCTTGGTTTAGTTAAACGGGCCTATACAATTATTGATAATTATGGATTAAATTATTATAATTGTGAGTGTACTTATATGAATTGAATAGTAAATTACAGCATATTTCAGCATGGCAGAAGAACAGCTGCATTAACACAGGTGTTAACTGGGGTAGGTACGGCAATAGGCAGACTCAACACAGCAATAAAGCAACAAGGAATAAGAACAGAGATTGAATCATGCATAATTGAAAATTATTTCAGCAAAGCTCAAGACGAGGTTTTCTTACAGGTACCAAGAAATATATTTTGGCTTGAGATAAATTATAGAGAAATTAGTATGAACTACCTACATACAGAATTAAAACGTATCAGTGCATGGTTGGGAGAGTTGAAACTGGCAGTTAGTGAAGTAGAGAATTTTGTGGAAACGTTACAGAGAAGAACGACTAGACAAGAGCCTTATAGATTTAAGGTAGAGTGCAACGAAATAGTAAAGAATAACAGGAGACAGACAGTGTCCAATGAAAACAGAAGACAACATAACGTAGTATATAGAGACAGTTATGTTGAGCCAGATGTGACTAAGTCCAGAAGCAGTTATAATAGACGAAGATACAAGGATAGACCTGAGAGAGACCTTTCAAGTAAACAACAGAGTTGGCCTTCTTATACTGTGACTGCTAGAAAAAGACGGGACGATTGGTTTGAGCAAAGACGGAGACAGTATTTGAAGTCAAGGTCGATAAATAGGGTAGAAAACGTAAGTAGAAATTCAACTGCTCCTAAGGTGGTTGCGAATCTGACTGTTAAACAGGAAAAGAAGACGACGGTATTAGTAAAGAAAATAGACCAAGAGACTCAGACGCAGGTGATTGAAGTGGTAGAACGGAACACACAGACACAGGTTGATACAGTAGAAAAGAAAGTCCAGGTACAAACAGCCAACAAGATAACAAAAGCAAGTCAAACTGAGTTAGTTTCTCCTGATGGGAATTTAGAAAAAGGTGACACACTTGAAATTAAAGAAGACAGGCAGTCAAGAACTAAAGATGTTAAAAGACAGGTGAGGAAAAGTATTAGGGAAAGGAATACAAATAGTATGAAAGTTAATAGAGGTACGACGACTGGTATGTCAAGTCCCTCAGGTATATACATTAAATTAATCCCTAAATGGTGTAGAAATATTAGGTGTGAGAGTTCAGGTTATGGAGAGGATATTTCCACCTCTACTGCATATTATAGTAAATACCGCTCTGCTGAGACAACTATAGATACTGATGATTCAGGGAACGAGAGGATTGCACTACGAGCAGATCCTGACTCGAAGCGTGATGTTTCCTCATACGGTGTGGTTGCTAGTAGACAGACAGACAGAATTTTAGTTGGTGACTCTTTAGAACAAGATACCAGTATATATGACAGAAAAGTAGTGAAGGCTAGGAGACGAATACCAAGAGAGAGAGAAAAAGATACTTCCAAAAAGAAAGATGTTTGCCTAGTAGAAAGTAGAACACGAGAACAGCAGAAGGCTGAAGCGTCGCTGGACAAAGCTAGAAGTCTCATGAAGTCGATAAGACCATGGTTATATTTAAATAAGAATGAACTAATACGTGAAAAGTAGATATTTTGTTGGTTGGAGTAATTCAAGTTTGATGAGGCTCAAATTTCGACTCAAATGTGGTGTTGCTGTGGAAAATGGTGGAGAATCACTACAAGTAATGTGTGATGTCGAGAACTGATGTATTGCATAGGTTATTTTGAGGGATAAAGGAGTCATAGAATAGTCACCGATAGGGTAGTGCGACTGAAAATAGCACGAAGAAGTAAATCATTGTTATGAAGTGATGAGGAGGTTAAGATAGGGTGAGTGAGTAGTTGACTGTCGGAGTGGTTTGACGAGGAGAATTAAGTAGGACGGAGAGTAGTGGGATTATGATGATTGAGAATGAAATAAGAAAGCAGTTGAATTGTGAAAGTCCTGTTGAGTAATTCGTCTGGTTATGCGTTGTCCATGCGTGAGTATAAGTGTAGACAAACAGGTGTGTTTTTGAAAAAAACTTTTATTTGTAAAAGTTTTTACGTTTGCAAAGGAGGTAAATGTGATAGTTTTTGACGTTTTTGACTACTTCTCTTCATAACTTGGCGCGCACCCCATCTTTTCTGTCTATCCTGTGTTGTGTTGTAGATGTTGAGAAAGAATGAGAAGTTTCATAACGCAAAGTGTATACCAACGATTTCTATGAACCATTATATATCTGCATTGAAATATCCTTATGACCTATGTTTTTGTAATGAAACGAAGAAGAAGTATTACTTCATAACATAGCGATTAGCTATAAGAGAGTATTGTAAGAGATAAGAGAGTATTGTAAGAGATAAGAGAGTATTGTAAGAGATAAGAGAGTATTGTAAGAGATAAGAGAGTATTGTAAGAGATAAGAGAGTATTATAAGAGATAAGAGAGTATTGTAAGAGATAAGAGAGTATTGTAAGAGATAAGAGAGTATTGTAAGAGATAGGAGAGTATTATAGGGGATAAGAGGCGAGCATAAGAGACAAGTGGAGAATTAGTTTCGGAGAAGTAAAAGTAGTTACTTAAGATAGGGTTAGTTTGGGGATGGCTTGGAGAAAGAGTATTAGTGTTAAGATTTTGATGAGGGGAAGAATGGTTAGAATGAGTAGGTTAGGGGTTAAGACTTTTGAAGAAAAGTCTTCTTAAAGAAAGGGAGGTCTGTAACAGAGTGAGTACTATCTCTGTTATTGGGTTTAGAAAGCATGATGTGCAAAGGTTAAGCACGCTTGAGAATCCTAGAAGAACGTGGCTAGGGATGCTCAAGCCGTGACGTAGGCTGTAGGGAGGTAGTTACCGACTAGAGGAGAAGAAGTCAACATCCTTTATATTCGGAAAATTTAACTTATTTTATACTTGTGGACTTATTTCGGAAATAAAACCCTTTTGAAAACATCATCGGGACTCAACTTCACTGTGTCCTTATAACCATTTACTCTGTAATATAGCGCATGTGACTGATAAGGCCAATTTGCGCTGTAAATGTCCGTTCACAGTGGGTGCATGTGAACACGTGGTCATTTCCACCATCATGCACCATCTTACGTCTCAAACGCTCGGTGTGTGACTTATGTGCAATAATTTTCGCCTTTGTCTTTATTCCATTTCTGATGTTTGCCCTCCATGCAACACGTTCAGCGGCGACTTGCTCCCAATGTGCATTATTAATGCCTATATCAATCATGTCCCGCTTACACACATCTTTGTATCGTAGTAGAGGCCGACCCTGACATCCTTTACCCATCTGTAATTCACCAAACAAGATTCCTTTGGTATTCTACCATCATCCATCCGCCTAAGATGTCCTATCCATCTAAGTCTACGAAGACTGAGCATGGAATAAACTGTCACACAATCTGATCTTTCCAATACTTCAGTATTTGTGATTTTGTCTTGCCACTTAATACCAAGAATCCTTCGCAGACACCGCATATGAAAGCTGTTTAAATGTTTCTCTTGGTGTGAGTAAGTTGTCCAGGTTTCACTGCCATAAAGAAGAGTACTAAGGATACAGGCTTGATAGACAAGGACTTTTGTTTTTACAGTAAGCTTCCTGTTCTCCCAGACTTTTTTTTTTGTTAACCTTTTCATTGTTGTTGCTGCCTTACCAATCCGGATGTTGATTTCATGATCTAGGGATAATTTGCTATTTACCACTGATCCTAGATATGTAAAATGGTCTACCATCTCTAGTTCGGCGTCGTCAATAAAGATTGATGGTACCCCATGTGCACCTTGTGACATAATCTGTGTCTTCTTTTTGCTAATTGTTAAACCAAATTGAGAACAAGCATTCGAGAATGCAGATAGTAGACATTGCAATTCTTCCTCAGAGTGGGTCGTAACTGCAGCATCATCTGCAAAAAGCAACTCTCTGATTAGTACCCTCCTAATTTTGGTCTTGGCCTTCAATCTTTGAGCATTGTAAAGGCCGCCATCTGAGCGTGAGTGAATGTATATACCACCATCCTGATCACGAAAGGCATATTTCAATAGAAGTGAAAAGTATATTCCAAAGAGGGTGGGAGCTAGTACACAACCTTGCTTAACTCCACTCTTGATTTCAAATTCTTCAGAAGTTGCACCATCAAACTTGATTATACCCTTCATGCCTGTGTGGAACGATTCCACAATGGACAGAAGAGTTGGTGGGCAGCCAATCTTCTTTAGTGCCTTGAATAGACCCTCACGACTGACCAAATCAAATGCCTTTGTGAGGTCGATGAAGGAAATAAACAGTGGTTGATTCTGTTCACGGCATTTTTCTTGCATTTCTCGCAATGAGAATATCATATCAATGGTGGACCGGTTCTGTCGAAAGCCACACTGTGATTCGGGGTAGACTTGATCTCCAAGGACTTGAAGTCTGCGCAGAACAATTCTGGCAAATACTTTACCAACAATACACAGAAGTGAAATACCCCTATAGTTGTTGCAGTCGCTCCGATCGCCCTTGTTCTTTTACAGTGTTATGATGCTTGAATCTTTGAAATCATGTGGGACTTGTCCTTCTCGCCAGCATAGCTCTATTAGCTGGTGGATCTGTAGAGTGAGTGTGTCTTGCCCACTCCTTATAACCTCTATTGGAATCCCATCCTTACCTGGAGCCTTGCCAGATGCAAGTTCATTTATAGCACACTTAAATTCTGTTATGGTGGGAAGTGTGTCCAGGTGGTCAAGAGTTGGTAGAACCTCTATGGCGTTGAGGGCATCATCCGCTAGTTTGGTCTCACTTGAGTAAAGCTCCAAATAGTGCTCTACCCATCTGTCCATCTGCTGTTTCTTGTCAGTGATGATTTCTCCAGTCAAGGCTTTCAATGGTGCACTTCTTTTGATCACTGGACCACAGGCTTTCTTTATTCCTTCATACATGCTTCTTATGTTTCCCTTATCACTTGCAATTTGAATGGACTCACATAACTTGATCCAATAATCATTTGCACACTGCCTGGCAACCTTTTGCACATCCTTCCTAGCTTGCCTTAGCTCACTCAGAGTGTTACATGTTGTTCTTTCCTTGTTTCTTAAGAGAGCTTTCTTCTTCTTATCAATCAAGGGCTGCAGAGTCTGGCTGTTTGCCGCAAACCAGTCCTGCCTCTTATGATCCACAGTGCCGTAAACCCCTACGGAAGTTTTATAAAGAGTTTCCTTAATTTGACCCCACTTTTCATTTACTGTACAATTTTCTGGTGTATCAGTGAAAGCGTCTTCAAGTTGCTGTTGAAACTGAAAGCACTTTTCAGGATCGTGAGTGTTAATAATATTAATCCTGGGGCTAGATTTGTGTTTAGCTGTGTAGATTCTCATTGGTCTCAGTCTAACCCTTGCAACAACCAAAGAATGATCCGTATCACAGTCAGCACTGTGGTAACTTCGAGTCAATGATATATGGTTCAGATGTTGTCTCCGTGTGATGATGAAGTCCAGCTGGTGCCAATGGCCGGATCTTGGATGTTTCCATGAGACCTTATGCATCTCTTTTGTTTTAAAAAAGGAGTTTGTAATACATAGGTCATTACTGGTGCAATGCTCTAGCAGCCTTTGCCCATTTTCATTCATGCGACCGATGTTGTATTTTCCAAGGCACTCTGGCCATGAACTCAAGTCCTTGCCCACACGAGCACTGAAATCATCGAGCATATAAATGTAGTCAGATTTTGGAACTGCCTTGATCACGGAGTCTAACTCCTCATAGAACGAATCCTTCACATCATCAGAGGAATCGAGTGTCGGTGCATGCAGTAATAAAGGTGGCAAACCCACAAGAGGTTGCCAAGCGCAGGGATAATAGTCTTCCATTTCCTCCTGCTGGAATTTCAATCATTCCCAGTAGCGAATTCTTCACTGCAAAGCCCACACCGTGTTGCCTTTTTTTCTGCCTGCCCTCTACCCTTCTAAAAAAGGTGTAATGGTTTTCCTTGAGTGACCCTTCCTCAGCGAGGCGAGTCTCCTGCAGGCCAGCAATATCAATGTTAAGACGATTGAGTTCGACATCAATCACAGCCGTTTTTCTCACATCGTCAATATTGGTCAAGTCAGTGGAAAATCCTGGACACATGGTTCTCACGTTCCAGGTTGCAAGCCGTAGCTTGAAGTTTCTATTTTTATTTTTGTTTGTACCTGGTGCATTGGTTTTACAGCCTGCGATACAGATTTTGTCCTAGCCCCAAGCACCCATTGAAGCAGGGAGGCTGTGGCGGATCAGCACCCAATTGACTGGGGGCTGCCCAGCTTGAGGCGGGCGGTAGCTGATCAGTGACACCTGTAGGTGTCTCCCACCGTCAGAGGCAACGCGTGGCGCCCCATGTCTACGCCAGTTGACAGGGACTTATAACCCTTAACAGCTGCCTCTCGCTTTGATTCCGAGACCGGTTAAGACCAGGGATGGAGTTATTGCCTCTCCATAGCACAATGCCTGGGCTAAAATATAGAGATCATGTGTTGCCCATGCAGCATGAACCCTCTCTCGGCCTGCCTAGTTCACTCCAGAGGAAAGGTAACACCCCTACATCTGGAATAAGACAAGCTGCAGAAGCTGCCGGATCAGCAAAGCAATGCTCTAACTGTCCGCCTGTCGGAGCTTCGATCCTAGACCAGCTGCCAACCAAGGCTTAGGGCCTGGTCTGCCCTGCCATGACATGTTGTCTTTAGCTTGCATTTCCTCGCACCAAGGTAAGGCTTGTACCCTCCCAATTGCTCTCTTCCGCCCGAAGCCGTTGGCACAATGTGGGGTGTCGGGGTTGGTAAGAGCCGCCCAACGTTCGGTGCTAACAGAAAGCAGATAGTACCGTCTACTGTCATACGGTAGCTCAGTCATATCTGACTAAGACCTGACGGAACCATATAGACATTTATTAACAGGGTGTGTGAACGCTGCCGGATCAGTATCAGACTATATTTGTGATTAGTGACCAGGTATCTGGGTTATCAAAGGGCTACCGGAGAAAGTCAACATCGAACAAGAGGGACGCATAGTGTGGTGAGGTGTTTGTTTACTGACCCGTGATGATGTGGTGTAACTACTACGATGATGATCACCGGAGCTTTGTGGTCTGATTTCTACATATACACCTTAGCATATACGACACATTCTATACATTACACACACACACACACACACACACACACACTTCTCCCACATATACTCTTTGCTTTAATAAATTTCTTGTTTTTATTTGTTGAAGCTAGAGTTGTCAAGTATGTTATGTTGGGGAAGAATGAGAGGGGGCATGATCCAGGGGTGAGTAAGAGTGAGAAGAAGGTGTCTTCAGACTGAAGGAGTTTTGTGGACGGAGTCTGGTGGTTTCTCTAGGACAATAATATTGGGTGAATAAAAATGTGGGTGTTGATTCCCCTCACTCCAGGGACGACACTAAAGTATTAAACGGATACACGACAGTTATACACTGGACGGGCAGTTGTACCCTGGACGGACAGTTGTACTCTGGACGGAGACCACTTAACTCTGGACGGAGAATTGTACTCTGGATCGGGAGTTGTACTGTAGACGAGGAGCTGTACCGTGTAGTGATCAATTTCAAAGCCTGACTGTACCTAAGCCCACTGGTCGTGAGAGCATGCATATAATATACACATTCCTTTGTGCACCTGTTTTCTAAGATGTAACATTTGCAGAGCCCGACCATTACGTGTTATAAAGAACTCTATTACAAGCCGTAAGGCCCATTTGGCATCTGGTGCTAAAACCATATATTTTTAGACCAGTATCAGGTTGTTGAATGGTCAGTATTACGCCGATTACTTTCCAAGATATTTTCTGGTGGTGATTTAAGGCTGGGTAGACCTGATAGCCCAGGTTAACTGTAAACTCCGCCCTGATGGAACCAACGAACGAAAGACAGAACTTACTTTATTTTCAAAGGGTAGCAAATTGGACACGCAGGGACGTCTTACATTCGGCAATTCCAACCACTCATCTTTGGTACATCAATTATCTATAATGCATATTAGTCACATTGAAAAAACATTGTCAAATGAATGCTGTGAACAAAACCAACTGGATGGGAGCCGCGTTATGGCATTGGCTAGCGTTCTCGCTGGCGACCCGATGGGCATGGGTTCGAATTCTCATCGATTCGAGTTTGTACCATTGACCTGGACTCCAGGTCGAGCCAGCATAGAATGAGCACCAGGAAACGTCGTGGGAAATGAAAGCCGCTGGCGGGATAATGATCACATCGCCCTCCGTCTGGGTTTTACAATATTGGGTGTAGCACCATAGGCCCATCACTCCCAAAAGCGTATACAAAAGGATCCTTTAGTTATTAATTTGACAACCTTCGTCAGTCTGTCTCTTCTCCGGGGAATCCTCAAAGACTAGCGGCGCCTTTCATCCTACGGGAATGTCCCCACTAGTTGCAAACAATTTGTAAGGTTGAATATAGCCTGCCGCTGTTGTTTTATCATCTTATCGTGATTATAGTGGTTTCGTGACAAGAATGTACATAAAATGTAAGTTAGATTTGGAGGTAATAACTTCTTGCAGGTTGGAAAGGAGCTGTCATGAACATGTAAGTGTCACAAGCTGATTAGCTGCAACTATGTTCATTGCTATACGCTATGTCTACAACGACAGAGTCAAAGAGGAATAGTAATACGTATCAGACTTCTACCATGAGAACGCTGGCTTGCGTAGTACAGGTTGCCAAGAATGTTAACGCGATTAACAGCGAATTTGATATACTGGCGGTACTTAGGACTTTGTACAAGCATGGGCGGTGGTGGAAGTCTGTAACTGCAGTAGCTGACTGACTGGAGATGCGGGTGGTCAAATGTGTTAACGCGATAACAGTAAAAATATGCTGGCGGTACTTAGAACTTAGTATCTTGCTTGGACAATCCTTGCAGTCCTGAACATTTTATCTCATTGGAGGTCTTCTAGACCTGGGACGAGTAGCGTAGCAAATGGTTGGTGAAGATGAGCAGAGGAAGCTGAGTAATGGTCACGCTAGTATGACCACTATAGACGCTACCTACCAACAATGTGCTGAAGTAGTGAAATGAACAGTACAACAGGCGGATATAACTAAAATGTTGATTTTGAAATATCATAAAAGAAATTGATCTAGATATGGAAACAAATGAAATTAAGCAATGGTCAATTTAATATGGCCATGATGAACAATGACAGCCGACAATATACTGAAGTGATGCAAGTTACCATTAGGCCATGGATGTCAAACTAATAGTTAATTTGAAAGTAGACTTTACATGGCATTATTATTCACATAGATTACAAAACTCAAACTTTGTTAGTATATTTTAATATAATGTATAGAGAATAAGAATAAATACAAATTTAAGAATGTTCTTATAAACACAGATCTTGATAGATTAAGTTAAGATGATAATCATGTATTAGTTAGTTGAAACAAAATATTCACATATTTCCGATTTTTCAGATCCCAAGATGTACTTCCAGATGCAGACAAGACATATTAATTAATTAGACATTAATGATTTGTTGTGAAATTGTTTGTGAGGAAAAAATGTGTTACACACATTTGTTTTGCCCAACAAGGGGGGAGTGCCATGGAGTTGACGTGGATCAATGACCACTCAGTGCAGGTCTTTGCACATTTCAGTGACAGACGTGAAGATCGAGTGGATGGTGAACCACTTCTGCCGGAAGTAACCTGAGCGAAGGTCAAGCACGGATTACAGCTCCTTGAGAGATCATTCAAGTCTAGACCGCGTTCGAGGTCGGACGGAGAATGGCACATGGCAGAAGTTCTTCTAGCCGCCACGTTTGTACAGATGGAACGTTGTGAATTTGTGGATGAATGTCGACGTCAGTGATTGTTCGAGCGACAGGTATACAAGATTGAGATCGAGTGCAAGTATTGTTGTTTTAGTGACATTGATGTGACATGTGTTTTAAAGGAAAGATATAATACACCGTGTGAAAACTGATGCAGCTGTCGCGTTATGAAGAAGTTATTGTTAGTGTAGTGTTGACTATTATGTGATATATACGTGGTGATTTAGAGAAGGTAGAAAGAGTATTACTACCCATCAACTCCAGGGCAAATAAGAACAATAATAGGACATGAATATTACATATGCCGCAGTGGCGTCACTGGGGTTGGTGTCACCCAGTGCGGTAAACTCTTGGTGTCACCCCTCTAGACTTTCACCATGGTCTTCTTCCGAGTGTTCCTGTACCATATATAATCGCATATAGTAATGTTTGTAAAATAAGTCAAAAAGTTAATAAGGACATAAGAAAGAAAACAAATTGAACAATATAACTTCAATACTTCAAGTAAAACATAAATAAAGAACTTCGACAAACTCGGACAAAGTTAAATTTTTGTTATTTAACATTAAAATTTCTAAAATTAACAATGAACGGTTATGAAACCCGACTAGACAGAGCTGTGTCTGCTTTGTAAAATTTGCAATTTTTTTATTTTGGTGTCACCCCTTGGTGGTGTCACCCGGTACGGCCCGCACCCCCCGCACCCCCCTAGTGACGCCCCTGATATGCCCTATCTACCTGGAGACAGTAGAGTGACTTATGTCAACAGTTACAGGTGCCTTAATTCGTTAGCAACTAACATCATCTCATCCATCGGCAACACAGAATAGCTTAGTGGCAGTAGAATCGCCAGTCGTAATTCATCCAGCAATAACTTATTGCCGACTCATTTGTGACCATTCTTCGCCCTCTGATTACCAGGTAGTTGCTTGCTTGCTTGTGTTCGTTGGCTTGAGCTCCAACGCGAAGTCCTGTATGTCGGATGAAGGCATCCTGTTGTCCAATATCAGTGTGATGTCATACAGGACCTGAGTTTTGCGTGAGTATCTGTTGTCCCATGTCTGGCTTATTGGTGTGCAGACTGGTGGTTCCTCGCCGTACAGGCAGACACTCTCCGACTTTATTCACTTATAGACAATTAGTCACCGGGTGGCAATTTTCATTTATTAACATGCTGGCAACCCACCATTCACTCGGTGGCAACACACACACACACACACACACACACACACACACACACACACACACACACACACACATATAT